>OY998247.1:36235411-36941048 GCA_963922005.1 Cornus suecica | reverse complement strand
TTGAAAAGTGAGTGATAATATGGTTATATATTTTATTTAGAGTATGTGTCATATAAAGTGGTGTTCTATGTTTCAGTACATTTTATTATTATTTTATATTTTAAATTAAATTTACTTATTATGTAAATTAGATAATATATTTTAAATTAATTAAATCCTATTTATTTTAAAATTAGGTAAGTACATATTATATAAACTATTTTATTATCTATTGCATTATTTCAAAAAAAATTAATTATTAAAAATAATTTAATTTCAAACTATTGTAAAATTTTCATTTCAAGATAATTTAAATTATAATTTTTTTCATTATCAATTGTTAGTAGATATCATACACAAAGAAACAAGATATTTTAAAAGGATTATAAAACTTAAAAGAAAGTAAAAAAGTTGAGCTCCACCAAAATTTTTTTGTGTCAGGCGCTACCTTACTCTCCAAATATGGAGATCCTAGTGCAATGTTTTAGCTGGGGCCACAAAGTAGCAACCACCACTTCAATTCATTTCCGCTCTAAGCACAATTCTGAGCCTCCACTCTGTGGATTCAAAGTATTTACTCAAATATATGTACTCTATTCAGATCTGTTGGTTGGCCTCTATGTATCCCGCTTATAGTAATTATAGTACCTGCTGTATACATATATGTACGTGTATAGATATATATATATGTACTGTACAGAAGGATGAAGTTGAGTGGCCAACCACTCAAAACAGATCATCTATCTATATCCCATGATTTCTCACAAGTTTATGTATATCACATTGATGTGTTTCATCATTGATAATTTGATGGGTAACAAAGTTGGCCATGTGATGTTCCCATGCCTATTTGTCATGCAATATCCATATTGCCTGTGTGGACTGTAACATTGCAACATTTCAATGAACATCATTATCAAATAGGATGGAAGTTGGAATTTAATTACATAAAATTAACCCACTTGTCACACCATCATTATATTATGAAATTTTAGTCCAATCAAGGTGAAACATTTAATTTGTTCTCGTGGAAAAAAAATGAAATATACTAACTTATTTGGAAGACCAGCTAAACAATTTCCCATTTCGTTTAAAATCAATTCCGATCCATTTCTTGGCAGATTCTTATGCTTTTTCGACTACTAACATGTTAGAGTTAATGATTCATTTCCTCAATAATTGAGAAGAGAATTGGAGCAAAAATGGTCAAAAGCAAAAATGCGGTGGAAGAACCACCGAGTACTCGGTAAGTACGCAGATGTGCGCACTTGCTCATTAGAGGAAAAATTGGCAGTGAGATACGCGAACTTGCGCGGCCATTGCGCAGTTGTAAGTGTATAATTTTTCTCACACCAAGAATGAATCTTATTGAGACTTGAATGACCAAATTTATACATCATGCTCATGGATTTCTCTCCTATTTTGTAAGATCATGCCCCTAATTATATGGAATCATGACCCACTTAGTTGGTAACCACCCACTATCTATCGTTAGTGGGTTGTTACTTCCTATCCTTCAAGCAGTGGAATGGTGCTGATGGGCTCAACCTATTACATGGGTTTTAAATCGTGAGCCAATTAATTACACATTCATATACGAGCCTAGCCAATCTTGAGCTTCACAAACGGGCTTGGGCTTATCAATTTTTGTTATTTACACTAGCCCCATTCAGGTTTGGCATACGGGTTTGTGGGCTTGACCCAAATTCCATTGAATTGATGGGTTGATTACAGTTGTACTCGATGATGTCAACGTCATTATTGCGAAAAGGTGTGTGGCCTTTGAATTTTGAAAAAGCGGTTGCCTGTTCCTCTTTTTCCGTGTTTGAGGCAGTGGGAACTATTGTGCCTCCTCAGTCATTTAATGGTGGCGGTTGATATGTCTGTGTGTATATAAGCCCTCTTTTGGCTTCATTTTTTATTCCTATTTTTCCATTTCTTGATTGTAGCCTTAAGCGATCATCTTCAAATCTTTGTTGTTCTCTGTATTTTGGTTGCCGGAGTTCTTCCACCTTCTCGCCGGGATCTTTTGTGTAAGTGGTTGATTTCTCATCATGTCTGGTAACAATACTTCAGTTTTGACCGAGGGGATGATTCCTCGAGAATATGGAAGATCTGATGCTCCGAGCCCTCCTTTTGTAAACCCCTCTTCTTCATCTTCGCCTTCTTCTTCCTCCCCCTATTGAGTCACCCGAATCCATCTAATCTAGGAATTTCTGTGCTAGGCGTTCATGAGGGACCTTTTGCTTCTGAAATGCCTGAAGGGGTAGTTGTTCCTATTGTTAAACCTGTAGGGGCTTCTGTTCCTGTCTCTTCTGTAGGGGTAGATGCATCCGATGTCGCTCATATGGGGGTCTCCACCGGATCCGTCCCGTTTAAGGCCGAGCCCCTTGAAGCTCATAAGAGGAAGGCTGTTGTAAATAGTAGAAATCTAACAGGCCCAAGCCCGTTTGAAAAGTTATAAGTGTGTAAGCCCATGTATATACAATATAAGTTGTTTGGCCCATGCAAAATAAATAGCCCATCATGACCTTGGATAAAAAGAAGTAACGACCCACTACCAAAGGGTAGTGGGTAGTTAAGAATCAAGTGGGTCATGATCCCAAATAATGAGGACATGATCCACTAAAATAGGAAAGGCATTATTGGATTGAGATGTATAAATACAGCCATTTGAGCCTAAATAAAGCATGTTTTTGATGTAAGTAAATTTCAACACTTATATTTGGCGTCGTCTGTGGGAAGATCGAAATATTTTTCCACTCACAACACTCATTTTTTATTGGAAAACATGGTGTCTACTTGATCAACGAACAATGAAGTGAGGTTCGAAGAAGTCATGAGGCGGTTGGAAGTTGTAGAGCATAGAAATGCCGCCCTTGAGCAACAGAATGCTGAGCTACTCCATCGAGTGGTTCAGGGCCCTTTTCCTCTCCAAAATTCCAATCCAGCAGATGGTACAGATCAACCGAGGGATGATGAGCCAGAGCCTTCCAACTCCTACCATGAGCGAAACGTATCAACCACCCAAAGGAACAAGGTGCCGAGGGAAGATGAAGAATCCTCTCATCCCATAACAAGGGGAATACCAGCGATACATGTCCCGACCCTGAATGACCTGCACGAAATAGCTGCCAAAATCCAGAGAGATGTGATGAAAGATTTAAAATTGCAGACCCCTAATGATCTAGCCATCCATGAAACAACATATATGACCCAATCTCCATTCACAGAAGAGATTGAGGTAGCAAAACTCTCGAGGAAGTTTGTACTACCAACTTTTACACTCTATGATGGTACGAAGGATCCACTCGATCATATCTACCAGGTGCAGACCAAAATGACCGTTTATGGGAGGAACCAAGCACTTCTGTACAAAATCTTTTCAACCAGTTTGACAGAGGCACCAGTTCTATGGTTCAGGAAGCAGTCCCCCTGGTCCATCAGTAGCTGGAATGACCTCTGCAGGCGCTTCATCAGTCAGTGCTTTAGCAACCAGAGGCAGAGAAAAACGATATCAAGCCTTTTCACCATGACCCAGGAAAAGGGAGAGAGCCTCAAGATTTTTTTATCTAGATTCAATGTGGAGATGTCTCATATTGATGACTGCGACCAATTGTCAGCAGTAGAAGCATTCCGTATGGCGGTCATTCCTGGCACAAAATTCCACTCTTCACTAGTAAAACGGCCCCCTATTAACATCGGTGAGCTCAACTCCAGAGCACAAGGGTATCTCAGAATAGAAGAAGAGGAAGCAGTCAGGTAGAAAAGAGCCTCACTGGTAACGGTGGAGGCAAAAACTAAAGAAAGGATAAAGGATCAGAGGCCTCAACGACTCGAGTTATCCCAACAAACCTCATCATCCAGAATTTCAAACAAGCATCAATGGACTGAAAAAAGAGCCACTCCACTCAAAACCAGCCTTGGAAAACTCATCCAAGAAAATAAAAGCAAAGGGATTTTCAGACCACCTCCACTGATCAGACAACCGATGGAATTGAGGGACATGACCAAGCACTGTGCCTTCCACAGTGAGTATGGTCATCATACAAATGACTGCAGGATCCTTCGAAGGCAGGTCGAGGCAATGATCGCCAAAGGGGAACTTGCAGATTACATAATGAAAGATCAACCAAGACAAGACAAATCACTCAGGATGCAGCTGAACAACTCTATAACAAGACAACCGATGAGGGTCATCCACATGGTCCAGGGAGGTGAAGAGGTATTGGAGGCCGAAGGTAGTAGAAGGACGAAGCTAAGAAAAACACACAAACTCAGACGAGTCGGCGAAGTTTGTCAAACAACCCTCATCCAAGGAGAATCGAGAATTACGTTTTCAAGGGCTGATATGCAAAACATTCAGACACCTCATGAAGACCATTTGGTAATCACTCTTCTGGTAGCTAATTGTCTGATCAAACGTGTAATAATTGATCCATGAAGCAATACCAACATCATGACAAAGTGGGCCTTCAACAAAATCGGAATTGATGTATCGCAGCTATGCCCGGCTCGAACACCTCTGGTCGGATTTGACGGACGACCCGTTGAGCCAATAGGGGTAGTCCACTTACCAGTATCGGCTGCACGCCAAACCTTGAAAGAAGCCTTTGTTGTGCTGGACGTCAAGCCATCGTACAACCTACTGATGGGACGAGGATGGATCCACCAGATGCAAGGAGTTCCTTCGACTCTTCATTAGGTTATGCGGTGTCTTGATCCGAATGGAGTGGACGTGACAGATATCCCTGGGGATCAGATAGCAACGAAGGAGTGCTATTCAGTATCCCTGAAGGATCTGAATCCAAAGAACAAACAAGTCATGGAAACGTCAGATAAGGCCCTATACAACGAGAAATAGCAATTACAGTCAGACCCTCCCTCTGAGGGTAAGAAAATTCAGGCAACCATGGAGCCCCTAGAAGAGGTGAATGTTAGTCAGACAAATCTCGCCAGAGTCACGTTTATCGGCTCGTACCTCCAGAAAGAAGAAAAGAGTAAGTTGATCGACTTCCTCCAAGCAAACTCAGACATATTCATTTAGTCTCATCTCGATATGCCAGGCATAGATCCCTCGATTGCTCAGCATAATCTTAATGTTGATTCAGAGGTCAGACCGGTGAGGCAGAAGTAGAGGAGGTTCAGAGTAGAGAGGAACCAAATCATATCCGAGGAGGTGGGAAAACTACTGGAAGTTGGATTCATAAGGGAAGTGAAATACCCATCATGGCTATCAAATGTGGTGGTAGTCAGAAAAAAGAACGGGAAATGGAGGGTCTGTGTAGACTTCACCAATCTAAACAAGGCCTGCCCAAATGATTGTTTTCCTCTGCCAAAAATTGATCAGATGGTGGATGCCACATCGGGATATGACAGACTCTCATTTCTTGATGCATACTCCGGCTACAACCGAATCCCGATGAATCAGGCTGATGAGGAGAAAACATTCTTTATTACCGAGGAAGGTACGTACTACTACAAAGTAATGCCTTTTGGACTTAAAAATGCTGGTGATACTTACCAAAGGCTTGTCAGAAGGATATTCAAAAGTCAGATGGGGACAATGGTCGAAGCTTACATAGATGACACAGTGGTAAAAAACAGAAGGAAAGATGACCATCTCAAGCACCTGGAAGAAGTGTTCGATGCACTCCAAAAATACGGGATGAAGCTCAACCTAGCTAAGTGCTTGTTCGGAGTCTCATCCGGACAGTTCCTCGGGCATATCGTCAACCGAACAGGAATTGAGGCTAGCCCATCACAAGTCAAGGCTCTGATAAGCTGCAAAGAGCCAAAAACGTAAAAGAAGGTCCAGATTCTAACAGGAAGGGTAGCTGCACTGAGCAGGTTCGTATCCCGATTGACAGACCGATGCAGACCATTTTTTCAGGCAATTAGAGGTGAAAAAGGAAGCATATGGGGACTAGAACAAGCCGAGACCCTTCAAAAATTGAAGCAGTATCTCCAGAGTCCACCAATCCTCGCCTCACCAAATCCAAGAGAGCCACTGCATCTGTACCTTGCCATATCAGTAGCCTCAACCAGTGCAACACTGGTAAAGGATGACAAAAAATGCAAGAAGCTAGTCTTCTTTAGGAGCAAGTCCCTATCTGATGCTGAGACCAGATACACTATGGTGGAGCGAGCCGTTCTTTCTTTGATCAATGCGAAGAGATGACTGAGGCACTATTTTGAAACCTATCCAATCGTGGTACCAACCACCATGCCTATAAGAGCCTTCTTGTCCAAACCTGATCTGACGGGAAGAATAACCAAATGGGCATTAGAACTCTAGACATTCGACATCACATATGTGCCAAAAATAGCCATCAAAGGTCAAGCCTTAGCTGATTTTCTCCTAGATGCAGAGCCAGAGTCAATCCTACAAGACCCAGATGAATTCGAGTGGATGCTCTATGTGGACGGATTGGTTGGTTCAGCAGGTTCAGGAATTGGGCTTGAAATTATAACACCAGACGGAACCCGAATCCAGCAATCAATCCGTCTGGAGTTTTCTGCTACCAATAACAAAGCCGAATACGAAGCACTCTTAGCTGGACTGCGACTAGCTCAAAGCCTCTGTATTAGAAGACTTCGTATATATATAGGGACTCACAACTGGTGGTCAAGAAAGTTCAAGGCGAGTATGATGCAGGGGAAAAGCTACAGCCCTATAAAAGACTGGCTCAGATGGAGTTGGACAGATTGGAGCAGTATACCCTCAGTCAGATCACCAGGGAGGAAAATGAAAATGCAGATCGGTTGGCCAACATGGTGTCAGTCAATGATCAGGATTTGACCAGAGTCGCCCCGATCAACTACCTTGATGTCCCGAACATCCATAATCCATATATCGTGTGCGCAATACCTTGGGAGCTGAGTTAGATGGACCCCATAATAGAGTACCTCAGGAATGGCATCCTCCCTGACGATAAAGCAGAGGCTCGAAAAATTCGCATGAAGTCAGCCAGATACGCCTTGCTACACGGCCAGCTTTATAAAAGATCTTTTGGGGGTCCATACCTTTGATGCCTCACGCCTTCAGAGGCATCAGCCATAATAAAGGAAATCTAAGAAGGATCATGCAGAAATCACTCGGGGGGACGAGCGTTGGCCCATAAAGTCCTAAGCCAAGGATATTTTTGGCCTTATCTCTCCCAAGATACTGAAGCTTATGTTAGAAGATGCAAGAAGTGTCAGTTCCATGGAGACTTCATCCATCCACCACCAGAACTGCTGAACCCCATTTTCAGCCCACACCCATTTGTGCAATAGGGGATCGATGTAGTTGGACCACTTCCCATGGCTCTCAGATCAGTAAATCAAGCACTGATAGCAAATGACTACTTCACAAAATGGGTTGAGGCTGAATCCTACTCCACCATCACTCACATGCATGTAATCAAGTTCATATGGACCAATATCATCTATAGATTCGGAGTGCCAAGGGTGATAATGATCGACAACGGAACAAATCTGGATAATCAGTGGACCAGACAGTTCTACAATGAACATGGGATTCAGTTAAGAACATAATCAGTCGCATATCCTCAAGGAAATGGCCAGGCTGAAAGATCCAACAGAACAATATTGAATACCTTGAAGAAGAAGTTGGAAGATCATAAGGGAATATGGCCAGACAAACTTCCAGAGGTATTATGGTCTTATAAAACAACATCAAGAATCCCTACAGGTGAAACGCCATTCTCAATGGCTTATGGAACAGAGGCAGTCATCCCAACAGAACAAATAGTGCCAACTGCCAGAACAGAACTATATTAGGAGGATCTAAACAACCAACAACTTGTTGATGGATTGGACTTGCTCGGAGAAAAACGAGATCAAGCCGCTATCAGGCTAGCAACCTACCATCAAAGGGTCAGGAACGTCTTCAACAAAAAAATCAGAAGACGAGATTTCCAGGTGGGCGATATGGTATTAAGAAAGAAGATCGGGTTAGTTGGAAAGCTCGGGGAGAATTGGGAAGGGCCATACACAGTCACAGAGGTCATAGGACGTGGAGCTTATCACCTCAGGAATAATGACGGCAATATGGAACCCAATTCACAGAATGCCTCACGACTGAAGAGGTACTATAATTGACAAATTCATTTCGTTCTAGAATAAATAAGTAGAGGCATCTAAACCGAGCTTTACTGATGTGTTTTTAAAATTTCTAAGTCTGTTATTCTGACTCAGTCAGATGTTGCTATCTTTGTAATTCCCTGGTTATAATAAGAGATGGTCATCCTTCTTGCAATCAAATAGCCTGATTCATAATGTCAATAATAAAATAATCCCTAAAGTAATGAAGTTCCAGAGGTTTATAAGCCTGACTCACTTTTCCAGAGGGATAAAATTTGAATATAATTCGTAAGTGATGAAATGACAGAGGCTTATAAGTCTGATTCACACTTCCAGAGGAATAAAATTTGAAAATAATTCCTAAGTGATGAAATGACAGAGGCTTATAAGCCTGATTCACACTTCCAGAGGAATAAAATTGAAAATAATTCCTAAGTGATGAAATGACAGAGGCTTATAAGCCTGATTCACACTTCCAGAGGAATAAAATTAAAAATAATTCCTAAGTGATGAAATGACAGAGGCTTATGATCTTGACTCACACTTCCAGAGGAATAAAATTAAAAATAATTCCTAAGTGGTGAGATGAAAGAGGCTTATAAGCCTGACCCACATTTCCAGAGGAATAAAATTTAAAATATCTCCCAAGTGATGAAATGACAAAGGTTCATATGCTTTGACTCACAATTCCACAAGATTAAAATATTTGAGTGGAGGCAAATTAGCTTGATTCACATCAACAGAGGAATTGAATATTAAATGAAAAAAGCAAATAAAAGTGCATGTCCTATTAATAAACAAAATTGTTGTCTTGTATTGCAAAAATTGCCCGAGGGACAGAGTACAAAGTTCAGCATTACAAAACAAATATAGAGAATCCTAAGTATGGCTTGGACCACTGAATTCCTTCCCTAAGGAATCTACATGTTTGGTTTGGGGGAAGAATTCTATAGAAGGATTGAGGGGGTCAGCAGGAAGATACCCATTGAGGAATTCCGTGAAGAGGTTTTGAGCATGACTAGGCTCGGGGCTGGCATATGGTTTTTGTCCCCCTAACGCCTCATCCATGGCATCAGGGTCCTTGATCTTCCTCTTTGCCGAATCCTTCTCTCCAACAATGAAGCCCTTCCGCCAGAATTCACCAGCCACTATCATATTCATCTTTGAATAGTGCTGATGCATGTCGAGCCCACCTTTGTTGTACATCTCCAAGGAAGATTGGGAGATGCCGAACTGATGATGAAGAGCCTCATGATTGGATGCGAGCTTCTCCTTCTCGCTAGACAGTTTAGCATTCAGTTTTCTCTCCCCTGCAAGCTCATCTTCCAGCTGAGCAACCCTGGAAGGAAGCTCCCCTAGCTGGGCCTTCAGCTCATTTTCTCTGCCATCTCTCTCAGCCAAGTCGACCTTGAGACGCTCGACTTCCTTCACATCTGCCTTGTGAGCAAGGCATAATGCATTGACACTGAAGAGAGCCTAAAAGGAAAATTATAAGGCAAAGTGGATCAGCATTAAAGATAAGAGCAGGAATAAACATGAAATCAAGCAGACACATACCCCTAGTAACAAGCCCGGAGTTCGACCAACAATGAGGTTAGGGTTGGCCTCTCTCTGCATTTCAAGCTCTTCTGGCGTCCAAAGGTCTTTTGCCCGAGCTATCATTGCAGACATTGAGGTAAGACTGGGAGTTGATTAGTCCGAGGAAGCAGAACTCTTGTCCTTACCCTTATGCTTCATTCTCTTACTAGGCCTCTCTTCCCCCACTGGCCTGGTTCGGGCAAAAGAGGGGTGGAGCAATTCAGGGATAGTGGTCTGCACAAGTGCAGACCCAGAAGCATCGCCCGCCACAACAATGGTCATAGCCTAAGGATCAGAATCCAGAAGCACTTGTTCTTGTCCTGTTGGTGGCGCGGCTATTTCCTCCACCTCATCATCATCATCCTCGATTACCGATCTGATCGGATCCATCATGATCTTGAAGTTGGCTCCTAACCTTGATATACCCTGCAAATTGGCAAGAGTAAGCAGGTCAGCGCATGATTTATGGTCCGACCAGACGTTAGACTTCAGTAAATAAAAATGGGCCTCTACATCCTGAGCCACAATGTCAGTATCACCATAACCTAAAAACTTATACACAAAATCCGCTCTAAGCTGATCACACCCAGAGCAGAGGCACGACTCCTTGTGGATGAAAGAAAATGAAAGAAGGGCCAGACTCTTAAAAACACTCAGGATCGGCCATTTTCTAGAATATGGATAAAACAAAGCCCCCTTGACTAAAACCATCTTCTCCTTGCAATACTTCTCCGTTTTTTCAGTCCCGTGGCAGATCGCCCGACCCTTGAAAGGGTAGAAGTTGTACCTCCCTTCACAATCTTTCAGATCCATAATTTTATACCAAAGTAGCAGATCTGCTAGACCCAGTAACAGTCTCTTGTCTTTATTTATCAAGATCAACATTGAAATTATTCGGATGACATTGGGGTTGACTTGCAGAGGGGCTATCCCTAAGGTGAAGAAAATGAAGTGAAATAAAAGGGTGAAGAGGGAATCGAAGTGCCTTTATCTGAAGAGCGGATAACAACACCTCATCCGGACCCACTCCGTCCCCCATCTTGAAGTCGTAAGAAGGATCATATTCCATCAGGATCACCTCTTTAGGAATCTTACAATCACTCCTCAGGTTGTTGATGTTCACAGACTTTCTTTTATGCCTCCATCTACGAATGGGACTGACTCAGTAGAAGTTCCAATGGAAATGCCTCCAGGAGCATCTGCCCCTATAGGATTAATTGGAACAGAAGCGCCTAAGGGCAGAGTATCAGGAACATCTACCTGATTATGCGCCCTAGAAACAGAAACTCCCTCCTGATGATTCGACGCAGAAACTCCTAAGCCAGGTAGGTTCAGACGACTAGGTATAGGCAAAGAAGAAGGATGAGAGGATGAAGAAGATGGGTTTGCAGAAGGCGGGCTGGGAGCATCAGATCCCCCATATTCCTGAGGAATTATCCCATCGGTCGATCTTGAAGCACTACTATCAGACATAGTGAAAATAAAACGGCAACTTACACAGAGTATACCGGCGAGAAGATAGAGGAACTTCCGGCAGCCAAAATATGAGCGACGGTGAAAGCTTGAACACTGCTAGGATTTGCTCACAAGAATTGAGAAGATAAGAGTAAAAAATGAAGCCACACAGGGGTTTATATACACTCGGACATGCCAACAGTCGTCATTAAATGACTGAGGAGGCGTGCCAATTCCCAATGCCTTAAACACGATGAAAGAGGAACAGGCGGTCGCCTTTCTGAATTCAAAAACCACACGCCTCCCCACAATTATGACACTTACTTCATCTTACAGTTGGGAAGCAATCATTTCAATAGGATTCGGGTCATGTCCATGAACTCATATGCCAGACCCGAATGGGGCTAGTGTAAATAGTAGAAATCTAACAGGCCCAAGTCCGTTTGAAAATTTATAAGTGTGTAGGCCCATGTATATACAATATAAGTTGTTTGGCCCATGCAAAATAAACAGCCCATCATGGCCTTGGATAAAAAGAAGTAATGACCCACTACCAAAGGGTAATGGGTAGTTAAGAATCAAGTGGGTCATGATCCCAAATAATGAGGACATGATCCATTAAAATATGAAAGGCATTATTGGATTGAGATGTATAAATACAGCCATTTGAGCCTAAACAAATCATGTTTTTTATGTGAGTAAATTTTAACACTTACAGCTGTAAATATCAAGAGCTTGAGGAGGGATTGCAAGATCCCTAAGGAGGTGATCTTGGAAGAGTATGATCCTTCTTATGATTTTAGAAAGGGAGATGGAGTGGGTCCAAATGAGGTGCTGATGTCTGCTCTTCAGATCAAAGGACTTCGGTTCCCTCTTCATCATTTGTTTCACTTTATTTTCTTTACCCTAGGAATTTCCCCTCTTAAGGTTAACCTAAATTTCATAAGGATAATATATATGCTGATACTGATAAATAGGGATAAGAATCTAAGACTGGGTTTGGCGGATCTGCTACTATGCTATAAGATTGTAGATCTGAAGGATTGTGAGGGGAGATACAATTTCTACCCTTTTAAGGGTCGGTCCATTTGTAACAGAACATAAAAGACAGAGAAGTATTGGAAAGAAAAGATGGTTCTGGTAAAGGGGACCTGGTTTTACCCTCACTCTCAGGAATGGCTAATCACCAAAGTTTTTGGGCGTCTTACCCTCCTTCAATTTTCTTTTTTGCATAAGGAGACATGTCTTTGCCCTGGGTGTGATTAACTCAGAGCAGACTTTGTATATAAGTTTTTAGGTTTTGATGATAGGGAGATAGTGGCTCGAGATGTAGAGGCTTGTTTTGCTTTGCTGAAGTCTAAAGTCTGGTCGAATCGTAAAATGTGCACTGACTTGCTTACTCATGCCAATTTGCAGGGTATATCAAGGTTGGCACTAGCTTCAAAATAATGATGAATCCGATTAGGCCTATAATCGAGGATGATGATGATAAAGTGGAAGAAGTGGTTGCGCTACCTATGGGGAATGAACAGGTGGCCCCAACTTCTGAACCTCAAGCTATGACAGTTGAAGTGGTAGTTGATGCGTCTGGGTCTACGCTTGTCCAGACCACAATCTCGGACCTACTCTAGTCTTCTTCTTCCCGAACCAGACCCGTGGACAAAGACAGACCCACAAAAAGGAGGGAAAGTAAGAGCAATGACAAGAGCTTAGTGTCCTCTGACCAGGCTGCACCCAGTATTACTTCGATGGGTACGATGATCGCCCGGGCTAAGGATCTTTGAACACTTGAGGAGCTTGAAGCCCAAAGGGATGCCAATTTAGATGACATTGTTGGTAGGACCCCTAGCCTTATAATGGGGGTAAGTATTTACTTGACTTTAAATTGTGTTCTTCCTTTTATTTTGTTTGCTGATCTATTTTGCCTTGAATCTTTTCAGGCTCTCTTCAATGCAAATGTTATGTGCTTAATTCATGAGGTTGATGTTAAGGAGATCAACTGCCTCAAGACTGATCTGGTCGAGAGGGATGAGAGAGAAAAAGACCTAAAGGCTCTTCTGGGGGAGCTTCCTTCTCGGGTTGCTGAGTTGGAGGGTGAACTCGCTCAGGCAAAGGAGTTGAATGTTAAATTATCTAGTGAGAAGGACAAGGTAGCTTCTGACCATGAAGCCCTTCAACATCATTTTAGCATCTCTCAGTCTGCTCTAGAGATGTGCAAAAAAGGTGGTACTAATATGCATGAACACTACACGAAGCTGAACCGGATCGTGGCTGGGGAATTCTGGCGAAAAAGTTTTAACGCCGATGTGAAAGATCCGATAAAAAGGCAGTTCAAGGACCCTGATGCCATGGATGATTTCTTAGGGGTCAAGAAGCCTTACGCCAGTTCTGAAGCTTGTCATGCTCAAAATATCTTCCCTAAATTTATCAAGGGATATCTGCCCGCTGACCCTCTCAACCCTTCTGTGGAATTCTTCCTTCCGACCCAATATGTCGACTCGTTCGGGAAGGACTTCAGCGGTCCAAGCCAGACTTAGGCTTTTTCTATTTTTATTTTTGTCCATGTTTGGTGAATATTGTAAAACAATTTATTGTGCCCTTCGGGCGATTTTGTAATATCTAAATGACAACAATGGTTTTAATTGCCTATACCTCCCTCTGTCATTTTATTATTTAAGAAATATTTTTCATTTTGTTCCTTTGGTTGTGTGAATCAGGCTATTTACCTCTGTCATTTCAACACTTATGAAATATTTTTCATTTTGTTCCTCTGGCAGTGTGAATCAGGCTATTTGCCTCCGTCATTTCAACACTTAGGAAATATTTTTCATTTTGTTCCTCTGGCAGTGTAAATCAGGCTATTTGCCTCTGTAATTTCAACACTTAGAAAATATTTTTCATTTTATTAATCTGGCAGTGTGAATCAGGATATTTGCCTCTATCATTTCAACACTTGGAAATATTTTTTATTTTATTCCTCTGGCAGTGTGAATCAGCCTATTTGCCTATGTTATTTCAACACTTAGGAAATATTTTTCATTTTATTCCTCTAGCAGTGTGAATTAGGCTATTTGTCTCTGTTATTTCAACACTTAGGAAATATTTTTCATTTGATTCCTCTTTCAGTATGGTTAGGCTATTGTGCCTCTGTCGATCCCATACTTGGGATTTTATTCAACTTTTGATATTTTGACTCATTATAAAATGAAGGATGATGATATTTTATTATGATGAAGGAATTACAAAATAGCATGATCTGGCTCAGCCAGAATAACAAACTTGGAAATTTAAATCACAGAAATAAAGCTAGGCTTGAATACCTTTGCCTATTTATTTTATTCAGAAAATGAGATGGGATTGTTAAGGATAATACCTCTTCAGTCGTGAGGCAATCTGTGAATTGGGCTCCATATGGCCATCATTATGCCTGAGTCAGTAAGCCCCACGTCTTATGACTTCGATGACTGTGTATGGCCCTTCCCAATTCTCCCTAAGTTTACCGACTAATCCGATTTTATTTTTTAGAACCATATCGCCAACCTGGAATTCACGCCTTCTGACTTTCTTATTAAATGCATTCCTGACCCTCTTATGGTAGGCTGCCAATCTGATAGTGGTTTGGTCTCGTTTCTCTTCGAGCAGATCCAGCCCATCAACAAGTTGTTGGTTGTTCAACTCTTCTTGACACAGTTCCATTCTGGCAGTCGGTACCACTTGCTCTGTTGGAATGACTGCCTCTGTTCCATAAGCCATCGAGAATGGTGTTTCCCCTGTGGTAAGTCTTGATGTGGTTTTGTAAGATCAGAGTACCTCTGGAAGTTTATCCAGCCACGCGCCCTTAAGATCTTCCAGCTTCTTCTTTAGGGTATTCAATATTGTCTTATTGGATCTCTTGGCCTACTCGTTGCCTTGAGGGTATACAACTGATTAAGTTTTTAGCTGAATTCCATATTCTCTACAGAACTGCTTGGTCCACCAATTATCCAGATTCGTTCCGTTGTCGATTACTATCATCCTTGGCACCCTGAATCTGCAGATGATGTTTGTCAATATGAACTTGATCACGTGTCTGTGAGTGATGGTGGAATTAGACTCCGCCTTAACCCATTTCGTGAAAAAATTAGTTGTTATTATAGCTTGATTTACTGATCTGAGGGCCATTGGTAGTGGCCCTACCGCATCGATCCCCTACTGCGCAAATGGATGTGGGCTGAACATGGGATTCAATAACTCTGGTGGTGGGTAGATGTTATCTCTGTGGAAATGACATTTCTTGCACCTTCTGACATAAGTGTCAGTATCTTGAGAGAGATAAGGCCAAAAATACCCCTAACTTAGGACTTTATGGGCCAGTGCTTGTCCTCCAAAGTGATTTCTGCACGATCCCTCATGGATTTCTTTCATTATTGTCGATGCATTCGAATGTGTGAGGCACTGAAGGTATGGGCCACCAAAGGATCTTCTATAAAGTTGCCCATGTAGCAAGGCATATCTGGCTGATTTCATGCGAATTTTTTGAGCTTCTGCCTTATCGTCTGGAAGGATGCCATTCCTCAGATATTCTACTATGGGGTTTATCCAACTTGGCTCCCACGGTATTATGCATACGGTATCTAGCTGTTGAATGCTCGGGACATCAATGTAGTCGATCGAGGCGACTCTAATCAGATTTTGATCATTGATTGATGCCATATTAGCCAGTCGATCTGCATTTTCATTTTCCCCTCTGGGGATCTGATTGAGGGTGTACTGCTCCAATTGGTCTAACTTCATCTGAGCCAGCCTCCTGTAAGGTTGCAACTTTTCTTCCACATCATATTCACCTTGAACTTGCTTGACTACTAGTTCTGAGTCGCTGAATATCCGGAGTCGTCGGATATAGAGGCTCTGAGCTAGTCGTAGTCCTACTAAGAGTGCTTCGTACTCAGCTTCATTATTGGTGGCAGGAAACTCCAGACGGATTGATTACTGGATACGGGTTCCATCTGGTGTTATAATTTCGAGTCCAATTCTTGACCTTGCTGATCCGACTGAGCCATCTACAAAAAGTGTCCATTCGGGTTCATCTGGCTTGATCAAAATTGATTCAGGTTCTGCTTCTAACAGAAAGTCAGCTAAAGTTTGATCCTTAACGATTGTTCTTGGCACATATGTAATGTCGAATGTTCCAAGCTCTAGTGCCCATCAGGTGATTCTCCCAGTCAGGTTCGGCTTAGCCATAATGGCTCTTATGGGTAGGGTGGTTGGCACCACAATTGGATGAGTCTCAAAATAGTGCCTCAAGCGTCTCTTTGCATTAATCAGTGACAAGATGACTCGTTCCACCATAGTATATCTAGTCTCGGCATCGGATAAAGATTTGTTGCTGAAGAAGACTGACTTCTAGCATTTTTTGTCATCCTTCACCAATGCCGCACTAGTTGAAGCTGTTGATACCGCCAGGTAGAGATGTAATGGCTCTCCAGGGCTCGGTGAGGTCAGTATTGGTAGATTCTGGAGATATTGCTTCAATTTTTGTAAAGCTTCGACTTGTTATGGTCCCCATATGCTTCTTTTTGCTCCTCTGATTGCTTGAAAGAATGGCTTGCATCTATCTATCAGTCGGGATACAAATCTGCTCAGCGCAGCTACTCTTTCTGTCAGGATCTGGACCTCTTTCTGTATTTTTGGCTCTTCATAGTTTATCAGAGCTCTGACTTGTGAGGGGTTGGCCTCAATTCCCGTTTGATTGATGATATGGCCGAGGAATTGCTAGGATGAGACTCCGAACGAACACTTGGCAAGGTTGAGCTTCATCCCATATTTCCTTAGTGCATCGAACACTTCTTCGAGATGCTGGAGGTGCTCATCTTTCCTTCTGCTTTTTACCACTATGTCATTTATGTAGGCTTTGACCATGATCCCCATCTGACTTTTGAATATTCTTCTGACCAGCCTCTGGTAAATGGCACCTGTATTTTTTAAGTTCGAAGGGCATTGTTTTATAACAGTACGTACCTTATTCGGTGATGAAGGATGTTTTCTCCTCACCAGCCTGGTTCATCGGAATTTGATTGTAGCCGGATTATGCATCAAGGAATGAAAGTCTCTCATATCCTGTTATGGCATCAACCATCTAATTTATCTTCGGCAGAGGAAAACAATCATTCGGGCATGCTTTGTTTAAGTTGGTGAATTCTACGCAGACCTTCCATTTCCCGTTCTTCTTGACCACCACTACATTTGATAGCCATGATGGATATTTGACTTCTCTTATGAATAAAACTTCCATCAACTTTCCCACCTCTTCAAATATAATTTGGTTCCTTTCTACACCGAACCTACTCTGCTTCTGCCTCACTAGTTTGATCTTTGTATCCATGTTCAAGTTATGCTGAGCGACTGAGGGATCTCTGTCTGACATATCAAGGTGAGACCAGACGAAGATGTCTTAATTTAATTGGAGGAAATGGGTCATCTTGTTCTTTTATTCTTTCTGGAGGAATGAACCAATGAATGTGACTTTGGTGTGGTCCGTCTGACTGATGTTCACCTCTTCTAAGGGCTCTGTAGTCGCCTGGATTTCCTGACCCTCGTCGGAAGGGTCTGATTACAATTTTTATTTCTTGTTATATGTGGGTTTCTCTAACTCTTCCATGACTTGTTTATTTTTAGGATTCAGATTCTTCAGAGTTACTGAGTATCATTCCTTTGCTGCTACTTGGTCTCGAGGGAAATCTGTCACATCTACCTCATTTGGGTCAAGAAACCACATAACTTGATGGAGAGTTGAAGGAACTCCTTGTATCCGATGGATCCAGCCTCGACCCATCAATAGGTTGTATGATGGCTTGACGTCTACCACCACAAAAATTTCCTTGAGTGTTCACCATGCGACTGATACTGATAGCTGGACTACTCTGATTTGCTCCACACGTCATCCATCAAAACCAGCCAGAGGGATTCGAGTCGGGCATAGCTGTGACACATCAATCCCGATCTTATCGAAAGCCCATTTGGTCATGATGTTGGTGCTGCTGCCTGGATCTATCATCACACCCTTGATCAGGCAGTTAGCCACCAGAAGAGTAATTACCAAAGGGTCTTCGTGGGGTGTCTGAACATTCTGCATGTCGGCCTCTAAAAATGTAATTCTTGACTCTTCTTGTATGATGGATGTTTGGCAAATTTTACCGACACGCCTGAGTTTGTGTGCTTAGCGTAGTTTTTATCTTCGACTTCTCTCGGACTCAATGTCCTCATCGCCTCCTTGGACCATGTGGATGATCCTAACTGGTTGTCCTGTCGCAGGGTTGTTCTGTGGTGCTCGACTTGATCTGTCTGACCTTGGCTGGTCCTTTATCAGGTAGTAGTCTGCAAGCTCCTCTTTGGCGATCATTACCTTAACCTGCCTTCGGAGGTTTCCGCAATCATTTATATGAGGCCCATACTCACTGTGGAAGGATCAGTGTTTGGTCATATCCCTCAACTCCATCGGTTGTCTGATTGGTGGAGGGGGCCTGAAGATCCCTTTGCTCTTGTTTTCTTGGAAGAGTTTTCCTAGGCTGGTCTTGAGCGGAGTTATTTTTTCCTCTATTCGCTGACGTTTTTCAGGCTGTCTGCAGGATGAGGTTGATTGGGGTGGTCCGTATCGTTGAGACTTCTGATCCTTAATTCTTTCTTTGGATTTTCCCTCCACAGTTACCAGGGATGCCCTCTTTTGCCTGACCTCTTATTCTTCTTCTTCTTCTTCTTCTATTCTGAGGTAGCCTTGTGCTCTGGAATTGAGTTCGTCGATATTTCCAGGTGGGTGCTTCACTAATGAATAGTGAAATTTCATGACAGGGATGACCGCCATACGAAATGCCTCTACCATTGACAATTGGTCGCAGTCATCGATAGAGGACATCTCCACGTTGAATCTGGATAAAACGATATTGAGGATCTCCCCCTTCTCTTGTGTCATGGTGAAAAGGCTTGATATCATTTTCATCTGCCCCCGGTTGCCGAAATACTAAGCGATGAAACGTATGTAGAGGTCATTCCAGCTACTGATTGATCCGGGGGATTGCTCCCTAAACCATAAAATGGGTGTTTATGTCAAACTGGTGGAAAATACCTTGCATAAAAGTGCTTGATTTCTCCCATATACGGTCATCTTAGTCTGCACCTGGTAGATATGGTCGAGTAGATCTTTCGTACCATTGTAGAGTGTGAAGATTGGTAACACAAACTTCTTGGGGAATTCAGTTATCTTAAACACTTCCGTAAATGGAGATTGGGTTATGTCTGTTGCTGCATGGATGGCTAGGTCATCTAGGGTTTGCATCTTCAAATCCTTCATCACATCTCTCTGGATCTTAGCTGCCATTTTGTGCAGGTCATTCAGGGTTGGGACATGCGTTGTCGGGGCCTCCCTTGTCATGAGATGAGAGAATTCTTCTTCTTCCCTAGACACTTTGTCTGTTCGAGTGGCCGACATATCTCGCCCATGATGAGAATTTGAAGGCTCTGCTCCGCCATTCCTTTTGTTGATCTGCATCCTTGGCTGGATTGGAACCTCGGAGGGGAAACGGCCCCTGGGCCACCCGATGTAGTAGCTCGGCATTTTGCTGTTCGAGGGCGACGTTTCTCTGCTCAACAGCTTCCAATCGTCTCATTATCTCCTCAAACTGAACTTCATTGTTTGTGGATCGAGTAAATACCATGGTTGTTTGTTGAATGAGAATAAAAGAGTTCTAAAGGTGGAAACGAATGAGAGGACTAATTTCGTTCCCACAGACGGCGCCAAATGTAAGTGTATAATTTTGCTCACACCAAGAATGAATCTTATTGAGGTTTCAATGGCCAAATTTATACATCATGCTCATGGATTTCTCTC
This sequence comes from Cornus suecica, assembly GCA_963922005.1. NCBI lineage: Eukaryota > Viridiplantae > Streptophyta > Magnoliopsida > Cornales > Cornaceae > Cornus > Cornus suecica. The sequence goes on along the minus strand of OY998247.1, from coordinate 36,921,088 downwards.
TTATTTTGTAGGATCATGCCCCTAATTCTATGGAATCATGACTCACTTAGTTGGTAACCAGTCACTATCTATCGTTAGTGGGTTGTTACTTCCTATCGTTCAAGCAGTGAAATGGTGCTGATGGGCTCAACCTATTACATGGGTTTTAAATCATGGGCCAATTAATTATACATTCATATACGGGCCTAGCCAATATTGGGCTTCACAAACGGGCTTGGGCTTGTCAATTTTTGCTATTTATAACAATCACCGAGTACTTGGTGGAAATCTCACCGAGTACTCGGTAGCCCAGTTTCGGGAATTAAAAGTTTTGACATAAATTGACTCATATTCTAATTGGTATGGGATATCAATTGACTTGTTCTCCACCCCAGCCACTCCTATATATATACATGGGTTCTTCCTATTGAATGTGGTGAGTGTGTGACACAAAAGAGACACATAAACACAAGATCTGATACAGATTGTGATAGAGAACAAGAAAAAATACAGATTAAGATTCTTCTTGGTGAGAGTTAGGAATAATATATGTTTATATTATCTCTGGTGATACAAACATGAGTATATATTGTGTGTGTGCATGTGTATGATCTGCGAATCATCCCCTTGCAATTCTCTCTTTGATTATAGTGAATCGGTGCTCTCCGTGGACGTAGGCTTATTTTTGCGAATCACGTATATATCTTTGTGTCGATTGTTTGTTGTGTGTTTATGTGTGTGTTTTCTGATTTGCAGGATTCACGATTTTCAGAAGAAGGTTGAAACCTAATTTTTATTTCGTTCTTGGGCGGGTGTAAAAATCCTAACATAACAAAGACTCAACTCTTCCGTAGATATTTTTGAATTTTCGGATGATTTACAAATCCAAATATACAAATCTGTTTGTGTCATTTATGTTCAAGCTTCACATTTGATTGTGGATGAGTTGGTATATTCTAAAGTAAACTTAACCCATTTTAAGCCCAATTAACTTGAGTATGCTAAAGAAATGCATTATTGGAACCAAATTTAACCAACCTCTTTACAGAAGGCCCATACCTTGCCATGTTCAGGGACTGTTTGGGGAAACAAGTCACACTCATTGTCAATATTTTTCTTATTTTATTTTAGTTTTTCTTATTCGGATGGTTTGTGCTATACACGGTACACCTAGGGCTATGATTTTGGCTTTGGAAAAAAAAAAACAGTATGTTATAAAAAAGACTCCATTCTACTCTTCTTTTTTTTTTTCCTGTAACCGTGATATCCGGATCAGATTAGCTCCACCTCGACTAATCCTCGGGACCCTGAAATTAACGATCGGGTAAATCTCTAGTGGCCCAAACGAAATTGTAGCCAGCGGGAATCGAACATAGGACATTATACTTCTTGAGGCACTAGCAGGCACGAACATAGAGATTTAGGTAAGTGGGGGTGAAATCGTTATTATTTCCAATTTAGTTTGAGTTTTAGAGGTATTTTTTAAAAATTCAGTGGGGGCATAACGTTATTATCCTATATTTAAGGGTAATAAATAAAAATAAATAAAAAATCCAGTGGGATCGAACCGCGAAATATTTACCCGTTACTTGCACCTGGGCACTAGGTCTTTGCATTTTTTCAACTGTGACACTCATTCTACTCCTCTCTTTGAAGGTAATTCAATATTTCTCAATCAAATTTTTATGCATCTCCAAATTAATAGACACTTCTATCAATTATATCCAGATTTAAGATGATAGTGGATCGGGTCCTCCTAGGGCTAGAGGTGAATTTCATTATTCCAGTTGATGTGGCCCACGAGTTAAGACATTTGGTTTAAAAAAAATATATATTTAAAAACTTCAATCTTCCTACCAATTCGGTCCAGTAAATTTTAAATATTTTATTAAAAAAATGAATAATATATATAAATATTGGCCTCAAATTTTTTATTTTTTTGTATAAATTTAACAAATATGTAAATAATACTACACAGGGGATCATTGTTTTTAGAGAGACAACAAGCATTGTCAAATCAAGAGATATATACTAGAGTCCTCCCATGATGAATAAAGTTCGTCATCTCCACTAATTTAATACCATACAATCTAAACATATGCCTAACATTTTTCGAAAAAAGGAAGATGAATATATGTAACATATATAAATAAAATAAAAAGAAGAGTTCAATTCAATTTTTAGAAAACTTTAGTCACATATCTAGATTGTATAATACAACCTACAGGTATTAGACTGTATCAACGGAGGGCAAATTTCAAGTATTATTCTAATACAATAAATTATACTATTCTCACCAATAAGATACATTAAAAAAAATGATCAAACGATTTTACAAGTATGGTATACATTAATGTAAAAATCGCCATTACGAAAACACGTGTGAATAGTGACAAAAATATAGTACAGACTAACATCATCCGCGTAATAACACAAAAGTAGAATTTTTTATATAAGAGTTATAAAGTATAATAACAGTTTTTACCACGACTATAACTTATTTAAAAGACTTATAATTTCAGGACTGGGATAATTTACCGTCCGCTGTTAAAAATTATAGTTGCAATTTTTATGTCTTTTAGTAACCGTTGCGACCGTTACTAAGGCCCTATTTGGAAACCTTGTTTTTGTTTTTTGACACTATTCAGGAGAACAGAACATGTTTGACAACCATTTTCACGGTTTGTTCTGTTCTCAATTTGTAAAGTGTTTTCGTGAATAGTAGAAAAAATAAGAGAACAACAAAAACCTATTTTTTTGTTCTCTTTGGGATTTTCCAAAAAAAAACAATTTGAAAAAATATGCACAAACAATTATAGAACCCCCAATTCGACCCTCCACCACCCACGCCACCAGCCTCCACCACTACAACACCACCACCACGCCACCACCACATATACCACCACCACCAGCAAAAATAAAAACAATTTCTCTATAAATCCTTTTACTCGACACCACCCTTTCACCTCCACCCTCAACCACCACCACCACCACCGCCACCACCCCCAACAACAACCTTCGACCACCATCAAACCCCCAAATTGAACTCATACACAAACACACACACACCACTTCAACCCAAATCGACACCACCCGCCGACACCACCACAACCCCTAGATCGACTCTCCAAACCCTAGATCGAAACCCAATACCCTAAATTGAAACCCCTAAATCGACTCTGCAAACCATAAATCGATCCCTTCTCCACCATTTGCAACTGCAACTCCACCACCATCGAATCCCCTCTACCACCTTCGACACCCAATAGTTCAAAATTGAAACCCCGTGTGTGTGAGTGTGTGTGTAGGAGAAGAAGAAGACTCGTGTTTTTTATTTTTTTGTCTCAAACAAAAATTGTATTTTTTTTTGTTTTTAAGATAGAAAACAAGGACAAGAACAAAAATATTTTTTGTTCTCAAGAGGACAAAAACAAAAATGAAAATACTGATTTCCAAACGGGCCTTAAGTTTCCTTATTTTTTATAGCGCAATTTAAATACAAATAATTATCCAAGATCACGTTATCACCATCCTTTTTTCCCTTTAACTTAGATTAAAATCTATGTATAGTAGCACCACCTCCTCTATAGGTTAAATATAGACACGAATTATATATGTACATATACACAGGGGCGAAGTCTGTAAAAAGTTTTGGCAGGGACCAACTGTAATTTTGTATGAATTTATTGTATAAATTATATATTTATATGAGCTCTTAAAGGATGTTTTGAAAACTTTAGGAGGGACATGCAATTTTGTATAAATTATATATTTTTATGGGCTCTTGAAAGAAATTTGAAATTTTTTAGGAGTGCCACATGTAATTTTGTAGGATCTTATTCATTAAATATACAATATTGTAGGCTATTAAGTAAATTTTCTAAAAAGTTTGGGAGCTTGTACATGGCTCGCCCACGTATATAAACTATATATATATATACACGCGCGTTCTTATTAGGGCTGACAACATTGGACACGACACGAAAACCCAACACGACCCGACACGAACACGACACGACACGGTTTAAGGCTTTAAATGGGTCGACAAGAGAATATAAGGGTCAACCCGAACACGACACGGATAACCCGAACACGACACGTTTGACACGATTACTGTTTATATTTATTTTTATTTTTATATTTTTCTCTTCTCAATTGGTCATGAATTGAAATATATAAATAAAATAGTACTGGATCGTATCAAAATCAATTTAATTTTATTGATAATAGGTTAAATAATTTATTTCGTGTTGGATTATGTCAAATTTAATTTAAAATATTATAATAAATAGGCTAAATGAATTACATAATTTACGTGGGTCGACCCGAACACGACACGACATATATAGTAACGACACGATATCAACCTGACCCGAACACGACCCGTTGACACGAATTGCCACCCCTAATTCTTATCCACTTAAAGCCAAGCATATCACGATAATACGCATAGCGGTTGTATCAAGCGTGATGGTCTCTATCAATCAATCAATCATCTTCATGTCTATACATTCGAAAATTCTAACTTTTCCGAATCATTTGGCTATCATGGTCCATAAAAATCTACGTAATATCACGCACTTGTTAACGGTGATCTATCTCATGGTCCACACGGACCACACTAAAACGTTTATTGCTGTTCAAGTATCAAGCTCGATGGTCTCTATCATTCAATCATAACCATGACTATATATAAATCAAAAACTAAAAAAGTTATTCCCTCCAACCCATAATAATTATTCAATTTGGACTTATTAATATTTTATTAATTTGAGTTGATTAGTGTGTAATTTTTAATTTTGTCCTTAATAATATAATATTATAATGGGATCCGGTATTTTTTTTAAATTAATAAAAAAAAATTAATTAAAAAAAATAAAAGATTAAATTATATTAAAATTTAAACTGAGCAATTATTTTAAGATAAATAAAATTATAATAATGAAAAATTAATATGAAACAGAATTAGTATTATGAAAGAAACTTCATGCATTCGTATCACTTGCGTTTCATGTACCGTCCATATATTACGTAATATCAAAATCAATGCACGCACTTCCTAACGGTGACGCATCTGTCCCACAGTGTGTGTCGCACTTGTTACTATATTCAGACGTATTATCATCTAGCTAGCTAGGAATCATATACGTCACTCCAACTTTCCATTAGTTTTATGACCATGGATACCACCAAACAAATTGGACAATATATATATTGCATGTCTTAGCCTCTCTCTCTCTATATATAATATAGATCACATATGTTTAAACAAGAATTATAGTTTTTATCCCCTATATATTAGTTGTCTACTTTATCTTCCCTGTTTTTCACAATCTCTCTCTTATATCCCATTATATAGCTCACTTATATTTTTTCTCTCTTATATATATACGCGTCATGTCCTAGTGTATACTTATAGCTTTAGTTCTAACAATATGTGCATATATATATCTAAATAAATACACTTATATGTATGCAAGACGTAAAGTATTAACAATTATGTTATCCATGTATGATTCGTCTACGTATCATTGGAATGATTAGTTTTGGATAATAATAACCGAAAGAAAAGACCGAGAAAAAGCCGGCTTAAATCCACCGAGATGGGACCCAATATTCATCCAAGGGTTCCTTTCGGCTATCGGGTGTCGGCTACAGCCATCAGTCGGGGAGTAGCGCCACTTTTTGTTTTCTCTACCGTTTGAGTTGCATTTATCCAACTCAAAACATACAAATTTTTCTTTGAGATCGTATACGGCACTTTCATTTTAGCTAATCATCAATTTTAATTTTGTGGACCACAACAAGTTGGACTATACACACACACATATATATATATATATGTGTGTATATATGTAGTATAACTTTAATTTGGAATGACTTGCCTTGAAAGTATTCTCAACGATCACTAAAGTTACTATGCACATTATCCTAATGTGCAGATAGAATCTATCGTTATCCATTTGAAATCTGCCAAAAAAATGACTCGAATGCAACAAAAATTAAAATGGAGATAGTGCCCCGTGTAACTCACACACTAACATATATGTGTGTTATTAAGATATAGTATATGAGTATTTTAAGTGTGTCTACGAGCACTAATTAGCTCCATTTTCTTTGAACTCCAAATTTTTGTCATTGGCGCATGAGACAAAGTGGTGTGCTTAAAGAAGTTTTCTCCACCTATATTATAGAGAACTGATCTCTTTTTTAAACTTAATTATTTGGTTGCAGATTATAGAAGATTTGTTAGTTCTTCAAACTACTTAGATGATCTTGGAAGATGTTATTATATGAAGTGGATCTTATAATAGAACTCACGTAGAGCTAACGTGATATATGGATGAGATATCATATTCCTGAAATCACAATTATTTAAAGTATTGCCATAATCATGGAATTAATAATACTTAAAATAATGTGTTAAAATATATAATAATAATACTCATAACATATAAAATTAAAATTAAAATAAAATAACAAGAAGATATTCTGGATCAATAAAATAATTCTAGTTGTTAAAAGAACTTTGACTATTCATTATAGCCTCTTGTTAGAGGTGCCCATTTGATCTACATTTGATCCGGATAGAAAAGTAAATGGATATATAAATTGGTTGATATTAGTCCCACCCACAACTTAAGTTTTTGGATTGAACCGCGAAGCATTCGATCCATTAAAGTTGGTATGAGAGCCAAATTCAGTCATTGATCTAATGTCACGCCAAGTACTCGCTTGGGTCCCCACCACCTAAGTTGAGTCCGGATTCAATGCGGACATATAGGGTGGTCTAATCGCAACGAGGGTGTTACATGAATTCGAATGGGGGAGAATGTTAGATATGCTAATTTGTCTCACATTGAATCCGGATGAGAAAATACTAAATGAGTATATAAATGGGTGGATGTTAATTAGCCTCACCCACAACTTAAACTTTTAGTTTGAACCGCGAAGCATTCGACTCATTACACATACCACCGATGGTAATAGTCAAGTGGTTGTTTCTCCTATACTTCTAAACTTCGAAGCTATTGTAAAACATAATGTCCTGTAATAAAGTTAAACTTAATGAAATAAATATGTGGCACCAAAAGATGGGACATTTAAATTTTTGTGATTTAACTAAAATATCTACAAGTGATATTATCAGAGGTATCCCTAAACTTTGTTATGAGAAAGATATAGAGTTTACGAAATTTTTTAAATATGACAACTTTTGGAGCCTATATTAAAAAAAGAACAACTTTCAAAAAATAATTTAAAAGGTCACTTAACAAAAACAATTACAAAAAAAAAAAACAAAAAAAACACAATTTTTGTCTATAATACCCTTTTTATTCATTTTCCTAAATGTCCTTATCTTGTATTTTATTAAAACAATCCTAATAAATTAAAATTTCTAAACAGACATAACTACCATTCCATAAAATATCATCTTAAACAAATCTTTTTCTCATAGTCGTCAGCTCCATAAGTCTCCATCAACCAAATTAAAGTCTCAATCGACCAAATTAGACAAGTTTTACTCTTCGCGTTTGATCTGCTTTTACTACGGTCAGTATTTCCTCCACATCTAAGACCATACCGTATATAATCTTAACTTTTTTTTCTCCTTTCTCTTTGTTTATACAAGAATAAGCTATTTGTTTTATACTGAAAACAATATATATGTAATTCTTTATCCATGGTTTACTGTGAAAAAATATTTCTTTGAAAAAACAATGACGTATTTTAGTTAAACTCATTTTATTTAAAACTATGATCAACAAAATACTAATAAGTAGATAATCACAAGACTTGTAAAATCAAATAGTATAAAACTTTTGTTTCATTACGTAATATATTTGACATAAGATGTAAATTTTTTTGACTCATATGATCAACCTTTTTGTTTTACTTAAACATTACAAAGAGTGTAGCGACGAGTTTCTGATTTCCAAAAATTAGGATGTAAATTTTATTGTAAAAGTTTTAATTCATAAGGTAAAACAATTGACACAAGATATAAAAAATTTTGACTCATAAGTAAAACTTTTGGCTTCACTTAAAATTTAGCGAGAGTGTATGTGAGTGAGCCTGAAAAATTATTCTACATATACTATATAGGAAATACAAATACCACTACTTATTATGTTGTAGTTAGTTGATTTTTCAATATTATATATATATATATATCATAGACTCATGTATGTATATATATATATATCATAAACTCATGATTTTTGCCTCCTTACTCCGCAAAATATTCCAATCTTCGATCAACACCCGACAAATGACTGCCCTGATCAGGAGAGGTGAGGTGAGGCATGGCGTGAGGGGGTGAAGGCTTGAACCTCTGGAACCTAAGGAAAAGGGAAAGATATGATAAGGGTAATAAGGGGATTTGCTTAATGGAATATAATTATTATTTTAAAAATGATATAATTGAAGAACAAATATGTAAAAATAATTATTAATTTTAATCTTGCAACTATTTAAACTTGTCAAAATTTAAATTATTTTACCTAAAATTGTCTCTTTTGTAATTGTTTTTGTTAAGTGACCTTTTGTTTAAATTAATTTTTGAAACTTGTCCTTTTTTTAATATAGGCTCCAAAAGTTGTCATTTTTTAAATTTTCCGTAGAGTTTATACCCAAAGATTCTCAGTTGGCAGACATCTTTACAAAATCATTAAATTTTCAAAAGCATGTGAGTCTTAGGAAATCTAGTGGCATGTTCTCTTTAGAATAGATGTCTTCATATATATCATTCTAGGAACACATTGCATTATTTTTTCTAGAATTGATACATTAACATGCATTTTTACTTTATTTGTGCATGCATGCATTATATGACAAAACTAATAATAAAATATAAAATAAAATCTTTTGAATGTTGGGCTTGGCAAGAGTATAAAGAGATTTCATATTTCACTATGTTCTCATATGTACTTGTCTTTTTATATTTATGGGAATTGAAGGTGTTAGCCTGATCTAAGGATTTAAGATGTTCACTTGGCATGTTTATATGTTCAAATCATTAATCTCGGGTGCCTGTTTTACTTTATACTGAACAGATTGTAATACTCGCTGAAACTTTTAGCTTTTCACAATCCAAAATGGTTTATAGGCTCATGAGTTATGCTAGATTGATCTATGCTTTTGTATACCTATTGTATGCTTATGAATATTGAAACAATATTAAACCATTTATAATATATGAGAGTCTAATTAAGCCCCATGGAGCTATGATCCTTCTATTGAGTAACCAGGTCTTTTGCCGCAGTAAGTAGTGAATATTGACATTAAAAGGAGGAATTGATTATCTCTAATTTTGAACTCGAGTAACCGAGTCTCTTACCACAAAGCAGTGAGTGTTCACGTAAAAAGAGGAAAAAGGAAAGAATATATAGAATAAATAAAATAAATAAAATCTAGCCTAGTTGGTTTAGATTATTAAGTTCGAGGGGTGCCTTATCACCTAATGCTCTAGAACTATCTAGTTCGAGAATCATTGACCCAACGTCCATTATAAACCACTAGAAAGATCGAGGAGCGCACCATGGCATGGCAGTGGCATGGAAAGATTTCTGATTCTATATTATCATTGGCGTTAAGGCATGAATTACTGAGTACTCAAAGTATGGATTACCGAGTACTCGGTAGTTCATCATGCTGATTTTTTTTTGTCTTAACTTTTTGCTTTGTTTCTCCGCTTGGTTTCATTTCACTTCACATGTATTACTCTTTTAACTTGATTTAGTTATATTATGGGTCATTTATCCTCGGTTTTGACTCTCGAACAATCTTGAATCATTATTTTATTTATTTCACCAAAATTAACTCGCTTTACATAACATGGATCTGAAACGTCTTAAAACACGCAAACCGGATAAATCGTCAAGATAATGATGTATGTAGACTTAACAATACATAATTAAGGACCTAGAATGTACGACATTTGTCTCCTATCAAGCCCCCAAACTTAGATATTGTGTGTTGTCACGCCCCAAATTCCTAGGACTCCAAAACCCGAGCCTAAGAGCTAAGGGAGTGATTGCGGAGTTAAAAAGAAATGAGAACCAACGAAATTCAATCATCAAATACCCACGAAAGGGTAAAATGATCTGATACCACGCTGTCACGCCCCTAAGATTCCCGAAACTAAAATCTAGAGAATCAGCGAATCTCCAAGGGATGACGCTAGTCAAGCGACTACTAGAGTCAACAACAACAAAGAGACACATGGAATAACAATAAAAATATACTCCATGTCAAGTAGAATGCTAGAAACTCACTAGCATCCTCCAATACCAACTGACACGCTCCTAAATTCCTAAGACTCCCGAACAGGGACATCCGAGGAATCCAGGATGTGATCCTTAATACAAATGACCAACTAAGACATCATTAACCAAGAAAACATATGGGTTAATGGTAGAAATGGTATATTTAATACCCAAATGGATAATAAACAAAGCAGCGGAATCTAACGAAAATCCGGTAGAGTTCCGTTTGTAAATGGAACATCCGGACAACAACCACAACACAAGAACCTGCCAATAGCAATTCAATAATCACAATGGCTTCCAAGCCCCACATTCATCAATCCTACTAGGGCCGAGATAATGGAAAGAAACCAAAACCCCTCCAAACCCTCTAACATCAACAGAGCCACAAATGCTCGAATAAGATACAGTAAAACACCTAGCTGTGCAGAATAGATACAATAACCATCAGAAAGAATAAATACAGGAACTAAAGAATACATCAACAGGGATACGCCAACAGACTGGCTCCCAAAAGAAAATACATAACAATCCCATAACAATGGGTAGAGAAACTGAAAGCAGATACCTATCGTCCCTAAACCCAGTCGTGCCGCAACCGTAACTGCATCACCCAACGGAACTCCAAAACCTGTAACAAGGAAACAAAAGAAAGCTGCCGTTGCACTGCATCCTGCTCATAGCCGTATGTTTCCTGCAACCTGGCGTGGAATACCAGGGGGCGAATGAAATTCCCCTGTGAGCAAATAAGCTCAGTGGGAAAAGATACTCTAACTACCACATCCTCAGATAGTTTAGGTAAAGCTAAACCGTCTAATAAGATATAAATATAGCCCAACTAGTCCCATCCACGCAAACCCAAGTCAACACGCTCATATACTATCGTAAACGAGTATACATAAGTATATAGGGAATATATATATATATATATATATATATATATAAATAGACAACATGAGTCTCTAAAACTCGTACTCCAAGTACCCAACACCAGTAGTCTACACTACTCTCACCAACGTACACTAGGTACACGATACTAAGGTCCAGTCTAATAAATCACCAAATTACTCACAACAAAATTCAGAAGATCCAACCGAGGAGATCACACTCACCTCTAATATCCACAAAGAAACAAAATCCACCAATAGTACCAAGGAAGGCTCAAATCCTACACTCCGGTAACACAGGAAGGAAAACACCCACGTCCTTGCGTACTAACACAACCATCATCAATATATATATATATACAATGTATATATATAACCAATCTCATCCCTCTCCTAGAGTAAGTCTGTACCTCAAGGATGGGATCACCCCATCATCTCACTATGCGAAAACCTCAATGTTATCTCCAACAAGTCAATAAGTCACCAACAGGATAAATCAATCACTAACACTTGCACTATAAGCTACAAAACCACCCGATCAATTCACTAAGAGTACAAGACCTCAACTCACAAGAACGACCACCTAAGGGTCACCAAAACGAAGAAAAGGAAAAGAGTTCCCAATGCTAACCAACAGATAACCAAGACAACGATGTCAAGGTTAAGATGCCACCAGTGAACAAGGAAAGAATACCAAGAGGGAACAAGGAAACCAAAAACGAATGGCCGAGAGTGGAAGTAATAAAAAGATGAATCCCAGAGATTCAATAGTTTTTAAGAAAAAGGTTTTCAAACTGGAACCAATCCTTTTGGTATCCATGCCCCTAACGTAAGAAGAACTCATATCACCTAGGTGGTGAAACCAACAACCCAGAAAAGAGAAAGGCAACACTATATGTGTGCACTGAACAACGACAAGCCTCAAAACCGAGACTTAAAAATGATCGGAAGCAAATGTGAAACAATGGAACACCTTTCAAAACTCTACAAGTCGAGGTTTTGATAAAGAAGTCTCGTAACCTCAGAATCCCAAGAAAAGTAATAAAATAGTTTTCTTTTAGAAAATCACACAGTATAAATGACCGTCTTGCCCCCGGTCTCCGTCAGTTGCCATCACTGGCTTTTACAAGTTGAAAATCATTTCAAAGAAGATCTCAAGATCATTTTATAAGTATTAAAACTTTTCATTTATACGGGGGTAGGCGAAAACGGGTTTTCCTTTTAAATACAAGAGTTTACTTCAAAACTTAGGAAACACCGTTTTCGAAATGACAGCCAATAAGAGAAAACACAACTCTATGGATTCCTATAATGTCCGAGAGGACAGTAAAGGAAGAGTACTACATTGGGTTCACGAAACACAACTATCCGTTCCCAACCTCACGAAACCAAACGACAACACATGGAAGAGGTTCGGCACCACGCCGTAACCAACGAGTCAAGGAATGACATGTAAGCCAAAGGCCACGTACTAGTGTACAAACACTGTACAAGAAATGCTTAGGGGAATGAACTAGGCACTAGAAACCACGCTACAGTACCCTAAGTATTTAATGAAATCACTTCAATCATAACCTCTACCCATTCCTCAAAAGAATGAAAAACACTTAAAGGTCTATACTACCACATCCACTAAGACCACAATCACATCAACCACCTTATTCAAGGCCTCAATCACAATTGATACTAAGTCAATCACTGACCTCAAATCTCTAAAGATATCACACAACTAACTACAACCACAAAACAATTAACAGTCCTCTCTAAGGCCACAAATCAAAATCAACTCCACAATCCACCACTAGCCTCAACTACTCACAGAGATTACTACGTCAATACACTTAACCTCCCTCAAAGGCATAAAAGCATATAACACAAGTATAAAGATTATATGTTTCATTTATACTATAATGATTTTCTCATTTAATGTCTCGTTTCACATTATTCATTTTCAACTGAGCATTTATAAAATGTGAATTTAATTTACAATATTCATAAATAACATGCTCCAACAACACATGTAATATAGCACATATACATGTTCAATGAGATCACATAAATAACATGCAGTGTAATGTGACTCAACACTCCCCGTGATACTCACGCACAACACACCCTTCCCAAGGGCAACGGATACAAACTTTGTCCACTCATCATAGTGTAGAGTTACCACACCGACCCTTCCCAAGTGATTTTTCTCTCTATCACTTCAACAGGGAAGGCGGTTGTACGAGAGCCCAGCTTGCAACTCCGTACGCCATGACTACCCTTGAGTCAAGAACATAAGCCTCCACCGGGACTCTTAACTCACATTTGCCGGCTTTTTAGTTCCGTAGGCATGATACCTCCTGGCCAGTTGTTGTGATGATCCGACACAAACCCTCTCATATACCACACGAAATGAGGTAAACCACACCAAAAGACCTTTCTCTGCAAATGGTGAAACCCGTGCACTACGTGCACCCACACCCATGTGCTCACACGACATGGTGTACAAATAAATCATATCTCAATATAAATATGTCATGCATCATATTTGTAAAAATACCCACATGGTAATATAAGTCTCAAAATCTCTTTTCAACATGCTTTTAAAATACCATAAAGCAATTAAACTATATGAAAACAATTTCATATATAATTCATGTTCTCCAAAAATATATTTTCTATTAATTCTTTAGAAAATATTTCATTTTCAATTAACATGCCCTTTTAAAATAATTTAAACAATTATTTCACGTATTCCAAAAGGAACCTAGCACATCGTCTAAGCTTTACAAATCTCTACTAACCCATTTAAATTCGTAAGGGTTTTCTAAGCCGTCTATTCTTATTTAATTTAAATAAGAATATTATTTAATCACATAGGAATAATTTAATAAATTTTCTTAAATTAATTCCTAAGTCCCATCCTGATCCTAAACAATTTATAGATATTTAAACTAGCAATTTAATATATCTATAATAAATTAAATAAGGGTTTTGCACCCCTAAACTACTTCAATAATGCGGAGTGAGAAATATAATTTCCCACCTAATTATACGTTACTGAACAGTTCGAAACAGCACAGTACCGGCGCCCGAACACGAAGCCCACCGACCAAAATCGTCCAAAAACTATTTCGAATATATCGAAATGTCTGTCCCGACAACCTATACGATATATATGAAGCCCATTAATAATAAGTTAATTAATTGGGTTAAATCTAAAATACCCCAAACGAAAACTATAACCTATAAATGCGATTTCCGGGCTAACCATTCATCCTAAATTCACGAAATTAATGTATGATGAATACGTGGTTGAGAGGAAGCTACTCACCGAAAATCGGCTTAAACCGATCACCGGAAGGTCGCCGAAGCCCAGCCGAACCACCCCTGCCGTGCGGACTGCTCCGCCCCTGCACGACTGCGCCACCAGCCGCAGCTCCTCGCCGACCCTGTGCCGCCGTTCAGCCTAACCGACGACCACCGCCAGCTTGTCGCCGATGCTCCCTCTCCAGCCGCAGCTGCTGCTGCGACAAACCTCCATAACCGCGCCTCGCTCAGCCGGCCGTTCACTCTCTCTCTCTCTCTCTCTCTCGCCTGACCGGCGACCATGGAGGATGGAGAAGCCAAGGTTGTCGCGTGAAGGAGAGGATGGAGTGGCTGTACCAGGTTTCGTGTAGAGAGAATGAGAGAAATGGTCTGTGGTAGCAGGTGAGGAGAAGGTAGCGTATACATGTATACATATATATGTACTATTTGCAAAAACAACCCTCTACATGTCAATAACTGCGAAATAACCCCACTTCAATATATATATATATAATTAATTATATATATATATAATAAGTCCCAACAATTACCGGAACGCCCAAACATAATTTCGTAAGCCCGAAAAAATAACGGGATGCCCAATTAAATATATCGGGGTTAGGAACCCAAACGTCGGAACACCTAACAGGCCCGATCCAATTAAAAGACGTCATCATCCAATCGAAACACTAATCATTAAACGTCGAATCGAAACCGCGTAGTCGAGAATAAAAATTCGCGTAATGTCGTCCAGTCGACTTTAAAACTAAACGCGAAAAATTTACAGGTATCAAATACCAAGAATAAATAATACGTCATGAACAAGTGACGTCATTACTGAAATTAAATTTTAAATAATTTCAGAAAAAAAGAAAATAACACGGGGTGTTACATGTGTCCCTTAGCAATCAATTCAATTGAAGAATAATCAAAATTTGTGATGATCGTGATTTTTATACAACAAAGAAAAATTAAAAACTCAAATAAACTAACTAAACCTTTTCTTTCGTGAAGGTGTACGATTACATTTAGCACGTGTAACAAGCCTTTTAAACCCATAGGTTTCCCTAATGGACAAGTGAAGTCTCGTGAGGGTTAAATATACTACCCACAAATTCTTTAATTTTTCATTCTTATATGTTCATGACATCGCATACTCATTAATCATGCAATGTTTTAATTTCGTAAAAATAGAATACATGCAAGATAACCCCACTCATTCATGAATAACAATTTTCTTGAACTAAGTTTAAAGAGTGGTCCCCATAGTAGTGAAATAAACTTACTAATTTCCACAACCAATCCACATAGTCATCCATGTCTTTATGAACTTTTTCTATATTAAATCAATCTATCTTTGTCTACTTCATTGATCAAACTTTGTCATGATAAATGTTTCATATAGAACTTTCAAATTCTGTCTCTTTTTTTTTTTTTTCTCATTTTATCCATTTTTTTCTTTCTGAGCTCCGAACTTTCTAGCGGAGATTCTTAGTCTGACCAACTAGGCTTGAGTTTCTTTCTTGGGATATGCTGATTAGTTTTCTCTCCTTTTTACACGAGCACTCATTAATTTTTGGTAAGAGGCCCAGTTACTCGGATTGAAGAACTACGTTTTGCATTTTTTTTTTCATATTTGTTTCATCATACTACTTTTTTTTCTTCATATACCACTTCCCTTGTATATTGTTTATCATGGTTCAAAGCTATTTTCTCAACTACATAGGCAAAGATCAATTAACCGTCCCGTAGAGAATGTGTGCAAGTGCTTATAGGTCAAGACTATCCTTCTCGGTTTCAATTTCACTCATTTTTTCACCAATGTGGACCGCATCTTTAAATCAATTCAATCAAACTATTACTTTATCATGAGTATGGTAATTGCATAACAAACTACTTTACTAGTCATAACATGTACATAAATTAACTTGTAACTCACCCACTAATGGACTATAGCGAACAGAGAGAAACAAACCTAAGTCACTATTGATTGTATTGCGAACCATAAGGAACACTAGCACTACCAGTGACTGGGGCTAAAAAACAGATAGAACACTCTTTCCTACTTCAGGCAAGTAGTACGGTACGGATATGGACTATAACTCCAGCCTACTGCTTCGTACAGATCTCAATCACATATTTCGAATGAAGAATTTAATAATTTTTCAAATTTTCACTATTTTTATTTTCTCATTCCCTTATTCTTTTAAATGCATGTTATAAGTAATAACTATTCCCCCCCCCCCCCCCCTCCCCCCCAAATCTTAAAATGGACCATGTTCTCATGGTCTAAAATAAAAATATAAAAAGGGAAGAGATTCTTACCGCCTTTGAAGCGTAATTCCGGATGTTTGCTTTGTAGTACTTGGTATCTCCCCCAAACTTGTTTCGTAAGATCTACTCAAAAAAAAAAAAAAGAACTATGCATATCCAATATCATATCAAGTGGAGAAATAACTCTAATAATCCGAAATTCATATATCAAATAATATTTAAAGGAATGAAACTTTATTAATAAATAAAACTTAATTTGGCCTTAAGGGCCTACAATCCTATAAAACAAAACTTGGAGAAAAATAACTAAATAAATGCAAAAGACAATGATAGAACCAATCCTAAACGGATTTGTTTTAAAAATTAAAGAAAATAAAATAAAATAAAATTTTAGAAAGAATTCCTAGAAAAATGCTAATTGATCATTCTACTTATTCCATTCCCTATCCTTCGTACACTTTTGACGCCATCATGAAAGGGTTCCGATGTTACATCAAGAAATTCACCTAATTAGTCCACAATCAAAGCGGTGATGAAATATGGAAATAACAAGAGTGAGTCTTCCTTCTTAATGGGCTCCCCTTGCCAACACTCCACTATACTATCATAAATCAATTCCGGTATAGAGACCCAAAATCCCTTTTTGAAACAATAAAGAGTATGAACCATGACACGATATCATTTTCCTTCTTGATTCATTGGGCATGCTTGCTTAGCGAAGATTGCATCGAGATACCAAAACTCGGCATTGAGCTCTATATTCTTAATCCAAAATTTAGTGGGTGGATTCTCAAATCCGTTGCAGAGATCCTTTACCATCTCATGGAAAGAAATGATTGGGTATGGAATTCGGTGAAATTTTCCTTCTAGATCCGAAGGTAATTCATAAGGTAGTCCCCATACCTTACCAATAGCTTCGGAGGTTACATCAATAGGCATTGAATTGTATCGCATGGTTGTACGTACTATCATCCCTTCGCCCATGAAATCATACTTCATATTGCAGTAGAAGTCACGTAGTATGTTAGGAAACGCCAACTTTGATGCAGGCTTGTAAAGTGACTCCAATCGTCGCTCCTTAATGGCCCGATCGGTACGCATGAGTACGTGTTCTAAAGCTACACTCTTTCAGAATGCACGCTCATACTTAATCTTATGGTTTGCAAGTGAATCATCCTTTGGAGTTGCAGCCCTAACTTCATCATCATGCAAACTTCCAATAGCCATGTAATTGAGAAAAGAAAATACTCACCCTCTTACTTTTTCTCTAAGAACGTATGTTGCAAAGTATGAATTTTATGAACACTAGTAAGGAGTATTTATAGAATTCAAATCTCAATCCTTAATGGAAGAGGAAGGAAGAAATCTGGAATTGAAATTGGAAAATTGGAAATAATAAGAAAGGAAACTAGCTTTAATCATAAACTTTCCAATTTTTGAAGGAACTAAGTATTTTTGGTAACTTTTCAAGAATTCTCTTTTCCTAAGTTAAAACAAGGGTTAATTTCAGTAAACCCCCATATACTATCCAGATTAATCAACTAACCCCTTCTCTGTCCACTTTGCCCCCTATACTATTCAATTTCATCAAATTGCCCACTCAGCTCACATTTTGACTAAACATGCCTAAACTACCCTCAATCAATAGTATAAGGGGTTTGTTGATTCAACTATTTAAAATTTTTTTTTTTCAAAAATCAATTATATTTTTCACAAAAATTATAAATTCAGAAATATATATATATTTCTTTTGCAAAGTGGACATATTTTCGGAATTTTTTTTTTTTTTCATATGTTGCAGATTTTCGGAAAAAAATGATTTTTTGCAAAAAAAATTTCAAATTTTTTTTTTCATATGTTGCAGATTTTCGAAAAAAATTTATTTCTTGCAAAAAAAATTTTGAATTTTTTTTTTTTTCATATGTTGCAGATTTTCGAAAATTTTCTTTTTTTTTTCGGAAATTTGTTTTTTCATATGTTGCAGATTTTCGGAAAAAAATTATTTTTTGCAAAAAAAAATTGAATTTTTTTTTTCATATGTTGTAGATTTTCGAAAAAAAATTATTTTTTGCAAAAAAAATTTTGAATTTTTTTTTTTCATATGTTGCAGATTTTCGGAAAAAAATTTATTTTTTGCAAAAAACTTTTTGAATTTTTTTATGAAAAATGAATTTTCATATGTTGCAGATTTTTTGCAAAAGAAATATATATATATATATTTCTGAATTTATAATTTTTGTGAAAAATATAATTGATTTTTGAAAAAAAAAATTTAAATGGTTGAATCAACAAACCGCCTTATACTATTAATTGAGGGTAGTTTAGGCATTTTTTGTCAAAATGTGAGCTGAGGGGGGCAATTTGATGAAATTGAATAGTATAGGGGCCAAAGTGGACAGAGAAGGGGTTAGTTGATTAATCTGGATAGTATAGGGGGTTTACTGAAATTAACCCATAAAACAATTACTTAAAATAAATATAAGTACTAAATTAATATAGTCAAAGTCCTATTTTGAAAATAAGTTTGTGAAAATAGAGAAAAAAAATTTAGAAAAGAAAAATTAAAATTAAAATTAAATAAGAATAAAAATTTCCAGGGAATCTCCAGTACTCGAGATTCTCTGTTCGAGTACTCGAATAAACCTGTACTTTAAATTTATATATATATATATATATTAATTTCATCAACTATTCTAATAAAAACTTTTTAACAAAATATATCCTAAATATATATCTAACATATTTTTGAAATATATATTTATATATATTTTAATTTCATTTTGATAAAAACTAACTAAAATGTTCAAAAAAAATTGACCCCCCCCCCCCCCCCCCCCACAAAACTTATAATATCATATCCACATGATCGAAAATAAATATTATGAATTTTTAATCGCTCAATAAACCAAAACGACATCCATTTTCATTAATTTTTGAAGTTCGGGAAATCGAGTACCAAAGAAAAATAAACAAAAGATAAAAAGTGAAAAAATACAAAATAGAGATCATGGCTTGGCTTATGGCAATATCTAGAACATAACTCTATGTTGGCTCATGATTGGATGATCTCGATCCTAATAAGAGGTGGGTGGTGGGTGAGTAGTAGAGGAAGATTCGGCTTTTAATTGCTTTAAGATTGCCTAAAATCCACGAGCCATCTCATCTCGAACCTCAGCTCGAATCTCGACCTAATCCTGAAGAACCTATTGCAAAGTGGACTCTATACGCTCTTGATGAGCTACTATATTAGCGTATTGCTTCTGAGAAAAAGTCATTTCGATTTCTCCTGTCTCGGTGCCTGAGGCATCTTCTCATCAGTAGCCTCGTCATCATCCCCATCCTCTGCAAACTCATCTTCAGCCTCTCCCTCAGCTGAGTCCTCTGTTCCTGCCTCTCATTCAACCTCCTCCTCTGTACCCGCCGGTCCAAGTGTACTGGCGTCAATGTGAAGCTTGCCGAAAGAACGACATAAAACATCGAGGGTCATAGGTTAATCAACCATTCATACCTCCTCACCCTCAGCTGGCTTGATCTCGAGCTGTCGAAGAATGCTAGTGATGAGAGAGGGAAATGGAAGCTTCCAATTTCTCGGTGTCACCACCATATCCATGATGTGTAAGATAATACAGGGCATTAAGACCCAGTGTCGAGCCTCAAAAGTATAAAGTGTATGTAAAAGTACACCCCGCCTATCAGTGTTGTGGCCTCGGGGTTGTACCTGCGAATAAAGGACTTATCCAAGAACTAGTACTTCGGTTGGAAGTACCTCTTCCTAGCTCAAGTTGCGCTATTCTTATCCCCGTACCGCCCCCGACACATCAGTTTAACAATGGAATGTATGTTGGGGATAGGCTCGGGTAATGGTAAGAATTAGCCTATCAAATCCTCCGGAATCCCCTACACAGTAGCAATGAGGGCGGTATAGACTGTGAAAGCTCGATCTCTCACCATCATGGAAAACCCAATGACCGCCTCATAGACTAGGTTATGATAGAACTTGTGAACCATCTCGGGATAGAAAATGGGCGAGAGTGAACCACACATTTCAATCACATATCTCTTTCTATATATAGTGAAACATTAGGGTTTGGAGAGTGAATCTCACCCTAGGAAGTTTGGAGAGTGGGATCTGAAAAGTAGCAAGAATAAATATAAAGTATTGGCAAAAATATTGTTTTGAAATACTTTTCCTTAAAATCCTGAAGCACCTAGTCGACTCCCTCCAAGCTGAAATTTAAAATATTTTCCCCAATGGCTATAGCCAGTCGACTGCCTCAAGAGAGTCAGTCGACTGCCTTGGATAGGTCAGTCGACTGCCTCAGGCAATCAAAAATGTTTATAGCTCTCTGGTTCATCCAGTCGGCTGGGCCCTTGGCCAGTCGACTGGGTGACTCAATGAATTTGTTTCAAGGTTAATTTTTTATCCGTTTTTAGTTCCGTTCTTTAATCACTTTAGTTTATAAGATCAATCAACGCATAAAATACCTTGTTACAATATTCTCACCCCGACCTATCTACCCTAGGTCTGGAATTTTCAGCTTTCGCCTTTCATTGACCATTTTGTCCTTTTCAGATTGTGCGCTTGAGTTACCTTATCGCTTATCGCTTTTTGTGTTGGTGTTCTTTCCGAATCATTCTCCTGTCCTTGCTGAAACACTTAGCTCAAAGTTATATTAGTACCAAACATGTTTTTAAATGTTTTGTTAATATCAAAATAAGAGTTATTGTCCGAAATAGAATTTTAAAGCCAACAATCTCCCCCTTTTTTATGTTGACAAAATATTTCGTGTTTGTGCATAATTGGTGAAGTATCAAGTGATACTCCCCCTTAATGTATGCATCTTTCATTTTTCTTTTGATGCTCCCCCTTACGAAATAAATTTTTGAATTCGATATTCTTTGAGGTAAAGCATTAAAAGATAATAGAAACAATATTTTTCATTTAATTTTGCAATCTTCGGTATGTTGTTTTACTACTACAACGATCCACAAAATGTATAAAGTATAGAATAAAAACAGAAACAACACAAATTAGGCTAGGCAACGCCCTATGCTACACAAACTATAGGCAACGGCCAAACACCTAAACCCTAAACTACCCAAAAATTCTCCCCCTTTGGCGACATCAAAAAGGCGGAAGATCACGGTGAAGGGCTTCCATAGTAGTGGTGATGCGGTCGATCTTGTCCTCAAGGCGTTTCATGTCCTCGGCTGTCTTCTTTTGGGCATCCTCATTGCGCTTAATGACCTCCAAAATTTGAGTAAGAGTTTTGGGATTTCCACTGAACCCAAAATCAGGAATGTTGAAAGGGCTGCCCAGAAAAGGAAAAGAAGAAGTCGGAGCTTCGGGACGAGGAGCGGATGGACCGGCTTGGTCCGCTGGAGGAGCATCCTTTAGAGAGACCAACACTCCATTAGCATTTTACCAATGTGCATTTGCTTGAGATGAGTGCAATCAAGAAAGATCGGATTGTGCTCCACAGGCTCGTCATGAAGCGGAACATTGCACTGCGCTAGAAGATACGAGATATTGGCTTTATTTACCTAAATTTCCCAAACCACTTCGAGAGGATCAAATTCACTTAAAATATACCAAATAAACGGACAATAATAGGAGATGCCGTCGGGAGGGAGCTGAAAATGCACTATTAATTACTATTTCGGTGAAATTAACGGATTTTCCCGCAACATTGGAGCTGAGAGTGGTGGCAGGGGGACTCGGTTGAGGCAAATTCTACAGATTTGTGTAGAAATCCTTGACGACACGCGGATAATGAAGAACATCGAGCGAAACAAAGAAACCCCAACCCATATTTTGGAGGAGATTGAACGTATTTGCATCAATATCTTCGCATAAAGATTGAGTCACAATGCGACACCGAGCAAATTTCCGATGGATGTATTTTGTTTCGAAGAGATGAATACTGTCTTCATCATCACCGAGAAAAGCAGAGAGGGAAAATGGAACAGATTCAGTGTCAGACTTTGTTTCCTCTTGAACAGGGGGCGAAGGACATGGTGGAGGAGGTGCAGCCGTAGAGCTTCCACCCCAACGGGTTCGCTTTCGAGTGGGCATGGGCTTGGGTGCCATGAGAGAGATGAAAACCAAGATGAAGGGAAACATTTTGAGAGAAAGAGAGGATGAAGTCTTGGATTGGACAAAAAATGGGTGGTAGATAT
The DNA here is from genome assembly GCA_963922005.1 of Cornus suecica. NCBI lineage: Eukaryota > Viridiplantae > Streptophyta > Magnoliopsida > Cornales > Cornaceae > Cornus > Cornus suecica. The sequence continues at coordinate 36,898,203 of OY998247.1, read as the reverse complement.
GTATATATATATATATGTACATATGTGAGATTGAAGTGATAAGAATGAAGAAGATGGTCGTGGAGTAGTGGGGAAGGGGATGAGATATGAATATAGGGCATGGAACAGGGAAGAAATGGGAGAAATCGTGGAGAGAGTGGAGAGAAGACGAAGAGAAAAGATGTTTTAAAACTGAGTTCGTGCAGAGGCAATCGACTGGCTAAATGGAGATAGTCGACTGGCCGAAGGTAGGCAGCCGACTGGCTGAAGTAGATTAAAAACACAAAAGCTCTCTGATTCACCCAGTCAACTAGCCGTTTATGACGCAGTCGACTGGCCTTCAAAAAAATTATTTTGAAATTTTGAAATTTTTGAAAGCCGAGATAGTGGACGAGGTTTTGTGAAAACTAATTAATTACTTCAAAATCCATGGACATTCCAATTTCCCTAGAAGTTTTTTAAAAAGGTTTGTCCGAGAGAGGTTTTGTGAAAATATCCGCTAATTGATTTTTAGTGTTAATAAAAACCAATTCAACGTCACCTTTAGCTACATGATCCCGCAAGAAGTGATGCCTAATCTCTATGTACTTTGTGCGCGAGTGTTGAATAGGATTGTTCGAGATGCAAATAGCATTAGTATTGTCACATTTAATAGGTACCTGATTGAAGGCAAGTCCGAAATCAAGTAATTATTGCTTAATGTAAAGAGTTTGAGAGCAACTACTATCGGCCGCAACGTATTCGGCTTCAGCCGTAGACAAGACAACTGAATTTTACTTTTTACTTGACCATGATACAAGGGAGTGACCTAGAAAGTGACATGTACCGCTTGTGCTTTTCCTATCCACTTTACATCCCGCGAAATCGGCATCCGAATAACTAGTGAGATCAAGTGTAGTGCCACGTGGATACCATTGTCCTAAATTAATTGTCCCACTAAGATAGCGAAAAATACGTTTTATGGCTAGCAAATGAGATTCTTTAGAACAAGATTGAAAACGAGCACAAAAGCATACGCTAAACATTATATCCGGTCTACTATAAGTTATGTAAAGCAAACTTCCTATCATGCATCTATATTTAGTGATGTTAACACATTTTCCATTTTCATCTTTGTCTAGTTTAATAGAGGTACTCATATGAGTAATGGCATGTTTGGCTTCCTCCATACCAAATCGCTTTAGCAAATCTTTAGTGTACTTGGATTGGATAACAAATAAGTCATCCAAGCGTTTCTTGATTTGCAACCCTAAGAAGAAGTTCAACTCACCCATCATACTCATTTCAAATTCATTTTGCATACTAGTTGCGAATTCTTTACAAAGAGAAGCATTTGTTGATCCGAATATAATGTCGTCAACATATATTTGGATAATCAACAAATTATTCTTGATAGATTTTGTAAAGAGAGTATTATCAACCTTTCCTTTTGAAAACCCCTTTTGAATCAAGAAGTCACTAAGCCTTTCATACCAAGCTCTAGGAGCTTGCTTTAAACCGTACAAGGCTTTAGATAATTTGTAAATGTGATTTCAAAAAAGTTCATTTTCAAAACTAGGTAGTTGCTTTACAAACACTTCTTTATATATAGTTCCGTTTAGAAAAGCAATTTTGACATCCATTTGATAAAGAGTAAAATTTCTAGATGATGCAAATGCAAAAATCATTCTAATTGCTTCTAATCTAGCTACGGGTGCAAAGGTTTCATCATAGTCAATGCCTTCCTCTTGATTGTAACATTGACCTACCAATCTTGCTTTATTTCGAATAATCACTCCATTTTCATCCTTTTTATTTCAAAAAATCCATTTTGTGCCTATTATAGTTTGATGTGTGGGTCGAGGAACTAAATGACAAACTTGATTACGTTCAAATTGATTTAGCTCCTCTTGCATAACCATGATCCAAGAATCATCACATTGAGCTTCATGAAAGTTCTTGGGTTTGACTTGAGACACAACCGCCATGTGATTGCATAAGTTTCTAAGTTGAGATCTTGTGCTCATACCTTGTGATGGATTACCTATGACTTGGTCAAGAGGGTGGTTGTGTACAACCCTCAAAGATTTAGGAATAGAGCTTGTCAAGTGATCATTAGATTGATTCCCAACTTTACTCTTGTTCATTTGCCTACTTGATAAGTTGGAGATATTAAGGTTATTTAAGCTATCCTCAATCCCTACAACTTCATCATCATCTAGGTCAACCTTAGGTGAGGGTATAGGTAGTGATTCATCAAAAACAACATGGATAGACTCGACCATGCTTAAAGTCCTTTTGTTAAAGACTCTAAAGGCTCGACTTCTTGAGGAATAACCTAAGAAAATTACTTCATCCGATTTGAAGTCGAATTTTCCCAAGTTATCTTTGTCATTTAGCACAAAACATTTACAACCGAACACCTTGAAATACCCAATATTAGGTTTTTGACCGTTTTATAACTCATACAGAGTTTTACCCAATTTCATTCGAATGATAACTCTATTTATTACATGACAAGCGGTATTTACGGCTTCCGCCCAAAGACTTCGGGGAAGGTTGTGTTCATTTAAAATGGTTCTAGTCATTTCTTGTAAAGACCTATTCTTTCTTTCAACTACACCATTTTGTTGAGGATATCTTAGAGCCGAGAGATCATGAGATACACCAAGTTCATCACATAATTTCTCTAGATCTTGATTATCAAATTCTCTACCCCTATCACTTCTTATTTTCTTGATTTTCAAATTTTTTTCATTTTGAATGACTTTATAAAATTTTCCAAGAATGGAGTGAGTTTTATTTTTATGAGCAAGAAAGTGAACCCAAGTAAATCTAGAGTAGTCATCAACTGTAACAAGTACATAAAGTTTCCAGGCTAAACTAGCCGTTCTCTCCGGACCAAAAAGGTCCATGTGTAATAGGTCTAATGGTCTAGAAGTGGTAATATCTTTCTTTCTTTTAAAAGAGGATTTCACTTGTTTGCCTATTTAATATGCACTACATATTTTATCTTTTGAAAAATTAGTCTTCGGGAGGCATTTGACTAATTCATTATTAGATAAGCGATGAATGAGGTCCATACTAGCATGTCCTAAGCATCTATGTCATAACCAATTGTTTTCACTAGATGTGACAAAGCACTTAACATCTTGTTCATTCAATTCACAAAGCAACATAGTATATAAATTTCCGTTTCTCTTTACATTGAACAATTGTTTTCCATCTTTCTCAACTATGCATGCATTTGACCTAAAAGTAACATCATAACTTTTATCACATAATTGACTAATACTAAACAAGTTATGCTTCAATCCATCAACTAATAGTACGTTATCTGTAGACAGAGAAGAAGATATACCAATGGATCCAATTCCAATAATTTTTCCTTGAGAGTTATCTCCAAAAGTAACGCTCCCTCTTTCGTATGAACTTAAAGACATGAATTTTAACTTGTCTCCCGTCATATGCCTTGAGCATCCGCTATCAAGAAACCATCTTTCTTTTGAGGCGGACTTTAAGCATACCTACAAAACAAATTTAAGTAACGTTCATTGGTACCCAATCTGTTTTGGGTCCACTATGGTTAGAGAGAGATGCAATAGTTCCTTTTGGAACCCAAAACGTTTTAGTTACCATATTTTATTTTGTACGTAGACATGCAATGGTTCCTTTTGGAACCCAAAACATTTTTTAGACAACTTTCTTCTTCCTTAGATAACATGTATTTTCTTTATGACCCTTTTTTCTTGTAATAATAACATGTTACATGGTTGTGATCAATTGAGGTTAAGAGAGATGATTGTTTTGAAAAAGTATGCCTTAATGGTTTTCTCTTCTTCTATAAAAGTGCATCTTTGTTAAATGCATTATATCCTAAGCCACTTTTGTCAAATGATCTCCTTTGTCTTCCTATCATGATGCTCAAATTTTCTTTTCCTTTTGTGAATTTTGCTAAGATGTTTATTTGATCATCTATAGTCTTTTTCAATAAATATTTTTCCTTTTCTATCTTAATACTTTTGTCATTCATTATATTTGAATCAACTACGGTGAAGTAAGTAGGACTACATGAAGGTTTAGATTTCTTAAGTAATATATGTTTAGTAGCTAATCTTTCAAATTCATCATCCAATTCTTCAAATGCATCTTGCAATTCATTATAGGAGAATAAATGCTCATCATATGACAAAATGGATTTATCTAATGCTTGTAAATTTAAATGTACCTCATCTTCATTTGCCATGAGGCAAAGATTTGCGATTTCCTCACCATTTTCTTCCTCATCCAAAACACAAGAATCATAGTCATCCCATGTTGCATTCATGGTCATCTTGTTTGGCCTTTTCTCATTCTCCTTTTTGGGCTTGAAACACTCACTTCTATAGTGCCCTGGTTTTCCACAGTTGAAGCCAGTTATAGGCTCCCTCTTGCTCGTCTCTCCTCTTGTCTCGTTGCTCTTTATGAATCTTCGACCGTTAGCCTTCTTTCATTGAAGAAATCTCTTAAATTGTTAAGTGATAAATGCAATGTTTTCATCTAACTCTTCTTCGATTTGCTCATTTATTTCACTTTTAGTGCAGGCTTGCAAGGCTATACCTTTTCTAGGCTTGGTGTCTTCTTCACGAGATTTTAAGGTGATTTTCCACGTGAGAAGTGACCTAAAAATCTCATCGAGGCTCATTGTACTAAGATCGTGCGCTTCTTTAATTGCCGTCACTTTTTCATCCCATTTGACTTGAAGGCTTCTAAGGACTTTGCGTGCCGCATCGGATCTAGGAACAATTCTACCTAGATGCTTTAGTCCATTCAAAATATTAGTGAAACGAGATATCATAGAATTTATATTTTCATCTTCCTTCATGGCAAATAATTCATATTCATGCATAAGTATATAAATTTTAGATTCTCTAACTTGAGTAGTACCTTCATAAGTTACTTCAAGTTTATCCCACATTTCTTTGGTCGTGGAACAAGTAGAGACACAATTAAATTCATTTGAACTTAAGGCACAATTTAGATTTACCTTAGCTTTAGCATTAAATGACATAAGTCTACGCTCATCATTATCCCATTCGTTAGGTAATTTAAGGATAGTTTTTCTATCTACTACTTTGGTTATAGTGAAAGGTTCATCAACAATAACTTGCCAAATTTGATAATCAATAGCTTGAAGAAAGTCTACCATTCTAGTCTTCCAATAACTATAGTTTGAACCATCAAATCATGGGGGCCTATTATTGGATTGTCCTTCTACATGAGTGATTACATTTGAGGCCATGATCGTTCTCTAAGACGGTTAAGTCTAAAACAAGTAGAGATTAGACTCTGATACCAATTGTTAGTCACTAATTAACACTAGAGGGGGGTGAATATGGTTTAAAAGTTATTATCAATTTCTTTTTAGTACTTACAATAAATCACCATAATTCTCTATATATGTTTACAAAGTAAGTTTGCAATGAAAGTATTAATTTAATTTAACAAACTATTTACCACAATATAAATTAAACATGCAAGATCACAAAATAAGGAGATAGAGATAAAGAGATTGACACCGTGATTTTTACGAGGTTCGGTAACTCCTAGTCCTCGGCTCAAAGAATCCCCTTCCTTGAGACTTTCTCAAACCACACAATATGGCTTTTCCTTCAATATGTAGAATAGCAAAACCTTTACACAAGACCTAATTAGCTCGTCACACAATCAAGAGAAAAATCCTCCCTTGATACAATTGGCTTCACTTACCCAAGATCACAAATTTATGTATACAATCAATATATCACTCAAGAATCAAAAACACTCAAAAATCCTAAGGTTTTTATGGAAGATAGATCAATATAAGCTCAAGTGTTTTTAGTTGATATTTCAAGAACTCTAGATATATGTTCTCAAAAGATATTTTCAAGAAGAGAATAAGCTAAGAGCTTGAGTTTAAATCTTCAAAATAATTTGAGTGAAAAATGAGATTTATTTCTTCTTGCTATCAAAAGATTTTTCAAAGAGTGCTTGAGAGAAAATAAGAGATGAATATTTTTTAGAAACTTTCTCACACAAGAACCACACCTTTCAATCCCATATCTCTTTTTATATATAGTGAAACATTAGGATTTGGAAAGTGAAGCTCACCCTAGGAAGTTGGGAGAGTGAGATCTGAAAAGTAGCAAGAATAAACATAAAGTATTGGGCAAAAATATTGTTTAGAAATAATTTTCCTTAAAATCCTGAAGCACCCAGTCGACTGCCTCCAAGCTGAAATTTAAAATATTTTCCCCAACGGCTATGGCCAGTCGACTGCCTCAAGAAAGTCAGTCAACTGCCTCAGGCAATCAAAAATGTTTATAGCTCTCTAGTTCATCCAATCGGTTAGGCCCTTGGCCAGTCGACTGGGTCACTGCCAGTCGGGTGCCATTTCTTGGCCAGTCGACTGGGTCACTCAATGAATTTGTTTCAAGGTTCGTTTTTTATCCGTTTTGAGTTCGGTTCTTTAATCACTTGAGCTTATAAGATCAATCAACACATAAAATTCCTTGTTACAATATTCTCACCCCGACCTATCTACCCTAGGTCTTGAGTCTTCAGCTTTCTTCTTTTATTAACCATTTTGTCCTTTTTCGATTTTGCGCTTAAGTTACCTTATCACTTATCGCTTTTTGTGTTGGTGTTCTTTCCGAATCATTTTCATGTCCTTGCTGAAACACTTAGCTCAAAGTTATATTAGTATAAAACACGTTTTTAAATGTTTTTTTAATATCAAAATAAGAGTTATTGTCCGAAATAGAATTTCAAAGCCAACACTTCCCACATGTTTTCACATATTGTTTTCTTTGCTCCACTTCTCTTCTCGGTTTCATTCTACTTCACTTCTTTAGCATCCATGACTTATTTTTTGTTTATTATAGGTCCTTTATCCCCTGTTTCATCTCTTAAACGATTTTGAGTCACAAATTCAATTATTTCACCGAATTAACTCGTTTTGCATAATATAGTCTTGAAACGTCTTTAAACACGTAAACCGTATAAAAGCATTAATATAATGATATATATAGACTTAACAATGTATAATTAGGAGCCTTAAATGTATGATATTTGGCTTCTATCAAACCCCCAAACTTCAACATTGTCAGTCCCTTAGCAATCAATTTTATAGAAAAAATTTCAAAATTCGTGATGATTGTGTTTTTAGTACAACGAAATTAAAACTAACTTAACTAAACTATCTAAAATTTTCTTTTTTGAAGGTGTAAGATTACACTTAGCACGTGTAACAAGCCTTTTAAACCCCTAGGTTTCCCTAGTGGATGAGTGAAGTCTCGTGTGATAGAAAAAATTCAAAATTCATGATGATTGTATTTTTAGTACAACGAAATTAAAAATAACTTAACTAAACTAACTAAACTTTTCTTTCGTCAAAGTGTACAATTACACTTAGCACGTGTAACAAACCTTTTAAACCCCTAGGTTTCCCTAGTGGACGAGTGAAGTCTTGTGAGGGTTAAATATACTACCCACAAATACTTTCATTCTTCATTCTTGTATGCTCATAAAATTAAATAATCATTAATCATGCAATAATATAAATTCGTCATAATAAAATGCACACAAGTTATCCCCACACACTCATAAATAACAGTTCTCATGAATTAAATTTGAAAGAGTGATCCCAACAATGGTAAAATAAATTTGCTCATTTCTACAGCCAATCCACATAACCTTTCGTGTTTTTTAGAACATTCTCTATAGTAAATTAATCTCCCTTATTCTACTTCATTGATAAAACTTCGCCATGATATAACATAATAAACTTCTTCATTTTCAGTTTTTTTACTTTTATCCATTTTTGTCTAAGTTTCCGGACTTTCCAGCGAGAATTTTTAGTCCCAACTAACTGGGCCCGAGATTCTTCATTGGGATTTATGCTCATTAGTTTTCTCTCCTTTTGAAGTGAACACTCTCCTACTTTATTGTAGCAGGTCCGGTTACTCAGTTCGAAGAACTACTTTTTGTATTTTTATTTTTTATATTTAAATTTTTATAGAGCAAATTTTCTTCTCTTTTTTCCGTACTACTCCCTTTCTCCCCTTATCATGGTTACAAAGTTATGTTTTCGACTACATAGTCAAAGATCAATTAATTGTCTCATAGAGAACATGTGTATATACTTATAGGTCAAAACTATCTTTCTCGGTTTCAATTTCACTCATTTATTCACCCATATGGACCACATCTTAAAAATTAATTTAATCAAACTATTACGTACTCATGAGTGGGGTAATTGCATACATAATACATTTCTAGTCATAATATGTACACAAATTAACTCATACTTGACCTTAATCACATATTTCAAATGAAGAATTTAATAAAAAAAATTTAAAATTTTCAATTTTTTTATTTTTCTCATTCCCTTAAAGACATCTAATAACTATTTCCTTCCCCCCCCCCCCCCCCCCCCCCCCCCCAAACTTAAATCGGACCATGTCCTCATGGCTGAAGAATAAAAAATAAATAAAGGAGGAAATTATTACCACCATTGAAACGTAATTCCGGTTGCTTACATTGTAGTGCTCGTATCTCCCCAAAACTTGTTGTGAATGATCTATTCAAAAATATAAAACACTATGCAATACTCAATGATCATATCAAGTGGAAAGATAATATCTAATCAATTGAAATATTAAACACGAAACACTTTTTAAAGAGAATGAAATTTTATTAAATAATGCAACTTAATTTGGCCTTAAGGGCCTACAATTCTACAAAGCAAATAAAATACAAAAAAATAAAATAAATGCAGAAAACAAGGATAAAACTAATCCTAGACGGATTTGGTGAAGAAAATAAAAATAATTAAAAAGACTTAAAGAGAAAATTCTAGAGAATTCTAAATTCATTCCCAATCCTACGGATTCATTCTATTCCACTTCTAGTCACATTCTATCATGAGATCCTTATCAAACTCATTAATCCATTCTTGAAGGACCTCAATATCTTCCCATATCGCCACTCGTTCTTGTTATTCTTCCTCATAGTCCTCATCAAACGTTTTAGCATAGAAGTAAGAAGCAATGGATACATAATCCTTTTCACAGTTAAAAATACAATTCCTTATTGCATTCTTAATTAACTTGGTGATGAGGAACGGAGAAGGAAATTTCCATGTGGCCGTTGTGGGATTCCCTAAAAGTTGAGCATGACCAAGCATACACCCTAAAATAACTTCCGGAAAAGATACCCAGTACCCCATATGAAAACAATAAAGGATTTTAATCATTGCTTCATCACGCCAATGCTGATGTTCATTGGGATAAACTTGTGATGCAATTATTGTGTCTAGAAACCAATAGTTAGGATTTAGATTTTGTTTGATAATTGATGTTATTCATCACATGCAAGATAATTTGGACATATGGCATGAATCATCTCAGATATTGTAGGTGTAACAAGTTCGGGTAAGGCAAAAATATGTCACGAAGCTCTTCCGGACACTCATGTGGAATTCCCCATGCTTTAACTATTGTATGTACTGTGACATCGAAATGAGGTACCTTGGAGTCCAAACAAATTCGGAGGATAAGATCTCCGTTTGTTGTAGTTTCCATATTGTAATAGAATTTTGGTATTACTTGTGGATATGTAACTATAGCCGTTAGTTTCAATAAGCCGATTAATCCTCATGCCTCTAATAAGGTAATACCACTTTGCATCCTTGGGGTGTCAATGGCTTCTTCATCATAGATAACATCATAGACAACTGCACAACACCCGTAAGTTAGTGTAATAGGTGGTGGATCTTTAGACTCATCAGTGCACTCCATAGGTTAGAGTTCGGGATTAGTTAAGGACTCCATTGGCTCCAATTCCTTGGGTTCATCATTCGAAATTTCTGTTGGGTTATGGATGATGAAGGCTTTGCGAGAAACAGACATTCATGCGGTTCTCATTGTGAATAGAGAAAAGAGTTGTTGGAAGAATGATTATGACAAATACTAAGGCTCTATATTTATAGATCTAAATCCAAGTCCCTTCTAGGAGAGGAATGGTTGTATTATGGCATAAATCTGGAATAGATATCATTGATTTGGAATTTTTGAAAAGGTAACTAGTTTTAATGCTTAATTTTCCATAGTTGAAAAGGATTTCATATTTATGGAAACTTTTCTAAAACTCTCTTTTCTATTGGAAACATTACTAAAACTACATAAAATTGATATTTTATTATAGTCAAAATACTATTTTGAAAATAAAATATAAAATAATTAAGTATATATATATATATATATATATATTTTGAAGATAAAAAAAAAAAAGTTTTTTCCAGGTTCCGCTAAGTACTCGGTGGGAATTCTACCGAGTACTCGATAGTTCCTGTACCAAATTTTTTTCAAAATTTCTTTTATTTTTTATTTTTTTAAAACTTCTCTTAATTAGATTAGTATATATATATAGTAAAATTATACATATAAATATAAGAAGTTAATATACATATATATTTATATAAATTATTAAAATTATTAATTTTTTCCCCTATTTTTAAATAAAAATAATTTAAATAAAGTAAAATTATACATTGTAGATATATATAAAATTAGTGTGTATAAAAAACATTATAAAAATATTTTTGAAAAACCGTACCCCCCCCCCCCCCTAACTTTTACTATCTATTATGTTCGCATAATTGAAAAATAGATATTAAAAATAGATTGCTCAAGAAAAACGAAATAATATCCATTTTTTTCATTAATGTTCTATTGTTTTTGGGAAACGGAGTACAAAAATGAACAAAATGAAAATAAACTGAAAAGTAAAAAATAACTATTCATGGCTCAACCTAATGCAATATCTAGAACATAAATCTATGTCGACACATGATCGGATACTCTCTAGATCCTAAGAAGATGAGAGTGGTGGTGGATGAGAAGTGGAGCTAGAGCCTTTTTCTAACAACGAATCGACCTTAATTGTTAGCTTATCCATTATCTTCTCTTGATTTATGACAAGTGTCACATATTGCTCATTAGTTATCATCATTGGTTCATTTTCCTTTTCCATAACTTCCTTGCGTACTCGAGATACAATGCCATTCCGACTAGAGAGTTCAAAATATTTTTGTTTATACTCATTTTTCCTAACTTTTCTATAAGCACGTGGTTATTTTTTATTAACTTCATAGCCAATGTCAAAAGTGGAACCTTGTATGATATGGCATTAACCTTACCAATTTTACCTATGTCCATCCATGCTTCATAGATATTCATCCAAATAACCTCCGGAATCGAAATCCAATGATTCTTTACAAAAACGTCCAAAGATTTTTGAAAGATCCCGCGACGCTCATTGTTATGACCTTGTGGATGTGCTTGACATCGAATAATGGTATCTATAATCCACATCTCCGGTACATAATGTTTCTTTGTCATACAAGTGTGGTACTTATTTCCAAACCTCCCATCTGCTACTTTGGTAACAATGAGATGATTCTTTTGGAAACGTCGGGGTAACGCCGAAAGCTTAGTTCTAAGATGAGTGGGGCAATCATGTGGAATACCCCATGCTCTACCAATTGACAATGGCATTATGATAATGGCCTTCCCTTTCATCTTTTGTCCATTCCTACTCCCACCTCTTTCATGTTGAGCCAAAACTCATGTAGTAATGATTTTATTAGGTAGGTTGAAGCACGTTAAACCTTTTCCAAAACTCATATAGCTTAGTTCTAAGATTAGCGGGGCAATCATGTGGAACCCCCCATGCTCTACCAATTGACAATGTCATTATGATAATGGTATTCCCTTTCACATTTGTTTTCATTGTTTTGTTCATTCCTACTCCCACCTCTTTCATGTTGAACCAAAAATCATGTAGTAATGATTTGATTAGGTAGGTTGACGCAAGTTGTAACCATGATACATCCTATCCCCCATGAAACTATTCCATCATTCTCAAAATTCGTAATTTTGATAACTTTTTCCACGTTAAACCTTTTTTCTATGGCTTTCTTAACGATTTCTTCAACTGAACGCTCATTCATTTTTTTTTTGGATGAAGAAGATGATGGTATAGGGGAAGGTTTTCATCTACTTGATGACGCGGTAGTGCGTGGTTTCTTCTCTTGAGCCATGACTCTACTTACACATTTTATCAAACACCTAGAGTGCGGTAGTTCAAGAAACCATGGTCACTTAGCTTAGAATAGCTTTCAATCCTCACACATCTACCCTCATAAGCTTTGCTAGAGTTTGAACAAGTAATTAAGTACAAAGAACCTTTAATTTGAAATATTTCACTTCTATTTTTGAAGATGTTTTCAAATAAATGAAGAGAAGATGAAGAAGAAATTCCAATGATTTGATAAGTATGATTCGCTCATTTATCGAGTTGATTCAAAGGAATTATGATGTATATGGGAAGATTGAAACATTTTTCAAGCAATGCCTCTCATCTGGAATTTCAAGTGAAGAATAAGGAGAGTTCTTAGGTTGAGCCTTGAGACAAGAGTAAAAAAAATGGGGCAATAACTAGTCTGAACTATTTTTATCGCTACCCAATCGTCAAGTACTCGGTGTATCTTTTTTTAGTACTCGGCAGTTATTGAGTTTCGAGTACTCGATGTCATTTTACCAAGTACTCGGTAGTTCCTCTCTGCCGTTTTTCCAAATTCTTACAGGATCTAATATTGGTGTCATATCCTATTTTAAACTAAAGTAAATAAGAGTAAAATCAAACAAAAAAATATAAACAAAATGGAAAATCTAATTATATATACCCATCCAAGAGAAAATGAACTTTCTTGTTTGGTGCCTCTTTTTAAGGTCGTTGGCCCGACGTTCGTAGTATTTCTAACCATTATCATACGTGGGATCTACCAAATCGATAGATTCCACACATCCTATCTCGGGATTAAATTATACGCATCTCTTGAGTCGTTGACCATTTACTTTGAATCTTTTACCTTTCTTTGGATCCTCGAGCTCTACCACTCCATAAGGGAAAACGGTGATTACATTATACGGTCCATCCCATCTTGAACGAAGTTTTCCAAGAAATAACTTTAGGCGAGTATTAAACAACTATACTTTATAACCAGGCTCTAAGGACTTTTTCTGAATATTTTTATCATGAAATGCTTTCGTCCTTGCTTTATATATTTGCACATTATCATATGCATCATTATGAATTTCCTCAAGTTCATTGAGTTGAAGTTTCCGGTTAGAGCCCGCTTCTTTTAAGTCAAAATTCAATCTTTTAATAGCCCAATAAGCTTTATGCTTTAATTCAACCGGGAGATGACAAGATTTTCCATAAGCTAACCGATATGGTGTAGTTCCTATTGGTGTTTTATAAGCCATTCTATATGCCCATAGTGCATCATTTAACCTAGTTAACCAATCTTTTCTATCGGTTCGCATTGTTTTCTCTAAGATTCGCTTGATTTCCCTATTTGAAACTTCTCCTTGACCACTTGTTTGGTGATGATATGACATACCTACTTTGTGCATGATGGAATATTTAAAACATAAGATATTCATGTAACGATTAAAGAAATGTTTTCCATTATCACTAATTATTGCATGTGGTATACCAAATCTAGATAAGACATTAGATTGTAAAAACTCAATTACGATTTCATGATCTACTCTAGCAGAATCTACTGCTTCTATCCACTTTGAAATGTAATTCACCCCAACAAGTATGTATAGGTTATTATTTGACATCACAAATGGTCCCATAAAATCTATCCCCCAAACATCAAATATATCAACTATCAAGACTGGGGATAATGGCATCATATCTCTCCAAAATATTGAACCCAATTGTTGGCATCTATTACATGTCTTACAATAATTATAAGCATCTTTGAATAAATAAGTCCAATAGAATCCACTTTGCAACACTTTAGTCGCCATCGTTTTAGCTCCAAAATGAACTCAACATGCTAACGTGTAACAGAATTTTAAAATACTTTGTGTTTCACCCTCGGGGACGCATTTCCTAATAATTTGGTCAGAGCAATATTTAAATAAATCAAAATCCTCCCAAATATAGTACTTAACTTGACTAAAGAATCGATCATTTTCTTGTTTGGACTATTCTGTTGGTATTTTACACGTGGCTAAATAATTGACTATATCAGCATACCATGGTAAACTATTAATAGTATTAATACTACAGACAATGTACAAGTTATCAATCTTAAGTTGTTTTGGTTGTTTTTCATGTTCTGGTCCCGACAAGTCTCTTTGTGAAGAACTGGTGGTATATTCGAGTTGATTGGTAGCGACTCTGTTGGTTTTTTCCATGATTCTCCGTATAATGTTATTTCTATAGTTGCGATGTCATCAAGATTAGATTATAATTGCTTATCCCAATCGATATTTGTGAAGTCTTCATTTACTTTAGTTAGTTCATACTTTCTAACCTCTTCGTGTACCAACTCTTCCATTATTTTATTGATACTTAAACATTCGTCAGTTCCTGAACATTGGCCATCGGTCCTAAACACATTCAATCTTAATTTCATATTCCCAAAATATATATCCATAACCCCCATTCTACAATTAATGCAAGCATTAGTTCTTGCTAAGAATTGTCTTCCTAAGATTACGGGTATATGTTTCTTTGGAGTATGGATAGGTTCAGTACCTAAAATTATGCGAAATAAAAATTTTCCACTTAAACTATCACATCCTCTATTATCCCTCTTGATTGTTTGATTGATGTATCCACTAGTTGAAGCACAACCATAGTAGGGTTTAATTATCATAATCCTAATTGTTGATAAACTGAGTAAGGTAGCAAGTTGACACTAACACCTAAATCAAGGAAAGCTCGACCTACTTCTTGATCTCTAATTACGCATGATATTGTAGGCTCTCCAGGATCTTTGTATTTGGATGGTGTATCATTTAGAAATAATGAACTCACTTATTCAGTCAAAATTATATTTTTAGGCACCTGAGCTTTACTCCTACGCTTTTGTATACATAAATCTTTCAAGAATTTAGCATAAGATGGAATTTGAGATATAGCATCTAATAAAGGTAAGTTTATTTTTACTTGTTTAAGTACTTCCAATATTTCATTTGTCTTATCTCCTTGTTTGCCATAATAGTTTGATCCACGGAGACGTTGAGAGAATGGTGATTTTCGTTCATATTCCTTCTCCGTAGGTTTTTCAAGTATTTCCTTAATAGGTTCATCCTCTGCATGTGACGTTTCTTTAGGAATGTTTTCCAAAACTTCTTCTCTTACTATTCTTTCTGTAAGTCACTAAATTACCTTAGAGGGGGGGTGAATAGGGTTTAAAAATTAATTTCTAACTTCTTTTTATTCTTACTAGAACATGCAACAAGGTTCAATATTAATTTACGAGGTAAAATGTGTAATGAATAATTTCACTTAAGATCAACAAGCTATTTACCACAATATAAATTAAGCATGTATGAACATAAAGTAAGGAGATAGAGATAGAGATATTGACACCGTGATTTTTACGAGGTTCGGTAACTCTTACTCCTCGGCTTAAAGAATCCCCTTCCTTGAGACTTTCCCGATCCTCACACTATGGCTCTTCCTTTAATAGGTGGAATAGCAAAACCTTTACAAAAGAGCTAACTAGCTCTTCACACAATCAAGAGAACAATTCTCCCTTGATACAATGGGCTTCACTCACCCAAGATCACAAATTTGTGTATGCAATCAATATATCACTCAAGAAACAAAAACACTCAAAACCCTAAGGTTTTTATGGAAGATAGATCAATATAAGCTCAAGTGTTTTTAGGTGATATTTCAAGAACTTAAGATATATGTATTCTCACAATATACTTTCAATAAGAGAATAGGCTCAAGGCTTGAGTTTAAATCTTCAAAATGATAAGAGTGAAAAACGAGATTTTGATCTTTCTTGCTATCAAAAGATTTTTCAGAAGATGCTTGAGAGAAAATTAGAGATGAACAATATTTGGAAAATTTCTCACACAAGAACCTTAAAATTTCAATCCATATCTCTTTCTTTATATAGGGTAACACTAGGGTTTGGAGAGTGTATCTCACCCTAGACAATGTGGAGAGTAGGACCTGAAAATCAGTAAGCAAAATCATTTCTTTTTGGGCAAAAATATTGTTTAAAAATACTTTTCCTTAAAATCCTGAAGCACCCAGTCGACTGCCTCCATGCTTAGATTTAAAATATTTTTCCCAACGGCTAGGGTCAGTCGACTGCCTCAAGAAGGCCAGTCGACTGTTTCATGAGTCAGTCGACTGCCTTGGATAGGCCAGTCGACTGCCTCAGGCAATCAAAATTGTTCATAACTCTCTGGTTCAGTCAGTCAGCTGGGTCCTTAACTGCTAGTCGACTGGGCACAGTCAGTCGACTGCCTTGGACAGGCCAGTCGACTGCCTCATGCAGTCAAAACGTTTTATAGCTCACTGGTTCATCCAGTCGGCTGGGTCCTTAACAGCCAGTCGACTGGGTCACAGTCAGTCGGCTGCCATTTCATGGCCAGTCGACTGGGTGACTCCAAGAATTGTTTTCAAGGTTTGTTTTTGATCCGTTTGAGTTCGTTTGATTTATTAGTTGAGTTTATAAGACCAATCAACACATAAGATACCTTGTTACAAAATTCTCACCCCGACCTATCTACCCCAGGTCTTGAGTCCAGCTTTTGTTCTTTCTTTGATCTTTTTGTCCTTCTTCGAGTTTGCGCTTTGAGTTTTCTTATCGTTTGTTGCTTTAGCGATCTTCCCGAATCATTTACCTGTACTTGCTGAAATACTTAGCTCAAAGTCATATTAGTACCAAACACGGTTTTGAATATTTTGTTAATATCAAAATAAGATTTATTGCTTGAAATAGAATTTCAAAGCCAACACTTTCCTCAAACTTCTCCTTAACTTTATTATCAACTAACCTACCACTCCTTAAGGTTATAATTGCTTGAATAGTTTGATGTGTAGGTTCTTGCAAAGATCATAATTCAATAATGTGTTGTCCTTTAGGATTCATCACTGGTTGGCTTGGTAGTCTACCATCTTCTCTTCTATTAAGTGTATTAGCTATTTGCCCCATCTGCGTTTCTAATTTTGAAATAGTTTGGGAATGTGTATGTAGTAGTTGGGTGTTAGCTTCTAGATTGCTAAGGGCTGATAAAACTTTATCCTCAAAACCAGATGATCTTAGTGGTGGATTAGAATTTTGATTTTGATTTCTATATTGAGGTTGGTTTGATTGAAAGGGTCCAAATCTTTGTGTATTATTTTGGAAAGTTTGGGTATTATTGAATGGTCTCGGATTTTGATTGAAATTTTGAGGTTGGATTGGATTCTTTACGTTTTGAGAACGATAAGATAAATATGGATGATTCCGCCAGCCTTGATTGTAGGAATTTGAATATGGATTATTATTGATATTTGTAAAGGCCGCATTAACATCATAAGGTATTATGTCTTCTTGATATGTCATTGGACATACACTATCTAAGTGTGAAGAATCAGAACAAATCGAACAAACTTCTCTATGAGAATTTTAAAGGAAATTTAGAAATTTATCTAAGTTTTTACTTATTTCGACTACTTAAGCCGTAACGTCGTCGGTTCTTTCGACTTCTTTAACAGTTTTCATTCTTCTAGGGTTATTAAGAATCCAACTAACCCTAGCTTCTGACATGTTTTGTTATGAATTTTCACTCAATCTTTCGAATATCTTCCATATGTCATCAACTGGTTCTAAGGCAAATGTTCATCCACAAGCTGTATCTATATGATATTGTTGTATTTCTCCTAGATCATGATAGAAATTACGCATCAAGTCATATTTTGAGAATTTATGATGGGGAAATTTAGCCAAGATTTCTTTGTAGTGTTCCCAAATTTCATGGAATTATTCGCTAGGAATTTGGGAAAAGTTCATTATGGTTGTTTGGGCTTCGTGTGTTTTTCCCATTGGGTAATACTTATGTAAAAATTATTTCTTAATGTTCTCCCAATTAGTTCTCACTCCTTCGTTTAGACTGTTATACCATATTTTAGCTTTTTCTTTGAGTGAAAAGGGAAATAATCGCACGTGTAAGGCATTCGTAGTCATCCCATTCATCTTAGTCGTTGCACTAATTTCTATAAACTCTATAATATGATAATAAGGATCCTCATGTTTATATCCATAAAATTTAGGTAACATTTATACTAGTTTTGATTTCATAATGGGACAGTGTTTTGCCCGGTATTATAATATCCGCTGGTGATTCAAAATCATAAGGTGTATAATAATCTTTCAAGGAACCTAGTGGTTATACTTGAGGGTCGCCTAAATCGTTAAAATCTAGTTTTATTTTGAAATCCTTTGCCTATTAGCTCTTAAGTTGTTATGATAAATTCTTTCAATTTCAGGATCAAAATGAGCAAGTTCTTTAGATACGGATCGCAATTCACTCATACAATGGTAAAACAAATTTATGTAAAAATAAACTAATTAAATAATGAAACAGAAAATAAGAATAAAATAAAATTAAATAGAAATTAAATAAGAAAATTAAAGATGAGATTGAAGCAATAATCTAAAATACGATTAAAACTCATAAACGGTCCAGCAAAGCAATTGTCACCATTTTTTTGGTTCCTTCTGCTAATCCTAGTATACCTGTCAAAAATCACATAGTCTCGTCGTTTAAAAGAAGAAAACAAAAAAATAAAGTAAAAAATAATCTAGATATAATAATTATTCTATAGTATAGAAAATTCGTTTAGTCCCTAACAACGGCGCCAAAAACTTGATCGGCAACTGAAACTTCTTTAGCTTTGGCTACTAGGCTAGGATAATAAATAATGATAATAATAGTACAAGTAATAATTTTTAGATGTGACATAGTTTTACCTATCGCAAGTACACGAATCGTATTATAGTAAAGTATGTTTATGATATGGTATATTGTATCCACAAGGACTAATGATTTCCACAACTCTATATATAATTATCTTAACTAAATTATTAAAGATATTTGTTGGTTTGTTTTCTATAACTATTTTGATAATAAATAAAATAACATAAACTAAAGATAGATTTTTTGATTTGTTTGAGAAGAACAGTAGAGACAAGATCTAGGGTATTTTTAACACTACCACTAACTCTTAATATAACCTCATATTCATTAAATTGTAAAGGGTGGTCCATCATATGTGAATCAGATATAAGGTTGCAACATTGGCAAACTCTAATCCCAAAAAAGGAACAATTCATTCGACTTGGCTACAACCCATCTTCAAGTAAGTATGACTAGTGCATGCATCTATGCTACAACTACTCCTAAAACATTAATTATAAAGCATATATATATCATCTTCCCTTAGCATGGCCTATCTAAATCTAAATTGCATGTTTATGACTACCATTATGTAGAAAATTATGAATTAAGCATTTGAGTTCTAGCCCATATTGAATAATCATGATTGAGTAAGATAAAATATTCATTCAAGCTAAGACAAGACATAGAATAAATTCAAAATATTATATATAAAGCAAACGTGTTCACTCATCTACACAATCATCACACACATGTCCTTCAGTTTCCCCTTATACAATTGAAATAAATAAGAGTTTACATTACTTGGCTAGGGTTTTGTTACTGGTTTAGTTGTTCATGGTCGTGGGTGTCTGCATTATTGATGTAGACACACCCATCATGGTTGATATTCTTCTATGGATTGATGTTGTAATTCCAATTCTTCTCTCCAACTCCTCCTCCCAGCTCTTTAATGTAGGGGAGACCCCTCTCTTTTATAGAAAAAGAGGCATTTTTGTTTGGTATGTTGATTGTTTTACCGTAAAGTTTGGATCTTTCAATATATGAATTCTTTAGAATAAGAATGTTAAATTTTATCAAATATGGTCAATAATATGTCCCAAATATCTTAGAATGCATTCCATATTGATTCTAGTTGAAACGGGCCCCACTGGATTAATTAGAGTCGGCTAGCTAATTCTGGTTGTATTTGGCTCACCGAGTACTCGGTGGTTCTTCAGTGGCGCAAGATGATGCGGCCATGGCATAATAATTCTCTGGAATCCACATTATCCTGCGCTAAGGCGCGACTTCTTAGTCTACCGAGTACTCGGTAGCTCTTCCCACCAGTTTTCACATTTTGTCTTATTTGCTCCACTTCTCTTCTCGACTTCATTCCAATTCACTTATTTTGCATCCTTGACTTATTTTTTATCTAGTAAGAGTCAATTATTTCACCGAATTAACTCGTTTTGCATAACATAGTCCTGAAATGTTTTTAAACACGCAAACCGTATAAAAGCATCAATATAATGATATGTATAGACTTAACAATATATAATTAGGAGCCTTAAATGTATGATATTTGGCTCCTATCATGTGTATATATGTATATATATATATGTATAGGTTAAAAAATGAGAGAGAGATAGATTTTTGGTTCGAATTTAGTGGAAACATAGGTGGGTTTTGATCGGATTATGGCAAGGATGATGAATCTAGGCTTGGTTTGGATCGAAATGGATCAACAATGAGGGATTTGATAAATAAATCAAGGTATATATATATATATGTATATATAGATAGAGATATATGTGTATATGGAGAGATTTAAAATTCGATCTAGGTTGGATCAAGTGAGGAAAGAGTATATAAGTGTTAGGTCTGGGTATTGAGAGGAAATCGAGAGTTTGGAGTGATTTGAGATAGAGGAAAGTGAGCCATAACCTGCACTATCGAGTTCTTACCAGGTTCAATTCATAGTTTAAGTGATCGAGTACTCGAAAGTGTAACTTCGAGTACTCAGTAGTTCATAAGTGATCGAGTACTTGATAATATTATATCGAGTACTCGAAGATGCTGAATTTCTTCAACTCTCCTCTTTTGAACCCTTGACCCATCTTTTAGCTCCGAGACTCATCCTAACCTACTCTAACTTTCTAAATTCCTAAGATAACAGAATATAAAATAAAAATTCTAATAATACATACTCATTTAAGAGAACACAAACTCTCTTATTCGGTGCCTCTTTTTAACGTCGTTGGCCCGACGCTCATAATCTTATTAATACTTTTCATAAGTAGGATCTATCGAATTGATAGATTCCACACATCCTAACTCGAGATTAAATTTTGCGCATCACTTGAGTCGTTGATCATTTACCTTGAATTGTTTTCCCTTATTTGGATCCTCGAGCTCTAGTATATCAATACTAAGAAGTTGTTCATCTGGGACTGAATCCATAAGAGGAGTATTATCCACTGTAGACCCAACTATTATTCTTGATAAATGATCATCTACTACGTTTTCCGAACCCTTTTTATCATGTATCTCAATATCAAATTCTTGTAATAACAAAATTCATCTAATCAGTCTGGGTTTGGAATCTGTTTTTGTCAATAAATATTTCAAAGTCGTGTGGTCAGATAATACTACTACCTTGGTTCCTAGTAAGTATGATCTAAATTTATCCAAGGTAAACACTACTGCTAGCAACTCTTTTTCGATAGTGGTGTAATTAATTTGAGCATTAGCAAGGGTTTTACTAGCGTAGTAAACTACATGTGGTAACTTATCCTTTCTTTACCCTAAGAGAGCTCTTATGGCATAGTCAGATGCATCCCACATTAACTCAAATGGTAGAGACCAATCCGGTGGTTGCATTATTAGGGTTGTTGAGAGTAAATTACGCAATTTCTCAAAAGCTTCAAGACACTCTTTATCAAAATCAAAGGTCGCGTCTTTGGCTATCAAGTTGCATAATGGACGAGATATCTTACTAAAATCTTTAATAAATCGTCTATAGAACCCGGTGTGACCTAAGAATGATCGAATCTGTTTGATAGATATAGGAGGGGGTAGGTTAGAAATAAGCTCTTGAAGTGGCTCTTTTCCCAACTTAGTATAAGATTCATCTTTTTACATCTTTGAAGTACAAGTGCTAGATGTTTTAAGCAATCCTCAAAAGTAGTTCTAAATACTGAAAAATCATCCATGAATACCTCAAGGAACTTTTCTACCATATCCAAAAATGTTGATAACATATATCTTTGAAAAGTTTCAGGTGCATTGCATAAGTTAAAGGGCATTCTTTTATATGCAAACGTACCGTATGGACAAATAAAAGTGGTTTTTTCCTGATCTGTTGGATTAATTGTCACTTGGTTATAGCCGAACTTATGGTGAGATAATACTTGGACTAAGCTCTCTTCATGTTCTGTAGTAAGATAAGATGAGATAGTTACAGGAAGAGTGTTCTCAAGACCTAAGAAAATGTATTTAAGTTGTTTAGGTAATTCCTTAAGTTCTAGCTTTAGTGGAGATGTAAGTGAGAGAATTGGTGGTGTACTTGAGATAATAGGCAATGACTCAGGAGGTTGTTTCCAAGATTCGACGTATAGTGTGACTTTTATAGCCATGATGTCCTCAAGGTTAGATTGTATTTGCTTATCCCAATCCGTATTTGTGAAGTCTTCATTCACTCCAGTCATTATTGCTTCCAAATCATCATTTAGTAACATCTCTTGTGCCACATCTTCCACTAGTTCATCCATTTCATCTATGCTAAAATATTCGTTAGCTTTTGGAAGCTGGCTATTAGTATTAAACACATTTAATCTTAATTTTATATTTCCAAAAGATATATCCATAATCCCTGTTCTGCAATTAATCAAAGCGTTAGTTGTAGCCAAGAATGGTCTTCCTAGGATTATGAGTATATGTTTCTTTGGACTACGGACAGGTGTTGTATCAAAGATTATAAAGTCAACGGGAAAATAGAACTTGTCCATTTAAACTATCACATCCTCAACTATTCATCTTGGTTGCTTGATTGATCTATCTGTTAATTGAAGCACAACCGTCGTAGGATTTAATTCTCTCAATCCCAACTATTGATAAACTGAATAGAGTAGTAGATTTACACTAGCACCTAAATCAAGGAGGTCTCGACCAACTTTTTGATCTCCAATTACACATGATATAGTGGGCGCTCCTGGATCCTTGTATTTGGGTGGAGTGTCACTCAATATTAAGGAACTCACTTGTTCAGTTAGCATTATCTTTTAGGAACCTTAGTTCTACTCCTATACTTTTGTGTACATAAGTCCTTTAAGAACTTAGTGTAAGGTGGGATTTGAGTTATGGCATCTAATAAAGGCAAGTTGATCTTTACTTGTTTAAATATTTTAAAATTTTCATTTGTCTTATCTCCTTGCTTACCATAATAGTTTGACTCACGGAGACGTTGCGGGAATGGTGTTTTCGGCTCATATTCCTTCTCCGTAGGCTCTTGAGGTGTTTCCTTAATTGGTTCATCCTTTGGATGTGATGTCTCTTTAGGAATTTTTTCCAAAACTTCTTGTCTTGTAATCCTTTCCCCAAACTTCTCCTTAACTTTATTATCCACTATCCTACCACTCCTTAGGGTTGTAACTAAATGAAAAGTCTCATGCATAGGTTCTTGCAAAGATCCTAACTCTATCATGTGTTGTCCCTTAGGGTTCATCATGGGTTGGCTTGGAAGTCTACCTTCTTCTATTTTATTCAGCGTATTAGCTATTTTTCTCATCTGCGTTTCTAATTTGGAAATATCTTGTGAATGTATATGGAGCAGTTGGGTATTTGCTTATAAATTACCAAGGAAAGCTAAATCTTTATCTTCAAAACCGGATGATCTAGGTAGTGGATTATGGTATTGATTTTGATTTCTAAATTGAGGTTGATTTGGTTGAAAAGACCTAAATCCTTGTGTATTGTTTTGGTAATTTTGGGTATTATTGAAAAGACCTAAATCCAAGTGCTAGAATTGTTTTAAGCAATTCTAAGATTGGACTGGATTTTCTACATTTTGAGAATGAAAAGATATATATGGATGGTTTCGCCAGCCTTGATTGTAAGAATTCGAAAATGGGTTATTATTCGGGTTTATAAAGGATGCGTTCACATCTTGTGGTACTATCTATTTTTGGTACATCATTGGACATCCGCTAGCTAAGTGGGAGGGGTTATAACAAACCGAACAAACTTCTTTGGGAGTATTTTGAGTGAGATTTAAGAATTTATCTAATTTTTGACTTATTTCAACTCCTTGTGCAGTAACATTGTCAGTTTTTTTTATTTCTTTGACAATTTTCGTTCTCCTAGGGTTGCTAAGAATCAACCTAGGCCTAGCTTCCGACACGTTCTGTTGTGAGTTCTAACTCAATATTTCAAATATCTTCCATATGTCTTTGACTGATTCGAGTGCAACTGTTCCTCCACAAGCTGCATCAATACGATGTTGTTGAATTTCTCCTAGGCCATGATAGAAATTACACACCATGTCATTTTTTGAGAATTTATGGTGGGGACACTTAGACAAGATCTCTTTATAACGTTCCCAAATCTCATGGAATTGCTCACCAGGAATTTGGGCAAAATTTATTATGGCTGCTTGTGATTCGTGTGTCTTTCCCATTGGGTAATACTTATGTAGAAATTATTTCTTAATATTCTCTCAATTAATTCTCAATCCTTCATTTAAACTATTATACCATCGTTTGGCTTTTTCCTTGAGTGAGAAAGGGAATAATCGCACACGCAAGGCATTGGTAGTCATCCCATTCATCTCAGTTGTCGCACTAATTTCTATAAACTCAGTAATATGATCATAAGGATTTTCACGCTTATATCCATAGAATTTAGGTAACATATTTAGAATACTAGCCTTAATTTCATAATGGGATGTTGTCTCTCTGGTATTATAATGTTCGATGGAGATTTGAAATCAGATGGTGTATAATAATCCTTCAAAGAACTTAGTAGTTGTACTTGAGGATCACCCATATCATCAGAATCTACTCTATCCTTTAAAATCTCTTGTTTATTAGTTCTTAAGTTTGTACAATAAGTTATATCAACTTGAGAATTAAAGGGAACAAGTTCTTCAGATGTTGAACACAATCATCTCATATAATGATGAAATTTTTTTATGGAAATTAACTAAACTAACTAACAATCAACAAATAAATAAATAAAAGAAAAGAAAAGAAAAGTTAAGTAATAAAATTAAAGATGAGATTAAACAAAGATTCAAAATACGATTAAAACTCACCAACGGTCCAGCAAAGCAATTGTCACCGCTTCTCTGGTTTTGTTTCTGCTAATTTTAATGTACCTATCAAAGTCACACAATCTCGTCTTTTAAAAGAAGAAAGTAAAAATAAAGCAAGTAAATAACTTAGCTAAAATAATTATTCTAGAGTATGGAAATTTCATTTAGTCCCTGGCAACGGCGCCAAAAATTTTGATCGGTTTTAAGGCAAGGCTTGAATAATGATTAAAAATAATAGTGAAAATAAGCCCTTAAAAGTTGACCTAGTATTTCCCGTCACATGCACACGAATCGTATTGTAGTATAGTATGTTCTTGGGAGAGGGTTATTGAATCCACGGGACTAAGTATACCACAACTCTATATATAATTATTATAACTAAATTACGAAGCAATATTTTGTGGGATTGTTTTCTATAACTACTTTGACATGAAATTAAAATAACAGAAAGTAAAAATAAATTTTTTGTTTTGAGAAGAACTATAGAGATAAGGTCTAGGGTATTTCTAACTCCACCACTAACCGTATAATATAGTCTTATATTCATTCAATTGTAAAGGCCGATCCATCATATGTGAATCAGATATAGGGTTGCAACATTCGCAAACCTTAATCCCAAAAAAGGAACAATTCATTTGACTCGGCTACAACCTACCTTCGGAAGAGCGTTACTTGTGCATGTTATCTATATTACTCTAAACTACTCCTACAGTGCGATAAAATAAACTAAAGCATGTCAATTTCACCTTCCCTTAGCATGGCCTGTCCAAACCTAGATTGCATGTTAATGACCACCATTGTGTAGAAAATCATGAATGAAACATCCGAGTTCTAGCCCATATTGAATAATCATGATTGAGAAAGATTAAATATTCATTCAAGCTAAGACAAGATATAGAATAAATATAGAATCTTATATTGAATTAAACGTGTTCACTTATTTACACAATCATCACATATGTGTCCTTCAGTTTCCCCTTTTACATTTGAAATAATTAAAAGGTTTACATTACTTCGCTAGAGTTTTTAACATAGATACTAGTTTAGCTGCTCATGGTTATGGTTGTCTACATTGTTGATGGAGACACCACCTCCATGGCTGATGGTTCTTTTATGGAGTGATGCATAATTCTGCACCGGATTAGTCTTCAAGAGTTCTCCAAAAGTTCTCTTTAAAACTCTCCCAAAAGTCTTCCATTCTGTAGGGGAGACCCCTCTCTTTTATAGAAGAAGAAGTGTCTTTAATTAGTATGTTGATTGCTTCACCACTAAGTAAGGGTTTTCCATGTGTATATTCTTTGAAGAGAAATGTCAAATCTAGTTAATAATATGTCCCAAAATAGCTTGGAGTGGCTATTAAGTCAATTTTGGTCGAAGCGGGTCCCATTTGATTAGTTGAAGTCAGCTAACTTCGAGAACTCGGAGTCAGGTTCAAGTTCTCAAAGTTGCAATCTCGAGTACTCGAAGATAAAAACCTCGAGTACTCGGTAGTAGTTTGATAGCGCACCATGGCACGGCAGTTGCATGGAAAAGTTTATGATTCTACGTTATCATTGGCGCTAAGGCACAAATTACCGAGTACTTAAAATATGGATTACCGAGTACTCGATAGTTTATCATTCTGATTTTTTCTATTTTGACTTCTTTGCTTCGTTTCTTTGCTTGGCTTTATTCCACTTTACATGTATTACTCCTTTAACTTGATGTACGTCTATTATGGATCATTTATCCTCAGTTTCAATTCTCGAACGATCTTAAATCATTATTTCAGTTATTTCACCAAAATTAACTCGTTTTACTTAGCATGGACCTGAAACATCTTAAAACACACAAACCGGATAAAAGCACCAAGATAATGATGTATGTAGAATTAACAATACATAATTAGGGGCCTATAATGTACGACATTTGGCTCCTAACAGATATCGTAACTACACTTGTTATTTTTGTAATGTTCAAGTCAATAATCATATTGAGTAAATTGTGAGATCGGGTAGGTTTAGGAAAATTAAAGTAGTTAAGCAAATGCATTAAAAGACATCAACAAGCTTCTTCAAACTTAAACCAACTTAAATTTGCAAATAATGCAAGAGAAATGAAGTGAAAGTGAGTTTGAACCATGAAGCGCATCACGAAGGGTAAAATGAACATTATGCAAGTCTTATACATAGGTATGCGTGCCATAGAAGCAAACAGCGTCCGAAAATAATAAATATTGCAAAAACTCAAAATTAGACATTTTTGTGCGCAAAGGTGGACTTACAGTAGCCAAAAGATGCCCAGAAAGTGAGTTTTTGTGCAAAGGTGCGCAAAGTGGTGCACTTAAGCACAAACCACCCACGCTTAAGTGTAGGCCAGATATGCATAAGCATAAGGCCACCGACCTGTAATATCTGATATTCTTGGTTTGGTGTAATTCCACTTGTTGTGACCTATTATAACTTGATATGCACTCAAAGACATCCTAACATGTGTATAAGGTATATTTACAAAAAATAATTGGGTAAATTCACTCCAAATCAAAAGAGGAACACTCAAGGAAGAATCCTAGTTCAAGAAGAAAATAAGTCTACCCAAAGTATGATTCATCTCTCTATAAATAAGAGGGATCAATACAGATTGTGGGGTATGGCTTTTGTGAAAGTTTTATGATTATATCATAGATCAAATTCGTTTGTAGAGAGAGATAAAAAGAGATTGTTTGATTATCATATATCAAGGTTTTCTATAGTTTGTTAAGGTTATTCAATTGTGCTTCATCGTTTGAGATCTTTATGCACAATTGAATGATCCAGTTGGTGAAAAATTATCACACCACCTAGTGCAACATGTTTGCATTGATCCGTTGAGAAGTGGAGTCATCGGAGTACGGAGATCGGAGCGAGAAGCTTCGTGGAACTTTAATCCGTTGATAAGTGGAGCCATCGGAGTATGGAGATCGGAGCGAGGAGCTTCGTGGAGTGCTAATGGATCAAGACTTTCGGACATCGAGAGAAGAACGATAGTCAGAGCTATTATAAGTCCTGTCTTCATAGAGTCCGTACAAATTTTTTTATTCATAGTGCATCGGTATCGGTAATACCTGTGATTTTTTACTTGAAATTGTTTTAAGGTTTTTTCACGTATAAATCATTGTGTCGTCTCTTGATTTATTTTACACACATATATTAATCTTTGTTTGATGAATCTTGTTAGAGAATTAAGGGGTTCTTTGCTGATTAAAATTAAAAATTTCACAAATAATTTTAATTAGTCATTAAATCCATACGAAACCTATTCACCCCCTCTCTAGGATTATTTTCATAGTCTCCTAGGTAATTTCACACGTTGTGGATACAACGTTATAAAATATAAAGTATAAAAGGTGACGATAATTTGGTGGGTCACTCATGGAACTTCAACACTCCAAACTAAATCTTTAACTTTGAAGATATTTAGGCATTCTTATTCCTCCTCATCTTTTGAAATGAATTGAAGCACCTATCCACTCTTTGAAGGGAAAAAAGAAGATTTGATATTTATACATTTCAATATTCATCTTCTATCAAGAAAACCTCTAGAATATAACAATGCAGAGACTAAAATGTGGGATGATGGGAGAGATACATTTGATTCCTTGGATAGTAGTGCAATACTTGAGATTACAAATCTCTCACTTGATGAACCGGAATTGAAGGCTATAGTATTTACCGATGATGGTGATGGAATCGATCATGAATTCATGGAAGATCCAACTCAATGAAGAGGATTATGAATTTTCTTTTTTTGTGTGTGTCTTTCTCATGTGCTTATTGTTTTAAACTTGCTTGACAAATATGAAAATATTATAGATTTTTTATTTTGAACTTGTGACTTTAATGTCATGAAGTAGTAGAATATTTGAAACTGTAGGTTTTTGTTGTTAAAGACTTTGTGTATTTGTCATTGATCAACGTTTGATTTTTGTGTATGGAATGAAGAATTTTGAATATGTTAGATATTTCTTTTAAACTATTTATTTATTTATTTTTATAAGTTTATTTGTTTCTCATTGTTTAAGTGCTAAATGAAATGTTTATCAGAATGTAATATGTATTTGTAAAAAAAAATTATATTTTTTTTATAGACGTGTCTCAAACCGATCGTGTTTAATATTTTTAAAATGAGAAATGTTAATCATCATGAATTTTATTTCATGATATAATCATGAATGATGTGGATGCATTCATGAATTAACAAGTATCCATTATAAAAAAATTTAAATAAATAAATAAAAAGAAAAGTGAAAAGAATGAGTGTTTTTTTAATAGTTAAAGATTGACCAGATTTTAAAATTGGAATTCAAGTATTAAGATGAAAATCAATTAATATTAATTCTTACCATTTTGTTATTCATGATGCGTAACATTGCTAGAAGAGCAACCGGCTCAATATCGTGCAATAATATCTCATTGACAGCCTTAAGAGGGTCACATCCTATTATTATAGTTGACAATTTCTGACACGACTTGACATGTTTGACACGATAATATTTATTGTTATATTTATTTGCTGATTTTTTCTGTTCTCTAATTGATCATGGATTGAAATATATTAATAAATTATTACTGAATCGTGTCAAATTCAAGTTCAATTTCATTTTTTATTTTTATTTTTTATTTTTTGTATTAAATTGTATTATATTTAAAATATTTATTTTTCATCTCGATGATCAGATTATCCTATTGACACAAATTATCAGCTCTACCTATCAGTGACCTTCCACTTCACTCTCAGGTCACCAGTGACCCACACATCATCCTCTCCATTCCCAGCCAGGATAGGATCCTTGTAGTTGTAGGTCCCAAATCCCAATAGACAAGAACATCGGCCCTCTCTCTCTCTACAGATATATATGTATATATATATTGTAAATAGTTATATACACAGCTGTGAAGGACGTACCAGCCAATCACGGGGCACCTATTCCTTCGCTGGACTCACAATCTACCATATGGAGCTATATCCTTCAAAAGTTATTGACAGCTATTTTAACGGCTCGGCTTAAATTCTTAATTTAAAGGGACAGTGAATAGGGTTAGGATCGTCTGCCCTGAGTGCAGCTGCGATCAAAAAAATGCAGCAAAATTATAACCAGTTGTAGCATCCTTCGTAGGAAAATTAGCAAAACATCCTTGCTGCATTTAATTAAATGCAGCAAATAAAAAATGCAGCAAAAATGTTTTGCTGATTTTCCTACGAAGGATGCTGCAATTGGTTATTATTTTGCTGTATTTTTTGATCGCTGCAGCACTCAGGGCAGACGATCCAAACCCGAATAGAATATACCATTATGAGAAGACATAGAATTTAAAAAATTATTTATTTATTCACATTTAATATACATAACTACGAATTTAAAGTTTAGATTACATCTTTGTTCTATTTCTTTTTTCCCAAACAATGTTTGATCCACATTTACTTTGGGTTAATTTCATTTACACTCCTTTGTTCAATCACATCTCCTTAGGTTCGAATAATTTCAATCACACCCCTCAAATTTGAGATTTTCATCATTTACACTCCCTTAACGATGATATCATCCTATTTTTTTTTATAAATACCTAAATTACCCTCAATGAAATAACTTACTGTTATTTGAAAACAAACAAAGATACATTATTTTATCAATTTCACCCCCTCCAATAATTTAATCATTTAATTTGTATTAATTTTTAAATATGTATAAAAAATTTGAAAAAATATATATTAAAATTTGAAAATAATTATAAAATTCAAAATAAATATAAAATTAAAACATATATATAAAATTCTAAAAATATATATAAATTTAAAAAATAAACATATAAAATTCAAAACAAATATATAACATTAAAAAAAAAACATATAAAATTTGAAAAATGTATATTAAATTTCAAAAATAAATATAAAATTCGTAAAAACATAAAACAAATTAAAATATATATATAAAATTAAAAATATATATTAAATTTTGAGAAAAAAATTATAAAATTAAAAAATAAATATAAAATTAAAAACAAAACATAAAAAATTTGAAACAAATATATAAAATTCAAAAACCCCCAACCCCAAAGATTTACAAACAAATATTTAATTTTTTGGAAACTAAATTTTTGAATTTGTGAATAAAAATTAAACCCAACCCAAATATTTAATTCTTACAAACACATTTAATTTTTTTGAAAACTAATTTTTACAAATAAATATTTAATTTTTTTGGAAATTAATTTTTTGAATTAAATCCAAAAACTCCCAACCACAAATGTTTTGGAAAATAATTTTTTTGGATTTATGTTTTGAATTAAAAATAAATATTTAATATTTGATATAAATTTATGAAAAAAATAATTTATTTTTTAAAATTAAATTATTAGATCAAAATTTATTATACACACAAATTATTCAATTGGAAGAAAAAAAAATAGACTTGTTCAAATTCAAATATATATATATATATATAATACCTTATTATATATATATTAGGTTATACCCAAATTAGTTTTTTAGGGGAAAAGAAAAAAAAAAAAAGAAAAAGAGTGTGTTGGTGGTTTGGGTGTCGGTGGGCATGGTGAGGGTAAGGGTTTTGGTGGCGGTGGGGGTTTGGGTTGTCGGTGGGGATTGGGATGGTGATGGTGGGGGTGAAGATTTGGTGATGGGGTTGGTGGTGGTTTGGTTGTGGCGAAGGGTGGAGGTAGTTTGGCGGCGACGGGTGGTAGTGGTTGGGGTTGTTGGAGGTAGTAAGGATGAGGGTTTGGTGACGGGGGTTGGTGGTGGTATGTGAGCGGCGGCGGATGAATGTGGTTTTAGTGGAGGCGGGGCGGCTGGGAGCGGAGGTAGTTTTGGCGGCGGTGGGGGTGGTAGTGGTTGAGGTGTTTGTTTTGAGGGTTAAATTGATTCAATGGGGTGTTTAGTTTAAGAATTAATTAATTTAAAGTGTGTTTGGTTTAAGGGTATTTTAAACATTTCATATCATGAGGGGGTGTGATTGAAGTAAAAACAAACCTGAGGGAGTGTAAATGAAGTTAACCTTTAACTTTTCAACAATTTTTTTGATATTTTGTATTTTCTTTTTTGTCATTTGATAATTTAACATAGTTGTAGTTTTTAGTGGGCCCTATTCATTTTTTAAGTTAATGAAGATGGATAATTTGAAAAAATATATAATAACATTGTATTGGAATTCAAAACTGGACAACTAATTTAGGACAAAAAAAAAGGCAAAGTGGACAACTAAATTAGGACGGGGGAGTAATATTTTTCAAATGAAAATTTAATTAGAATCGCATTCTTTAGAAGAAAAGATTTTACCAAAGTATTTTCTAATGCCCCTTAGAGCTAGTAAGGGCCAGTTTGGATACTGGTCTGGTTTGATATGGTATGGTTTGGGCGATGTTCTGAAAGTTTGTTTGGTAAGTGGTTTGATCTGATAGTCTTGGTCTGAGAAAATTGAAAACATACCATGTTTGACAAACTGTTTGGTTCCAAATTTTTTTAAACCAGACCATATTTAGCAAACTAATCTCGTTCTATTTTTTTAGAAAACTGTGAAAATATTGAATATACTTTATATGTTGTAATAACTTTAAAACCCAAAAAATTAATTTGTAAACATTTGTTAAAGTAGTTTTGAATGGTTTGTATTAATTATTTCTTACATAATAATGTTATATTAGTTTTGAAAAAATTTTGATAGCACTTTCCCTTAAATTGTTAAAAAAATGGTTTTATAAAATTGTCAACACGTTTTCATTGACATTGAAAAAATTCATAAAAAGGATCTGGACAAGTGATCAACGCATATTTTGCCAAAAAAACATTTTCATTGCAAATGACATACATCATAGTTAAAATAAACTGACATGAATCATCCTTTTTCAGAAATTACAACTGCCCAGTTTACAACCCAAATTGTTTTAAAAAATTATACATTCCAAAATACAAAAACAAATCATAATATTATGGCATCCATAGAGTCTTCCACTTCCACTACTTCAAATATCAGTTTCACAACTTCCACCAACAGTCATTCAATGTCAAATCCATCAATTCCAATGATGTCTCATTTCTCCAGTAATTTCAAGCCTACAATAATATGAGATTATAATTGTTTTTGTTCTTCAACATGGATATATGATGATACTGCAATTGACAAAGGAAAAATATATAAAAATATATACACATGTATTGATGTTTTTGGACTCACATAACTCAGAAGTTCCTCCATAGAATGTGATTGAAAATAAGACAATGTAACCTCTATATGCAGTTTAATCAACACAAATCAACTACACTGGGGAGACAAGTTTTCATCAATCCTTGTACTAAAGGGCTCCAAGAACAATATAAAAACAAAAACAATTGGAGTGAAATGTTTTCATATAGATATCCTTCAGTGAAACAATTTTATGTCCTGCTAATTTTAGATGGAATTGTTTCATGTTCAGCGGTGAGCCAAAAATACACATAAAAAGAAAAAAGCAATTGTATGTACACACTAAATATATACTTACATTTACTAAATCAAAAACCTTAACAAGCTGTCGACTTGGTTTCATAAAAATATTTTGGGAAGTAGCTACTGCACAAGGTTGAACATAACCCAACAACTAGTTCCATGTTTTCATCCTTTATGTGCTTCCAGCCTAGTGAATATAACATAACCCAACAACTAGTGATGCAAAATGTAAGTGATTTTTTCACATGCAAGATTGCTCCAATTAATTAAGTGTTCCATTACATGTCTCAACTGTCATCTACCTGACCATGCTTTTGATACAATAAAAAAAAACTCTCATGATTTCTAAATCCCCTGTACTTTACAATTAGTGCAAATAGCCCTCCTCAAAAGACATTTCAATCTTGTACTCAGGACGAGTCACTCTATCCCTAAATTTTTTAGCCCCAAAATAAATATATATTATAAATAGGTCTATAAAAATTGCATATGTCCCCTCCAAATTTTAAAAAAATTCTTTTGGTAGCCTAAAAAATATAATTTTACTAATAAGTTTATAAAAATTGCATTGCCTCCTCCAAAAGTTTTAAAAAAATTCTTGGGTAACTCAAAAAAATATAAATGTTACTAATAAATTTATAAAAAATTACATTGCCCCCACCCCTAGATAATTTTTCTACCTCCACCCTTGCTTGTACCACTCTGCCTTTTATTTTTATTTTTTATTACTGTGTAGATAAGTTATTATTATTATTATTATTATTATTATTACATAAGGGAAATTTAATTAAAATAATAAAAATATGAATGATGTCATTTAAATAATCCGATCAAATTCATTTGTGATAAAAGCGGTAAGTTACTTTTTAATCTTGTCAAACTTCTTTAAACAATTATACTTAAAAAATAAATTATAAACGGAAAAAAAAATCGAACATATTTTGAACATTAAAAATTCGGATAATGTCTGAAATATATATATTTTTTGTTAAATTGTAAAAGTGAAATATAAACAAATAAAAAATTCGGACATATTTTGGACATTAAAAAGTTGGATAATGTTCGAAATATTATTTTTTTGTTAATGATGTGCAATTTGGAGCAAACTAATAAATAGATCAACCCAAATCAAATTTAACTCGCAAGTATACGAATCGAGTGTAGTAGTGGTATGTATTGCGAGATCGTTCCCACGAGGATTGGTTAGGACAACTTAGTTCCAAAAATTATTATTTAACTAATTCAACAAAAGATTGATGATTTTAGTAACACTAATTTAAATACAATAATACAAAAAGAATACCAAGACTTTGATTCCTCCACTAATCATCCCAATTCCGATTTCCAATTGTAAACTCATTAAATATATGATTAATTTTCACGCATCTAAATAATACGAACCATTAAATTCATAGTGGTCTATTCGAGTTAGGGTATAAGTTCAATTCAATATTTTATTATCGTGGCAAAAAATAATAAATAAATCATTGAAGGAATATATAAATCACAATTATTTATCCGTGGTCAGGCATAAACAACTATAATTTATTATCTTCTTCTTAAATCGCCAAGTATATTACAAGTTCATGGTGAAACACAAGTAACATATATGCTATGAATGAAATACGTTTAATTTTAGTCTCGGTTAAAACACATAAAATCGAAAGCATAACACACATGTAATAATAAGAATGAGAAATTATTAACCAAAATACTCAACAATGTCTACAATTGAAAACCTTAAAGTTGAATATGACTAGGGTTTCCTCTCGGCCTTAGTCGAGCGAATTAACTATACATGAAAAATAAAACAAGAACAACCAAACCCGAAATCATAAGTGGATGATATATTGGATTTCTTCATTGATCGCACAAGTCTTCCCCTTCTATTCTTTGGTTGTCGATGATCCTTGGGTGTATCCACATATGTCCTCTTTATAGAGGTCCTCTATGTTTTCTTCTAGGAAAGTAAATAAGAGAATAAAAATTATCATATTTTCTTTCCTTAATTGGTAATATCTTGCATGCCACTTTTGACCTATTTGAAGAATGATTTGGAATATTTTTGTGAGATACACTTTTCTTGAAAATCAAGTCTTCTTTTTCTACAGCCGTTGATTTCACCTCATTCTGATATTTTCTTCACAACTTATGATTTAATTACCAAAACTGGTCTTGATTTTTGCACAAGAAAATGTGGTAGATTTTGGAATGCAATTTTCACCCTCTAAACATCATAATTAGGGTTTCTATGTGAAATACCAATATTCTTCAAATTGAATCATATTTTCAGAAACACCAGGCTTTTATAAATTCAATAAACGAGCTCAAATATATGGCCCAAATACTGAAACGTGGTCTAAATAGATTGTGGGCTTGTTTAGATGGATTTAACCCATTTGTACCAGAAATCACCAATAATCTACAAAAATATAAAAACACAAGTATTAACTAAAATAAATGACTAACAACTATATTTTTAGAGGTTAATTATGTATGAATTATGCACTTATTAAATACCCCAAACTTATATTTTATTAGTCCTCGAGAAAAACAGAATAAAAAACCTAACTATACCACTTTCGCAGGAACTCTCAATTGCATTGAGCATATACAACAAGTCTTTTGGACGAGTTATAGTCTCGTGAGGGTTTCCAATGATGATACTCACAAACATCCGAAAACACAAGTTTCAAAACAATATATAACTCACATATGTAACCTTGAATACTAAATTATCATCAATATGAGATTTTCGAATCATTAATTTATTTGATATGTCAAACCCATATTATCAGTCTAAATTAAATTTAAGGCAACTCTAGTTTACTTATCAAAATTTAGTTGAAGACCCAGATTGTCCATCCTTATTGTAAAGTGAATTAACTAAACACCAATTTAGAATTGGTCATTGTACTCGAACTAGTGTCTGCATATTCTTCTGCATTTTGAACTGCTAATTTCCATTCATGTGGGGGATTGTTGGAAATAGTTTGGAAAAAAACAGTAATTAAACCCAACTTTGAGCTTAAATAATTATGGGACCCGAACTCCGAATTTAACGGGACCAAGCACTAATGCGTTCTCCTTGGTGTGGAGATCAAGTTGGTATAATTACATGTTCAAAACTATTAATTATTGAATGAGAAATTATCTCTCAAAGTGACCCACTTGAACTTGGGTAAGGATGGTTGTCCCACATTGGAAATAAAGTGAAGTGTAAAGGTGTTTATATATGGTTGCATTGAATGGGTGACTTGAATAACTAGAGGCATGGGAGGAGAGCTAGACCATGCATAAACCATGCAAGTCTTAGCCTAACCACACACGCGCGCGCGCCGCCCGCCCGGTGCGGGTGCGGGTGCGGGTGGTCGGTTCTACCCAATTTAGTTTTATTTTTTGCCAAAACTGCAAATGTCTCTTTTGAAGAGATACGTCTACAGTTTTACATAAACAGTTTTAGCACCCATTGGAATGGATACCAATACAGTTGTAATACCTCTCCTTCTCTATATATATTGGTTGCAGTTCATTCATAACATACGCTTTTTATTCTGCCAGAAAAATACTCTCCCTACATTCGCATATACACATATACATATACATAGGTCTGGTTTGGGTTTGAGTACAAACACATAACTTGAGTTCGCCGGTCTTCACCATTGCAGTGCTGCAACAGTGAAGGCGAAATCCGTTCTATCTTGGGAAGCATTTGTTCAGAATCCCTAAGCACCGTAGAGGGAGCAATTTTGCCTTAAAGAAACTGTGGTATCACACAGGGTTCGGATTTAATCTGCTCTTTCTTGGAATTTCATATTACGGGTCAGTTTTCCTTTCCATTATTGTAATACTTACATATATATATTTGTATGCATGATATATTTATATATATACATATAACAGAAGCATATTCATTTTAACAATCTTAAGGCAAAATTGATTTTCATTCATATATATGTTGTTATATATTATATATTTATATATATTTTGTACATATATATATACATTTTTACGGTACATAGTATATACATATTATGTTCACAGATTGTATCATATAGGTTTATAACTATACTGTATATATATACTTGTTTTAGATATTTATATATATACATATTACATTGAATTTATATGTATCTTTCTGTTTGATTATATACGTGATTTGCAGTATTGTATACAAACTACAGAATTCTATAAACCACATCTGTATACATATAGGCGTGTCTTTTCAGTGTTGTTTCAGATTTGTTATTTCAGAATTCTATTAACCACAGAAGTCTAACTTATATTCTGTTAGTATATAGTTATATACATTCTGAATTTCGGATATTTACATTCTGTAATTTGTGTTAGTATTTACATTCTGAAATTTTCTTTTGAATTACACATTCTGTTATTAGTCTATTTTGTTCTATATATATTTACGTTCTGATATATATAAACATACATTATTCTGATATATATATATATACGAATATTCTGATAAACATAATTATATTTTATATATATTCTGTATTTCTATTCGGATTATATATATATATATATATATATATATATATATTCTATTTTTAGATATATAAACTGCATTCTGGTTTTGTAAATTGCATTCTGTTATATATATAAACTGCATTCTATTTTTTATATATTCTGATTATATATATATATATATGTATGTATTATGGTATATATATATATATATTCTGAAATTGTATTATAATATATATTATATTTTGTATTCTGTCATATATATATATATATATTTTTTTTCTGATATTCTGTTATATATATCTATATATATTCTGGTATTCTGTTATATATATATATATATATACTGAAATTGTATTATGTGATATATATACATTCTGGATTTATATTCTGTAATATATATATATATTATATATTCTGAAATATATATATTCTGTTTTATATATATATATATATATATATATATTCTGATTTTTATATTCTGATATATATATATATTCTGTTAAATTGTATACTGATATATATATATATTCTGTGTATATAATTTTATATTATATATCGGTTTATATATATATATTATATTCTGAAAAACGGTTTATATATATATATTTAATTATATTAACTGTTAATATAATTCTATATGTATATGTTTTGAATCAAGTCCAGTATATATTGGTTGTCTATATAATTTTGAAATTTTATTTCGGAATTATATATATATACATCATGTTTGTTGTATTATAGTGTATTTTTTGTGTTATTATAATATTGTGCGGGAAACAATACATAAAGCAGATTTATGTTTGTGTAACAGAAATGGCTACTTGTAATCCAACCACAATCAATGTCCCACATGGGGAGAAGCCTGAAAAGTTCAATGGCTCTGATTTTAAGCGTTGGCAACAAAATATGTTGTTTTATCTTACTACTTTGAATTTGGCCAAATTTTTAATGGAAGCAATTCCATCAGTGGCCGAGGGTGAAACTGATAAAGATAAACTGGTTGCAGTGGATGCATGGAAGTATTCTGATTTCTTGTGCAGGAACTATATCCTAAATGGATTAGATAACACACTGTATAATGTATATAGTGGTGTGAAAACTGCAAAGGAATTATGGGAATCATTGGATAAAAAGTATAAAACTGAGGATGCTGGCACGAAGAAATTCATTGTCGGCAAATTCTTAGATTTTAAAATGTTAGATTCCAAAACTGTACTCAGCCAAGTGCAACAGATTCAAGTGCTTCTTCATGACATTCATGCAGAAGGTATGTCTCTTAGTGAGTTATTCCAAGTGGCGGCTATAGTTGAGAAACTACCACCACTTTGGAAAGATTTTAAGAACTACCTGAAGCATAAACGCAAGGAGATGACTCTTGAAGAGTTGATAGTTCGCCTGAGGATTGAAGAGGACAATCGTAAGTCTGAAAGAAAAGTAGTGCATGGCATCCTATGGAGTCAAAAGCAAATATTGTGGAGGAAGGATCATCTTCAAAGACTAAAAAGAGAAAGTTCAGTGATGAAGGTCCAAGTAAAGGATCTAAGAAGTTCAAAGGAAAGTGCTTCAATTGTGGAAAGCTGGGACATCTCTCTAAAGACTGTCAAAAGCCAAGGAACTTCAGAAACACTAGACCCCAAGCGAATGTGACTGAGGCAGATCGACTTGCAAATGATATAGGCGATATAAACCTTGTTGTTGTGGTTTAAGAGTGCAATTTGGTGGGCAATAACAAAGAGTGGTGGGTGGACACTGGTGCTACTCGTCACATCTGTGCCAATAGGTGGATGTTCACTGCTTATCAACCTATGAAAAATGGAGAACAACTCTTTATGGGTAATTCTTCATCTTCTAAGGTAGAAGGTAGTGGAAAAGTGATCCTGAAAATGACTTCTGGAAAAGAGGTGACTCTGAATAATGTGTTACATGTGCCAGATATTCGCAAGAACCTGGTGTCCGGATCTCTGCTAAGCAAAAATGGCTTTAAATTAGTCTTTGTATCTGATAAGTTTGTACTTACAAAGAATGAGATGTATGTAGGAAAAGGATATCTCAGTGATGGGCTGTTTAAACTCAATGTAATGACTGTTGTAGCCACAGCTAATAAGATTAATAACACAGTTTCTTCTGCTTATATGCTTGAGTCTTTTGATATTTGGCATGCTAGATTAGGCCATGTTAATTATGATATTTTACGTAGATTAATTAATTTAAATGATTTGCCTAAATATAAAATTGACCCAAATCATAAATGTGAGACTTGTGTAGAATCTAAATTAACAAGGAAATCCTTTCAAAAAATTGAAAGATGTAGTGAGCCTCTAGAACTAGTGCATACTGATATATGTGATCAAAAGTTCTTGGAAACTAGAGGAGGAAAAAAGTATTTTATTACTTTTATAGATGATTGCACTCGATATTGCTATGTTTATTTGCTAAGAAGCAAGGATGAGGCTATTGATATTTTCAAACAATATAAAACTGAAGTTGAGAATCAACTTAGCAGAAAAATCAAAGCTATAAGAAGTGATAAAGGTGGTGAGTATGAATTTCCTTTTGAGGAGTTCTGTAAAGAACATGGAATTATTCACCAAACTACAGCTCCCTACTCACCTCAATCGAATGGTGTAGCTGAAAGGAAAAACCGAACTTTAAAAGAAGTGATGAATGTTTTTCTATTAAGTTCGGGAGTACCACAAAATTTGTGGGGGGAAGCTATACTTTTTGCTAATTACATTCTTAATAAATTGCCTCAAAAGAAAACTTTTAAAACCCCATATGAGTTATGGAAAGGCTATAAGCCTTCCTATAAATACTTAAAAGTGTGGGGGTGCTTAGCAAAGGTGGCAATTCCTAAACCTAAAAAGGTGAAAATAGGACCTAAAACCGTGGATTGTGTGTTCATTGGTTATGCCCACAATAGCAGTGCATATCGATTTCTTGTGAATAAATCTGAGATTTCTGATGTACATGTCAATACGATAATCGAATCAAGGAATGCTACATTCTTTGAAAATGTATTTCCATATAAAAGGACATCAGATTCAAGCTCACGGAAAATGTCATTTGGTGATATGACTCAAGATAGTCAGGAACCTATAAACAAAGAATCTATAGAACCTAGACGAAGCAAAAGAGCAAGATTCACTAAGTCTTTTGGGCCAGATTTTGTTATCAATCTGGTAGAGAATGAACCTCAAACTTATAAGGAGGCTATGTCTTCACCTGAAGTAGTTTATTGGAAAGAAGGTGTGAATAGTGAAATTGAGTCCATTATGCAAAATCATACATGGGAACTGGTAGATCTTCCACCAGGCAATAAACCATTGGGATGTAAGTGGATCTTCAAGAAGAAGATGAAGGCTGATTGTCACGCCCCGAATTCCTAGGACTCCGAAACCCGAGCCTAAGAGCTAAGGGAGTGATTGCGGAAGTAAAAAGAACGAAAAAAACAAATGAAAACCAATGACTGAAGGTCATCAAACACCCACAAAGGGTTGCAATGAATGCCCAGATACCATGCTATCACGCCCCTAAAGGGTGACGCAAACCAAGCGACTACTGGAGTCAACAATAACAAAGAAGCACATGGAATAACAATAAGAATATACTCCATGCCAACCCGAATACTAAAAACACAAGAGCATCCTCAGATACCAACAGACACGCTCCTAAATCCCTAAGACTCCCGAACTGGGACATCCAAGGAATCCAAGATGTGATCCTTAATACGAATGACCAACTAAGACATCATTAACCGTAAAAACATATGGGTTAATGATAGATATGGTATATTTCATACCCAAATGACTAATAAAACTAAGCAGCGGAATCTAACGAAAATCCGGCAGAGTTCCATTTGTAAATGGAACATCCGGACAACCAAACACAACACAAGAACCTGCCAATAGCAATTCAATAATCACAATGGCTTCCAAGCCCCACATTCATCAATCCTACTAGGGCCGAGATAATGGAAAGAAACCAAAACCCCTCCAAACCCTCTAATAATCAACAGAGCCACAAATGCTCGAATAAGATACAGTAAAGCACCTAGCTGTGCAGAATAGATACAATAACCATCAGAAAGAATAAATACAGGAACTAAAGAATACATCAACAGGGATATGCCAACAGACTGGCTCCCAAAAGAAAATACATAACAATCCCATAACAATGGGTAGAGAAACTGAAAATGGATACCTATCGTCCCCAAACCCAGTCGTGCCGCAACCGTAACTGCATCACCCAACGCAACTCCAAAACCTGTAACAAGGAAACAAAAAAAAGCTGTCGTTGCACTGCATCCTGCCCATAGCCGTATAATTCCTGCAACCTGGCGTGGAATACCAGGGGGCGAATGAAATTCCCCTGTGAGCAAATAAGCTCAGTGGGAAAAGATACTCTAACTACCACATCCTCTGATAGTTTAGGTAAAGCTAAACCGTCTAATAAGATATAAATATAGCCCAACTAGTCCCATCCACGCAAACCCAAGTCAACACGCTCATATATTATCCTAAACGAATATACATAAGTATATAGGGAATATATATATATATATATATATATATATACACATATATATATATATATAAATACACAACATGAGTCTCTAAAACTCGTACTCCAAGTACCCAAAACCAGTAGTCTACACTACTCTCACCAACGTACACTAGGTACACGATACTAAGGTCCAGTCTAATAAATCACCAATTACTCACAACACAATTCGGAAGATCCAACCGAGGAGATCACACTCACCTCTAATGTCCACAAGGAAACAAAATCCACCAATAGTACCAAGGAAGGCTCAAATCCTACACCCCGATAACACAGGAAGGAAAACACCCACGTCCTTGCGTACTAACACAATCGTCATCAATATATATATATATATATACACAATATATATATATATATATATATATAACATCCCTCATCCCATCCCTAGAGAAAATCTACCTCTCATGTACTAGGCCACCTCAATCATATCTCCACATAAACACCTCAATTGCTATCTCCAACAATGTCAATAAATCACCAACACTCTCACTAAGGATAAGAAAAACCCCGTAAGAATCAAGAACCCAATCAAAGGAAAAGAAATACCAATGCTAACCAACAGATAACCGAGACAACAATGTCAAGGTTAAAACACCACAAGTGAACAAGGAAAGAACACCAAAAGGGAACAAGGAAACCAAAAACGAATGGCCGAGAGTGGGAGTAATAAAAAGATGAATCCCAAAGATTCAATAGTTTTTTTTAAAAAAAAAGGTTTTCAAACTCGAACCAATCCTTTTGGTATCCATGCCCCTAACGTAAGAAAAACTCATATCACCTAGGTGGTGATACCAACAACCCAGAAAAGGGAAAGGCAACACTATATGTGTGCACTGAACAACAACAAGCCTCAATCCGAGACTTAAGCATGATAAGAAACAAAGGTGAAACAATGGAACACCATTTCAAAACTCTACAAGATGAGATATTGAGAAAGAAGTTTCGAAATCTCAGAATCCCAAGAAAATAATAAAATGGTTTTACTTTTAAGAACCACATAGTAAAAATGACCGTCTTTCCCCCGGTCTCCGTCAGTTGCCATCACCGGCTTTTAAAAGTTGAAATCTTTTCAATGAAGATCCTTAAATCAGGTATTAAAACTTTTCATTTCTACGGG
The DNA here is from genome assembly GCA_963922005.1 of Cornus suecica. Classification (NCBI taxonomy): domain Eukaryota; kingdom Viridiplantae; phylum Streptophyta; class Magnoliopsida; order Cornales; family Cornaceae; genus Cornus; species Cornus suecica. The sequence goes on along the minus strand of OY998247.1, from coordinate 36,854,536 downwards.
GGTAGGCGAAAACGGATTTTTCCCTTTAAATACAAGAGTTTACTTCAAAACTTAGGAAACACCGTTTTCGAAATGACAGGCAATAAGAGAAAACACAACTCTATAGAATCAAATGACAACACCAGGAAAAGGTTCGGCACCACGCCGTAACCGACAACTCAAGGAATAACATACAAGTCAACGACCACGTACTAGTGTACAAAACACAGTACAAGAAATGCTTAGGGGAATGAACTAAGCACTATAAACCACGCTACAGTACCCTAAGTACTTAATAGAACTCACCTCAACCATAACCTCTTATCTCCCAATCAAAATCTCAGTTACAATTGATAACATATTCCTCAAAAGTGAAAGGCACCTAAAGGTCCATACTACAACTCACAATCTCATCACCCGCCTTCTCGAATGCCCCAAATCATAACCGATACTAAAATCAATCTCGGATCTCAAATCTTTAACAAGTCACACAGCCAACCAAAATCACCAAACTACTAACCACAATCACAAGACTACTAACCACAATCACAAGACTGCTAACCACAATCACAAGGCTGCTAACCACAATCTCTAAGGCTACTAACCACAATCTCTAAGGCCTCAACTCAAGTCAAGCCTACGGTCCACCACTAGCCTCCGCTAGCCACATGTATCACTATGCCAACACGCATAACCTCCCCCAAGGGTACTAAGGTATACAACAAGTACAAGGATATACGTTTCATTATACTTATTAATTATGGCATATTATCATTTTCTTCCACATTAATTACTTTCAACTGAGCATTTATAAAATATGAATTTAATTTACAATATTCATAAATAGCATGCTCCAACAACACATGTAATATAGCACATATACATGTCAAACGAGATCACATAAATAATAGGTAGTGTAATGTGACTCAACACCCCCCGTGATACTCACACACAACACACCCTTCCCAAGGGTAACGGATACAAACTCTGTCCACTCATCATAGTGTAGAGTTACCACACCGACCTTTCCCAAGTGATTTTTCTCTTTATCACTTCAATGGGGAAGACGGTTGTACGAGAGCCCAACTTGCAACTCCGTACGCCATGACTACCCTTGAGTCAAGAACATGAGCCTTTACCTGGACTCCTAACTCACATTTGCCGGCTTTTTAGTTCCGTAGGCGTGATACCTCCTGGCCAGTTGTTGTGATGATCCGACACAATCCCTCTCATATACCACACGAAATGAGGTAAACCACACCAAAAGACCTTTCTCTGCAAATGGTGAAACCCGTGCACTACGTGCACCCACACCCATGTGCACACACAACATGGTGTACAATCAAATCATATCTCAACATAAATATATCATGCATCATATTTATGTAATTATCCACATGATAATATCAACAAAATTCTCAAATCTCTTTACATGCTTTTAAAAGTATATTAAAGCATTTAGATCACATGAAAATAATTTCATATACCATTCATATTCTCCAAAAACATATTTTCTTTAATTCTTTAGAAAATATCTCATTTTCAATTAATATGCCTTTTCAAAATAATTTAAACAATTAATTCACGTATTCCAAAAAGAACCTAGCACATCATCTAAGCTTTACGAATCTATACTAACCCATTTAAATTCGTAAGGGTTTTCTAAGCCGTCTATTCTTATTTAATTTAAATAAGAATATTATTTAATCACATAGGAATATTTTAATAAATTTTCTTAAATTAATTCCTAAGTCTCATTCTGATCCTAAACAATTTATAGATATTTAAACTAGCAATTTAATATATCTATAATAAATTAAATAAGGGTTTTGCACCCCTAAACTACTTCAATAATGCGGAGTGAGAAATAAAGTTTCCCACCTAATTTATACGTTACCGAACAGTCCGAACAGCACAATACCGGCGCCCGAATATGAAGCCCGCCGACCAAAATCGTCCGATAATTATTTCGAATATATCGAAATGTCCGTCTCGACAACCTATACGATATATACGAAGCCCATTAATATTTGGTTAATTAATTGGGTTAAATCTAAAATACCCCAAACGAAAACTATAACCTATAAATGCGATTTTCGGGCAAATCGTTCATCCTAAAATCACGAAATTAATATATAACGAACACCATGTATATACGGAGCTACTCACCGAAAATCGGCTCAAACCGATCACCGGAAGGTCGCCGAAAAAATGGCCGAAGCCCAGCCGAAGCTCCCTGGTGCGTCGTCCTGCGCGAACCTGCGCCGCTACGGCCTCCTGCGCCGCCGCCTGGCCCAACCGACGAACACCATGGCTCGCCGCCACCCAAGCCGACCCTGCCGTCGTCGTCCGCCACGAACTGCCGCCGAACCGCTGCTGCTACGCGCGACGACTAGTCGCGCAGCTCCTCGCCCAGCCGGCCGTTCACTCTCTCTCTCTCTCTCTCTCCTTCCCTCGCCGGCCATGGAGGTGATGAAGACGTGAGGAGCAGCTCGGTCCATGCGTGAAGAGAAGGAAAAGTGATGGTAGCGTGTATCAGTTGTCTGTGCAAAGAGACTGAAGAAGACAGGTCTGTTGCGTGTATACATGTATACATATTTATGTACTAATTGCACAACTAACCCCCAACTTCTCTATAATCGCAAAATGAACCCCACTTCAATATATATATATATAATTAAATATATATATATATATAATAAATCCCAATTTATTATGGACCAACCCCCAAGTGTAATTTAGGTAACTGGTAATTACACGGGACACCAATTTACCAAATTAGTCCGAAAGAATTTTACCGGTTTAGAAATCCAACAACCGGAACACCGAGAAAGTAATTTAATACGCTTCATCCCGGATCCGTAAAAGTACTAATACCGTAACCGAAATAATCGAAACGATATCGTGTAGTCGAGAATAAGAATTCGTGTAGTCGTCAAAGAGAAACTGTAAAGTCATACAGTCGTCTTTAAACTAAACGCGAAAAATTTACAGGTATCAAATACCAAGAATAAATAATACGTCACGAACAAGTGACGTCATTACTGAAATTAAATATAAATATAATTTCAGGAAAAAGGAATATAACACGGGGTGTTACACTGATGGATCAATTGACAAGTATAAGGCAAGACTTGTAGCTAAAGGCTATAGGCAAAATGAAGGGTTGGATTATTTTGACATCTATTCACCAGTTACTAGAATAACGTTCATTCGCATGCTAATTGCGATAACAGCGTTAAATGGTTTAGAAATACATCAAATGGATGTAAAAACAGTATTTTTCTAAATGGTGAATTAGATGAAGAAATATACATGGAACAACCCGAGGGGTTCATTTCTCCTGGCCAAGAGAGACAAGTGTGTAGACTTGTAAAGTCATTGTATGGACTAAAACAAGCACCAAAACAATGGCATGAGAAATTTGATAGTGTCATGATGTCAAATGGGTTCAAAATAAATGAATGTGACAAGTGTGTTTATGTCAAGACTTATCATAATGCGTATGTCATATTATGTCTATATGTAGATGACATGCTTATTATAGGCAGTAATAATGATGTAATCAATTCTACTAAGCAAATGCTAAAGAGTAGATTTGACATGAAAGATCTTGGCATAGCTGATGTTATTTTAGGAATTAAAATTTCTAGAACATCAGAAGGACTTGTGTTATCCCAATCTCACTATATAGAGAAAATGTGTGATAAGTTTAAGAATTATGGGATAAGTCCAACACGAACACCTGTGGATGTAAACGTTAAACTTTCTACGAACAAAGATGAATGTATTTCACAATTGGAATATGCTCGTATCATAGGAAGTTTAATGTATGTTATGAATTGTACTCGACCTGACATAGCATACTATGTTAGTAAGCTGAGTCGATACACAAGTAACCCAGGTAAATGTCACTGGAATGCAATACTAAGAGTTTTGGGATACTTGAAGTATACTCAAAATTATGGTTTACATTATACTAGATATCCAGCTGTACTTGAAGGATATAGTGATGCTAATTGGATATCTGATTCCAATGATTCAAAATCCACTAGTGGATATATTTTTACTCTTGGAAGTGTAGTTGTGTCATGGAAGTCCTCAAAGCAAACATGTATTGCTCGGTCCACAATGGAATCTGAATTCATTGCATTGGACAAAGCTGGAGAAGAAGCAGAATGGCTTCGTAATTTTTTAAAGGACATTCCAAACTGGCAGAAACCAGTGCCAGCTATTTGTATACATTGTGATAGTCAATCTACGATTGGAATGGCTCAAAATCACATGTATAATGGTAAGTCTAGACATATCCATCGTAGACATAATACCGTAAAACAATTGCTCTCAAATGGTATAATATCCATTGACTATGTAAAGTCTAAGGATAATATAGCGGATCCGTTAACTAAAGGTTTGGCAAGAGAGCAAGTTGAAAGATCATCGAGGGGAATGGGCTTGAAGCCTCTGGGTTAAAAGACACCATAATGGCAACCCAACCTAGTTGACTGGAGATCCCAAGATCTAGGTTCAAAGGGACAACCGAATTGTGCGTGACTTAGTTAAAAGCACTGTGGAGATTAAAACAAAAACTCATTCCCATTCCTATGATGAGACAGTGCATATTTTAGGGTAAGCTATGCTTTTAATGATGTCTATTACTTGGACAAATCCAAGTGAGGAAGAACTCCTAATAGAATCACCTATGTGAGTAGAAGGGGCCGCTTCTAGGAGAATTTTTGAAGGCGGAATTCTCTGACAAATACTCATGAAACCAAGTGGTGTCCAAGGCCAAAATGGACACAAACGTGAGAACCAACTGTGTTCGAAGGGGAACTGTGTGAAGTCTATTGTCTTGGTTTACACAAACAGCTGACAGTTCAAGGCATCACGTCCACTGATTAGCCAGTAAATCCGATAGTCTTTCACAAGGGAAAGTTCAAGGCTCTAAGGCTACTTATCCTGATACAGTAACCTTTCATTGTACTCGAACTAGTGTCTGCATATTCTTCTGCATTTTGAACTGTTAATTTCCATTCATGTGGGGGATTGTTGGAAATAGTTTGAAAAAAAACAGTAATTAAACCCAACTTTGAGCTTAAATAATTATGGGACCCGAACTCAGAATTTAACGGGACCAAGCACTAATGTGTTCTCCTTGGTGTGGAGATCAAGTTGGTATAATTACATGTTCAAAACTATTAATTATTGAATGAGAAATTATCTCTCAAAGTGACCCACTTGAACTTGGGTAAGGATGGTTGTCCCACATTGGAAATAAAGTGAAGTGTAAAGGTGTTTATATATGGTTGCATTGAATAGGTGACTTGAATAACTAGAGGCATGGGAGGAGAGCTAGACCATGCATGAACCATGCAAGTCTTAGCCTAACCACACACGCGCGCGCGCCGCCCGCCCGGTGCGGGTGCGGGTGCGGGTGGTCGATTCTACCCAATTTAGTTTTATTTTTTGCCAAAACTGCAAATGTCTCTTTTGAAGAGATACGTCTACAGTTTTACATAAACAGTTTCAGCACCCATTGGAATGGATACCAATACAGTTGTAATACCTCTCCTTCTCTATATCTATAGGTTGCAGTTCATTCATAACATACGCTTTTTATTCTGCCAGAAAAATACTCTCCCTACATTCGCATATACACATATACATATACATAGGTCTGGTTTGGGTTTGAGTACAAACACATAACTTGAGTTCACCGGTCTTCACCATTGCAGTGCTGCAACAGTGAAGGCGAAATCCGTTCTATCTTGGGAGGCATTTGTTCAGAATCCTTAAGCACCGTAGAGGGAGCAATTTTGCCTTAAGGAAACTGTGGTATCACATAGGGCTCGGATTTAATCTACTATTTCTTGCAATTTCATATTACGGGTCTGTTTTCCTTTCCATTATTGTAATACTTACATATATATATTTGTATGCATGATATATTTATATATATACATATAACAGAAGCATATTCATTTTAACAGAAATGTATCCAATGAAACTTTTTGACATATTTCCACAAGGAATTGTTTACCTAAAAGGAACTTAATTTACTCTCAACCTCAATCTAACTCTTTGGAGTATTTTTTTCTTATCTTTTTTTAGACATACTTCCACAAGGAATTTTTTACCCAATAGGAACTTAATTGCCTCCAAATCTTAAGCCAACCATTTGGAGTATTTTTTATTTTTCATTTTTTCAAATTATTATTTTTTCATTGGTATCCTTTTCATTTCAGACTTTTTTTTTCACCACGGGAGTCTTGATTGAATCTCATTCTGGTCTACCGATTATTCCTAAGACAATAGAACGAAATCACTAAATTCCAGACATTTCCTAAAAAAATGTAAGCCAACAGTGCCCGTGAAATGTTTTTCAAGGTTTAACTAATGAGGGTCATCAACTAAATAATGATAAATATAATAGACTAAGGACTAACTTTCATTCTGACTAGATTAAGTGTTTTAGTCTCAAATACACCAATGATTTTCAAATATCCACAAAACTAATTATAATTCAATACTCAATGATATAGAAATACAACACATATTGTAAAGGCTCTGAAACTTTTTATTATTATTATTTTTTATTATTTTATTTTATTTTTTTCAAATATGAAGATATATACATATCCCTATGTGATGCAAAAATTCCCTTACCCTCAAACTTAGAGCAAATATTGTCCTCAATATTTAAAAGTAAATTCACAAGGGCAAGATTGAGAATTACCTTGGATGGTGATATAGTTTCCCAGTTTCTAGCAAGAATAAGGAAAGAATGGAGCACAAAAAATCACAAGAGTAAATTTTGAACAAGTATGTCATCCCTAAACATAGATCATAAGGACCCAAAAAATTCCTATTTTTTTATTTATTTTGTTTTTTAGTTTGATTTTGATTTTGATTACCCTTGGCCGTCGATGATCCTTAGGTACATCCACATATGTCCTATTTATAGAGGTCCTCTATGTTTTCTGCTAGGAAAGTAAATAAGAAAATAAAATTCCCATATTTTCTTTTCCTAATTGGTAATATCTTGCATCCCACTTTTGACCAATTTGAAGAGTGATTTGGAATATTTTTGTGAGATACACTTTTCTTGGAAATCAAGTCTTATTTCACCTCATTCTGATTTAATTACCAAAACTGGTCCTGATTTTCGCGCAAGAAAAGGTGGCAGATTTTGGATTGCAATTTTCACCATCTAAATATCATAATTAGGGTTTCTATGTGAAATACCAATATTCTTCAAATTAAATCAACTTTTCAGAAACATCGGCCTTGAATAAATCTAATAAACGAGCTGAAATATAGGGCCAAACACTGAAACGTGGTCTAAACAGATTTTGGGCTTATTTAGATGGATTTAACCCATTTGTACCAGAAATCACCTATAATCTACAAAAATATAAAAACACAAGTATTAACTAAAATAAATGACTAACAAGTATATTTTTAGAGATTAATTATGTATGAATTATGCGCTTAACAGTTAAATCTGAAAAGTGAACTATAAACGAATATATATATAACTTTAAAATTTATATTTTATTTATATAAGTAATTTTTTTAGAAGAAATACAGCAAAGTCTCTAACTATTAAAATAATATACATATATATATAATTACTTATTATTAACTTAATTTTAAAAATAATTACATAGGCAAGAATGATATTTTGTTAAGGGATTAAATGTATTTTTGGTATTTGGGAAGAAAGAATGGCATGTAAAAGTCAAAAAGTGAATAAAATCTTGTCATAGAGGGTCAATTTGCACACTTTTAGAATAGTAGTGGGGTTTATTTACACAAAATGAACTTGATGGTAATTTTCTACGCTTTTTTCAAACCATAGGGGATTTTTCCTCATTCCCCATATATATATATATAAGAAAAGGGATGCAACATGTATTACAATTAACTAATTAAGCTGATAAAATGTTCACTAGGGACCTAATGTTAGCAATAACCTAATTATATTTCTATTAGACCCGTTTGGAAATCAATGTTTTTGTATTTGTATTTGTCTTTGTATTTTTTTTCAAAAAAACAAAAACAAATGTGTTTGGAGTCAATTTGTATTTTATTCCAAAAAAAGGGTTTAGGGCAATTAGGGGAGGAGGGGGTTTGCCCCAATTCGGTGGTAGTGTTGGTGGTGGTAGTGGAGAGGGAATGGTATGTATGTGTGTGTGTATGTGTATATATATATGTGTGTGTGTAGATTTGTGGTGGTGGTAGTGGTGGCGGTTGGTGGTGTTGGTGGTGGTGGAGAGGGAAGGGCGTGTATGTGCGTGTGTATATATATATATATGTGTGTGTGTGTGTAAATTTGATGTGGTAGTGGTGGTGGCGGCTGGTGGCATTGTTGTTTTTAGTGGTGGAGGTGGTGGAGGAGAGAGAATGGTTGTATGTATATATATAGGGTTAAGTACAGAAAACACCTCTGTAGTATAAATATGGTGTGTATAACACCTGTAGTATAAATATGGTGCGTATAACACCTTGTACTTTGAAAATATGTGTATTAACACCAATACTTTTGAAAAACGTGCGAATACCATCTGCAAGTTTCGAAAACGTGTGAATATCCCCCTGCAAGTTTCCAAAACGTGCAAATACCCCCTTCTTTCAGGTCATGTGCAGCTTACATGCTTTTATACTCTCTTAAATACCCATTTTACTATTTTTCATCAAAACATATATATAAATTTTGAAAAATAAATTTCGAAACCAATGTATATAATTCAAATTCAAAATTTATATATATAAAATTCGAAACCAATATATAAAATTTGTAAAAAAATATATATAAATTTCAAAATATATATATAAATTTTGAAAAATAAATATTAAAATTTGAAATATATATATATATATATAATTCGAAACAAATATATAAAATTTGAATATATATATATATATATAATTCGGAAAAACATATAAAATTCGAAACAAATATATAAAACTCGTAAAAAATATATAAAATTTAAAAAAATATATAAAATTCAAATAGTTGTGCAAATAGAAGTATAAAAAACACAAGTGACCAAAGTAAAATACACCAAAACAACATTTAAAGTCAAATAAAGTAGAAAATAGAAGTATATTTTCCCCGAATTTTAGATATTTTTTTCCCAAATTTATATATGTTTTCGAATTTTATATTTTATATTTGAAATTTAGTATATTTTTTTCGAATTTAATATTTTTCCCAAATTATATATATATATTTTGAAATTTATATATGTTTTCAAAATTTATATATATTTTTTGAATTTATATATTTTTTTCCCAATTTTATATAATTTTTTGAAATTTATATTTTTTCGAATTTTATATTTTTTCGAAATTTAATATATATATTTTTTAATTTTAGATATTTTTTCAAATTATATATATATTTTTTAAAATTTTATATAATATTTCAAATTTATATATGTTTTTCGAATTATAGTAAGGGCATAAATGGGGTCAATTCGCATACAAATGAAAAGATTATGGTGAAATCAAACCAGGAGGATGTTATACGCACTATATTCATACTATTGACGGTTTAACGCACACAATCCATATATATATATATATATGTAGAACAAAAAACAAAAAAAAAATACCAATTTCATATTCTTAAATTTGGGGTTGTTTATGCATTTGTTCTTGACATTGTCCGCCAAAACGTTTTTAAAAATTTGAATGCCAAATAAGTTTTGCTCCCAACTTGGAAATAAAAAACATAAACAAAAATAGTCATTTCCAAACGGTGTATGGGACCAAGATTCTCTACTATATCTCTTTTTTGGTAATGGTGTCTGACAAATGTATAAGGGTAAAGTACATTAAACCCTCTAGATTATTTTCTCTCTCTCAACTAACCTTCCTGAACTACACTTTTTATACAAAACTCCCTAAATTATCCCAACTTTTACAATTCACTTCATTCCGTTATAACACCGTTAGTTAAATTAGGATAATTTGCACTCAGATCCCCTGAAGTTTCGGTCAATTGCACTCACCTCCTGAAATTTCATTTTCCTTACAATGACACCGCCTGAAGGGGTGAAGAGCCCATGAAATGACACTTGTGCCCTTGTTTTAGTGTAAAAGACATGTTGGCTAAATTAATGGACCAAACAACCCTTGTGTCTTAAGCTCAATTTGAAAAACTTTTCAAGTACTTTCAATACAATGATTTTTGAAATATTATCACATTTCTTTAAATTATTTTTTAAAAATTTTCATTTTTGTAATATAGGCCCCAAAAGTTATCATTTTTTAATTTCCCCCTAAAACTAATACTCTGACATTTTACATTAAATAATAATAATACACTTTATTCATTGTTATATTTTTTTTTGTATTTTAGAAGGTTATACATGTATAAAATATTTGTGAGCTCATATAATTTAATTTATTTTGTAAATAAATAATATACAACTCCTACAATTTAAACATATAGTAATACATTTTAGGGTTAATTTCAAGAAACTCTCATATACTATCCAGTTTAATCAACTAACTTCCACTGTGTCCACTTTGCCCCCTATACTATTCAATTTCATCACTATGCCCCATCACCTCACATTTTGAGTCAAAATGCCTAAATTACTCCCAATAGTATAAGGGGGTTTAGTGAAATCAACAATTTAAAAAGATTATTTTTCGAAAATCAATTATATTATTCGCAAAAAATTATAAATTCAAATATAAATATATATATATATTTTTCGCAAAAACTTATTTTTTGGAGGGAGTATATTATTTTCCAAAATATGAATTATTTCAGAAAAAATAATATATATTTTTTGGAAAAAAATCATATTTTGGAACATAATAGTATATATTTTTCGGAAAAGATCATATTTTGGAACATAATAGTATATATTTTTTGGAAAAGATCATATGTTTGAACATAATAGTATATAATTTTCGCAAAAAATTATTTTTTGGAAAAAAATTCATATTTTGAAATATAATATATATTTTTTGTTAATATATATTTTTTCGGAAAAAAATCATATTTTGGAACATAATATATATATTACGGAAAAAATTCATATTTTGGAACCTAATATATACTTTTTTGGAATAAAATCATATTTTGGAACATAATATATATTTTTCGGAAAAAGTTCATATTTTGGAACATAATATATACTTTTTCGCAAAAAAACAATTTCGGATAAAAAATCATAGTTTGAAACATAATATATATTTTTCGGAAAAAAACATATTTTGGAAAATAACTTATACTTTTTCGCAAAAAAAAAAAATCATATTTTGTAACATAATATATATTTTTCACAAAAAAATTATTTTATATAAAAAATCATATTTTGGAACATAATATATATTTTTCGCAAAAAAATAATTTTTCGGAAAAAATAATTTTTTCGGAAATTTATATATATATTTTTGAAATTTATAGTTTTTACAAAAAATATAAAATATTTTCGAAAATAATTTTTTTAAGGGTTGATTTCACTATACCTCCTTATACTATTAAGGGAGGGTAGTTTAGACATTTTGACTGAAAATGTGAGGAGGAGGGGCATAGTGATGAAATTGGATAGTATATGGGGTAAAGTGGACACTGTAGGGGTTAGTTGATTAAATTGAATAGCATAGGGGGGTTTCTTGAAGTAAACCCTACATTTTAATTATAGTTTTTGTGGTATTGTAAGAGATGATAAATGTATAAAAATATTACAAATGGTTTATAATTTATTATTCTTTATGTAAAATTAATTTAAGCCCTTACACTGTAAAATAATAACAAACTTTACTTATTATAATTTTTTATATTTTTAAAACCATATGACAAATGGTTTATTATTTATTAATTTTTTTGTAAAGCTAATTTAAGCCCTTACACTTTAAATAATGTCAAATTTTACTTATTATAATTTTTTATATTGTAAAAGGTTTTAATGAATCGAAATATTAGACAGTGTTTGTGTTTTTATTAGTAGTATATAGATAGATAGATAAATATACATATTTCTGTATTTTAAGTTATATTATTTTTCATTGCCGAAATATATTTGTCTTATATATTTACTTTATATCTTATGAAATATCCATTAGAGTTACATTTCAGTTAATGTATATTAATTAATTAATTATTTTTATAAAAAAATATGAAAATATTTATAACTCATTGTCGTATATCTTTACTTTATATTTTTTGAAATATTTATTAGAGTTACACTTCAAGTAATGCATATTAATTAATTATTATTATTTTTTTAAAGTATTGAAATATTTCCAACCCCTTTTCTTTTACTCTATATTGTTTTGACATACTCCTTAGAGTTTCACTTCAACTAATACATGTTAATTCTTTAATTTTTATTTTGAAGAAAATATTTGAAAATATTCCCAACCCTTCACATTTTAGATTATTTTATAGATATATATACATTATAGGGTTTTCATCTTGGGGCATGGAGGTAATTTCACCACCTAGATATTTGTCTCATGAAATAAGGGAGACAACACAAGGGCATTCCGGTCATTTCTCCCCTTTAGGGGGTATCATTGCAAGGAAAATGAAATCTCAGGGGGCGAGTGCAATTGAGCAAAACCTCAGGGGATCTGAGTTTAAATTATCCTAATTTAACTAACGGTGTTATAACGGAATGGAGTGAATTGTAAAAGTTGAAATAATTTAGGGAATTTTGTATAAAAAATATAGTTTAGGGGGTTAGTTGAGAGAGAAAATTGTCCAATGAATTTAATGCACTTTACTCATTGTATAATAATAATGACTATTAAATATTCCCAATAAGTACAGCTTTGGTCTATGTGATACATCATTTTTATTTGGGTTAAGTGCATTAAACCCCCCTCATCTTTATTCTCTCTCAAGTAACCCCCTGAACTAAGCATTGCCCCCCTAAACTATTTAAGTGTTGCATTTAACTACATTCCGTTATAACACCGTTAGTTAAATTAAGATAATTTACACTCAGATTCCCTAAGGTTTCGGTCAATTGTACTCGCCTCCTGAAATTTTATTTTCCTTGCAATGACACCGCCTGAAGGGGTGAAGAGTCCATGAAATGACTTTTGTGCCCTTGCTTTAGTGTAAAAGACATGTTGGCTAAATTAATGGACCAAACAACTCTTGTGTCTTAAACTCAATTTGAAAAACTTTTCAAGTACTTTCTATACAATGATTTTTGAAATATTATCACATTTCTTTAAATTATTTTTTAAAAATTGTCATTTTTGTAATATAGGCCCCAAAAGTTATCATTTTTTAATTTCCCCCTAAAACTAATACTGTGACATTTTACATTAAATAATAATAATACACTTTATTTATTATTATATTTTTTTTTGTATATTAGAAGGTGATACATGTATAAAATATTTGTGAGCTCATATAATTTAATTTATTTTGTAAATAAATAATATACAACTCCTACAATTTAAACAAGTAGTAATACATTTTAATTATAGTTTTTGCTGTATTGTAAAAGATGATAAATGTATAAAAATGTTACAAACGACTTATAATTTATTACTCCTTAGAGTTGCACTTCAACTAATACATGTTAATTCTTTAATTTTTATTTTGAAGAAAATGTTTGAAAATATTCTCAACCTCTCACATTTTAGATTATTTTATAGATATATATACATTATAGGGTTTTCATCTTGGGTCATGAAGGTAATTTCACCACCTAGATATTTGTCTCATGAAATAAGGGAGACAACACAAGGGCATTCCGGTCATTTCTCCCATTTAGGGGGTATCATTGCAAGGAAAATGAAATCTCAGGGGGCGAGTGCAATTGAGCAAAACCTCAGGGGATCTGAGTTTAAATTATCCTAATTTAACTATCGGTGTTATAACGGTGTTATAACGGAGTGGAGTGAATTGTAAAAGTTGAAATAATTTAGAGAATTTTGTGTCAAAAATATAATTTAGGGGATTAATTGGAAGAAAAAAAATAGTTAAGAGGGTTTAATGCACTTCACCCTTTTTATTTTGTTTAGATACATGATCTTCTTAAAAAAGATATGGAAGAAAGAAACTATCTTCCTTTTAAACGTAATTGGATCGATGAATCAATCCGTATTATTATGTATATTATGATAGTACCATGGGATAAAATTGGAGTATGTTACAATAGATCATGATAAATGACGCATATATTGAAAAAGAATTTGTAAATACTGTCTTCGATGTTAGAGGTTGGATTTTCACCGACTGCAAATAACTCGTTACAACTACAATAATATACTCCATTTATCTCACAATAATTGTCTAATTTGAATTTTTTAATATTTTATTGATTTGAGTTGACTAGTGTGCAATTTTCAATTTTGCCCTCAATGATATAGTATTATGGTGGGATTCAGTATTTGTTTAAAGTTAGTGGATGAAGGGTAGTTGGGAAAAATGGAAGGTTAAATTGCATTACAATTTGAACTGGACAAGTATTTTGGGACAAGTAAAGTTGCAATAGTGGACAACTAATATGGGACAGATGTAGTATATACTTTCTTTGTCCTAATTTAAGTGTTCGTCTTGTGTCTTTTATCCATTCTAAAATAAGTGTCTCATTTAAAAAGTTAATATATTTTATTTTATTAATTTATTAATTTAACCTTCAAGCATTAAAATTATAAAATATCTGAACTATAAACCATCATCTCACTATATTTATATTTTCCTCACTAACACTATAATAAAAGTCATCATCTTAAAAAAAAGAATTCAACTAATAATTTAGGACAGAGGGAGTAAAATTACAATTTTTTTCAATCTATGGTCAGTTCAATTCAATTTCGACCGAAACCGGAACCAAACCGTTATTTTCGGTTCCTTAAAAATGAGAATCGGAACCGAACCATTAATGCAAAAAAACGAATTGAACCAAATCCAAATCATCATTTTCGGTTCGGTTCCGGTTCATTTTCGGTTCCTACTATCGCCTTTCAAAAGAATTAAAAACGTTAAGTATCAAAACATAATATAATTATAAACTACATTAAATATAGTATCTCAACGATTACAAACCCAATATCAATTGTATAATTAGTGAAATGGAAGTAATTATTTCAAAATTACTTCTCCTAAACTTATATCCTTATAGCTGTTTACTTATTAATTTTAAATTATGTATAAGTAGAAATATAATACTAATAAAAAATAAAAATAATAAGAATAAAAGAAAATTTGATTTGGTTCGATTCGATTCGATTCTACATAGTTAAAAACTGGAACCAAATCTAAAATTTAATTCTTTAATTTTTAAAATCGGAACCAAACCGAATCACCTTATAATCGAACCAAACCATTAGTTCCGATTCTTCGATTATATGAGTTCTTTGTTCACCCCTAGTAGAGGGGTTACTTCAATCGCGCATATATAATAAAATATGTAATTTGAAGAGTGATTCCTAAATTATCTAACCAATTCCTAATCAGATGTTTTTTTTATTGATTCTTTAAATTCATTGTTATTGTTATTTTACACAATTGAAGTTAATCATCAATTACATTACTCTTTCTTATAATTTGTCGAATCACCCTAACCTCTTTAACTTGAGATTTATATTTAAACTACTGAAAATGTGTTCTCTTCCAATTGATATTTACTTTTACTTTTTAAAATGATCATTGGATGTGATTGACATAAATATAAGAATTATTATTTGAAATTTAAAAATCATATCGAACTATGATTTTTTTACTCACTGGTGGGGAAGAGATCATTACTCTTCAACTACTAACCTCGTATAATTTGTTAGTAGTAATTAAAAATAAAAAATTTCCTCCCTAAAAAAAAACAGTAAGAAAAAGGAGATGGGCCCGTTTGGATACCTTATTTTTTGTTTTTATTTTTTTACTGTTCACAAGACTAAAAAAAAAAAACACGTTTGGCAAACGCGTTTACTGTTCACTGTTTTTTCCCCAAGAAAACTGTTTTATGTGAATAGTGTGTAAAAGTGGTGAAAACACCAAATACAATTTTTAATTGTTTTTTGAGTTTTTTCACTGTTTAGGTGGTAAAAACAGTGAAAACACCAAATCCATAAAATACAATTTTCACCAAATAAAAGTGGTGAAAACACCTTCATCCAAACGCTTTTTTGTTTTTAGTTTTTTCCTGAAAAAAACAAAGACAAATACAAAAACAGTTTTTATATTTGAAGATAGAAAACAAATACAAAAAACAGGCTTTCCAAACGCACCCGATGGAAAAGAAAAGAAAAAGAAAGAGAAAATATGATCCACAAGGTTTTGATTAGGTGTCTTATACCTCTCCAATAACATAGGAGTGACAAAATTTGACACAATCGACTGACACAATGTCAACATGGCATAATTTAATTAAGCAGGTTTGGGTTATAAATAGATCTGTCAATGGATCGGATTCGGATCGGATCAGTTAAATTCAAATCTAATTTGTTAAGAAATCAGATTATTGGATTCGGATCCTAATCGGGTTATCGGATTTTATTTTCAATCCGTATCTGGTTAATATCGGATTCAGATCGGATTCGGATCATAATCGGATTATTGATAAGGATGACAAAAACTCCCGATCCGCGATCCGAATCCAATAATTCGACAAATTTTCACTTAATTAATTCATATTCGAATTTCTTCATTATAGATTATCTAATCCGAATATCTAATTAAAAAAAATACAAAAATCAATAAATACTGAAACACTAAAATTATTCACACTTTTAATGATTGTATTTATGATCAATCATTATTAATAAATAATAAAATAATTAACAACTAACATTTATATACATGTACAATATTAAATATATACACATATATATAAATATATATATGTATATTTTATCGGATCGGATTAAGCTAATCCAAATCCAATTTGTTAAGGAATCGGATTATCGGATTCAGATCATATTCGGGTTATCGGATTTTTTTTGCAATCCAAATCCAACTAATCGGATCGGATTCGGATCTGATTCGGTTCAAAATCCAATCCATTGACAGGTCTAGTTATAAACCCGTTGACGTGATTAACTTATCAAAATAATAATATCGTGTTTGGATTGGAGAATTTAACTCGTGTAATATGTTTATACACTTTATAATCAAGTCATATGCTTGTTCGATGTTTATCTAGTTTTGTAAGTAATTTTCAATTTACAACTTCATGGATCAAAGATTTTTATTAATAATTGAGGGGATTAAGATCGGGACATGTGTTTTGTTGCAGTATTATAGTTTTATTGATTACTATACATATTTAAGTTATGTAATATTTTTTCTTTTTGTAAAAATATTTATTGTAATTGTTTATGTATGACATGTTCTAGATAATAATTATGTTGAGTGTTAGGTAGGTCGTGTTGGTTTCAACGACATCTACAAGCTTTGACAAATACGGAATCAAACATTGAAGTAGTAAATAATACAAGTGAAGTGTAAAAATGAGTGTATTGATAAAAATGTCTATTGGAGGGCAAAAAAGCTATTTCCCAAAGCCGTCAATTCAAGCAAAAAGTTTCGGGGAGTTAAGAGAGTCATTTTGGCACAGTTGCGAAGAAAAATGGTTTTTATGAAAAAACCTACGCTTTCTGAATAAAAAAGTAGCTAGAAAGTGGAGTTTTACGTTTAAATGTACGCTCCAAGGTACGCTTGAACCTACGCTTCAAACATAGCTGCGGCATGATGGTTAAGTAATTTGTTTGTAATGAAAAATTGTTACGTTTTGTGACCTATTATGACTTGCGTTACACTCCTATATATCCTCGAATGTGTATAAAGGATATCTACACAAAAGTTGACTAGATTCATTCCCAATTATAAGAGGATTAAATAAAAGAGGAATCCTAGTTCAAAAAGGAAACATGGATTTAAGCAAGATTTTTAGTCAACTTTGGGAGCTTATATCTTAGTCAAAAATGGTCCTAATGGGGTTATTCTTGAGCCTAATATCAAGATTTTGACGTCAGCTTTCCAAAAGGCTATTACACGTCTCCATCCAATGTGTGTAGATCTAGATATGATCAAAATGGTGAGAGGTGTCCTGCAGGAAAAAAATGAAAATTTCAGAAACTGGCTTAAATCCTATTTTGACTTGGATTGATCCGTGTTGATCTGGATGACCTTGAGTTCGACCTAAACACCTATAATCACATGTATATCACATATTATACATGATATTGAAGGGTTTGGCTCAGTTGAGTGTGAAATTATCAAAGAGGACGAACTTGGGGTTTCTCCTCTACATTGCATGTAAATACCAAGGTCTACAATAGAGGAGGCCACGGTTTTTTAGAGATCTCTACAGTATTCTATTATTCATATTATTCTACAGAGATATACACAGAGAGAGAAAAGATTGAGAGATCATATATATTCAAGTTCTCTTTTGTTATTGGGATTTTCCAATTGTGTTTCTACACTGAAGATCTTATACACAATTGGATGATCTAATTGCTGAAAAATCATCATACCGTCTACTGCAACGAGGTTGCTTTGATCCGTTGAAGAACGGAGCTATCCGAGTGGTGAGCGGAGCGAGAAGCTTCATGGTTATTTGATCTATTGAGAAATAGAGCCGCAGAGTACGGAGCGGAGCGAGAGCTTCGTGGAGCGCAAATGAATCTAGACTTTCAGACGTCGAATGAAGAACAACATATTACATCAGTTGTAAATACTGTTTTCATAGAGTTTGTACAAATTTTCTAATTCATAGTCTATCAATACCCAAGCATATTCGTGATTTTTACTTGGAGTCTTTCCAAGGTTTTCCACGTAAAAATCTATGTCTTCTCATGATTTAAATTTCTACACTTATATTCATATTTTCTTGATTGATCTGTTTTGATAATTGAATTGAGAATTAGGTTTTGTGACTGATTAAAATTAAATTTCCACTAAATAATTTTAATTAATCTTAAAATCTACAAAAAGCCTATTCACCCCCCCCCCCCCTTCTAGGCTATTTTCACCACCGTCTAGGTAATTTCAATTGGTATCAGAGCGTGGTTGCCCGGATTTAGGTTAACCACCTAGGGTTAGATCTTGAACTTAGACGATGAAATTTCTTCATGAACGAGGTTTCGTTGATAGGTCCTCTGTTGTTGATAGGTTAAATAAAGAGGGTGATGATGATTATGATGATTCGCTTTAAGCTAAGTACAATAAATTGCATGATAAGTACACTAATCTTAATGAAGTTTTCTCAAAAACTATTGGTAGATTTAAAAGTGTTGACAAGGAAAAAAAATCCTTAAGAGAAGAATTAACTAACATTACTCATGATTTTAATCAACACATGACTGCTAAGTCTGAATTGATTGAAAGTTTGAGAAAGTCTGAAAAAGAAAGGATGGAGGTTTTTAAGAGTGTAAAGATCTCAATAAGGAACTAACAGTTGTAAGATCTAAATTGATTGAGAAATCTGTGAAGATTGGAGATTTGGAGAAGAATTTGGAAGATGTTAACTCAACTATTTATAGATGGTCTAATGGAACTAATAAGCTTGATCATATGTTGAGTGTAGGTAAATCTGTGGGAAATACTAAAGGTTTGGGATTTGAAGGAACACCGATAAATCATAATGTCATTCCTAAAACTATTTTTGTTAAGGGATTTCATGTATAATCGAGTTCTTCTCAAGGTAAGTTTGATAAGAATTTTAATGCTCAATCTTATGTTGGAAAATCTGTTGAAAAAATGGTTCTTTTTATCTCTAAGGGTTTGAATAATGATTTTCAAAAATTTATTCCGATATGCCATCCTTGTGGAGTGAAATGTCACATTTGACCTTTGTGTTCAAAGTTAAAAGGAAAGACTTTGAAATCTAAGAGAAAATCGAAAACTCATAAAAAACATAATATTGAAAATCAAATTATGATTTTGAGTAAAGAGATAAAGAATTTATCTAACCATGCAAGTAAAACACCTAAGATCAGATAAACATAGGTTAGAAAAGGTGAGTTACATTATTGTGATGCTCATACATGGGTTAGAAAAAGTGAGCTACATTTTTGTAAGGCTCATACTGAATTTAAAGCATGTGACTCTAGGCATGTGAAAGGAGATAAGTGAGTGGTTGATAATCTCAAGGATAGTGATGGTAAGAATGATTCTTTTATTGAAAAGAAATAATCTAAAAGTTTAGGAAATGTCATCATTGTTGCTTCTGGTCTAGACGAGAACATGTTGATTGTGATAAGGTTCGAAAGGCTAATTTGTTTAGCATTAGTCAGATATATAATGATTATCAACATGTCAATTTCCGTCGTGATAAATGCATTATTAACGACTCTTTTAGAAATTGTCTTATGAAATGTGTACATACATCTGATAATCGGTATCGCATATTTCCTAAATTTTGTACTGAAAAAGGTTTTGAGGATATATCCACAGATTCTCAGTCAACTAACATCTCTACAAAACCATTAGATTTTCAAAAGCATATGCATCTTAGAAAATCTAGTGGCATATTATCATTAGGATATGTGTCTTAATATGTATTATTCTAGGAATAACTTGCATTATCTTTTATCCTAGAATTGATACATTATCATGCATTTTTTTTATTTTATTTGCATGTTTATTTTATTATCATGCATGCATCATGTTTTACTACTATTAGGATTATTCATGCATGCATCATTATGACGAAAATTGCCATAAACATTATAAAAATTTCTTAGCATGTTGAGTTTGGCTAAGGGCACAAATGGTTGTCATATTTTACTCTATTCTCATATTTGTTTTTCTTATTATACTTATGAGAATTTGAGTTGTTAATTTGACCTGAGGTTATGAGTTATTCTTTTGACATGTTTAAGTATTATTTTTGAAACTCATCAACTTTGGGTGCTTTTTTTACTTCGGAGATGACTGTATTACTTGTTGAAACTTTTAGTCTTTCTCATCTAATCCGAAGTGATATGTAAGTTCATAAGCTATGCTAGATTTATCTATACTTTTAAAGATCTTTTGCATGCTTATGAATGTTGTGGTGATGTTAAAAAGAGAAAAGAATGAGATGTTTGAAATATAAAAATGCAAAAAGTAATTCTTCAATCTGAGTAATTGGGCCTCTTGCCTCAGTAAGTATTGAGTGTTCGCGTAAAAAAAGGAAAAGACTAATGAACATAAATCCCATGGGAGAAGCTCGGGCCCAGTTGGTCGGGACGAAAAATCACCGCTGGAAAGTCCGGAGCTTAGAAAGATGAAAAGAGATATAGAGAAAAGATTGAGTGATCATATATATTCGAATTCTCTCTTGTTATTGAGATTTTCCAATTATGCTTCTACATCGAAGATCTTATGCACAATTGGATGATTTAGTTGCTGAAAAATCATCACACAGTCTATTGTAACGAGGTTGCGTTGATCCGTTGAAGAACGGAGCCATTTAAGTGCGGAGATCGGAGCAAGAAGTTTCGTGATTATTTGATCTGTTGAGAAACAGAGCCGTCAGAGTACAGAGCAGAGCGGGAGCTTTGTGGAACACGAGTGAATCTAGACTTTCAGACGTCGAGTGAAGAACAACAGATTACATTGGTTGTAAGTACTGTTTTCATAGAGTATGTACAAATTCTTTGATTCATAGTGCATCGATACCTGAGCGTATTCGTGATTTTTACTTGGAGTATTTCCAAGGTTTTTCGCGTAAAAATATCGTGTCTCTATTGCTTTATTTTTTGTACTTAGATTAATCTTTGTATGATATATAGCTTGATAGAGAATTGGATTAAAATTGAATTTTCCGCAATTAATTTTAATTTGTCAATAAATTCACAAAAACCTATTCACCCCCCACCCCCCTCTAGGTTATTTTCATTGATCATCTAGATAATTTCACTTTTAGTAAATATCCATTAAACAATTTATATGTGTAACCCGTTTATTAATAAACATATCAAGTTAGTGTTAAGTGTCTTTGACGCAATTATTAAACGGGCGTTTTGTTAACTTATTTAATAGGAAAATACTTGGGTCCTGTTTGGTAGGTGGTTATGGTTCCACCTGGCCTGGTCTAGGTCTTGGTTTTCAAGGACTAGATCATATTTGTTTGGACTGACCTCAAAATTTGGAACCAGACCAAATGAGACAAAATTTAACAAATGTGATATTTTTACAACCAATTATTTTAGTGGTTCCATATGGTCTGGTATGGTCTTGGTAACCAAAATTAGATTTTTGAGACCAATGATTAAGACCACAAAAAAAAAAATGAATAAAAATAATAATAATGTACAAAATAAATTAAATAATACATATAATAATAATAATAATAAATGAATTAAATAATAAATGAATAAAATATATTTATAAATAATTAAAAAATAATAAATAATAAATAAAATAAAATAATTTAAAATAAAAATAAAAATAATGAATAATAAACAAAATGAATTAAATAATACATAATAATAATAATAATAATAATAAAATAATATAATAATAAATAAATTAATAATTAATAAATTAATAAAATCTATTTCGAAATAATTAAAAAATGAATTAATAATATAAATAATAAATTAAATAAAACATATATAAAAATAAAATAAAAATAATGAATAATAAACAAAATGAATTAAATAATACATAATAATAATAAATAAATATAATAATAAATAAATAAATAAAATATATTTATAAATAATTAAAAATGAATAAATAATAATAAGAAATAAGAAATTAAATTAAACATATTTAAAAATAAAATAAAAATAATGAATAATAAACAAAATGAATTAAGTAATACATAATAATAATAAAAATGAATAAATGAATAAATGAATAAATTAATTAATAAATATAATAATAAAAAATGAATAAATGATAAATGAATAAAATATATTGATAAATAATTTAAAATGAATAAATAATAATAATAATAAATAATGAAATAATAATAAATGAAATGAATTAAATAATTAAATAATAGTAAATAAGAAATAAAGTAATATAATATATTTATAAATTAATATATAAATGAATAAATAATAATATAAATAATAAATTAATAAAATATATTTATAAATGAAAAAATTAAAAAATTAAAAATTAAATTAAATTAAATAAAGAATACAAAAAAATAATAAATGAATATTATAATAAATAATAAATAATTTTATTTTTTTAAAGCGAAAAGATCAAACTAGAATACTTTATCAAATATGATCTGATTCAATGGTTGTGAGACCGTGACCATAAGACCAGACTGTTTGCTAAATAGACTTTTAAGTTCAAGATTTGATCAGAGCATACCAGACCACACTAGATTAGACCATACCAGACATGGGAACTTTCTCACACGTGACCCATTACCGTTTGCCAAACCTCCTGACATTTTAGATTTTAATCAAATACCCCCTCTAACCAATTTTCATGTCAAAATGACTTAAATGTCCCACATATAAATTACAATTTCACCTCTCTTTTTTGGCTATATTACACTTCCCCCCTCTTGTTAGGATAATTACACTTTCCCCCTTTATAAATATATATATATAATTTGAAAAAATTATTTAAATTTGAATAAATATATAAAATTTTAAAAAATAATATATAATTCAAAACAAAAAATATATAATTCGAAACAAATATATAAATTTTGAAATATATATATATATATAATTTGTAAACTATATACTAAATTTCAAAAATATATATATATAATTCAAAACAAATATATTAAATTTGAAAAATATATATATAATTCATAAATAATATATAAAATTCAAAAAATATATATTAAAATTTGAAAAAATATATAAAATTCGAAAAAAATATAAAATTCATAAATAATATATGAAATTCGAAAAATATATAAAATTCGAAAACAATATATAAAATTTGAAAAAAATATATAAATTTCGAAAAACATAGATAAATTTACAAAAAAAAAAATAGAAAGGAAAGAAAAAGAAAATGATGATGCTAGTATTGAAGAAGAGACAAGCAATCAACCCATCATCTTACCTTATCCCACTTCTTCTTGTCCAACTTTCGCACCTTTACCTATTTTTCCTTTAATTTTTTGTCCATTTAAAATAATACAATAAAAAATAAATATTTAAGTACACAACTTAACATGGGTTCCCATTCAATCTCACGTGCCTAGTCCAAAACATACACCCTGTCACGTGCCACTCACGTGGTGACATAAAAAAATAAAATTCATTTTTTGAAATATATATATATTTCAAATTTTATATATTTGTTTTGAATTATAGATATATTGTTTTGAAATTTATATATTTTTTCAAAATTTAATATATATTTTTTGAATTATATATATATTTTTATAATTTTGTATATTTGTTTCGAATTATATATATATTTTTGAATTTATATATTTTTTCCCAAGTTTATATATTTTTTCTAATTTTATATATTTTTTTCAAATTTTATATATTTGTTTTAAATTATATATATTTCAAAATTTATATATTTGTTTCGAATTATATATATATATATATTTGAATTTAAATATATATTTCGAATTTTATATATAATATTTTTTTATAGATGGGGAAAGTGTAATTATCCAAACAATAGGGGCGGAAAGTGTAATATGTCTAAACAAAAGGGTTGAAAAAATAAAATAAAATATATGTGAGGGGCATTTAAGTTATTTTGGCATGAAGATTGGCTGGAGGGGGGTATTTGATTAAAATTTGAAATGTCAGGAGATTTGGCGAACGACAGGGGATTTGGTGATTAAATATTAAAATCTCAGGAGTTTTGTATAAATTACCCTAAATTTTATGATATTTTGATGGGTGCGGACTTAATCTTTTTGTAATTATGAATTGTTTGGTTTTTAAAATTTGAAAAAAATAATTAGGAAAAGATTTTTGAATTTTTAAGACATATGTTTACTTGAAATTGAGTCACGTTGAAAACAATTCCTTCTTACGTCAATAAATTACCCACAATTAGAACAACAAAATTGTGGTTTTGTCCTATATTAAATAGAATTACGAAAAGTTCACCGTTGCCACATGTGATATTCCTATGACCATGAATTTTTCCTTTTTTTTTTTTTTTTTTTTTTGAATGTTAAGGAACTCTCCCCCTACATGAGCCCTACAAGTCTCGAATCTCAGACCTCACCCAATTTAAAGAGGAATAAAAATACCATCAAACTACAAAACGATTGATAATATTTGAAAGGAGAAAATTACACAAATTACCACTGAACTATGACATAATTGCACGCGGTACCCCTTACGTTTCAATAATATCATAAACTACTCTTAAAACCACATCCGTTGTAACACTTAGCCCCTTCCGTTAAAAGTCAACAACGGAAAATTTTCTTTTTGGTCAATAAAGCCTATTTTTGGAGTGAACTTCCAATTTTGCCCTTATATATACATGTTCCAATTTAACCCTAACTTTTTTTACCAATTTGCCCTCACAATTTTATTTAAAAAAATATAAAAATAATTTTTTTGTGAAAAATACATATTATGTTCCAAACAAAATATGATTTTTTTTTGCGAAAAAGTATATATTATGTTCCAAAATATGAATTTTTTGGAAACAAAATTTATATTTTGGAACATAATAAATATTTTTTTGCAAAAAACTATTTTTCAGAAAAAAAATTCATATTTTGGAACATAATATATATTTTTCGCAAAAAAATTATTTTTCGAAAAAAAAATTCATATTTTGGAACATAATATATAATTTTTGCAAAAAAATTATTTTTCAAAAAACATTCTTATTTTGGAACATAATATATACTTTTTTGCAAAAAAAAATTCATATTTTGGAACATAATATATATTTTTCACAAAAAAAATATTTTTCGTAAAAAAATCATATTTTGGAACATAATATATATTTTTCACAAAAAAATTATTTTTCGGAAAAAATCATATTTTCCGAAATATATATATATTTTGAAATTTATACTTTTTACGAAAAATATAATTTATAGAATCTTTTTATTTAAGTTTCTGGGGTTTAAACTAATATTGATGTTAATGGAATTTACTAAAACATTGATGTTTGTGTTTTTTGAAATAAGCAATTTCAATTTTTATATTTTTTTAAATGAAATTGTGAGGGAAATTTGGTAAAAAAAAGTAAGGGTATTTAAGTAATTTTGTATGTAAAAGTAAGGGTTAAATTAGAACATGCATATATAAGGGCAAAATTGGAAGTTCACTCCAAAAATAGGTTTTATTGACCAAAAGAAAATTCTCCGTCATTGACTTTTAACGGAAGGGGTTGACTTTTAACGGAAGGGGCTAAGTGTTACAACGGAGGTGATTTTAAGAGTAGTTTATGATATTATTGAAACGTAAGAGGTACCGCATGCAATTATGTCATAGTTCAAGGATAGTTTGTATAATTTTCCCTATTTGAAAGTAATATGACTATGTATTTTGTCCTTCATTAAATGATAGTTTCCTTATTTGAAAGTAATATTTTTTTTTTTTGAAAAGTAAGAAAATTTTATAAAATGAAAATTGGTCTAAGCCATACAAATGCTAAAGGGGCATATATCCCAGAGAACAAGATGAATATGAAATCCAAAAAGCCACAAAATAAAAAATAAAAGACAACCAAAAGGCCTAGAAAGCAAATTGGAAAACCGAGCTTAAATTAAACATACTAATTCTGGTAATTAAATTATTACTTGATTATTACACTCACCCTTATAAAAGTACTACACTCCCCCTTATAAAAGTTGGCCTTTCACATTGTATTTTAAAAGATGTAAAAAATTACCACTAGATTACAAGAGATTGGAGTAGTTGTCCAACACCAACTAATATAGTAATAAATTTTTTTATTTAAGTAATTGAACTTATTTCACTTTTGGATCGATATTAGTGAAACATAAAATGAGTCTCTTTACGTGTAATTTGTTTTTCTTCTTCATTTAGCGTTGACAAGTAACTCACACATTCATAAAAATATCCCTCAAAAATACAAATCATCAATCTGTGGTGGTTTTTATTTATTTTGGTTTTGGTTTTGCTTATGATTTATTTATTTATCAGTATTTATTTTCATCAAGTTTGGTTGGTATGGAGTGGATAAAAGGTTTAAGCAAACAACCATTTCTTTAGGACTTTTAAAATAGATAATCATTTAGGGCCAAACATATTCATTTTGTGCTATATAACCAGTACTATAAGGCCACATCTGAAATACTGTTGCACAGCCAAGGCAGGACATGACAAATTGACAAGTTAAAAGTTGTTCAAATTTCTAGATGTAATAAAAAATGAAAAATTACAATTGCAATCCACTTATTTTAAATGCGGTTTTTTTTTTCCTTCTAAATTTAAATAATGCAACTACACCAAACGCTTCAAATTAAATTATTCAAAGAAGCTTACAATTTATGTTTTAGTGCTGAATGGTTTTAGACTCACACATAGCTGTCACCGACAAAAAAGAAGAAAAAAGACCACAATTTGTGGCAACAAATTGTATTTCAATAAAACTAGACAAAAATAAACTTAGAACACCATTACTTATTTTTATTTTTGGTAATTCATTTTTGCTCCCAAATCCTTTCTTTAGTAAAGGATGCAAGACTATTGCAACTATGTGTCTCGAGAACATGGTTCACCGTATTGTTCAATACGTTACGTATCGTTTGATTCTTTAATATTTTTGAAAGGTACCGATATCGTTATTTAACACCAATACTCATTTTTAAGATTGATATTATTCAAGTCCGTTATACCGATACTACAACCGCGATCGAAACCGATACCACAACCACAAGGTTGAGAAAGCTAGGAATAGACTGAGAAAATAATTTAAGGACACAATAACATTAGGTAAGATTGTGGGATTATATAAATTAATTTTTGACGATTCCAAGGAAGCAATGTGTATAAAAAGGAAATATTACTTTATACCTAGAGATGAAAGCAATTAAATTGTAGCAATTGCAACCATAAAGGACTAAAAAATAGTAAATTCTTTTTTATCAATGTTATGGTATATTAGTTGTCCACATTTTCAACTTTTCTCATTTTAAAATAGTTATCTAATTTTGAATCCTAATACAATAAATCTTTTACTTTCTCCACTAAAAATCATAATTGAAAACACAAAATAATTGAAAAAAAATCTTGAAAAGGTTAAATTTGGACAAGTAATATGGGAGAGGTAGAATAAACATTATCAAACTACAGGGATTATTTCTCCTCCCCATCCTTCATTCCCATTTCACAAATCTAATTACTTCATTTTCTCCGTCAAACTGGCTCGGCTGATTAGGAGCCAACAAATTAGCCATTTTTTACTTGCACGTGAGTCACAGATGTAATCTGAACCAAGGCCAGTAATATCTGCAGCCCCAATAAAACTAACCACCGTCTAAAGAATTACACACAGTTCAGTGTGTACGCATATATATATCTCTCTTTCTCTCCAGTACCCAAATAAAACACTCCCAAACAAAAACCCACATAGAAACAAAGAGAAATCTTTCACGGACTCATATAAATTTTACAAATTTTCCAAGAGAGAGAGAGAGAGAGAGAGAGTAGATTCTCTGTGTAGAATGTAAACAACCCACAATTAATAATACCATCTCAGACTATCTTCCACTTATCCTTCACGGACTGCTACAAAACAACATGTGTTTAATACTGTCCCTCCTCTATAAATCAATCTAAAAAACCCCAAACCCACCAGCCCATTTCATACAGTTTTTCTCGGAGTCCATCAAAAACAGAGATGGACTCAACCTCCTCTGTTCAAAACAGAGCATGCTCTGTTCTCCTACTCTGCCTCCTCTGTTTCACCTCATTTCAGCTCAATTCGGCTCAGAATTCGCCCGTTTTCGCCTGCGATGTCGATAAAAATCCCGGGTATGCAAATTTTACGTTCTGCGATGTGTCGAAGCCGGTGGAGGAGAGAGTGGGGGACTTGGTGAAGAGGCTGACATTGGTGGAGAAAATTGCGTTCTTGGTGAACAGTGCTGGGAATGTGAGTAGGCTTGGGATTCCGAAATACGAGTGGTGGTCCGAGGCGTTGCATGGGGTGTCTTATGTTGGTCCGGGGACGCATTTCTCTAGCCTTGTTCCTGGTGCTACTAGCTTCCCTATGCCTATCACCACCGGGGCTTCGTTCAACGTTTCGCTCTTCGAAACCATTGGAAAGGTAAGAATTTTGAAATTCCTTTGCTGGGTATCAGCATTGTCCTTTTTGTGTTTGATTTTTGCTTATCCAACGTTTTTATCTGTGATGTGATAATGGTTTCTGTAAGAAATTTGGATTTTGGGAAATGGGTGTTTGGTTTTGAATGCAGGAGTTATGAGGGTATCTATATATCTATATATATATATATATATGATGGGCTTGAATACATTAATAGTTGAAATTGTATTTTCATTGGGTGAAAATTTTGGATTTTGGAAATGGGTATTTGATTTTAAATGCAGGTTTTCAATTGACTTAGAGAAGATCCAATACACACTTCTTCTACATATATATTTATGTATGTATATAAATATACACGCACACATATAGGGAAGTGGTATTGTGGTTGTGGAATTAAATTTGGTTTCTTTTTGTGGTTGACTAATGGGACTGACAGTGGAAAAAGAAAATGTGTTTTTATTGTAAATGTTTCGATTTAGTTGAAACTGGTTTTTGGAAAATGAGTATTTGATTTTCAATCCAGGATTTCGGTTGGACTGAAAAAGGTGCATTTTCTATCTCGCTATATATATGTGTGTGTATGTGTGTGATATACACTAATATTACATTAATGGATCGGAATTACATTTTCCTTGGGTGATTGATTTTGGATTCCTTTAACAAATGTGAATTCAAGTGAGAAACAAAATGTGTTTTTATCAGTGTTCATGGCTTCACTTACATAAAGAAGATGAGTGAACAGATAGTGGTTCTTCAATTGGAATATTTTTAAGATTTGAATTTATGAAATATTTTGCTTTGAATTTTCTTTTTCCTTTTTCTTTTTAGTTTGTTTTTGTTGTTCAAATAGTATGCATTAAAGATAGAATTCTGGGCAAAGGTTTGCAATACCATACACCAATCTTTGCCTTGTTAAACATGTCTATGGTATTTTTTATTCACACGTTGTGCATTCAATCATCACCAAATTGTGTTGTTGAATTAAAATGCGATTGTTGGTTGCCTCATTTAGTGAATGACACAACTTGTGCCAAGTCTTAAATTGAATTTTTATTTTATTTTATTTTTGATAGGGTAAACTTGCACAAAACATAATACTAATACGTGTAAACAGTTTCAGGTAGGTTGGGTTCACATAGTATGCATTCCATCATACAAAACTGATGTATTGTTGATATCTCAGACACTTTTATTCCCAAAGGGTACTACAAATATATATATATATACACATACAGATCAAATGTATATAGACTAATGTCACCATCACTTCTCTTTCATCTTGACCTTCTTTTCAAATTGTGGTTGTGTCACTTAGCATATGGCACAACTTGTGTCCGGCTTAGGTGCTAACTACTCTGTCTGATTTGTCGTCCTAAATACGCTAAAATTGATTGGTAGAATAGAGAAAAAGATTAATATATATGTATATATATTGAGTATATAGGTTAATATATATATATATATATATATAGGTTAATGTTAGTGACAAGAATGAGTAGGCTATACATGATTGCTTTCTGAAAAGGAGGTGGGAACCGTAGCAAATGGGGTATCAAAATGTCATGAGCTATTTCATCCTCTTGTGTGAACATATTTGTGGAGGATCTGATTATGACTTTTGAACAAAAGTAGGTAAAGATTTTATGAATGTTGCTTGAATCATATGCATGAGGACTTAAAGAGGATTCCAGCTTGCAAATTGTGTGTGTGTGAGAGAGAGAGAGAGAGGAACTTCTATTAGCTGGAAACAATTGAATGTGTAAGCCTGGCTTTCAATTGAACAAGAAACAATCATATTTTGATGAGTGAAGCTATAATTAAGAATGTTATATATATATATATACAAATAATCCAAACGGGCTGACAAAAGCGAAAAAGACTTGGAGTCGGGTGCCGCAGAAAGAAAGAAAGGTCACATTCCACATCCGGGGACAAAAATAAAATAATGAGTATATATTTATATATAATTGTAATTTTGTTTCCCCTTTTGTCCGGCAATGGAATTCTAGTCAAGACTCAATGTTCCGTAACTTTTTCATATCTAGTAATTTTGCTTTTTCGATGCTGAAAAAGTCACCCAATTCACGTTTAGGAGCAAAATGATCAAATTAGAAATTGCAGGGGTTAGTTGATAGGCCAAGGGCCATATGTTGTTTATTTTTTTGGCCCTTATTCTTCCCCTAACTTGTTGTATATAAACATTCCCCTAACTTGTTGTACATAAACATTCCCCTGTTGAAATAATCTTTAGAGGGAAAGAATGTTAATAGAGTATTGTGTTCTGCATGATTTACCAGACAATCTGATAGAATGGTGCATAAAGTTCGACTTAGTAAATTAATAATGACCATCTTTCATATTTTATTTTTGTTTTTCGACCAATGACCATGTTTTTAATTGATCTTTATCTTTAAAATGGCAATAATAGGTCAAATAAAAAGAAAATTTTCATGTATGCAGGTAGTTTCAACTGAAGCCAGAGCAATGTACAATGTTGGTTTAGCTGGTTTGACATTTTGGTCCCCTAATATCAACATAGTCAGAGACCCTAGATGGGGAAGAGCACAAGAAACTCCCGGAGAGGACCCATTGCTCACAAGCAAATATGGCTCAGCTTATGTTAGAGGTTTACAACAAAGAGATGACGGTAACAAAGACGGTCTTAAGGTCGCTGCTTGCTGTAAACACTACACAGCGTATGATGTCGATAACTGGAAAGGGTTCGATCGATACCATTTCAATGCCGTGGTAATTTATATATGTACATAATTTCAAATGTTGCATAGTATTTTTCAAATTTTTTTTTTTTTGAAGGTGAATAAGATAACATGTGTTTTTCTTTGTTTTGGTGAATTAGGTGACAAAGCAAGATATGGATGACACATTTCAGCCCCCATTCAAGAGCTGCGTTCTTGATGGGAATGTGGCTAGTGTCATGTGTTCCTACAACCAAGTTAATGGCATACCGACCTGTGCTGACCCGAAACTCCTGTCAGGAGTCATTCGAGGCGAATGGAATTTAAATGGGTAATTATTTAAGCTCAATAATCATGAACGCTCTTATATTCGTTTTAATTGAAGTTATTAAGTTTGATCTATATATGTTCATGAATATTTGATGCTGCAGATACATTGTTTCGGATTGCGATTCTTTGGATGTGTTTTTCAATTCCCAGCACTACACGAAAACACCTGAGGAGGCTGCAGCCTTGGCTATATTGGCAGGTGATCCCATTTTCACCCTAACATTATTGATAATCTAGATTTTCAATTCTGTAATTTTGTGTGAAATATAGGATTAGTTGGATTAATACTACTAAAAATTTCTGTTTTTTACCAATGTGACACAGTGGGTTTATCCTCTAATAATAGTCTGAATTTGACTCCTAATATGATGGCTTTGGACTTTTGGTAATTCTGATATTTGTATAGAGAGCAACATTTCCTTCATTGAATATCTGATTTCTATAGCAAGCATGGCTGAATAGTGAAGAACAAAAGGTTACTAACTATCTTAATCCAACAGGTTTGGATCTCAACTGTGGATCGTTTCTAGGCAAATACACTGCAGGTGCGGTTAAAGGCGGATTGGTGAAGGAGAAAGACATTGATAGGGCAATCTCAAACAATTTTGCGACGTTGATGCGACTTGGATTCTTCGATGGTAACCCAAGCAAGCACCCATACGGGAAGCTAGGCCCGAAAGATGTGTGCACCCCAGCCAACCAGGAGCTGGCTCGTGAAGCGGCGAGGCAAGGGATTGTGCTACTCAAGAACACTGCAAATTCCCTTCCCTTGTCTCCCACTGCTATCAAGTCCTTGGCAGTCATTGGACCTAATGCCAATGTCACCAAAACCATGATTGGCAACTATGAAGGTACTTCACTTTTGAACATTGCTGCAAAACTTGGCAATTTTATTCAAGATTGGGTGTGACTTTGTGTGAAAGCTAAGAACATTAACCGAATGAAATGCTTGGAAAAACTAGCCCACAACAACAAATTTTTATTTTTTATTTTTTATATGTTTTAAGCAGTCTAATTGTATGAATCTTGATATATATATCATATAAGATTGCTTTGATTGATTCTGGGGATTTGCAGGCGTTCCTTGCAGGTATACGACGCCCTTGCAAGGCCTAACAGCGTCAGTTGCAACTGCCTATGCGCCTGGGTGCGCCAACGTAGCATGTAGTGCAGCGCAAGTGGATGATGCTAAGAAGCTAGCAGCCTCAGCGGACGCTACTGTTTTAGTGATGGGTGCTGATCAATCGATTGAAGCAGAGAGCCGTGACAGGATCGACCTTACTCTCCCGGGACAGCAACAACTTTTGATTACGCAAGTGGCAAATGTGTCTAAAGGACCTGTGATTCTTGTTATAATGTCAGGAGGAGGCATGGACGTGCAATTCGCGAAAGACGATCCCAAAATAACAAGCATTCTTTGGGTTGGTTACCCTGGTGAAGCCGGCGGCGCTGCATTGGCAGATGTGATCTTCGGGTATTTTAATCCAGGTAAATCTGCAGCAATTAACCTCTTTCATTGTCACAAATCTTTTTAAATTTCTTGGAAGTTACATGTGCTTTTGAACTCACTTTGCAACTGATTAACTTAGTCATATCAGAAATATATTGCATAATACTTGTTACACAAAATGGATGAAGTGGTTTTA
Organism: Cornus suecica; assembly: GCA_963922005.1. Lineage (NCBI taxonomy): Eukaryota > Viridiplantae > Streptophyta > Magnoliopsida > Cornales > Cornaceae > Cornus > Cornus suecica. The sequence goes on along the minus strand of OY998247.1, from coordinate 36,820,751 downwards.
GTAGATTTATCAGAAATATATTGCAATTCAATGCATTTTCTGAAACACAGGTGGAAGACTACCCTTGTCATGGTATCCGCAATCGTATGCAAACACCGTCAACATGACAAACATGAACATGAGACCAGACGCTGCCACGGGCTACCCTGGTCGAACCTATCGTTTCTACACAGGGCCAACCGTTTACACATTCGGCGATGGACTAAGTTACTCTACATTTAACCATAAACTAGTTCAAGCACCTAAGCTAGTCTCAGTTCCCTTAGAAGAGGCTCATGTTTGTCGCTCATCAACTTGCAAGTCCATTGATGTTGCGGAACAAACTTGCCAAAACTTGGCCTTCAGCATCCACATGAGAGTTAAGAACATGGGCGAAAAAGGCGGAAGCCATACAGTGTTCTTGTTTTCGAGTCCCCCTTCTGTGCACAACTCGCCACAGAAGCAACTGTTGAGTTTCGAGAAGGTCTTTGTGAACCCACAAGCAGAAGCTCTCGTGAGGTTTAATGTCGATGTTTGCAAGGACTTGAGCGTCGTCGATGAGCTTGGGAACCGGAAAGTCGCATTGGGACAGCATATACTTCATGTTGGAAACTTGAAACACTCCTTGAATGTGAGGATTTGAAATGGGGGGTTTCAAGTTCTCATGGCCATTCTTTTCTCTTTTTGTTTTTTGGAAGAAAGAAAAGGAAAAGGTACCACAAGTCAGGAAATTGAACTGCAAATAATTTATTTCTAATGCTCAATTGTTCAAAATCATTATTATGAAATGCAAAAGGAATTTATTCTTGAGGATATTTCTCCTGATATTCTCTACTTGTTCCATGTTATTTCTTGTAGTATTTTCAATAATTTATGAACCCATTATTCTAAGTTCCAACTGATAAAATGGAGCATTGAGTGAATCAGAAAACATAATCTAGTCCAACTGAGGTTTTTCTTCCTAATGATTAGAACTAAAAAAATTACAGTCCAACTGGAATAGTCATATTGCCAAGTAAACCACAATTGAAATATGGCCTTAATTCATTACTTATCAATAATTACATGCAACTTTATTTTAAAAACTTGATGCATAGAACACAATTAATTTTTAAATTAAATATAATTAAAAATTCCAACGACTTATGCCTATATAAAACAAAAATTTAGGCAGGTAATGAATCACCCTTTCATTATCATTCATGTATCTTGGTTTGTAACCAAGTATGGGCCAAATGAATTATTTATTAGGCTCAATTAAAAAGGCTCAACTGCAAAGAAAGCCCAAGGAAAAAGTGAACGGGGTGTTTGATTTGCATTTTTGAAAATAGTATTTTGTTTTTTGTTTTTTAAAAACTAAAAATGTACAAAAGTTAATTTGGTTCGGTTTCTGAAAATAGTTTCGGGAAATTATGTTATAATAATACATATTTTTAGATAATTCATTTTTATCTGTTATAAGAATTCTTGAAAACAATTTTTAGAGATAGGAATCAAGAAATATTTTGAGTTTATTATACCTGCACAACTATTAATACTGATTTTTTCCAGAAAAACTCAGTTATAATAATACATGTTTTCAGATAACTCATTTTTGTCTGTTATCAGAATTCTCGAAAATAATTTTCAGAGATAGAAATCAAGAAGTATTTTGAGTAATTATCAAAAACAAAAAAAAAAAGAAGTATTTTGAGTTTATTATATGTGCACAATTATTAGTGGTGATTCCGAACTTGAAATTTGTTGTTATTTATCGGTTTCACTAATAGAGATGTGTTGTTATTTCACTCCGACTAATTCATGGGTTCGAGCTTTTTAGGAGTTATTGTGGGTGTGTGGTGTGTGAGTTTCTTATCATTAAAAAAAACAATAATAATTTAAATATAATTAAAAATTCTAACGACTTATGTCAATAATTTTTAGGCATGATCATACTGGTACTGAATCACCCTTTCATTATCATTCATTTATCTTGGTTTGTAACCAAGTATGGGCCAAATGAATTATTTATTAGGCCCAATTTAAAAGGCCTAACTCCAACTGCCAAGAAAGCCCAAGGAAAAAGTGAAGGGGTGATGCAGGAGAATCAGCGCAAGGATGGCAGGAAATTGTGATATGCTGTTTTCCTTTTCAAATCTTTATTTTTAGTTAATTTTTGCTATTTAGGGTAATTTTCTATTTGTCAATTAGGAATTGATTCTGAACCCGATTTGGGCCAGATTTTTTGTAATCTTTTGATTTCTTTCCTTGTTTCGTTTTGGTAAGACTTTTAGGGTTTTGCTATTTTTGGTAAAATCCTTGATTTTCAGCTATTTAAACCCGGCTTGTGGGTTGTTTTAAATTAGTTTTGAATATTAAGAATTTTATTAAATTTCAGAGTGTTCTCTGAATTTTGGGTCGAATAATTTCTCCCTTTTCTTTCTTGCAAATTACCCGTTGCGCTAGCCTGCAGAATAATCTCTATTCTGTCCGGCGTCAAGGGGCTACTTGATTTGCATTTTTTGCAAACAATTTTTTTTTTTTTTTTTTTGAAAACTAAAAATGTACAAAAAATCAACTTGGTTTAAGTTTTGAATACAGTTTCAGGACATTAAGTTATAATAATGCATCTTTTAAGATAATTCATTTTTATCTGATATAAGAATTTTTTAAAATAGTTTTCAGAGATAGAAATTAAGAAGTACTTTGAGTAACAGGGATGACAATTCGCCCCACCTCATTTATAGCGGTTTTGGGTGCCCCGTTTATGCTATATGGGTAGGGATGAGGTTGAGAAAAAAAACCCGCACATAAATGGGGCGGGGACGGTTTTAGGTATTCCCGCCCCGCCCCGCCCCACCCTGTTTAGACATATCATAATATATATATATATATATAAAGTGTAACTCACTAATTCTAAATTCTATTTTTATTATTGTCTAGATTGAAGTAAACCTAATATTGAACAATCTTTTTTTTGTTGAACTTAATATTGAACAATTTTCTATAGAATGTATTGTAATTTGGATTGTTGGATAATTTGGTGATTTATTTAGTTTTTATAATGTTGAATTTCGTGTTTTAAGTATATGATTTTGTGGAGTTATTTAATTTTAAAGTGACATATTTAAAAATTTCAACCTTTAACGGGTACCCGCGGACATCCACGATTTTAAAAAATCTGACGGGGACTGGGACGGGATGGGAGATCACCCCGTTTAGCCAATTTTGGGGCGGAGATGGGGTGAAAATTTCTTAACGGTTGTGAAAGCGGGGGAGGATACACCCGCCTAGAATCGCACATGTTGTCATCCCGAAGTTTACCATACCTGCACAATTATTAATGCTGATTTTTTCAGAAAACTAAATTATAATAATACATGTTTTCAGATAATGCAATATGTTATAAGAATTCTGAAGAATAATTTTCATAGATAGAAATTAATAAGTATTTTGAGTTTATTATACCTGCATAATTATTAGTGGTGATTCCAAACTTCAAATTTGTTGTTATTTATTTATTCGTTTCACTAATAGAGATTTGCTGTGTTGAAGCATATACTCGGGATGGGTACAGGGCGGACGATTTTAATGCACCTCTGAACCCACTGAGTATCCGCGGAGGACCAGGAAACTATCCTACCCGGACATCTGTAACCGTCACAATGTTATTATTGAAACTTGCTTGCACATGAATAACCCCCTTTGGTATTCTACGTGCATGAGAGGTGTAAGCACCCAGGTGTGAAGCGATCTCGTACTACCAAAATGAAAGAAAGTTTTCACTCGACCAATTCACGACTTTTGCACCCCAAAACACGAACTCAGATTATATTCATGAGTGGCCTTAACTAAGTTTTTATTTTTAAATTTTAAATTTTATTATTATTCTTAAGCAACATCACACACTCATTCTCTGATTGGAACCCTTACTTCCTCGTTTTATACAAGGCTTTGTTTGTCACAATGATGTTTAGAAAACTTGGTTTGTAACAATGGTGTTTTGATATAAATTGTAAAATCTGATTGCCGCAAACGAACTGTTCGTTAAAATGCCGAAATGAATTTTACAAAAACCATTCACCAATGTCGGAACAGCTGTGTTCCTGTTTTCCTTACATCTTCTTACTGGCACAGTTGTGTGTTGTTTTTGTTGTTCTTTATTTTCTATTATAGTGCACTTTCTTCCCTACACTTTAGCCACTTTTTCCTTTGTGTTAAGCCATATATGTATATATATGCATATAACTTGATAGTTGCATATTTTTGTTACCACCATGGACTCTTCACCTATCATATTTTTCAGTTCTATTTCCTTGATCTCAACCTTGGCTTTTGCACAGGAACTAAAACCTTAAAAGGAAAATGAACCTCACAATGACACCTCACCCTATCAAACAGCTCATTTTGCCTATGATGTCTATGCCAATCCCGAACTGGAAAAGTTCACCTTTTGTGACCAGAAGAAGTCCATTGATAAGAGAGTTGCGAATTTGGTGAAGATGTTAACATTGGCGGCACGCGGAAGATGTGACTCGACTTGTCATTCCAAATTATAGGTGGTGGTCCGAGGCCTTAAATGGAGTTGCTATGACAGGCAATGGGGCGAACTTCAATTCGTCTTGTAATGTCAGCGGAGCTACTAGTTTCCCTATGTTCATTAACATGGCTGCTTCTTTCAACGTTTCGCTGATTTACGTCATTCCAAAAGTAAATTAAGCTTCATCACTAGCTCGAACTCATTTTATATAATATGCTTTCCTTTGGACAATTATGATATATAATGTCATAACTGTGTGCTAATTATGGCCTTCCAAGATGGCATTCATGCTTCTCTTATCTTTTTATGTATTTTGACTTACGAAACAACCACTTATGAATCATGTTTGATTAATACCTTGCAGGCATTCCTTGCTCTTACATAAGTCCTGAGCTAGGTCTCTCAGCTTCAGCTAAAACTACCTTTGTGTTTGGCTGCAATATGACATGTCAGGAACCGAAATACGAAGAATCTAAGAATGCAGTAGCGGCAACAGACACTACTATTCTGGTAATGGGTGGCAATGATAAAATTGAAGATGAGTTCTTTGACAGAAATATTCTTACTCAACCGGGAAACCAAGATAGATTGATTTCTGAAGTCGCAAAAAGTATCAAAGGGGCCCATTGTTCTTGTTATATTTTCTGGAGGAGGCATGGATATTTGATTTGCTAAACCTGACGACAAAATAAAAGGCATCCTTTGGGATGGTTACCCTGGTCAACATGGCGGTGCAGCAATAGCAGATATGATCTCTAGCTATTACAATCCAAGTATGTCTTCTACCACTCTTCTTCATTACTGCGAAGTACTTATCCCAACTCCCATTTGTTTTTGGAACTTGCCTGATTCTTCCCATAACTTACTTAGATACGAAAATATGAATCCGTTGATGTTTTTGTTTTCACTAAAATTCTCATTTCTATTCAAGTTTAAAAGAAGTAACTGTTGGTGTAACCCGTTGAAATTTTCTTTTTCTTTTTTTCTGAAAGGGTAAGCAAATTTTTATAAATATAGATAGATATTACAAAGAACACAAAGAGTGAGATGGGCTAAAAGCCAAGAAAAAGTAGCTCATACAGGCACCATGTAACATCTCTCAAAAAGAGATATAATAAAGCAATATCAACGGACATTTCAGATTCGATATGGGATGATTTAGTATTTCTTCGTTCATTACCATCCGGTCAAAAAAATTTGGGGAGAAATTTTATATTAATCACAAGTGAGATCCTATTACATTAAATGGTAAAAAACATTATAGGCCTTCGATTAAGTGTAATAAGTAGGTGCAAGTATGGCTTCTCTAGTGAATCTGATAATATTCTACTCTCTTTTTTCGTAAGCAGAAAATGCATGAAATGTTTACTTGTCATTGTCTTTCACTGTATACAGCTGGAATAGTACCAGTGACATGGTATTCGACAAGGTCTTTTTGAAATTAGAAGAACAAATGGTAGTAAAGTTACGTTTAGATATGTGCAAGGACATTAGTGTAGTTGATGAGGAAGGGAATAGAAGAATAGCCCTTGGAAATTATGAACTTAAGGTGGGAAATGTGAACCATGCCTTGGAAGTAAAGCTCTGAAATAGAACTGCATGAAGAGAAGAGGCCATAAATATGATCTCCTTGTATTCTTTAAACTTATCATTTAAAAGAAGAGAAGAGGGAGATTATGAGTTTGGTTGATGAGGAAGGCATATATATATATATATATATATATATATATGTAACTTGTAAACATATGCAGTTACAACATAAAGTGCATGGGCTCAGCACCATGACGGCTCATCGTGGGTTGCGCGACCTTCGAACTTCGTGCAGCCCTTTGGCCTCATTCTCTCCTTCTATAAAAACCCACACTTCTCCATCTCATTCCTCAATCTACATTTTACAATTTTCTGCTCTCGTCTCTCTCTTCCTTAGCTCTTCATCTTTGGAACTTATTTCCTCGTTATTACTGCAACCTTTTTCGTCGGTCAGTTCAGACCTCTCAGTAGAACAGAACCCTGCTGCTACCCGAAGCTTCTATGACTCTTCATTCACCAGTTGAGTAAGTCGATCGGTCCTTTCTTCTCCTTTCTTTCTTTAATTTTCACCTCTACCCCCTTTCTTCTGTCTCTTCTACCTTTCTTAACACCATGTCTGATAGTGACGTCACCCGGACAGTAGAGGAAGTTGTTTTGTCCTCCACTACGGGCACTGGTCCCACTAGTAGTGATAGTCCCCAGTCCACTCGTAAAAGAGCCAAAAAGACAACTCCTCAAACCACTGATCTTCCGGGTTCATCAACGAACGAACCCGTGAATCCCAAGCCTTTTCAACCGTTTGTAGTGGCCCCACTTAAGAGAGTCCGACCGGAAGTAGACGTTAAACATCTTCGGGCTGAAACCCAAGTACCTGGGGATGTTGACGTATCCCCCTACCCTGATTATTTAGACTTTACCCAAAGTCAGGGACTAGCACCCGGTAACATTCTACTATCGACATCTCATCTTAGGGTTTAAGGTTTCCCCTTCACCCCTCTTTCACTACGTGTTTTTTATGTTAGGATTGCATCCTCTTCAACTGAACCCGAACAGCCTTAGGATCATGTCCATGCTCATGTTGTACAATAGGGATATGGACCTAAGTTTAGGTTTAGCCAACCTTCTCCTTTGTTATTTTTTCCAAAATGCCAGAGCGAGTAAGGGAAGATATAATATTTTTCCCTTCCAAGGCCGGAGCATATGTACGGATACCGAGAAATCTGATAAGGGATGGAAAGAGAGAATGGTAGTTGTGAATGGCAACTGGTCATACCCGTTTTCCAGTATATTCCCGATCCCCAATAAGTTCGGTCCCATTCGTCTGCCCATCTTCCGCCCCCTTCATAAAGTTTCTTGCCTTTGCAAACACTGTGATCTCTATTGGGGGGACTATGCCTTCAACTTTCTGGGTTATGAGGATAAGGACATTCCCCTTACCTTCATAAAACAACGTATAGGCCTCCTAAAAACCCATGTCTAGGGCAAAACCCGATCAACTACTGACCTACTGACTTTGGAAAATCTGGAGTCAATTTCTAATTTGGGCGCTGCTGTTGACAGGATGGACTTGCCAGACAAACCTCTTTCTGCCAGATTCCCTCAGGTTCTCGAAGGAGTCACCTTGGTTGATGCAGTACCCCTTTCGACAGCACCGCCGGCGGCTTCGGTACCTCCTCCTGCTCAGAACCCGGTAGAACCACCAGCACAGAATCCGGTAGCTCCACCCCCGCCTCCTGTAAACCCTCCAGTCATCAGAACCCGATCCAGTGGATTGGCTGCTAAGAGGGCCAGAACTCAGGTCGATAATGCTTCTACCAGTAATGCCGCCCAAGCTCCGGAGGCATCCCGAACCTCAATTCCCTGGGAACCGAAGTTCCTTCTGCCAGATGGGACTCCGGTTTGTGCCGATCAAATTACTCTTTCTCAGCCAGAATCTCTTCGGGCTATGGCAAAAGGGATCTAGACACCAGCTGATAGGGCCGCTTAGACCAAAATCACCAGGACTGATATGGCAAAGAAGACTTCCATAATGGTTATGGAGGTACACACTTGGCCTTTATTTTCGAAACTTGATTTATTGCTTATTGCCATCTTATACAATAACATGATGGAATTCGACGTCATGGAAATGGCCGGTATGAAGGCCCAACTTAAGCAAAATGAGGCCCACCGGGCTACTTTAGTCAAAGAGGCAGATGGCCTTCGCCAGACCGTCTCAGAGCAGAAGACCCTTATGGAGACTGGCGAGGCAGAGAAGCGGGCTCTAGTGGCTGAAAAACTGGCCTTGGCTGCTGAGCTGGAAAAAATGAGGGTAGCTAATAAAAAGTTGGCAGCTGAAAAGGCAGAATCTGAGAAGCTTCTGGCAGAATCAGAGAACTTGCTGGCTCTTGAACGGGCCAAAGTAGAAGTGTGCCGACTAGGAGGTCTTGACATGTACCACAGATACTATGTCATCTGTGATCTCCGATCGGCCAGAGCTTGGCGTCAGAGGCATGAAATGGAGCATATCCCTCTGGAATCTCGGGAGTTCAAGACCGCAGAGGAATTTGACGCCCAGATGGGAGTGCCTATGCCCTACAAGAACCCTCCTGCCTCTGAAAATGAGAAGAAGTTCGCTACAATCCTGAAGGGGTGGAATATCATCCCCCCGATCAGTAATTTAGGCTTTTTAATTTTATTTGTACCTACTCCTCCCAGAAGGGTAATTTTGTAACCTATTTTTTATTAATGAATCAAGAATTTTTTTCTCACCTTAGTGTTTATCCTGTTTTTTTATCTCCTGCGATGTTTATCTTTCGGGCATATAGCCCTTGATACTTGCTTCTTGTCACTTGGTCAGTCCGTATCTTTGAACTTAATTTATTTATGAATTTGATTTGAGCCTTCGGGTATTTGGCCCCTAAGGCTTGTATTTATCCTTTGGTTAGTTCAAATCAGGTTTGAACTCAAACACTTAGGAAATTCTTAATGTTGAGCCTTTGGGCAATTGGCCCTTAAGACTGGGTTTTATCCTCTGCCTAGTTCAAATCAGGTTTGAACTCAAACACTTAGGAAAATTTTTAATGAAATGGAGCCTTCGGACATCTGGCCCCTAAGGCTGGATTTTATCCTCTAGTTAGTTCAAATTAGGTTTGAACTAAAACACTTAGGAATATTTTAATGAAATGGAGCCTTCGGGCATCTGGTCCCTGAGGCTGGATTTTATCCTCTGGCTAGTTCAAATCAGGTTTGAACTCAAACACTTAGGAAACTTTTTAATGAAATGGAACACTTATATAGAAGTAGAATGTATCTTTATTGAAATTAATTTGAAAATCATGAAGCAGAGGTGCCGGACATCGGGCACAAATGCTTTATAAAAAGGGTTACATAGTAAGACACAACTTTATTTCTTAACAAGAAAAGTAATTATCTAAGGATAATACCTCTTTAACCGATAAGCATTCTGAGAGTTGGACTCGAGGCGGCATGTCTCGTTCTTCCGAACCCGATAAGCGCCGCGCCTGATAACCTCAACAATTGTATAAGATCCTTCCCATGTCTCTCGTAATTTACCCACAATCCCAATCTTTCTTCTAAGTACCATATCGCCCACCTGGAATTCCCTTCTTTTGACTTTCTGATTGAACCATGCCCTGATTTGTTGCTGATAGACAACCAATCTTATCCCGGCAGCTTCCCTTCTTTCTTCTAGGAGGTCCAAATCATGGGCTAGGTGCTGATTGTTTGGACCTTCTTCCCATGCTTGACTCCTTAAATTAGGTATCTTTAGCTCGGTCAGGATAACTGTTTCGGCCCCATAAGCCATGGCGAAAGGGGTTTCCCCAGTGGGTTGCCTTGGAGTAGTCCGATAGGACCATAACACTTCAGACAATTTTTCCAACCATGCCCCATTTGCGTCTTCAAGTTTTTTTCTTAGTGTATCAAAAATAGTTTTGTTCGTTCTTTTAGCCTGCCCATTTCCCTATGGATAGCCAACCAAAGAAGTATTCTGGTTGATCCCATGCTTTACCAGGAATGCTTGAAATTTCCTGTTATCCAAATTGGTGCCATTATCCATCATTATAGTTCGGGGTAGGCCGAATCTACAAATGATGTGACTCCATATGAACTTTATCACATGGTTCCCTGTGATTGTGGGGTACGCCTCGGCTTCTACCCATTTGGTAAAGTAGTCCGTAGCCAAGAGAACATGTGTGGTACATTGTATTGCTTACGGGAGAGGGCCCACAATGTCCATACCCCATCGGGCAAAGGGGTGAGGAACAATAGTTGGGTTCAAGAACTCTAGCGGTGGATGAATGGCATCTCCATGAAACTGACAATTTTGCAATGTCGGGCATAAACTTCAGCGTCTCTTGCCAGATAGGTCCAGAAGTATCCCTGGGTGAGAACTTTATGAGCTAAGGATCTTCCTCCGGAATGATTGCCACAGGCTCCTGCATGAATCTCTTCCATGACCGCCGAAGCTTCGGATGGCGTGAGACATCTCAAGTATGGCCCAGAGAAAGATTTGCGGTATAGTTGGCCGTCGTAGAGAGCATATCTGACTGCCTTCATTCTTATCTTCCGGGCTTCTGATTTTGACTCAGGCAATGCACCAGTTCTCAAATAATCGGCTATAGGATACATCCAACTTGGTTCCCATGAAATGACCATTACTTCTTCGGGGGGCTCTAAGCTGGATCGGACGACGAAATCTATTGGTACAGCGCGAGTCATATTTTCTCCTGCCCTGGAGGCCTGGTTAGCCAGATGATCTGCTACGGAATTATCTCCTCTGGGAATCTGTTCAAAGGTTATTTGCTGGAACCCTTCAGCCTCCTTTAGAACCAAATTTTTGTATGCTTCCATCTTCGGCTCTCGGGTTTCATACTCCCTAATTAATTATCGTACGACTAGCTGGGAATCACTTTGTACCTCTGCTTTCTGTACTTGAAGGCTTCGGGCCAATCGAATTCCTGCAAGAAGGGCCTCGTACTCGGCTTCATTGTTAGAGGCTGGAAATTCCAATCGAACGGATTGCTGGATTTTAGTACCATCCGGTGTTACGAGTACTACTCCGATCCCTGCTCCGTTGATGTTAGATGATCCGTCCACGAAGATGACCCATTGTCCAGGCTCACTTTTTTCTACGAAGTCAGTAGTTTCTATTTCTAACAGGAGGTCTGCTACTGCCTGTCCCTTGATGGCCGTTCGGGGGACATAGGTTATGTCAAAAATCCCGAGTTCAATTGCCCATTTTGATACTCTCCCGGATAACTCAGGCTTCGCCATTATAGATCTGATCGGAGTTAAAGTAGGCACTATGATCGGGTGTGTTTCAAAAAAGTGCCGAAGACGTCGCTTAGCATTGATCAGTGATAGTACCAGTTTCTCTTGTTTTGAGTAGCGGGTCTCTGCATCAACAAGGGCCTTGCTGGTGTAGAAGACTGGTGTCTGGTACCCCTTGCCCTCCTTGACTAGAGCGACGCTGGTAGATGTTGATGATATGGCCAGATACAGGTGCAACAGCTCATCGGCTTCGGGGGTTGCCAGTATCGGAGGTTTTGCCATATAACTTTTAAGTCTTTTTAGGGCTGTTGCCTGCTCTGGCCCCCAGACTTCTCTTTTTGCTGCCTTTATTGCTTGAACGAACGGTTTACACCGTTCGGTTAGCCGGGAGATGAAACGACTGAGAGCCGTTATTCTTCCGGTTAGCACCTGGATCTCTTTCCGGGACTTTGGCTCTGCTGACTCTACGAGAGCTTTGACTTGCGCCGAACTAGCCTGTATTCCCGTCCGATCAACTATGTGCCCCAAAAACTGGCCTGAGGACACTCCGAAATAACATTTGGACGGGTTGAGCTTCATATTGTACTTCCTGAGGGTGTTGAACACCTGCTGCAGATCGGTCAGGTGGTCTCCTTTCGCCTTGATTTTGACCACTGTGTCATCGATATAAGCTTCTACGGTAGATCCCATCATTCCCTGGAACACCCTTCTGACCAACCTTTGATAGGTAGCACCTGTATTTTTTAGTCCGAAAGGCATAACTGTGTAACAAAATATACCTGACTCAGTGATGAAGGCGGTTTTTTCCTGGTCCTCTGGGTTCATTCGTATCTAGTTATACCCAGAGTATGCATCCAGAAAACTCAGGCGTTCGAAACCTGCGGTAGCATCTACCATCTGATCGATCTTTGGTAAAGGAAAACAGTCTTTCGGGTAGGCTTTATTCATATCTGTGAAGTCTACACACACCCTCCACTTGCCATTTTTCTTCTGGACCACCACCACGTTCGCCAACCAGGAAGGATACTGGACCTCCTTTATGAATCCTGCTTGAAGAAGTCGATCAACCTCTTCAGCTATGATCTGGTTTCGATGGGCCCCCATTCGCCTTTGTCTCTATTTAACAGGCCTTGGGTTGGGATCTACATTGAGGGAATGTTGGGCTATTGATGGGTCGATGCCGGTCATGTCCATATGGCTCCATGCAAATATGTCAGCATTAGATCGGAGAAGGGACTCCATTTTCTCTTTTTCTTGTGGACTGAGGCCTGAACCAACATAAGTAAACCTTTCGGGACGATCGGGGCAAATTTGAACTTCCAGCAGAGGTTCAGCTGCTACTGGTGACCCCGAACCATCCTCCTGTAATTGTTATTTGTCATCGGGTGTCGCCTTGGATTGTGACCCTCGTTCTGGTTCCGCCTTTCTTTTTAGACTTTTCAAGGTGACAGCATAACACTCCTTTGCTGCTACCTGATCGCCCCTGATGTCAATCACATCAACTCCGTTCGGGTCAATACACCACATGACTTGATGCATGGTTCAAGGGACTCCGTGCATCCGATGGATCCAACCCCTTCCCATGAGGAGATTATATGAAGGTTTGACATCTACCACCACAAAATTCTCTCGGAGCGTGCGCCTTGCTGCTGTTACTGGCAGTTGGATCTCTCCTACTGGTTCCACTCTTCTGCCATCGAATCCTGCTATCGGGCTTCTGGACGGTACAATCTCCTGAGGGTTGATTTCTAACTTCTCAAAGGCCCATTTGGTGATAATGTTGGCGCTGCTCCCAAGGTCAACCATCACCTTCTTGATCAAGCAGTTCGAGACCATAAGGGAGATCACCAAAGGGTCATCATGTGGCGTCTGAATGCTCCGCATATCCGCATAAGTGAAAATTATCCGGGCATCCTCTTTCGGGCCTCTAAACTCGCTGACCTCCCAACCCTTCGCAGTTTCTGAGCTTGTCGCATCTGGGACCTCCGAGCTTCTTCTATCTCTGATCGACTTGGTCCTCCATGGACCATGTGAATGACCCGTACGGGCTGTCCCATAGCTCCCTTGGCAGGCGCATGTCACACTTGGTCAGATCGGACTCCTTCATTGGCAACATACTCGGTCAGTTCTCCTTTTGCTATCATGGCTTCCACTTGTCTCCTGAGGCTTCTGCATTCGTTGGCGTGGTGCCCGTACTCGCCATGGAAGGCACAGTGCCTTGACATATCTCTTTGGTCCATCGGCTGTTTGATGGGTGACGGTGACCAGTAGATTCCTTTACCCTTTGTTTCCTGGTACAGCTTGGCCAGGGTCACCTTTAAGGGGGTAACCCTGTCCTCAAACCTGGGGCGTTTCTCTGGGACTGGGGAGGGTGCAGAAGGAGCGTTCGGTCACTTCCGGTCTGGTGCCCGATCCTTTACCCTGGAAGGTTCGAATGCCCTTGTCTCTATTGTTGCAAATGCGGCCCTTCTCTGTCGTATGGCCAGCTCCTCTTCTATTCGGAGATGCCCTTGTGCCCTGGAATTAAGCTCTCCAATGTCTGTTGGTGGTCTCTTGACCAGGGACTGATGGAATTTGGTTCCAGGGATCAGGGCCATTCTGAAGGTTTCGACAGCTGAGTGTTGATCGCAGTTGTCTATTGAAGACATCTCCACGTTGAATCGTGAGACAAAACTTTTCAGGGATTCTCCTTTCTCTTGGATCATGGTGAACAGACTGGAGATAGTCTTCTTCTGTCTTTTGTTGCCGAAGTACTGGATAATAAATAACTTGCAGAGTCTGAGCCAGCTTCCAATCGATCGGGGTGGTTGCTTTCTGAACCACGGGAGGGCTGTTTCGGTCAAGTTGGTGGGGAAAACTTTGTAGAGTAAGGCCTTGTTCTCGTTGTAAACATTCATCTTGGTATGAACGTGGTAGATGTGCTCTGTTGGATCTTTTGTACCATCGAACAGGGTGAACTTCGGTAATCTGAACCTCTCCGGATATGGCACACTGGTGATCGAGACGGTGAACGGTGTCTGAAAGGCGTCGATGGATGCCTCGGATGCCAGATCGATAGGGGTCTGTACCTTCAGATCTTTAAGCACGTCCCGCTGGAATCTGTACATGATTTCCTCCAGTTTTTTCATGGTCAGGACCTCCTCGGGGTTACGTACCCCAAGAACCTGTAGAGATGACTTCGCGTGCTCTTCACAATCGTTGTGGGATCTAACGGGGAGGTCGTCCTTGTCTGTCTGGCGGCCTATAGATCGTTCACGCTGGCCGGACTGCTCGTCGTTATGAACCTCCTGTGGGTTCTGTATTTGAGCCAATTTTGCCACCATTTCAGCGTTCTGCCTCTCTAACTCGGCAATCCTCTCCTCTAGGGCTCGTCTGATCGGATCTTCTGGTTGCTGGCCTCCGTTTGGAGGTAAATCGGTCTGTTGTGAACGTGTGATCGCCATTGATGGTGTGAATCTTAGCTTTTTGTAGAGAGTGGGAAGCTTATTGAAAAAGATTTCAATGATAGAGTTTCCCACAGACGGCGCCAATTGTGTAAATGCCGAAAAATACACAATAATAATTGGGATAAAAAATTGGATCCTCTCTCATTCATCAAAGCCATGTATTTATACACAATTATAGTAAATGGGTCAAGCCCATATACCCAAGTTTATCAATCCCTTAAATCAGGGGATTTGATAAACACTACCCTTTTTTGGACTCTCTATTCCATAACTGGACTACTCCCTAACTTGTGGATCACTCATATTCTAGAATTTTCCATAAGCCCATTACTTCTTTAGCCCACTTATTTTCAGCCCATCCGCCTTCGGCCCATCAGTCATTGGCCCATCAGTCGTCGGCCCATAAGTCCTGTGGCCCACCTCGGTTGGGCCATGTATTATTTTAACTATTACAAATGTACATGAGTTAATTTTCGATTTTATACTTATTGTCAAATATTTGATTAAGTAGACATGTAGTGAAATATATAAATATAAAATAAAAAGCAAAAGCAAAAGCAAAAAGAAAACAATAGGAGTCTAAGGCCCGTTTGGTTCGTGTTGCGGATTTTACAAAGCAGAAGTACATGATTTTTTTTTTAAAGGTAAGCATACTCACACACACTGCCTCCACTGAAGCTTGAACCATTGACCTCCCATTTGGGAGTAAGAGAGGGTACCACTTGACCATTAGGCCTTTTGGTAGTACATATTTTTGTTGCGGAGTGCTGTGAATCTAAACCGGAATCACGTTTGCTAATGATGTTATTTCAGTGGAATTTGTTAAAACAGAAAATGCAAAACATGTTTGGTGACTCAAATGTTATTACTTTATTTATTTAATTTTATTTATTACTTATTTATTAATTTATTAATTATATATTCATTTACTTTTATTTACTTATTAATGTCTATTTATTTATTTGTTCATTATATTATTTTTATATAATTTATCTTTGTTACTATTTATTATTATATTTATTCATTTTAATTTATTATTTATACATTACTTAATATTTTTAAACATTTATTTATTTATTTTATAAATGTATTTTGTTTTATTTATTTATTTATTATTCATTATTAACTATTAGAATTGAGTGAAAGAGAACGACAAAACACAAATCAAAAGCACAAAAAAAGGCTTCCTTTTTGTACTTCCCATTTTGGCCCAAATTTGCTATATGTTTTTGGTACTCTTCAAAGAAAAGCATTCTTACAAAACATATTTTGCTTCCAAAATATGCTACAGTATCAAAGCAAAAGCACAAAAATAAAAGTGAAAGCACATAACAAACAAGCCCTAAAGGGCTGTTTGGTAGGTGTTGCCGCTTTACTGCTATGAAAAAAGAAGAGTTGAAACATATGCTTTTATTGTATTGTGCTGAAATTTTTGCTATAAGAAAAAAGAAGTATTTATTTATTTCTTACTCCCTCCGTCCCGCAATACTTGTCCAATTTAGACTTTTTAGCATTTTATGGATTGAGGTTGACTAGTGTGCAATTTTCAATTTTACCCTTAATGATATAGTATTATGGTGGGTCGGTATTTGTTGTAAGTTAGTGGAAGAATGATAGTTGGGGAAAGTGGGGTGTAAATTGCATTGGAAATCGAAACTGGACAAGTAATTTAAGACAAGTAAATTTGCAACAGTGGACAACTAATATGGGACAGAGGTAGTATTATTTATTATTTATTATAATTTTTTATTTTTTCATTATTATTTTTATATATTATTTTGTTTATTATGTGTTTATATATTTATTTTTTATTCACTTTATTTAATTTATAAATACATTTTATTTAATTTATTATTTATTCATTTGTTTTTATTTAATTTATAAATAAATTTTTTTATTATTATTATTTATTCATTTCTTTTTATTTTTTATTTATTCATTATTGTTTAGGCCCAAAATATTGCTTTCTAACCCATTGCCTAATGCTACAGTAACAGAGCAAATGAAAGTCCCAAATTAATAATTTGACATTGTTGAAAGCAAAGCAACCATCGCCAAACACGCTTTACTTTTTAAATCGTGAACAGTAACGAAGCAGACTTAAAAAAAGTGGAAGCAAAAGCATCAACCAATCAACCCCTAAATAAAGAGAAATTTGACACCAATATTTAGTAAAACTTTTCGCTCTTTAGGGGGAAGAAAAAACAACAGCGACTAAAATTATCACCTTGATGTTGGAAGTATTTGATATTTTGTTTTACTTATTTTTGTGGTTCCCCTTTTCTATAAATGAATTTTATCTCTTCATTCACTTAGTTCGGATTTGTTCAAAGTTTTCACGTAATGGGGAAAAAAAGTTTTATCTCACAAAAGATATATTTGGAACCTACTAAATTTATCCTAGTTTCATAGTGGTGAGAAACTACCATCCTAACGAAAACAGCTATTCACCATGCATACCCTTTTTTATCACCAATGATTCTTTTTCTGTGCCACTTATTCTAGTGGTGTCCCTCTCCTAGTACTAACATCTCTTTCTTAACCCACTTGCTTGCCTAAACTTTCAGCCACTTTTGTCTTTCAAATATATGTATATATATATATATATATATATATATGGATACAACTTCATAGCCACACTAACATTCAAACAAACTTTGGTTATATTCACTAACAAAGTGACCTATACTCAACAAACCCATATATCTCTATACATTACTTCTCTTCAACTTTCCTTACAAATCACAACCATGGCTTTTAAAGTACATATAATATTAATCACTATCATATTCTTGAGCTCAAATTTGGCTTATGCTCAAAATAACCCTCAACCACCTAATTTCGCCTGTGATATCGATGGCAATCCCGGGTTGGCTAAGTTTCCCTTTTGTGACCAGAAGAAGCCAATCCGCGACAGAGTGGCCGATTTGGTGAGGAGAATGACATTGCAGGAGAAAATAGCAAACTTGGTGAGCAAAACAGGAGATGTGAGTAGACTTGGAGTCCCATCCTATGAGTGGTGGTCTGAGGCCTTACATGGAGTGTCTAACGTTGGTCCCGGGACGCGTTTCTCGCCTCTTATTCCCGGAGCTACTAGTTTCCCAATGCCTATTACCACTGCAGCTTCCTTCAATGTCTCACTGTTTGTCACCATTGGAAGTGTAAATTAAACATCACTCAGACTCATTATAAAATGTTTGTTTTATTTGACATGATCATATATAACCGGAAATATATCCTGACCCGTTCCAGTGAGATCTAAGTGGTCAGATCTGGCCACTTGGCCAATCGGGTCCCACTCTCTAGTTCAATGAGGCCTGATCGATCAAATTATCAGATTTGAACGCTTGGATCCCTCACTGCAACTTATCCCAGTAAATGGACAGGATACGGGTTGTATATAATGTGAGTTCATACATAAATTTATACGTAAAGATTATTTTTCAATTTTATGCAGGTGGTTGCTACTGAAGCTAGAGCAATGCACAATGTTGGTTTAGCTGGATTGACATTTTGGTCACCAAACATCAACATATATAGGGACCCGAGATGGGGAAGAGGCCAGGAAACTCCGGGGGAAGATCCATTGCTGTCAAGCAGATTCGGAGCTGCTTACGTTAGAGGTCTACAAAGACCGGATGAGCCTAACAATGAGAAGCTTAAGGTGGCGGCGTGTTGTAAACACTACACGGCATACGATGTAGATAATTGGAAAGGCGTTGATCGATACCATTTCAATGCCATTGTAAGTTTTGAATATGGACTATGATACTTGCACCAAAAATTTAGACAGTATTATTGATCAGGTGAAGTGGGACCCAAACACACACTGGACCCAGTACAAGCCATCAAATCGTCCTAACAATCTTTTTTCTTATAATGTTGATCTCTTGGTCAGTCTTTGTGACATTTTGAATGTGATGTGTCTATTGAATATTCATTGTTGTGGTGAGTTAGGTATCAAAACAAGATATGGAAGAGACATATCAACCCCCATTCAGAAGTTGTGTTCTTGATGGACATGCCGCGAGTGTCATGTGTTCCTACAACCAAGTTAATGGCATACCGACCTGTGCTGATCCGGTTCTCCTGGCTGGAGTCATTCGAGGCCAATGGAGATTAGATGGGTAATAATTTATATGTTTTATAACTAATAGTTCTTATCATTACCACCATCAATATCTTGCAAGTTATTAATTACCAATGTTATATACTTGTGTGTACATGGATTTTTATTCTGCAGATACATAGTTTCGGATTGCGATTCAGTGGATGTGATGTTCAGAAGCCAAAACTACACGAAAACACCTGAGGAGGCTGCAGCCAAGGCCATTAATGCAGGTGAAAAGTTCTTGAGACTGCAAATAAAGGATTTTAAACATTTAATTTTAGAATTGGCTAGCAAGTATAGGATAGTATAGTGTGGCACTGTTAACTACCCAATTACTTAAAAATTTTGTTGTTATTAGAGGGGGTGTTACTTCAACACGTCGCCCTTTCCTGGAGAAAATAAGTGTAGTAATTTTTAGTTTTCCTTAGTATGAGGTTTGAACACGAGTCATTATGCTCTGATATCATGTTAATTATCCATCTACTTTAAAAGTTTAAACTATTACAGAGGGTGTAACTTTAATATTTAAATTATGCAACATACAATAAATGTTAAATTACTGTCTTGATAACAGGATTGGATTTGGACTGTGGAGACTTCCTCGGCAAACACACTGCAGCCGCAGTGAAAGCTGGATTAGTAAGGGAGATGGAAATTGACAGAGCTGTCACAAACAATTTCATAACATTGATGCGACTTGGGTTTTTCGATGGCAACCCAAGCAAGAGTGTCTATGGCAAGCTAGGCCCCAAGGATGTGTGCACCCCGGCAAACCAGGAATTGGCTCGTGAAGCAGCTAGGCAAGGGATTGTGTTGCTCAAGAACACCCCGGGATCACTTCCTCTCAATCCCACTGTTATCAAGTCCTTGGCGGTAATTGGACCCAACGCCAATGCCACACTAGCCATGATAGGCAACTATGCAGGTATAATACTAACACCGATGCAAGATGTACCAATCCTACCCACGCAGCATTTCTGCTTGGGTGGCAAAATTTGACACAACAGGTTAATACGACTCATAAATGACATGGAGTTAGAGGGTTTATCTTAATCGTGATTGTGTCATAATCGTATCGACTTGTTTAACACGTTTAACTAAACGTGTCATTTTTGTGTTTTAGAGCTCAATCCGTTTAACTCAATTATACCCATTTAATTAATCGGGTCAACCTGATTAATTAGTGTCTTGTTTTAACCATTTATTATGAAGAGTCTTATTATCTCAATACAGATCAATATAAGTATTGCATTTGACGTAACGAGTTAAACAGATCAGTAAACGTGTCGTGTCATTACATGACTTGTTTATTAAAAGGACTACACGGGTCTTATCGTTTTGCACATTTTAATAAACGGGTTGTCTTCTTCTCGAGGGTATCTGACACGATTCTTAAAGGGCTCATGTTCGGATTGTTTCGGAGAATACTCACTCATAGGATGGCATAACACATTTATGACCTACAAATTGCCCCTCCTAATTTATGCGTTTCTTTATGTTTGACTAAGGATATGCTCTTCTATAAAGCAGAATGAAAACATAAGATTCATGTAACTAAGCGTTATGCTTGACTTATGTTGCTATGTTCCTAAGTGCGTCTATTTTCGAAATTCAAACATCGTGAATCTTGTTCAACTAATATTTTTGCAGGCATTCCTTGCTCATATATAAGTCCTCTCCAAGCTCTCTCAGCTTCGGTTAGAACGATCTACGTTCCTGGTTGCGATGTACCATGTGGCGGCAGGCCACGACTTGAGGAAGCTAAGAAAGCAGCAGCCTCAGCAGATGCTACTGTTCTGGTAGTGGGAGCCGATTTGTCGATTGAAGCGGAGGCCAAAGACAGGGAAAGTATTAATCTTCCGGGAAGGCAACCGCAACTGATTTTCGAAACTGCACTTTCAGCCAAGGGACCTGTCATTCTTGTTATAATGTCTGGAGGTAGCATGGATATTCAGTTTTGTAAAGATAATAAAAAGATAACTAGCATTCTTTGGGCTGGTTACCCTGGTCAACATGGTGGTGCAGCAATAGCAGATGTCATCTTCGGCCGTTACAATCCAAGTATGTCTACTGTACCCTTCTTCTTTGCTGCATAGCTTTGCCAACTTCCATTTGCTTTTGAAAACTCACTTTATTTTACTCAGTTAGAACATATTTTTCTCAAACAAAAAAATGAATGGGGAGTCGAGTAATTATCAATTAATGACAAGTGACAGCACCTGTGTTTGGTAAGTAGGAGTGGAATGAAATAAAATGTCAATTTCAATCGTTCTTTGTTTGGTATAAATTTTAAAGAGGGATTGTCTACTCCCATAGAATAAAAATTTATTTCATGGGCATTTTCGTTTTCTAACAAGATTATCGAAAATCATTCCACTATATATTTAGTGATCTTCTAAATTAGAAACAATAAAATGACAATGACCATTTTATTTCATCCTCATTCTCATTACATTCTCAACTTCATTCAATTTTTTTTTTCGGTAAATAACTTCATTCAATTCATTCATACGTCGTTTTAAATTCTCAAACCCATCTTTGTTAAATTCATCTCAAAATATTCTTTCCCTCTCTTGTAAGCTCAATATATGTAATGTGGAACTGAAGATTGCTTTTGAACTCATTTGACTCCCATAAATCAACTAGATCAAATTCTCAAGCACAGACTATGAACTGTGGTTTAAGTAACTTTAAATTAGTGACTAGTTTCAGCACTATATATTAACTTGCATTCTCACTCCTTTGCGCAAATTATTCACTACTTATTATGTTAAATTTACAATCCACATTTGCCAAATTGATCATATTTATGTATTTCTTTTGTAAGATGGTAATACAAGAAATGTTTCAACTCAACATTGCCCTTCACTGCAGGTGGAAGACTACCCACAACATGGTATCCACATGACTATGCAGACAAGTACCCCATGACAAACATGAACATGAGATCAAACAAGGCCACGGGATTCCCCGGCCAGACCTATAAGTTCTACACCGGTCCAACCATCTACGCGTTTGGGGATGGTCTAAGCTACACTCCTTTCGTCCATCGCCTAGTTCCAGGAGCGCCAAAGCAAATCATACTAGGGGCAGGTCAAGTTGGTAATGCTCCCTCCATTGATCCTGTTGGAAAGGCTTGTCAAAAGTCGATCGTGGACCTCCAGTTGAGTGTGAAGAACATGGGCCAAATGGCGGGAAGCCATACAGTTTTGCTGTTTTCGACGCCCCCTCCAGTACACAATCCACCGCTGAGGATGTTGGTGGGCTTTGAGAAGGTGTTTTTGAGACCGCAAGAAGAGCAAGTAGTGAAGTTCGTTGCGGATTTGTGCAGAGAAATGACTGTGGTTGATGAGCAAGGCAACAGAAAAATAGCATTGGGACAATATCAACTTCAAGTAGGAACTGAGAGACACACTCTGGATGTGAAGCCTTGAAATATGTTCCAAGTACTCGTGGCTTTTTTATGTTCCATTTTTTGGATAGATATAGGGAGGTATATATATAAGTGGTGATTTATCACGAATAATTGAGACTTGAGAACATTTTGCTAACAATTTTGTCAACCTCTTCAAAATTTGGGTAGTGTACGTAGATAACTAAATTTTAAATTTAGATCAGAATGAAAGATGTTGTCTTGACAATTATTTCCTTCAATTCTCAGATTCCGTTGTTTTTGTTAATTCCTGTGATACTGTTAATCTTCTATCGAACGCGATACACAGGTTTTACGTGATTCACCCAAAAAAATTACGATTTTGGATTTTGAAACAATTACACAAGATACACAGGTCTAACGTGATTCACCCAAAAATTTGGACGTGAACGCACTGAATCAAATTTACAAAACAAGCTCTTTTCTGTCGCTGTGTTAGCCACCAACAAAAACTAGAGAAATAAATTATTAAATAGACATGCATCCAAAGGGTACACATGTGAATATGTGAATATTCTGGGACAAAATAATCAATAATTAATAAAAAAATAAAATTTGTTCGCAACCTAAGGTATGTCACATTTTTTTTGACGAAATCATCCTTAAGGAGGGGACATTCTAATGTTCGATTTTTATTTATTTTTTATTTTTTATTTTTTATTTTATTGCATTTGGCATGAATATTTTTGCATAGGAAAGGTCATGGACTGAGTTTGTGAGTCTATTTCCACCATTTGTAATTCTTTTACTTTGGGTTGACAAATGGGCCGGAGGTGTTTTGTGGGCCCGGGGTTTGGGTTTCATGTTTACTGTTGTTTATTGAGGTTTGGTAGCATTCTGTAATTTTGGATTTTGTATGCCGTGTTTTAGGGTTTTGGGCAAAAGAGAAGTTTTAGTGTGATTTTTAAAAAATTAAACTTAAGTGGGTGAGTCCACATCATTTCATCACCTGCTCAAATAGTTCTCTCTATCCTCAATACTCTCTTCTAGTTCTTTCTTTAATTTCTCTTAACTTTGAGGTCTTTCAAGTTGGAGTTTGGCCAAATCCAAACGAGGAAGTTGTTTAACCAGTGTGGGTTACAAATTGAAATTACCAAAGAGACGGTGGAATAAGCTTGAGGGGGTTGAATTGGTTTTATTTAGATTTAATGACAAATTAAAAATATAAGCAAAATCATACAAAGATTAATCTAAGTGTGGAAGATAAAACAAGAGACGACATACGATATTTCTACGTGAAATTTTTTTGAAAAAATTTCAAGTAAAAAATCACGAATACCTTCGGTATTGATACACTATGAATCAAAGAATTTGTACAGATACTATGAAGTTAGGAATTACAATAACTCTGATTTGCCCTTTTTCACTCGACGTCTGAAAGTCTTGATTCACTCGCACTCCACGAAGCTTTCCCTCCGACCTCCATACTTTAACGGCTCCACTTCTCAACGGATCAAGGCAAACACGTTGCAATTAGTGGTGTGATGATTTTCCAGCAACTAGATCATCCAATTGTACATAAAGATCTCAAACGTTGAAGCACAATTATATAACCTCCAAAAGCAAGAGAGAAATTTGATATAGGATGATCAAACAATTTCTCTCTCTTTCTATGCAAACGAATCTAATATGTAAAAGAATAGTAGAGATCAACAATCACAACTTATGAACCATACATCTTCTCTCAAATTTAACTCCTATATATAGAGAGAAAAGTCTCCAATTAGGATTTGGATTTCTTTTCCTCCAAGACCTTGACTTTTGATCATCAAGTCTCCAAATATTAACCAATATACCAATAATAATCCTTAGACACGTCCTTAAGTGAATATGAGTTCATAAAGCATCAGAATAATCCGTCTTCAAAAACTGCAGTCAGCGAGCTCGAGATCTTGGAAATTCAAAACTTTGAGTTCTTGTATTACTTTGTCGAGATCTCAAGAGCTTCAGATGGCGGTGGATGGTGTGTCAATATGTCTAGATGATTTTCATGGTTTGCCATTGTCTTCGCCAAGATGGAGTTTTTGGCTTGGCCGAGTTCTCGGAAATTTTACGAGACCTTGTGCAGTACAAAAAGTTTTAATTTTGTTATTTCTTACGCATTGCTGCTTCCAACCTAACTCTACTTCACTTCTCTAGTATATTAGGCTTATTTATACTTGATTCGTGATTGAAGAAGCTTTTTGATATCGTTTTGATGTCTTCTTTTGTTCTGTCAACTTGATTAACCAAACCCAAAACTCACAACACTCAACATGATTTTTTTTATCAAAACATGCCATTAATAAACACTCCACACTCAAATGTTCTTACACAAATCCATACCATTTCTTGAGAGTTTCTTTGGTGAGTTTTGGATGTTGGTGAAATATCTTCTTCTTTCATATTTTCCTCCCTCTTAAGTTAGATCCAAGTGGTCCATCTTTAAAGTTTATTGTTAGGAAGGGTGAGGGAAACATTTTTATAATTTTGGTTTTTGAATCGAATATTTTTTGGTTCAAGTGAACATTTTCTATTGAGGGATTTGGGAGTCATCGTAGAAGGAAACGTTGTACCTGGCAATGTGGGCTTCGCATCCACAGTGTTCGATTTGGCTTAGGAGTACTTTGATTGTAGTGGTAATTTATAATTTTTCTCTAATTGAGGTAGGTGTTTAAATCATTCTGATAACGGATTATATGAGTGTGTTTGTGTTTTATATATATTTATAGTGTGTTAGAATTATAAATGTTTTAACTTGTACATGTGTTAATTGTGATAATTGTATAAGTGTTATGGTATGTGTTCACATGTATATATGCATTGTGGAGAAAAACATGTTGGTGTGTACTCTAGATAGGGCTACAAATGAGTCGAGTTGAGTCGAGCTTTGAAGTGTTCGATCTCGGCTCGACTCGGCTCCTTCACAAGTGAGCTCGATCGAACCACGAGAAGCCAAGTTTGAACTCGGCTCACTTACGGCTCAATTACATGTTAATGGTTAATGGTTTTTTTTGTTCATCCTAAGCATCATTGTTAATGGTTTTTGGAGAACAGTCGTTGAAAGGAGGATGAACCTCGATATCTGGGTCCACCTTGGCGGATGTAATGGCGGTGATGGTTGCGTCGGTGGTGGTTGTTGTGGTTGCTCCGGTGGCGGTTGTGGTGGTGGTGGTTGTTGAAGCCATGAAAAAATATATCTATCATGGTTGTTGATGTGTGTTGAAGCCATGAGATATATATATATATAGGTATGTATGTATCTATTTGTAAATGTAATGAAAGAGAGGGAGAGAGAGAAAGAGGGGAGAGATAAGGTTAAGGTTAGGGAAAAACGTTTATGGAAAGGACTTGGAGCATTTTTTTTCATTTTTTTCTATTGCTTTTAGTTGTTGTATGTCATTTCTCTTACTTCTAATCCTAGGGTTAGGGTTTAGTATTTGGGAAAGAGATGTTGTTTGTTTGGACTTTTGGAGTGTAAATGGGTTGGTGTAGGTAAGTAATAAATTATTTAAGAATATTTGGGTTGGATTAGATTATTGTTAAAGACTGGCCCTTAATGACAATGTTGGATTGCATTTATTTGTTGGGCCTTGGATAATTAAAACCTATATAATATAATAATTTATAATAAAATAGTAAGTCTTAGATAATTAATTTTTGTATAATAAAATACATAATATGATAATTTATTAGACATAATATATATATATATATATATATATAATAGAATTTTTAACGAGCCTTGTTCACGAACATGTTCACGAGCTTTGTTCGCGAACATTTTTGAGCCGAGTTCATAGTTGTTTGAGCTTGGTTCATTTAGGAAACGAGTCTGAAAAATATGTTTGAGCTTAGTTCATTTATTAAATAAACAAACGCAAGCCGAGCTCGAGTTGTTTGTTGAGCGTTTGATTCGTTTATAGCCCTAACTCTAGATGTTATTTAATATTAATGGAGATATTCACGGTTATTTTAATATTTAATTAATTCATGATAAATTTTGCAGCACGTGCTTCTTCATAGATTTACTAAAATATGATATTATATCAAAACAATTTGTGTTTATAGGTAAAATAATATATTAATTGGTTCAACAATCATTTATGTTTTTGAAAAAAGATGGTGCTGAAGTAATATAATCAAATGCTACCAAAATTGACACGTATATTCTCATTTTGTTCCTTACCTCACACGCATATATTGCATGCAAAACTTCATTATTTTCAATAAATCAATACAAATTCATTTTTTCTTATTGATATAAAATTCATAAAATGTTACCTAAATCAACAAGCTTATACCATTTCACTTCTCACTCAACAAGCATATGACATTTATCTTCACTCAACATGTGTCCTTAAACGTGCATGTCGCGTGCGAAAATTTACTCTCTTTAAAAAAAATTAATATAGATATAGTTTCTTAGTGATGTAAATTCACAAATTAAATACTACCTAAATTGATAATCATATGCTCGCTTTGCCCCTCACTTAACACGTAGCCTAACATGTGTAGGCTGCATGCGAAACTCTTTTTTATTTTTAATAAACTGATACAGATTTAGTTTCTTTCAATGATGTGAATTTATCAAATACTACCTAAATTGAAACGTATACCCATTTTGCTCTTTACCTAACACGTGTATATTGAATACAAATATTTTCTTTCTTTAAATCGAGACTTTATTTCTCTCTATGAACCATTCAGACATTCTTTATAAAAACCAATATAAACATTCTCTCTTTCTCTGACACAATACCATTCCCACACACTCTCTCCTTAGAAACCGTTCAATTCTCACTTGTTCTCTCTAGGAACCCAATAATGTTTTGCCAAATCTAAATTTATCGACCATAATAAGCACGATAGTGATATATATATTTTCTACATACCTCAATTTTTCTCATGAATCTTGCACTATTGACTCCATCATTGGCGTCTGAGAGTGAAAATATTTTTGCACACTTCCGTTTGATCCGATTTTTATATTTTACTTGAGTTAGGTGTTTAAATCATTCTGATAACTGAATATATGAGCGTGTTTGTCTTTTATATATTTATAACGTGTTAAGATGTTTGAATTTTAAAGGTTTTAACTAGTACATGTGTTAATTATGATAATTGCATAAGTGTTATGGTATGTGTACACATTGTGGAGAAAAGCATGTAGATGTGTACTCTAGATGCTCTTGAATATTAGGGCAACCGGTATGGAGGAGACAAAAGGGCTAGCTAAATCAGAGGTGCATAGATAGCCATCTCATCCATTTTGGGTGATTTGGCAAAGTTGAAATTTTTGGCTAGTTTAAAGGCTGGTATGGTAAATGGCCAATTCATTAATTAATTAATTTCTCTCTAAAAATCTTTTAAGAAATGTGTCACACTTGTGAACAAAATGGTATATAAATATTTAATTAATTTCTTTTCTCTCCTCTGTACCCTTTCCTTTTCATTCGCTCACGAAGAGACAAGCAAATTTTGTTAGTCTGGTTGCTAGCCAAGGAATGGGGTTTGTGGCCAGCCCCACTACATACCATTTGGTTGTCTATGGACACTTCCAACTAGCCAATAGTAAAAGCACATTGGATGCTCTTAGTGAAGATATTCACACTTACTTTAATATTTAATTAATTCATCATAAACTTTGTACAACGTGCAAAACACGTGATTTTTCATAGATTTACTAAAATATGATATTATACCAAAAACAATTGTCTATAGGTGAAAAATATATATTAATTAGTTCAAAAATCATTTATGTTTTTGAAAAAATGGGGTGTTGAAGTAAATTACTCAAATCATGTCTAGATTAACACGCATATGTCCATTTTGTTCCTTACCTCACACGTGCATGTTGCATGCAAAACTTCCTTCTTTTTAATAAATCAATACAAACTATATTTTTCTTAGTTATGTAAATTCATAAAATGTTACCTAAATCAACAAGCATATGCCATTTCGCTTCTTAATTAACATGCGTCCTTACACGTGCATTTGCGTGCGAAATTTTTATTTCTCTTTAAAAAAACAAATATAGACACATTTTCTTAGTGATGTATAGTCACAAAATACTATCTGAATTGATACGTATATGTCCATTTTGATCCTGACCTAACACGCGGCCTGACACGCGTAGGCTGCTTGCGAAGCTCTTCACAGGGTCGGCCCTGGGCCTAGGGCCAAGGGGGCCTCAAAAAAATAAATTACTAACAATAGTGTATGCCCAAAATTGAAAAAAAAATAATAATTATGTTTGTATAGGCTTGGCCCAATACCAATTCATGCCTAACAAATCAAATTCAGCCCAATAGTTAAATTAAAACAAATCAACCCAAAGAGAATTTATCCTAAGACTTTATAATTTCCAAACAGAACTTAACCTAAAGGCTAAAACTAGGGCACGACCCAATCCATCAATTCCCATGATCAGTTAGACACAACAGCTTGGAGGAGGCCTCTGTTTGGAAAAACAACTTGGAGTTAGAGGCCTCATTTCGGCGAATCGACACAACAGCTTGGAGTTGGAGGCCTCAGTTTCGTCGCACAATAGCTTGGAAGTTGGAGACAAAAGCTTTGATTCCTTTGAAAGGTGAGTGTTTTCCAATCTTCTTCTATATTTATTACCGAAACATGCTGAGCTTTTCTTCTCCATGCCCAAATCAGAAGTTCCTTTTCTGAGTAATGACAATGGTGGATTGGTCTGCAGGAGTAGTGCAGGACTGCTCAGAACTCGGGTATCCCTTACTATCAATAGTCTCCATATGCTTACACAAGAAATACAAGTATATATATACATGTTTTGCTAAAGATTATTTTTTTATTTTCTATTCTTGTTGAATTGATTTATGGGTTTTGGTTGGATGTTGATTTTGTGAGAATGGCTTATGGTTGATTGTTTTTTTGTTTGACCAAATGGGATTTTTAGTATTTTTACATTGCACTGAGTGATGGGTCTTTTCGTGGACATTTAATAGAAATTTTGGTTTCAAGTTTTGTCTAGTTAAAAAATAGTTCTAGGTTATACATAGACCGATATATATATATATATTAATAAATATATTGGCATAGGACTAGCTAAAGCTAGAGATTTTGATTGAGTTTCACTCTATCCTTTTGGACCTTTCCATCTGTCTCCTGCTTTATTTCTTTTTACTTCTTATTATTTTGCTGCAATTTTGTTTTTTGATTATTTGTTTTTTCATGTACAAATATTACATGCTTTTTAGTTGTCAAAACAGTTTTTGTGTGTCACACACAGTGTGTCTAATTTTTGTTTTAAACTTTTATAACAGTGATGTCTACGATAAAATTTGAATGTGGATATCAAAAAAGGAAAAAGAAGAAGAATTTATCCAATCTCAAAACGGAGCTCTTTGTAAGTTTTTTGTTAGTAGTAGAGATGATAATTTAGTTGAAAAGTTGGTGAATGAAGAACATTTGAATGAGAATGCAATTGAAGAAAATCTGAATGAAGATGAAGATTTTATAAAAGATGATCATCAGAATGAGAATGAAACTAAAAATGAACATGAAGATTTTACAAATGAGAATGATAGTGTTCCTTTGAACATTAATGATCCCGGAACTTGGAAAAAGTTGGATAAAAATTTTAGAGATTTATTAGTTGAAAGAGACCCTATAAGAAATGCTAAGTTTGAAGATTTTCCCAAGGACTCAAAAAATAGGCATTTCTCTTCTACATATTATGTTCGACACTTGCCAAACGGTGAAAAACATGATAGGAAATGGCTAATCTATTCAAGTACTTTGGATAGAGTCTTTTGCTTTTGTTGCAAGTTGTTCAAACATGATGAAAAGAAAATTCAATTAGCAAATGAAAGAGTCAAAGATTGGAAAATTTTGAGTGACAGGCTTAAAAGTCATGAGACTAGTAGTGACCACATTGTTCACATGAGGAGTTGGATTGAATTGGAGATAAGATTACAAAAAAGTGCGACAATTGATAAAAGTGTGGAAGAACAAATAAAGAAGGATAGGGAACATTGGCGACAAGTATTATTGAAGATAGTTGTTGTTGTGAAAACGCTTGCAAAAAATAGTTTAGCATTTCGTGGGTACAGTGAGAAGCTTTATGAAGAGGGTAATGTAAATTTTTTAAGCATAATTGAAATGATTGTGGAATTTGATCCAATAATGAAAGAGCACATTCGTCGAATTCAAGAGAAAGAAATTCATTCCCATTATCTTAGTCACAAAATTTAAAATGAATTTATTCTTCGAATATCATATGAGATAAAATGTACAATCATCGAAAGAGTGAAGAAAACAAAATATTTTTCTGTTATACTTGATTGTACTCTGGATGCAAGTCATGAAGAGCAAATGTCACTTATATTAAGATGTGTGAATGTTGAAGCAAGTCCGATAAATGTGGAAGAATATTTTTTAGGATTTTTAACGGTTGATGATACATCGGGGCATGGGCTTTTTGGTGAATTTGTAAATGCTTTGAAAGATCTTGAACTTGATATTGGTAATATAAGAGGACAAGGGTATGATAATGGTTCTAATATGAAAGGAAAGAACAAAGGTGTGCAAAAAAGATTACTAGAGATAAATCCAAGAGCATTCTACACACCGTGTGGTTGTCATAGTCTTAATCTTGCACTTTGTGATATGGCAAACTTTTGTTCTAGAGATTCTTCTTTCTTTGGAGTCGTGCAACGTATTTATTCATTATTTTCATCTTCTACAAAGCAGTGGAAAGTTTTTACGGATAATGTCAAAGGTTTTACACTTAAGCCACCATCACAAGCACGTTGGGAAGGTCAACTAGAAAGTGTTAAAGCAATACGATTCCAAGCTCCAGATATAAGAAATGTTTTAATTGACTTGGCAAGAACTAGTGAAGATCCCAATACAAAGAGTGATGCAGAGAGCTTAGCGACATATCAACTTGAGAATTTTGAGTTCTTACTTGGCATGGTTATTTGGTTTACCGTATTGAATGAGATAAATAAAGTAAGCAAAATCATGCAAACAGAGGACATGCAAATTGATGTTGACATTGATCTTTTAAGAGGACTCATTCAATTTTTTGAAATGTATAGAAAAGTGGATTTGTATCTGCTATGATTGAAGCTAAAGAGATTGCAAGTGAAATGGAAGTTGAACCTATATTTCGTGAAAGACGACTCATTTATAGAAATAAACAATTTGATGAGAATGTCAATGATGAAATGACACAATCGGCCGAAGAATTGTTTAGAGTTGACTACTTCCTCTTTATAATTGATCAAGCTCTTTCTTCTCTTAAAAGTCGATTTGAACAATTTCAACAATATGATGACTCTTTTGGATTTTTATTCAATTTGGAGAGATTAAAGTCTGCAGATAATGATAGTTTGAAGTTCTCATGCCATAGCCTTAAAGATCTCCTACAACATGACAAGATTTATGATATTTATGGGACAGAATTATTCTTAGAGTTGCAAGTTTTAAGAGAAGCTTTACCAAGGGAAACGAAAAAGGCAATTGAAGTTTTGGAATTTATTAAAAGACTAGGCTATTGTTTTCCAAATGTTTGGATTGCATATAGAGTATTGTTGACTATTCCAGTTATAGTTGTATCTGCTGAAAGAAGCTTTTCAAAGTTAAAGTTGATTAAATCTTACCTACGGTCGACGATGTCTCAAGAAAGATTGAATGGTTTGGCAATTATTTCTATTGAAAAAGACATGTTGGAGAAGTTTGATTAGAGCACTTTAATTGATAATTTTGCTTCCCAAAATGCTAGACGGTCACATTTACTTTGATATGAAGTTGGATTTTGAGTTTTGTGACTAAGTTTGTTGCATATTTCTTTTTTCTTTAAACGGGATTGTGCTCTTTATAAAGCACCAAGACCCGATGTATTTTCTTTGTTTTTCATATTAATATACAATATATTTTAATGAAAATTTTTGTTCTAGTAATTTTTGTAAGAAGGGCCTCATATTAAATCTTGTCTAGGGCCTCAAATATTTTTAGCGATCTCAGGGCTGGCCCTGGCTCTTCATACTTTTTAAATAAACTGATACATATTTAGTCTCTTTTAATGATGTGAATTCACCAAAAACTACCTGAATTGAAACATATGCCCTTTTAGATCTTTGCCTAAGACGTGTATATTAAATGCAAACATTTTTTTCTTTAAATCGATACTCTGTTTCTTTCTCTTTTTATCCCTATCTCTCTCTCAATACCATTTTAACACACTCTTTAAAAAGGGGGTGATGAAATAAATTAATCAAATGCTACCTAAATTGACACGCATATACCCATTTTGTTTCTTACCTCACATGCGTATGTTGAATGAAAAACTTATTTTTCTTCAATAAATCAATATAAATTCAATTTTTCTTAGTGATGTAAATTCATAAAATGCTACCTAAATCAACAAGCCTATGGAATTTCGCTTCTCACTTGACATGCATCCTTACACGTGCATGTCGCGTGCAAAATTTTTCTTTCCCTTAAAAAAACCTAATATAGACACAGTTTCTTAGTAATGTATATTCACAAAATACTACCTAAATTGATACACATATGCCAATTTTACTCCTCACCTAATACGCGGTCTGACACACATAAGCTGCATGCGAAGCTCTTCCTTATTTTTTAATAAAGTGATACAAATTTAGTCTCTTTTAGTGATGAGAATTCACAAAATACTACCTAAATTGAAACGTATGCCCATTTTGATCTTTACCTTACACGTGTACATTAAAAGCAAATCTTTCTCTCTTTAAATCGAGACTATATCTCTCTATGAACCATTCAGATACTATTTCTAGAAATCAGTATAGACACTTTATCTTTCTCTCTCTCTTTATCCCCCTCTCTCTTTAAACATCATTCTGACACACTCTTTCTTTAGAAACCGTGCAATTACTACTTGATCTCTCTAGGAACTTAATGATTTTTTGCCAAATCTAAATTTCTTGAATATAATAAGCATGATAGTTGTATATATATTTTATACAGACCTCAATTTTTCTCGTGAATCTTGCACTGTTAACTCAATCTTTGGTGTCTGAGAGTGAAGACATTTTTGCACACTTCCGTTTGATCTGATTGTCATATTTTACTTGAGGTAGGTGTTTAAATCATACTAATAACCGATTATATGATCATGTTTGTGTTTTATATATATTTGTAATTTGTTTGGATGTTAAATCTATAAATATTTTAACTTATACATGTGTTAATTGTGATAATTGCATAAGTGTTATGGTATGTGTTCACATGTATGCATTGTGGAGAAAAGCATGAGGGTGTGTAATACATATGCTATTTAATACTAGTGAAGATATTCACGATTATTTTAATATTTAATTAATTCATCATAAATTTTGTACTACGTGCAAAGTATTACAAAATTAAATGAGATGACTAAGTTTGAGTGACCTCTTCCACACAATATTACTAGTATTTAATGCTATTAAAAGATTGAAAACTATTTACCACACAATTTAATGTTATTTCATTTAATAGTTCTAGAAATTAATTAAATTATTTACCACACAATTTAATGTTATTTCTTCGAATAGGAATCAGTGTTTTCTTACCCTTTTGTCCTACCTTATGGAGTTATCTCAGGTGTATACAAATATACACGAGAAAGGAAGCTCTTAGCCACTACACGAATAGATAGGCAAACATAGGTGTATAGCTTAGTAGATCTTCTGAAATCCTCTTATGTTATGTATGTGAACCCTAATACTTTATTAGTAATATTGTGTGGAAGAGGTCACTCAAACTTAGTCATCTCATTTACTATTATTTTTTCTTTGGAGCCATTATTTTGGCGACTCTTTTCCCACACAATATTAAATAGCATTGTTTACAAAATTTATGATGAATTAATTAAATATTTTGAGTGACCTCTTCCACACATTATTTTGGCCACTCTTTTCCCACACAATATTAAATGGCTCCAAAGAAAAAATAATATTAAATGAGATGACTAAGTTTGAGTCACCTCTTCCACAAAATATTACTGATAAAGTATTAGGGTTCACATACATAACATGAGAGGATTTTAGAAGATCTACTAAGTTATACACCTATGTTCGCCAATCTATTCGTGCAGTGGCTAAGAGTTTCCCTTCTCGTGTATATTTGTATACACCCAAGATAACTCTATAAGGCAGGACAAAAGGGTAAGAAAACACTGATTCCTATTCAAAGAAATATTTTTCCCAATCCATCAATTCTCCATCCATCATGTACTAATCGTACGAAGTTTGTCACAAAATTTATATTTTCATCAGTTAATTTTTAATATGTTAATTTAACAATGGATTCAAACTTTAGGGCTGTAATTTTGGAAAGGGCTTCCTGATTTTAGGGGTTTCTTCTTTTTCGCTCTCCTCCGTATGCTCGCCTCTCCCTTCCTCCAAGGTTAGCATCTAAGATGTAGATTCATTTCAGGATGTACATATATATATATATATATATATATATATATATATATATTGATTCATTGATATGGATACTCAATAATTATGTCAATTTACAGTTTCTACCTGCGTCATTAAATTTAGTTTTCTGTTTAATAGTTCTAGAATATTAGAAATATAATAACTCCTTTGTGTATAGAAAGAAATCCTAATATTTCTCTACCTTACTGGTGATGGCTAAAAGGTTGATGCGAATTGAAATTTCCTTACTCTGCACTTCTAGAAACTAGCCCTTTTCTCCTACCTCTTTTGGCTTTTTTTTCTCTTCCTAATCTCTGTCAATATAATTCCACCGCTTGTTTTGAAAGGAACCAACTTAGTCACCTATGATATATATATATATATATGTATACATTATCCTCTCTATCTCATTTGCTGACAGATGTATAGAGCATCAAGTGTCCATGTATTTCATGTGCCAATTCATTACTTCCAAGCCTTTTCACTTCCTATTATTCAATAAGGGAAAAACAGTAAAGCCTTTAGATGAAGTTTTTCCCAATGTAATTTTGTATTTTGTTATAATAGTAATATATATACATATATAAAATCAGGTGAGATAGTTGACCTTTATATGCAAACGATTTATGTACCAGGTGTGTACTCATGTATAGGAAGAAATATGGGCATTTATTCACCTGATTCATATTTAATAAGGTCCATGGGGTGAATAAGTGCCCATATTGCGAACTTGAAGAAATATGGGAACTTGTATATAATACTCTTGATGATGTGAGGTCCATTTGAATATGTTATCAGTTATTATATCAATAGTGTGAACTTTCTATATAGTAATATTTTATTTCTGATTTTAGGTATTGACCAATTTAGTATACGAATGCTCTCATTTTCAAGATATTTCAAATTTGCATGTTCTTTATTCTTAATTAATTAATTAATTCTTTACACAATGACAGCCGTGATTATCAAATTTGCAAAAGCTAACAAATTAAAAAAAAAGGGATAAAAACATTTATGTGCCTTTGGACTACGTGGTCGGTGGTCCTAGACAATCACAACTCGACATGCAAACTAATGTATCCAATAAACTGACACAATTTTTTGTATGATAAGAGTGTAATTGGTCTGAACTATGTAGTCTAAGACCATGCAAAAATTTCACAACAAAAACAAATTAAGAGGTGTAAGAGGTATAAGAGGGTGAGATAAGGATTATTAAGATTAGACAGCCCATAGACGGAAAAATATATATAAATAAATTATGTCCCAAATAGAAAAAATATATTAAATAGGAATGATTATTCATTTTTCTATGTCGATGGGCATTTCACAACAACTTGACCAACTAGATTGAAGGTAGACAAATTAGATTGGGTTGTGGGCAAGTGCTAGACAGGATTTGTAGTATCGTCTGATACGTTACATAGTGTTACACTCGCAATCGAATCTAAGACATAATATTTCATGAGGCAGCTTGCCCTTAGACTTTTAGAGTTGAGCTAACCCGTTAAGGTTAAAAATTATTAGGATAAAACCATTCCAAGGGTTGGCCAAGGTTTCGGGGGTTACCGGGGTCATCCAGCATCGTTTTAGGGCTTTCAGGGACTTCTCTTATTACTCGGGTTGTGCTGGTCTGGGGGCTGGCAACATGTCGCCCAACCCTGGTTCCTTACAGCCGATTTTCAACATTGTTGCACTGTTTTGGTCATAACTTAAGCTACGAGATAATGTTTTGGGTTATTCAAAGTGCATTGAATATCTAACTTAATAACAATGAGTTTAGGCTTTTGAATCACTCAATTTGGTGTTGTTATGAGTGAGTTATGGATGTTTGACTAAGTTGGACTTTTTTGTTCCTTCTAGCATTTTGCCCTTTTTTGGAGATTCTTTGGGGATATTCTTGGGACTCTTTTGAGATTCCATTGAGGTATGTTTGTGGTTATAGGAACATTTATTTATAATGGCATGATTCTGATCAAAAACCATGTTGAGAGTTGTAAGTTTGAGTTTGAGTTAATCAAGTTGACAAGTCAAATGAAGATCAACAAATGTGTTAAATCAAGTTTAAATTGATGAAGAACATAAGAGATGTGAAGGAAAGTTGATCGGAAGCCACATTGCAAAGAAATTAATAGTTTGATATCTGAAGTTGTCGAGTACTCGAGATTTGGTTACCGAGTACTCGAGATTTTGATGTACCGAGTACTTGAACTTTTCATTACCGAGTACTCAAAGATTTGCGCTTTGGCGCAGACAATAGCGTGGATTCCAGTGACCTTGGCACACTATCATGCGCTATCATATTTTACTGAGTACTCGAGAGAACAATGGGCAAGTACTCGAAGTGAAGTTACCGAGAACTAAAAGTTGCCGACTTTAGTTTTTAGTTAAGGATTATTCTGAAGCCTTAAAGTCTCATATTCACTTAAGGACATGGTTATGAGTTATTATTGGTATATTGGACTATCAATGGTATATTAGTCTATATTTTGAAGACTTAATGATGGGAATATGAATCTTAAAAGGAAAATGATTCTCAACCCTAATTGGACAACTTTTCTCTATTTCTATGAGTTAAACCAAAGAGAAGGGTGTGGCTTGTGAGTTATATTTTGTGAGAACTCTGCAATTATCATACAGATCAGATCCGTTTGCAGAGAGAGAGAAAAGGAGATTGTTTGATCATCCAATATCAAGGTTTTCTCTATTTTGTGAAAGGTTATTCAATTGTGCTTCAACACTGAAGATCTTTATGCACAATTGAATGATCTAGTTATTGAAAGATCATCACACCATTTTGTGCAACTCTGTTGCATAGATCCGTTGAGAAGCGGAGCCATCAAAGTGCGGAGATCGAAGAGATCGGAGCAAGAAGCTTCGTGGTAAACTGATACTTTGATAAGCAGAGCCATCAGAGTACGGAGATCGGAGCGAGAGATTTGTGGTAACACAAGTGATTCCAAACTTTCAGACGTCGAGTAATAAATGGCGAATCAAAGTGATTGTAAATCCTAACTTCATAAAGTGTGTACTTCTTAATTCATAGTACATCGATACCAGAGAGTATCCGTGGTTTTTACTTTGAGTATTTTCCCAGGTTTTCCACATGAAAATATTGGCGGCGTCTTTTTCTTTATTTTCTACACCTATATTGATTATTGCGTGGATTATTGCTTTAAACAAATTGGATTAAAATTGATTTTTCCGCAATTAATATTTTAATGGGTAATTTACAGGGACCTCCTTTAAGGTTTGCCAAAAAGCCAAGGACATCCCCTACTATTAGAAAATTGTCAGCTACCTCCCCTGTGGTTTACAACCGTTTGCACATACCTCCCATACCGTTAAATTGCCTAACGGAAGTGAAGTGAAAGTACGAAAATATCTCCAAACATATGTTTTTATATTTCAAACTTAATATTTTTTATATTTTACTATAATTGGTAGTTCGAAAACAAATACTTCGGCATTAATTTTTTATTTTGGCATAAATAGAAAAATAACCATTATATAAAAAATATTTTTAAAAAAAATCTAATTGGTAGTTCAAAATATTTTTCTATATTTTGGACTTAAATGTTTTTACATTTTATTATAATTGGTAGTTAAAAATATATATATTCTTATCTATATAACTAGATAATAATGTTATAAGTGAAAAATATTATACCCTAATTGATAGTTCGAAAAAAAAATTATTTCAACTTTAAAATTTTATTTCGGCATAAATCAAAAAAGAATTCGTTTATAGTAAAACATATATATAAAAATTCATTTTTAATTTTTTTTTATATAACGATTATTTTTCTATTTATTCCAAAATAAAAAATTAATACCGAAATATTTGTTTTCAAACTACCAATTATAGTAAAATATAAAAAAACATTAAGTTTGAAATATAAAAACATATGTTTGGGGCTATTTTCATACTTTCCCTTCACTTCTGTTAAGCAATTTAACGGCAAGGGAGGTATGTGCAAACGGTTACAAACTACAGGGAAGGTAGCTGACAATTTTCAAACAGTAGGGGAGGTCCTTAGCTTTTTGGCAAACCTCAGGGGAGGTCCCTGTAAATTACCCTATTTTAATTTGTCATTAAATCCAGTAAAAACCTATTCACTCCCCTTCTAGGCTTAGTTTACCATCTCCTTGGTAATTTCAGTGGTCTTTTATATTTTTCTTACTTTCGTTTCCTCGTACGGTTCCGGGAGGGGTTTTGGTGCCACAAACTAAGGTTATTATTTTGTTTCCACCCACGCTCTCCAAATGGAGATAATTAGGGTTAGTATGTATATTTAGTTGCTTCTGAGGTATTATTTGGTAAGGTATGGCATCGTTTCGAGTTAGGAGCCAATAGTTTGGCCTCTAATCTTTTGGTTCGGTTCTTTTTCGAGGCATAACAATGTATGTGCATGTAAATTAATATCTTTGTAGCCACGGGATGTGGGGTTGGTCGGGTCCCTATTTATTTCACGTTAGTTATATTTTGGTTGTTGTTCAGTTGGGCACCGATGTGTTTGTCGTTCTCATTATTTTTGCTCACATTTGAGTTCGAGTTCTAGACCTATTTTTTTATGTTTCACAGGCGTTTGATGTCGACTTAGAAAGTTGCGGGGGTTGCCTGGGTCAACCGGCGTCATCCGGGGGCCTACAGGAATATTCCCAAAAATCTACAGCTAGGTCCGGGCAACATGTCGCCCAAGGCACTCGGGTCTCTTTGGTTTGGGGCCGGCGACATGTTGCTCAACTTGAGATGTTGGGTATTCGTGTTCAAATTTTGTTTTCGTTGTCTTTCCATCTTCTCCCTACGTACTTGGTTGGTATCCATGGTGGACGTATGAGGTTTTATGTGTTTAGGGCACGTTCGGTCTTTATCCTTTCTTTTTCATAGTTCGGTTTCGGCCTCGGGAAGTGTTTCTTGCTTCGGACCGAGTTGGTTCTCGTCTTTACCCTTGTCCTCCAATCAGAGTGGTTTAGGGTTAAAGTTTGGTCTCTTGCTTTCGCGGTGTGTTTTGGCAAAGTATGATATCATTGGTCTTGTTTCGGTTTCTGAGCTAATAGTTTGGCTTCCAGTCTCTTAGTTCAGTTCATTTTCTCTTTTCTCACCCTCGGGATTCCTTGAATTTTTGGAGTGTGGCAATTTTTATCATTATAAAAGATTTATTGTTAGAAATAATTTTATTTCAATTATACTGTATATTAATTAGTAGTACATATTAATTAGAGAAACACTCGGAACATGAGCTAAATCATTTGCTCCGAACTTAGTATTCTATCGATTTAAATATTATTTTGTTACTAGAAGATTGTGTTGTACATCCGTACTAGACCTGACTGCAGTCATATAGTCATATATATATATAGCCTATTGAACTTGGCCATTGACAACTCTAGTTACATCAATTTATTACGAGACCAGGATGGAGTTAAGGTTTTTATAACCATTAATAAATTCCGTTGCCTTGCAAACAATGGAGGTGGCAATGCAAGTGTTATTAAAAGCAGAGCTGAAAAATCTCCCTAATTTCCTCCCCCACATGCATTTGTTATTACATTTAAGTCACAAAAACGTATGCCTTAATTGTTATAACAAACATGATATTACAAACTTCTCACATGAATAAATTTGTAATATCATGTTAAAGGTGACCCAAAGCAAATGGGCTATTTGGGTCAGAGGATGAAGTTAGTCCTTCCCTCTTATGTGGTTCAATGAAATTAAAACACGTAATTAAAAAATAAGTAAAGAATATAAATAGGTAATGTTTATTATTTAATAGATTTAACCCGAATGAGTTTTTTTTTTTCACTCATCTCTTCATTGTTAAAATTCTCCATCTAAACCAGAGAAACACCTTTGGCCTTGGACTCCAAATTAATAAGAGCACGATGGTGCGAGCCCCAAATGGTTAGTCGTCGGAAATGGATCTCCTCCTCAAAGCAAATTGAAAACCGTCTGATCAATAAATGGCTATTGTTTAGAATTCTTAAAGAATTGTGTCAGTAAGAGATCTAACACAAATATTGAACCTCCACTTGTACAAGTTAAAGTGTGTTTTTCCATACCATTTTTCAAGAATTTGTTTATACAAAACATACTTGTAAACTTGGCTAAAAATAGAAAAATCAAGTAAACTAGCTTAAAACTAGATGATGCTCCACCTCCGTCAAGTTCTTGATTTGGAGTCCACGGACAAAGGTTTCTTCTCTGATTTAGATGGAGATTTGCAACGGTAAGGAGACCGAGAGAAAACCTAAAAAAAACCTCTTTCGGATTTGGGTTGAAACCCATTAAATAATGGATAATACCCATTTGTATTCTTTATTTATTTTTAGCCACGTGTTTTAATTTCGTTGGGCCATATAAGAAGGGAGAGCCAATTTATCCTCCCCGGGGAGGACCCAAATATTGTTCAAAGCAAATAGTAAGCTATTTGTGCACCTTTAAAATGATATTATTACAACAATTTGAGAAGATACAAGTGTTAGGTTCTACTGAAATAAGGGTGCTCAAGTCATGCATTTCGAAACCAATTTGCCATACATTTATAACTACTGTAATTTTATGTAAAAAAAAATTTTGAAAGGTAATTTATGTAAATTTTTACATCGCAAATAAAGGGAATGAAATTGTTTTCTCTCTTCTATGAGTTCTTGAAACAAAACTACATAGGAAAGGTTGGATAAAGAAGAGAAAGGACTGTGTTTAAGCAAGCAAATCGCTTCAAAACTTACATTGATAGAGGGAATAAAATTTTAAATACTCTCTTCTATGAGTCCTTGAAAGAAAATTACATCGCGCTTATGTATATAGTAAGCTATGTGGGGAGGTCGCTACATGTGCTTGCAGCCGTTGATTTCAAAACTAATCCAACAGTTGAGAATGAGATGTGTATTTATGTAATTTTATGTAAAAAAAATATAAATTCCTTTAATTATACTTTTACTTACCCATATATATATATATATATATATATATATATATATTGTAATTTTACATTACAAATATGATGAACTACTGTGGGTTTAATGACCAACCCACTAATCTCTCCATTACTCTTGCAATTTTTCACAAGAAAGAGGAAGCTCAGAAATTGGAGGCTAAACACACACAACTCATTATCATTATCAGCAGTTGGATTAGTTTGAAATCAACGTTTGCAAGCACGTGTAGCTAACTCTAATCACATAGTTTACTATGGCGTTGTTTGGATTAGTTTTTTAAATTTTTCCACTTTCTGGAGAGAAAACTGTTTCGAATTGTGTTTAGCAAAATTTTTAGAAGGGTTTATGGGCCTTAGAATAACGTTTTAAAGAAGTTAAGGGGTACCAGCTTCTCAAAACGGTTTTTGCTTCTCTTTTTTCTTTTGTGTAAAAGTAGAAGTAAAAGTTCAGCCAAACATAACCATATATATAGAGAAAGAGATAGATAGATAGATAAAAGCTCTTTGTCCAATCTTTCCTATTTATTAAGTGCTCATAGAAGGTGCCATAAAACTATTCAATCCCACTATTCAGAACTCATTGAAGCAATTTTTTTTGCCCAAGTACAGTCCTTTCTCTTCTTGTTTTAGAGTAAATAATGTCCCTTCTTTCATGTAAGATGGTGTTGGTGGTGGTTAATTTAGGGTACGTGAATTCACATTACATCATTCTGCTTCTTCTTCTTCGTCTTATAGACTAAGTACTCCATTAACTGCCATAGACAAGTTCTTGTATACTCACAACCATCCTTCACAACATCAAACTGATCACAATGTTGTGATGGACGCAGAGACCGTTTGTCTCCGAAAATAGTGTTTTCAATTTTTCTTCTTTTAGTGGTCCGCTAGTACTAGCTATGGAGATGGAAGTCTCGTGGCCGTGGCCGTCCCAGACCAGCTACATAAATGGCCTCTCACAACTACTTGATGCAGAGGGCTTAGATTTGATGTTAAAATTGGAATTCAAGGATTACCATGAAAACTTAATAAATATCAAATCGTACTATTTTCTTGATTTATGATATTATCTGTGTCTACGAATATTAATATCAAATTGATCTTTACCTACCAAAAAAAATACTCATTCTTTTCACTTTTTTTTTTTATAACAAACATGTGTCAGCTCATGTATGCATTCGCATTATTCGTGATTATATCATAAAACAATTTATATAATGTTTAGCATTTCTCCAAGTTTGAAGTGTCCTTGTAATTAAGGAAATATTTTATAACAAGGACGGGCCGGCAAGCCCAGAGCCCAAATTCAAAGGGTATAAAATTTGAAGTCTGGTTGGTCTATCCATTTATTCGCCTGGCCACAATGTTGGGCCTAATCAGTCCAGTTGCCATTTCTACCTTTTCTTGGACTTCTCTGGCTCCACCTGTTGGGCCCATTCCATGCCTCCACAAAACTATCTTTTCCTTTTCTGTCCTTTAACTATTTTCTGCACAAGGTTTTGAGTTTTTACGTTTTCTTTAGCAATTTATTCAAACATGAACAAAATATTTTAGCTACCCTCTCTTTTTCTTTATTTTTTCCTTTTGTAAATGACTTTCTTTTCTTATCTCTTCTATTTTCAAATGAAGTCCGAAACATATTAGTGCATTTATATGCTACAAGAGATTTGAGACACGGTTAATTTATTGTCATGGGAAGGGCTCCATTGATTATTTTTTCGTTCAACTCTATCGGCTTCCTTATTTATTTTATTTAAACAAATTATGTTGATGTGTGATTTTTTTTTTTTCTGTGAAAGTCAAAAACACATTTACAAGATGTTCTTGGGCTTTGTTTGAATCATCTTTTCAAAAGCAATTTTTGACATTTTTGAAGAAAAATTTG
This sequence comes from Cornus suecica, assembly GCA_963922005.1. Taxonomy (NCBI): domain Eukaryota; kingdom Viridiplantae; phylum Streptophyta; class Magnoliopsida; order Cornales; family Cornaceae; genus Cornus; species Cornus suecica. Next base: position 36,777,226 of record OY998247.1, on the reverse strand, counting down.
TTTTGAACGGCTAGAAGAACATTTAAAAGAAATTAGGGAGTACCAATTTTCCAAAACAGCTTCGATTGCTCTTTTTTTAAAAAAAAAAAAAAAAATCAATAACAAAGCTCTACCAAATCGGGGCATTAGAAGGATTCAAACTCTCAACCTTAAAAATCAAAATAATAATAGTTATAGATTATTTGTACAGTTGTAAATTTGTAATAACTCTCAGAAATTACAATGAACATGAGTTAAAATGTGTCAATCTATACAATATTTTACATTCTTGTGAAATTTTTTTATTAAATAGTGATAAGAAGTTTTCGAAATTGAGATACTTCACCCATCAAACATAATGTAACTTTCATAAACATCAAAAGATGCTAAAAAAATTGTGGTCCACGCTTACAAAAGCAAGAACCATAAGATTATATTAATGTTCATTTAATTTCCCATAATTTTCCTCTTTGATGAGTCCAATGTAAGACATTGCCAAATTGGTCGTTTCATTTCTAACCTTGGAAGGCACTTGGATCTAATCGCCTTGGTCCTTTTCTATTTGAATAATTAAATCACACTTTGTACTAATTAAGCTTCACTTAGTATTGGCCACCAGCATTCTACTATGGCACAATTTTATGTCACTTGGATCCCATCACCAAGAATAATTTATCATTAAAAGCTGAATTGGCATATTATAAGTTAATAGAGAAAATACGTTGACTTTTTTATTAGTTTATTTATCTTTTAGAACACCACTGATGATCCGATGTGGACATGTGATTAATTTTTATTTTTTTAAAAAAAAATAAAAATAAAATCTTTGTATACTATATATCACATATGACGAACTTCTTTATTCTATACGGGAAGAACTCAAGTAATGTTCTATTTTTTATAGCATATGTATAGTAATTGAAAAAAGCTACCAAGCATCAGCAAAGAGTGGTATTTCAATTTTCAAAACAATGTAATTAAATAATTTTAGCTACTAATTTTCTGATTAATCAATGGGGTTAGTTGGTGTAGACAATGACAGGCACAAACACCATCTTGGTGGGGTTTCCTACTAATTGAGAATAAAAAATAAGGTTTTCTCAGATATGCAGCGAGAGAAAAAAAACTTGTCTTAGGTAAGTGTCTATTGCGGGACTTATTATAATTTAAGCTAAGAAAAAAGATTTATTATCACTAAACTACCCTTTAATTACTTGGTTGTCCTAGGAAATGTTTTTGGCTTTCTATAAATTAGACATGTACTAAGCAGCACTAATATCTAGTGTTCAAAATCGGTTCGATTCTGGTTCCGATTTTTTTCGGTTTCAGTTCCTTCTATTTTTTAAAAAAATTATAATAAAAATACTAAATATCAAAAAATAGTATAATTATGAACTAAATTAAAGAGTGTATTTCAAAATTTTAATTATTACAAACCCAAAGTTAATTAACACATATTAAATTTTAACTTATAATTTTAAATATAATATATATATAAAAATGTAAGAATATAACACTAATAAAAATAATATATATATAAAAAAAAAACGGTTCGGTTCTGGTTCCGTTCAGTTTCAAATGGGTAAAAATCAAAACCGAACATAAAATTTTGATTCTTTGATTTTAAGAACCGGAATTGGAACCGAACACCCCGATTCCGGTTCGGTTTGATTCGATTCCGGTTCGGTTCTTGAGCACCCCTATTAATATCCAACATGGTGTATTAATTTTATTGCATGTTGAAAGAAATTATTACTATTGCTAGGTGAGGTAAGTTTTAAAAAGTCAATTTTATTTGATTTTGCCAAACTCACAATATTATTTTTATTTTTAAATTTTCTAAAGGATCAGGGCGAAAGAGAAATAGTATTTTCTTTCCCCCATTTTTTTTTTCTATTTTGTATTTTTTTATTGTTAAGTTGTTAATTCAAATTTGGCCGTATTCTGCGCACATCATGATTAGGCTATGAAAAGAAGTCTAAATATTACAAGGAGATAAATCCAGAAGATTATATAAGAAAGAGCTCTCGTCACAAAAAATAATAATAAAAAAATACTCTATCTGTCTCAAAATTAGTATTCAACATTTGAGAGATAGAAAAAAGAAGATGATAGTGTCATCAGTTATCGACTCCCATTGATGAAGGTCATGTTTGGTAGGCGGTCTATCTAGTCCGATCTAGTCCAGTTCAGTCTAGTTTGGTCTGGTCTAATTTGATTTGGATCCTGAACTTAAAAGTCTGTTTGGTAAGCGGTCTGGTCTTACTATTTATTTATTATTTATTATAATATTTATTTATGTATTATTTATTTCTTTATTTATTATTTCTTCACTTTATAATATAATTTATTAATTTATTATTTATATTATTAAATTATTATTTATTCATTTATATATTAATTTATAAATATATTATATTTATATATTATTATTTCATTATTTAATTAATTTTATTTATTCATTTTTCATTATTTAAAAATATAATTTATTGATTTAATATTTATTTTTTATTATTATACTCATTTTTTGTTATTATTATGAAGTATTTATATATTATTATATTTATTTATTATTATATCTATTTATTATTTATTATTATTTATTTCATTTTTTTTATTTTTTATTATATTTTTAAATATATTTTATGTAATTTATTATTTATTATTTATTTTATTAATTTATTATTTAGTCCATTTTTTTATTATTGTATTCATTTATTATTATTATTATTATGTATTATTTAATTCTATTTGTTTATTATTTTTAAATATGTTTTATTTAATTTATTATTTTTATTATTAATTATTCATTTTTAATTATTTATAAATATATTTTTATTATTTATTCATTTATTCATTTATTCATTTATTCATTTATTCATTTATTTATTATTATTATATTCATTTTATTATTATTAGGTATTATTTAATTCATTTTGTTTATTATTTATATTTTATTTTTTATTTTTTAAATATGTTTTATTTAATTTATTATTATTATTTATTCATTTTTAATTATTTATAAATATATTTTATTAATAAGACCAGACCAGACCAGACCAGGTTGAACCATCAAAAAATCTAGTTCCCAAAACACCCCATTTGGTTCAATTTGGTCTGATTTGGTCTGGTTCCAAATTTTGAGACCAAGTCCAAACAAACATGGTCTGGTCCCTGAAAATAAAAACCAAATCAGACTAGGTGGAACCAGACAGCTTACCAAACAGGGCCAAAATGTGCAAGTGTGAGAGAGACTTAGAGCTCTCATGGCTGAGGAGGTCTCCTCATCTACCCCAAAAATGCCTCTTTTGATAAGCTTTGGAATGTCTTCTTTTATAGGATAAAGAGATATGATGATGTCATTGTGACATGACATCAGCTTTGGGTTAAAATAACTAAAAGAAATTATTGTCTCAATTAATTATAATGTGATCTTAATAAGAGTAAGATTAAATTTTACGAAATCAAAATAGTAATCTCTCTAAACAAGTCAGGTTAAGGTTGACTCAACGAATCTTGAACTTCAGTCAGCAAACCAAGTACTCCCTTGAATTTCAACAATGTTTGAGTCATGCTTAGGGATGGCAATGGAACTGGGCGGGGCGGGAATTGCATCCCCCATCCTCATCCCCATTTAACTTTGTTATCCACATACCCGCCCCAAACTCGATTATTAAACGAAGCGGGGCGGGGCAGGGCAGGGTAAGGCTAGGCGGGGCGAGGCCGGAGCGGTTTTTCACCATAAAAAAAATTTCTTATTAAAATGAAAGTTATGTGTAATTTCTAAATTGGAACTTTTAATTTACTATTATTGTACGAGCATCAAAGTAATATATGTAATTTTAAACGTAATTGATATGAAATTAAGACGGGAAGAGTGAAGGGATAAGGAAACTAGAACTTGGTATTGGGTGGAATATAAAAAAGTGAATGAGTTATTTTATATAAAGGATATATATTAATAATATATAATAATATTGAAGGATATATTAGTAAAAAAATTAGTATAATCGGGCCGGGGAGGGGTCACCTAATAACCAATCGGGGGGTTTTCCCTACCCCATTTATTTAATCAGGTCCCCAAACCCGTTTAAATCGGGGCAGGACAATGCCCCACCGAGACATTTTTTTGTCATCTCTAATCATGTTTCAAACTCAGTCTTCAGTTCGTATTTGATGATGTGATGAGTTTCACGTATTCGTTGAATGTTGATTATTTGATCAAGTTGTGTGAGCCATTATTTATGACATGGCATAGCCATGTGGCTAAAATAAGGTATAGATACAAATAGGTAGTAGGCAAGGTTGTTAGGATTGTTGGAGGGTTCGTAGAATCGTAAGTATAATCGTAAGATTCTACCACATTGTTATAAAAAATAGTTCAAATTAACTCCTTAAATCATAATATCTTTATAATAGAACAAAAATATACTCAAAACATCAAATATAAACAAAAACATAACCCTGAAATCAATTTTGGAAATATTACAAGTATTATATACATATGGTCTTAATTACATTCTCTTATTAATAAAAAATATTAATTAATGTATAAAAATAATCAAGATAATATGAGTTACAACTTTTAAAGTAGATTTTATGAAGTATTACACAAATAATATACAAGTTTAATTTTCTATTGCATTATTATTTTTAAATATAATTTGTATATTATTACATAATTAATATAAAGGCTTAGATTTAAAAAAAAAAATCAAATTAAAGAGTTATTGATAGACTTTAATTATTCTTATTTTTAATCATTTTAAACATAATAACTAATTGCATAAGAATAATTAAGTCCCATTTTTTCCTTTTTAGTAATTACACAAGTTTGGCATATCATATAGTATTACTTTATATTTCTTTAGTTTATGTCTTTTGAAATACCAATTAAAGTCGTTACACCTCAATTAATGCATATTAATTAAAAAAAATCCAAAGAAAGTTTGGAAATATTCCTAACCCCTCACACTTTTAGAATAGTACTAATAATAAAAGTCACGTGCAAAATGCACGTATCATAATTAAAAAGAGAAAATAAAAAATTATGATATTATATACATAATTTTGTAAAAAATGTAAACAAAAAGTCACGTGCAAAATGCACATGAGAAAAGAATCATAATTAAAAAGATAAATTATATATATATATATATATATATTAAAATACTACAAAAGTGCAACAATAAAATAATTTATAAATTTCTTATCCATGAGTGGATATATAGATGCATATATTAACATGTACTCGTTTAGATAAAGTCAACTCTTTTTGAAAATTTGTCGAATCTCTTGGCTTTTATTAGGTAATATAAAGTAAAGAACAAAAAATAAAATATTTACTGTCAATACTTTTAATAATAAAAAAACTCACTTTTTGTATTTTAAAACATATGAAAAAAATTAGAAATAATTAAAATACGTTAGACTTTTATAACTAAGTATAGATATGGATTAGAGATAATAAATAATAAATAAATACAAAAAGTATAGATAAGTATAAACTAAAAATAAGTTCAGACCGGTTATTAGTTTTTATTAGATAATAAGTATAGTTAAAAAAAATTGCCCTTTTATATGGATAGCCCAACCCAAAATTAATTTTTTCGCCTAAAAAATCAAAAATTACATACAAATAGTAGAATTGTAATAAAATCGTACGATCCTACCGATTCTATGTCGATCCTACCCCATGAGAGATTTTTGTGGGATCGAAATCGTTTTGGGTGGTAGGATCGCGATCCTAACAACCAAGGTAATAGATAGTAAAAAAAATTTACTTTTAGAATCGTCATGGACAACTAAGGCACCTACAACTTTCCATATAAAATTATATATTTTATGTAAATTGAATTATCATTTGTGTACAACTAAACATGATTTATTGGTGCAAAACATATTTGGGAAATACTTATCTTAGGTCGTGTAAGAATGAACTTCCTTCTTACATGTCATGTGATCCAACAAAAAACTTACATGTATCTTAAAATTTGAAAATATTTACATAAGTTTCAAAAATTTTCCATGATCATAACTGACGCCGAACAGAATAGAGATTATTCTGCAGGCTAGTGCAATAGGTAATTTGCAAGGAAAAACAGAAGAATTCGACCCAAAATTCAGAGAACACTCTGGAATTCAATAAAATTGTTTATAATCAAGAATGACAAAAAACAACCCACAAGCCGGGTTTAAATAACTAAAAATTGACCCTTAATAGGATTTTTACCAAAAATAGCAAAACCCTAAAAGTCTTATCAAAATGAAATACGGAAAGAAATCAAAAGATTGCCAAAAATCTGGCCCAAATCGGGTTCAGAATCATTTCTTAATCGATAAATAAAATATTACCATAAATAGCAAAAATTAACTAAAAATAAAGATTTGAAAAGGAAAACAACGGATTTAGGGCTCGAAACGAGGTGCACCCAGCCCTGCTAGGTGGTCATGACGTGCGCGCCGAAATTAGCTTTCCAAATTGGGGTCACGGGCGCGAATCGGACACTTGTAGCTACAGTTGTGGCCAAAAAACCGACACGTGCACGGAAACCGCCCCAATTAGGCTAGATCACGATTTATTGTCATCTTTGTGCTGATCCTCCCGCTCCAGGTAATCCAGCGCCATTAATGAGCAATCTGACAGCTCGACATCATCTGACTCGGATCCCCCTGCATCAATAACTTAGCTTTGTTTCCATTTGTTTTTAAAAGTACAAGTATAGTAATTTTTTGAAATTTTAGAACACATGTAGGTTTTTTATTTTTTATTGGACTTCTTACATAACCTGAGACAAACATTGCCACATATTTCTGGTATTTGATTTTTAAATTAGTCGACTTCTCCAATCAACAAACTAACGGAAGTGTGTTAAGGCTAATTTAATAATTTTGAGTAATTTTAATTGCTGAGTAATAAATCCAAGCTGTTTAGGGAATTATACTTAATCAAATATGAAAGGGCAAAATATTTTTGGCTTCAATATGTTAGAATATTTTTTTCCCCTGTATCATGCACTCAATTTATTAATATTTCTTTTTATTAATTCCTTTAAAAAAATGATACAATGTTAGTTTAGTCAATTTAAAACTCTTCTAGATGTTGCAATTCAATGCTCCATCTCACAGCAAGTCAACGTCTTGTCACAACTCTTTTGCTCCAAGTCTAATCTCGAAGTACAAAAATGTAGCCTCTCGGTGATGTAGGCTTTCACCAAGCCCAACCAATCAAACTCTTTCGCGCTCCAATCTCCATGGACTAGACCGCATTGGATCACCACCACATTTGAATACCAAAAGATTCCAAAAATTAAAAGTCATTGTAGGCTCCGCCAAATTGTTGTTGCGTCATACATAATCTCTTTAGCGTCCCCCAAAATAACCGTATCAATTTTCGACACGTGTTACAGCCATAGATTTTCGCGCCATCTTTGATTGTATCTTATGTATTTTTATATTTTTCTTTTTGTCCCACTCAAATATTACTGTTGTGCGAATACTCTCGTAAACGCACTCGAAACGCGGCACCAACACGGATCGACTTATATACGCGGCATATATAAATAGTATATTGTACATTTGCATTTTCATGCCAACTAAGTTGGTTTGAGCTACCAAAGTAGCCTGATCCTATTTCCTTTCCTCCCGAAGTGGAGGTTGGGGTTCGAGTTTTTTTGGGATTTATGTGGATTTAAAATTCAAAATAAAAAAATTTGGTTTGAGCTCTACTTTAATTAAGCACAATTTAATATTACGAAAAAAATATACAAATAAAATTACCATGGAGTCCAATTTTTTTTTTTTAATTAGTTTTATTAATGATAAGTAATTCAAAGTATCCTAACACATGATTTCAGTTTTTTTAATCAGTTCTATAATAAAAATTCAATCACGTAAAATCATGATTTTAGTTTTTTTTTTTCAAATTTATACAAAAATAGTTAAAGTTAAGTTTTGGTTTGATCAAATTATATATATATATATATGTATATGAGGGAGAGAATATTAATCTCACTCACCTCAGAACAAAAATTCTTTCACACCAATTGTAGGAACATTTATTTGTAATGGTATGTTTCTGATTAAAAAATCATATTGAGTGTTGTGAGTCGTGACTTGGGTTAATCAAGTGGACAAGTCAAATGAAAATCAACAAATGTATCAAATAAATTTTAAAGTGATGAAGAACATAAGAGTTGTGAAGGGAAGTTGATCGAAAGCAATATTATAAAGAAATAAACAGTTTCATTTATGAAGTTGTCGAGTACTCGAGATTTTGTTACCGAGTACTCGAGATTATGATGTACCGAGTACTTGAACTTTTCATTACCGAGCACTCGAAGATTTGCGCCTTGGCGGGGATAATGGCATGCAAAATAGTGGGTTTGAGGCACTATGAGTGCGCTATAAGATGTTTACCGGGTACTCAAAAAAACAAGGGTCGAGTACTCGAGATTTCGGATTGTCGAGTACTCGAAGTGCAGTTACCGAGAACTCGAAGTTGTCGACTTCAGTTTTTAAATATGGGTTATTCTGATATCTTATTGACTCCTATTTATTTAAGGATATGATTAGAAGTTATTATTGGTAAATTAATCTATATTTGGAGACTTTATGAAGAGTTAGAGGACAAGAGACAGACTTGGAGATTAAAAAATCTTTTTTCATAATTAAATATTCTTATTCCATAATTGAAGACTTCTCTCTTTATAAATATGAGGAGATATTGAGAAGAGAGCTAATGCTTTTTAGAGCTTTGCAATTCTTACACAGAAAAGATCATCCTGCAAAGAGAGAGAAAATTATTGAGTGATTATTCATCTTCTAGTTCTCTCTTAGTTTTGGGATTCTCCAATTGTACTACAACACATGTAAACTTTATGCACAATTGGATGACCTAAATATTGGAAAATTCTACATACCATATGTTGCACTGTGTGTGCATTGATCCGTGAAAAACGAAGCCATCAAAGTACGGAGATCGGAGCAAGAGGCTTCGAGGTTCATTGATCCGTTGAGAAGCGGAGCCGTCAGAGTACGGAGATCAAAACGAGAGCTTCATGGTAGTGCGAATGATTCAAGACTTTCAGACGTCGAGTGATAAAAGGCACGTCAGAGTGATTGTAAGTCCTAACTTTATAGAGTTTGTGTACTTTTTTATTCATAGTGCATCGATACCAGAGGGTATCCGTGATTTTTACTTGGAGCGTTTCCAAGGTTGTCCATGTTAAAATATTGGTGTCATTTCTACTTTATTTTCTACACTCATATTTATTATTGCGTGGTTTGGATAATTAAAGAATTGAATTAAAATTGACTATTCCACAATTAATATTTTAATTTGTCAATTAATTCATAAAAAACCTATTCACCCCCTGTGAGCCCATTTGTAACAGTCAAACAAATTCAACAATTTTAGAATGAAGAAACGGATAATAAACACTACTTCAACTGTAAACCAATATATTGAAAATGAATATGAAAAAATGAGCAATGTAATGACTCTGTCTGAAAAGGCACTTGGTTGCCTATAAATACCTCTTATGGGTCATTTGCAGGATTATCCAAATCCAAATTTTCCAGCATTTCATTCTTTTTTGCATTCTTCCTTCTTCATTTTTCTGCATATATATACATTTACATATATATATCATAGTATAGTAGAAGTAGAGAGTAAAACACATAAGAGGTTCGCTAGTTCTCCAATTTGTAGTGCTATTATTGGAGAAGGACGATCGTTGTATCCTGGGAAACAGACGATATAAAGACCGTGAGCACCATAACGGGACGAATCTATCTTAAGGATATAGAATCCAATTCTAGACTCGGCCTAACAAGTTCTATTGAATTTTATTTTGTATTATGTTTAATATATATATACATATAATTTTATTGTATAATATATATATATAATAAAATTATATATATATTTTTTGTAGTATATATAGATATATATATAAAATAAAACTTGTAGTATATATATATATATATATATATATATACTGTGACACATTAGATTATATTAAATAATAATACTATAGTATTGCACACATATTGAACTACATACGTCATATACAAGAATGCAAATCACTTTAAAAAAAAAAAAATCAAGTGCAGTTATATAGAAAAATCGTCTTAGGATCTTGAAACTATACAAGAAACAATCTTCTGATGTCATTACATTAGGGAGAAAAAAGAAAATCAAAATTATACGTGGGAAAAATAAAACCAAATGAAATAAAATGAACAAAACTTCAATTTATTCTTACTCAAACAAGTGAACTTGTCTTCTTGAGATGTAGTTTGATGATAGCATGTTTCATTGAACCTACCAATAATATGATAAAAAAATTCTAGAATGAGTTCATTTATAAACATTATAGATTGTAAAATTTTAAACTGTTTATGAAAACACGCAATAAACTAATCTTGAATGGTAGTGGTATGTATACTAACCTGATTTATAATGTTGGATTGAAAAAGATGCATCTTCCACCATTGTAGCTTTATTATTCTTTGTTTTATGTTGTTTGATTTCAGTAAAAGAAAAATTTGTGGAGAATAACATTGAACTAAACCAAATATAACATCTAAGTATCATGTGGCAATTAAACAAGAAAGATAATAACAAAAATATTTTAATGTGAATGAACAAGAAATTAAACAAACTCATGATTATAATTACCTAAGAAAAATAATAATTCTCAAAAGGTAAATTACACTTTCACCCATTGTTGTTAGTATAAATTATACCCGCACCCCTTCTCGTTTTGCTAATTACAGTTTCACCCCCTATTTGTTTCACTTTCACCCCCTCAACTTATTCTCCGGCGAGGTCAAACCGGGTCAACCAAAATTTGAGATGCGAAATGACCAAATTACCCTTATATGTGTGTAAAGACTTGTTTGCCCATCCAAAATGATGTGAAATGCCTAAACTACCCTCATCACTTATATATATATATGTATATATGCATAAATATAGAGATGTATATGTATGAAGAAATTGAGTATTGGGTATTGGGCAAATTCAATCTATATTCATAGAAGCACAAATTGGGTCTAAGATCAACAAACACTTCCTATAATAAGCATGATTTAGACCAAAAATATCAAAAAATCAACACACCCATTTAGATATATATGTGCGTATATATATAGATAGAGATATATATGCGTATATATAGAAATATATATATATATATATGTATATATATGTGCATGTATATATATAGATGGATATGTGCGTATATATATAGATAGACATATATAGAGATAGAGATATATATAGATATATATGTCATTTTGTTTTGATTTTTCTGTCATTGAAAATAGACAATTAATTGAGTATGGGTAGGAATTGAGGTTTGATAATTGGTAGTTCATTTTAGGGTTTGATTTGAGGGGTTTTAGGAGAGAGTAGGGGTGAGATGAAGAAGATGATGGAAAGGTAAATAGGTAATTTAACATAAAAGAATATTTGATTATTTAAAATAAATATAAAAAAGGGGTATAAGAGTAATTTCACATATCCGGTCGCCGGATATGGGTTTCAGGGGGTGAAACTGTAATTAGCGAAACGAGAGGGGATGCGGGTGTAATTTACACTAACAACAGGGGGTGAAAATGTAATTTACCTATTCTCAAATAGTAGACCATTTCACCAAATAGGTATATTTATATATATATATATATATATATATATATATTGTAGTTTCTATGTCATTTATCCCTCATGGTACCTGGATCAAATAAAGTGATCCACAAAACAAAAAAATAATAATAACTTATCTCAATTCACATTGAATATGAATAAAAATAATATACATTTTTTGTCAAAGAGCATGGTGATAGAAGATTAGTGCGCAAATGTGATATATATATATATATAAACTCTTTGAAGTTTTTGATGTAGTATATATATATGACTTTTGGTGTTTGAAAAAACAAATAATTCGTTACAAGTATATATGTTTAATTAATTTGGTTCATGGATTACCTCTCTAATGTATGACTTTTGGTATTTCAAGATAATATATTATCAAGCATCTAGTCTCTCATTTCATTAAACTCATCAAATTCATTTTATTTACACAATTGTGTAACTAATATATATATATAGATATAGTTAATAGTTAATAGTAATGGTAATAATAACATATTGAGAAGTTCAAAGTCATTACTCATTAATAAACATCATACATTTAATATTAAAATAATATTATTTTTATTTAAAATATTATATTAAAATGAAGATAAATAATTAGGCTTACACTTTTAGAATAGTATATATATATATCTATACATACACGGGTACAAACACAAGGGTATGTAATGTACGTTGGGATTCATGGTACCTCAATTATTGATGGAGATGCCAATGGGGTGGTGCCACGTGTGAACCAAGAGATTCCAACCAATTGGAATTTAAGATGGATGCTGCGAATAGGGAGTGAAGCAGTGAGACAGCTCTGTTGGGTGATTCAGCCGAGCCCTTTCACTGAGCCGGTTTTGAACTCCGAACCAAGTTTATGGGTCTCCAATTCTTTGGTTCTGGCAAATGATTTACAAGAAAATGGGGGTATTTTGAGTGAGGCCTTTGAAGATTCATCGCCTAATTTTTTATATTTAGGTATTTTCACATGAATAATATTTGAAAAAGATTTGGGATTTTTTTTTTGAAAGGTAAGAAATTTTTTTATTTTTGTCACATATACTCATTTTTTCTCCAAGGAGACTCGAACCTCTCACCTTTCATATTGGAAGAAGATGTTATACCATTGGGCCAAGTGATCATTCGGTAAAGACTTGGGAGAAGAAACATGAAGCTTCATGTTCGATTTCTACTAGTTGCAAATAATTTGTTAGGGCAACGATCGTAGACATAGTCCAAGCCTTATCCGAATCGGGGGAGGGGAAGTCGCCTTGCACGGATCTCGTGGATTAGTCGAGGTGCGCGTAAGTTAGCCCGGACATCACGGTTATAAAAAAAAAAAAATACTTGAATTTTTAATTGGGGAAGACAATGAAGTTCTTCTCCACTTATGTGATATAATATATAAATTGGACGTGTAATCAAGTACGGACCTACATGGAGCTTAGTGAAACGATGACACCCACGAACTTTTTTTTAGCTTAATTATTCATATATTTTTGACAATTTATGAATCTGCCCCACTAAAATACCCCTAAATCCCTCACTAAATTTTTATTATTTTACTTTACCTACCCCTAAATTTTAAATATTACAATTCTGCCCCCACTCAACTCAATTCCTAAGTCCGTCATTGCGTGTGACTAATTTTTTAAAAATAAATTAGGACTAATTCTTCTTTTTATAAATTTTATGTTTATCTTCATTTTTAAAAAATAAATAAATTAATCATATGTTTAATTTGTATTGGACCACGTAAGATGAAGACTCAATTGTTATTCTTTCCACAAATAATATTTCAGTTGACCATTTGATGTGGAAGATCGTGTTAAAGTTGATAAATTAACAATTATTGATTTAACCATATGTAAATAAAAAACAATGAAATAAAATTTCCCTGAATCTTCATCTCTCCTAAAAAAGAGCAATGCTACACATCATGAAAATGATTTCAAGATAATATCATGAAACAAAAAAAATGGTAAGGTTAGATTTTAATTAATTTCCAATATAATCCTTAAATTTCAATTTTAACATAAGTTAAAGTTTAACTACCAAAAATCACTCAATTCTTTTTACTTTTACTTTTATTTATTTAATTTTTTACAATGAACTCGTGTCATATTGACCTGAGACTTAACCTGGGGATCGAACCCCTAACCTTTCATTTTAGAGTATGGAATTGGTACTGCTTGCCCATTAATTTTTTGTTTATTTCTTTTCTGTTATGTAAAATAAAATTTAAAAGAGTTAATTTTTTTTACACCCCTTGAACTATGTCAAAATATCATTTTGATCTCCCAATTTTTCATAATTGTATTTACACCCCCTAATTAAGAAAAAATAACCCATTTACACCCCTAACCACGTTTGGGTGTTGACTTGGAAAGAAAATGCTATATTGCCCTTTGTCAAACACCCATATTTCCCATTATAAAGCTATCCTCAACATGGATAACTGGGATAACTCAAACCCTACCTAAACATCAACCCCATCTCCCTCAACCCCCCTCCTTCACCCCTAACAATAGTTTCACCCACTTTTTGGCTTGCGGTGGTGGAAGGAGCTGGAGAGGGGAGAGAGAGAGAGTTGAATAGTGGTGGCGACATATGAGGAGAAGATGAGCGACAACAAAGATGGAGAGGAGGAGAGCGATAGCCGTGGTGGTGACGGCGGCGGAGGAGGATGAAGGTGAGAGGAAAATGGAGGAGAATAATGGAAAATGGAGGTAGAGGTGACGGCGGTGTAGCAACGGCGGTGATAGAGGCGGCATTGGAGGAGGAAAGGGAGTGAAAAATGGATTCCCAAACTACCCGTAGTTTTTTTTTTTTTTTTGTATGTGTGTGTATTCATAAATGATAAATTTGTAATTTAACTTAAATGGTCACTAAACTGCAATTACTTTTGATTTTGGTTCCCAAATCCTAATTATCCCTTTTGATTTTTTTATCATTTTTTTAAAACAATTATTCTGTCATTGAAAATGGACAATTTTGGTTTGATTATTGATAGTAATGGACCTCACCTCCGCCTCCATTTTCATCTCTACCTTTACATATGGATATATCTATATAAGTGTAAATATATCTAATTATATGAATTATAATATATTAAAAAAATTATTTTATTATTAAATTTTCAAATTTATTTTATGATTAAAAATATAAATTTATATGTTTGAAGATTAAGTTATTATATTTTCACTACTAAATATTCTTTTATATTATTATTATTTAAGAATTTATGTGAGTAATTTCGATGCTTGTACAATAATAATAAAATTAAAATTACAATTGGAGAGTTAAATATTTTATTTATATATAAAAAAATAAATTTATTGTATGACCAAAAATTGTTATTTATGTGTATAATTTAGTATTTTTTTTTGCGAATTTAAATATTTTCTATTTTTATTTTGATTTAAAATAAAATAATTTTTATTTTATTTTCCGAAGTGTGTCTAATATTATTGGAATATGTATTAGTAAAAATTGAAAACTTGTGTTAGTTTACAAGTTTGATATATATATATATAAATATTTTAAAAATAAATAAATATAAATAATAAAAACTTGTATTAGTTTACAAATTTGATAAATGTAAATATAAATATTATAAAATCTAAATACTTGTATTAGTCAAATATGTAAATAAATGTTTTTTGGTTTATTTCATTTCCACCCCTGAATTTTGAGTAATACAACCACTTTTTAAATTGAGGAGGTCAAATTGATATATTAAAATTGGGATAGGGTCAAGGGTAATTTAGGTTTTCAACACTGTGTCAGGTCTGAAAAGATACCAAAAGTACATAAGAGGGTGCAAATGAGTTGATTTTTCTTTATTTGGGGGTCTGACTGCCATTATTCAAAACTGGGAGGTCAAAATGATATTTTGGCATAGTTCAGGGGTGTAAATGAAATTAACCCAATTGAAAATACAATTTGTCTCATATATACATCTCCAATTATATAGGGTCCGTTTTGATACGAGAAAACAATTTTTGTTTTCTTACTGTTCACCCAGTTAAAAAAAAAACACACATTTGTCAAACACGTTTACTATTCACTTTTTTTTTTCCAAGAAAATTGTTTTCTGTGAATAGTGTGTAAAAGTGGTGAAAACACCAAATATAACTTTTAGTTGTTTTTTGAGTTTTTTCACTGTTTAGGGTACCATCTCCGCCACCGCCGCCGCCGCCAACCACCACCACCGTCCCTGGTCACCGCTGCCCACCAATACTATTTTATTTTTCAATACAAATTTTCATCCAAACGCTTTTTTGTTTTTAGTTTTTTGCTGAAAAAAACAAAGACAAATATAAAAACAGTTTTTGTATTTGAAGACAGAAAATAAATACAAAAAATAGATTTTCCAAACGCACCCATAGTATTGCTTTTTGTCATCATCTATAAACTTCTCCATATTTGGCCAAAACAAGTTAATTAAGTCGGTCCAAATTACCTAGTTTGACTTTCTCAGAAAAAATAAAATGCAAAACCAAAACAAAAAAGAAAAGACCATTGTTTGACTTTGTTAAGCATAAAAGTGAAAAATAAAAATAAAGATGCTATTGCTTAGGATTAATCGAAGAACCATGAGTGGTAAATCGGCTTCTGTGGAGCGTAGCCGACAAAGGTGTGGTGTGGTGTAGTGGTATGCTTTGCCAGCTCAGCTTCACTGACCAGATTTTTTAAGCAATGAGTTAAATTGATGATTTGGGCGCGCCACGACAACCCTACCTCGGCCGCTAATTTCTATGCCCTTTTTTCGTCATCAAGAATGTGACATTTCATTTAAAATTATTTTGGAAAATACCACTGCCCTTCATTTTCCATAAGCTGCACAAATTTGTCTTAATTATAAATAAACACCTTAAATTATATATTCTTTGAGCATAACTCTTCATTTAAGCAAAATGGAGGATTAAGGCCCGTTTGGAAACTTGATTTTGGTTTTGGTTTTGGTCTTGGTTTTTTGGTTTTGGTGGTCTTGGGTAATTTTAGGTAAATCTAAAACCTTTATATAATGTTTGGTAATGAGTTGGTTTTGGTCTTGGTATAATTATATATATATATATATATATTAATATGTATTAAAAATATATAAATATGAAAAATATATATATATAAAATTGGAAAAAAATTAATTTTCGGGAAAAAATTATTTTTCCGAAAAATATAAAAAATAATTTTTTGGAAAATAATTAATTTTCGGAAAAATAAATAATTAATTTTTTCCGAAAAATAATTTTTTTCCAAATAATAATTTTTGTCGAAAAATAATTTTTTCCGAAAAATATATTTTTTTCCGAAAATATGATTTTTTTTCCGAAAAATTAATTATTTACCGAAAAATAATTTTTTCCCGAAAAAATAAATATTTTCTGAAACATAAATTTCTCCGAAAAAATAAATTTTTTCCGAAAATTAATTTTTAGAAAAATTACATTAAATTATGATTTTTTTGCAAAAATTTTTTTTCCCGAAATTAATTTTTCCAAAAAATAATTTTTGCGAAAAATATTTTTTTTCGACAAAATTTTTTTCCGAAAAATAAAAAAAAAATTTCAAAATAATTATTATTTTCGGCTATATATATATATATAGAGAGAGAGAAGTCAAAATTGATGGCCCAAAACCAGGTTTTAGTGGTTGATTTTAAAAAGCCCAAAACCAACTCCTAAACACAGCCAACCAAACATGATTTGGTCTTAAAATCCAAAACCAGCTTCCCAAACAGTTTCTTGTAACGGTCTCCTTCTCATACAGACACAATATTATCCATTTAGCTATAAAATTATGGTAAACTCACTATCATAATATGAGATTGCACACTTAAAACTTACTTAGTATGATAGTGAGCGAATAATACTCGTACTTGACCACAAAGTTGACGCAACTCTCATATATTAGTTATAAGTTTTAAAATTTAAAATTCATTTTTCACGAGTAAATTATAAAAAACACTTGATTTGAATGATACTTGTGTTTTATAAATATTTGTATATAGCGAAAGTATAAGGCTTAGATAATTCCATCACTAAAATCATATTTGTCTACATTATTTGTATTTTTTTTCTTATGTATATATATACATTTATTTATTTAAATGCATGAGTGTCATTTCAATATAACAACGTAATTTTTTCTGTTTTAATTTTCATTTTATTCTTCCAAAGATGGTAGATGGACATATAAGTACAGATCTCCATTCGCTAAATAACACACCAAAACAATCCTTGAAGGTGACCTTAAATAAACTCGAGCTCTCATTTGGTTCAATTTTTTCTTTTAAATTTCTAAAAAATTGTTAAAAAAATAAAAACAAAAACCTAAAATAAGAGGCCTTAATTATTAGGGTTATTAACAAATAATCCCTATGATTTCAAATTCTTAACAAACACCTCCCTGATGTGTCAAATAACCCTCTCCACTTTTCCCACCATACACACAACCCTCACTCCCTTAGTATTCCGTTAACAAACACCCCATATCGTTAAAAATATATATTTTATGCTCAAAATACCCCTAAAATAAATTGGTAACTAAATTATTTTTTAGTAAATTACAAATTATTATTTTTTTAACTAAATTAAGATTTTTGAGTAAATTACAAATTGTTTTTTTGTTTTTTTGTTTAAGTTTACTTATTTATTTAAATTCAAATATGAAAAAATATATTACTCCCCCCGTCTCAAATTATAATTCCCTTTTGGGAAATTCAATTATTTAAGATGATGACTTTTTATTCTAGTATTAGTGAATAAAATACCAACTTTATCCGTGGTCCACTATAGTGATGTGATCGTTTATAAAGTATATGTTTTGTAACTTTAATACTTGAAGGTTAAACTGGTAAATTGACAAAATAAAATATTTTGACTTTTAAAAGTGAACACTTATTTTGGGACGGAGGGAGTACAAATTATAAAAAAAAACATTATTGATAATAATACACTTTAAATAATGTTTTTTAATTTTTTTTAAGAGAATAGATGCATATAAATTTTAAAAGGGCTTTGCCCTTATAATTTGTACTTTCTCCATCCCAAATAAGTGTTCACTTTTCTTTTTTAGTCGTCCCAAAATAAGTGTCCACTTTGAAAATAAGTGTCCCAAAATAAGTGTCCACTTTGAAAAGTCAGATCACTTAATTTGATCAATTTACCAGTTTGACCTTCAAACATTAAAGTTATAAAATATATATTTTATAAACGATCACATCATTATAGTGAGATCACGAGTAAAATTATTATTTTATTCACTAACACTACAATAAAAGTCATTATCTTAAAATGTTGAATTTCCCAAAAGAGACTTATAATTTGAGACGGAGAGAGTAATATATTTTTTCAAATTTGAATTTAAATAAATAAGTAAATTTAAACAAAAAATAAAAAAATAATTTGTAATTTACTCAAAAATCTTAATTTAGTTAAAAAATATTAATTTATAATTTAATAATTTTTTTTAAATTTAGTTACCAATTTATTTTAGGAGTATTTTGGACATAAAATATTAATTTAAGGAATATTTTGAGCATAAAATATCAATTTTTAACGACAGAGGGTGTATGTTAACAGAATATTAACGAAGTGGGGGCGGTATGTAAGGTGAGAAAAATGTATTGATTATTTGACACTTCAAATGGCTATTTGTCAAGAATTTGAAATGATAGTGTAAGTGTCAAATTTCACTCACATCAAAGATCCTTTATTTAGCTTCAAATGGCCATATTTATACATTTTTATGCTCTTGGGTCATGGCCTAAGTTCATGGGGTCATGACCCACTTTCTTAATAACTACCCACTCTCTTTTTGGTAGTGGGTTGTTGATCCATTTTTCAAGGGAATGGACCCACGTTGATGGTCCCACGTGTATTTGGTGGGTACAATATATGGGCTATTTATTATTCACATACTACATGGGCTCAATATTCTTTGGGCCTAATACATGGACCTGGGCCTGTAATTTTCACTATTTACACTAGCCCCATTCGGGTCGGGCATACGATTCGTGGGCTTGGCCCGAATTTATTTGAATTGATTGATTCCAGCCGTTTTGTTGATGACGTCAGTGTCATTATTGTGGAGAGATGTGTGTTTTCGAAGTTCATGATGGCAGCCGCCGGTTCGCTGTACTCGAGGCATAGGGAATCGACGCATCTCTTCAGCCTTAATGGTGTCTGTTGATATGCAGTGCGTATATAAACCCTTGTGTGATCTCATTTTCACTCTTCATCGCTTTCAAATCTTGCAAGCAATCTTTAGCAGTGTTCAAGCTTTGACCGCCGATTGTACTTTGATTACCGGAGGTTCTTCTTTCTTCTTGCCGGTTATCTGTGTAAGTTTGTCATTCTCACCATGTCTGATAGTAGCGCCACAAGATCTACCGAAGAGACGACCCATCAAGAATATGGGGGATCTGAGGTTCCAAGCCCCCCTTCTGCAAATCCATCTTCTTCATCTTCTCCTCCTCCTTTGTCCATACCAAGTCGTCCGGACCTATCTGGCTTGGGAGCAGCTGTTTCGGAGATAAACAACCAGGCAGATATTGCTGATGTAATTCCGATTGGAATTCCCGTAATATCCGACCCGGTTGGGACCGATGCTCCTGGAGGTGCTCCCGTTGGATCCTCCACCGAACCAGCTCCCTTCGTGGCAGAACCACTTGAAGCTCACAAAAGAAAATTTGTGAACCTTAAAAGTCTGAGGAGGGATTGTAGGATCCCAAAAGAGGTGATCTTGATGGAGTACGATCTTTCTTTCGACTTCAGATTGGGCGACGGAGTGGGTCCGGACGAGGTGTTGTTGTCGGCCCTTCAGATAAAAATGCTTCGATTTCCTCTCCATCCTCTTTTTCATTTTATTTTCTTCACCCTAGGAATAGCCCCTCTACAAGTCAACCCAAACTTCTTCAGGATAATTTCCATGTTAATCCTGATCAACAGAAAGAAAAGGCTATCCTTGGGTCTGGCAGATCTTCTGCTCAGCTACAAGATTGTGGGTCTGAAAGACTGTGAAGGGAGGTACAACTTCTACCCATTCAAGGGTCGGGCGATCTGCCAGGGGACTGAGAAAACAGAGAAGTACTGGAAGGAGAAGATGGTTTTGGTGAAGGGGGCTTGGTTTTACCCCTATTCTAGGAGATGGCCGATCCCATGTGTTTTCAAGCATTTAGCCCTTCTTCCCTTTTCTTTTATCCATAAGGAATCCTGCCTCTGTTCCGGATGCGACCAGCTCAGGGCGGATTTTGTTTATAAGTCTTTAGGTTATAGGGATACAGAGATAGTGGCTCAGGATGTAGAAGCCCGTATTTCTTTGTTAAAATCCAAGGTCTGGTCGGACCGTTTATCATGCACTGACCTGCTTACTCCTGTCAATTTGCAGGGTATATCCAGGTTAGGAGCCAAGTACAAGATCATTATGGATCCGATCAGACCAGTGATTGAGGATGATGATGATGACATGGAGGAGATGGCTGCTCCTTCGACCGATCAAGGGCAAGTGCCTCTGGATTCTAGTCTTCAGGCTGCGAATGTCAACCCGGCGGGCGATGCTTCCGGGTCTGCACTTGTGCAGACCACCATCCCTGAGTTGCTTCAACCTTCTTCCGCCCGAACCAGACCGACGGGGGAAGAAAGGCCCAGTAAGAAGAGGAAGCATAAGGGTAAGGAGAAGAGTTCTGCTTCTTCTGACCAATCCACCTCCAGCCTTACTTCTATGTCCGCCATGATAACACGGGCGCAGGCGCTCTGGACGTCGGAGGAGCTCGAGGCACAGAGGCATGCTGACCCTGACCGCCTTGTGCGCAAAACTCCGGGGTTGTTATTGGGGGTACGTATTTGCTTGATTCCATGTTATTCCTACTTTTGTATACATTACTGACCCACATTGCTGACCCATTTTGCCTTGAATTTTTCTTCTCAGGCTCTCTTCAGCGTCAATGCGTTATGTCTTTCCCACGAGGAGGGCGTGAAGGAGCTTGAACGCCTGAGAGCTGACCTAGCTGAGAAGGATGATCAGGAGAAAAAACTAAAGCTCAGCTAGGGGACCTCCCATCCAGGGTTGCCCAATTGGAAGAGGAACTGGCTCAAACAAAAGAGCAAAATGCCAGGTTGACCAGTGAGAAGGAGAAGCTGGCATCTGACCATGAGGCTCTTCAACACCGATTCGGCATCTCTCAATCAGCCCTGGAGATGTGTAAGAAAGGAGGGCTTGACATGCACCAGCACTATTCTCAGATGAACAGGATTGTAGCTGGTGAATTCTGGAGGAAGGGCTTTGTTGTTGGAGAGAAGGATCCAGCAAGGAGGAAGATCAAAGATCCTGATGCCATGGATAAGGTGTTAGGGGTGCAGAGGCCATATTCCAGCCCCGAGCCTAGTCATGCTCAGAATCTTTTCACAGAATTCCTTCAGGGATATCTCCCTGCTGACCCTCTCAACCCCTCCATAGAATTCTTCCCTCCGACCACACATATGGATACCTTAGGAAAAGATTTTAGTGGTTCAGGCCAAGCTTAGGTCACTCCGTATTCCTTTTGTAGTGCTGTATTTTGTAACATGCCTTTCAGGCAATTTTGTAATACAAAACGGCAATTTTTTGCTTTATTTAATGGAAACTGCACTTTCCTATGGTACGAGTCAGGCAATTTTTATCGTGAATCAGGCTTATGAGCCTCTGTCATTTCATTACTTGAAATTATTTTAATTTTATTCCTCTGGGAGTGAATCAGGCTTGTAAGCCTCTGTCATTTCGCCACTTAGGAAATATTTTAATGTTATTCCTCTCGGAGTGAGTCAGGCTTATAAGCCTCTGGCACCTCACTAATTAGGAATTATTCCTTAAACTTATTCCTCTGAAAGAGTGAGTCAGGCATATGAGCCTCTGTCATCTTCTAGAATTTGTTCCTCTGAAAGAGTGAGTCAGGCATATAAGCCTCTGGCACCTCACTAATTAGGAATTATTTTGTAAACTTGAAAGAGTGAGTCAGGCATATGAGCCTCTGTCACCTTCTAGAATTCATTCCTCTGAAAGAGCGAGTCAGGCATATAAGCCTCTGGCACCTCACTAATTAGGAATTATTTTGTAAACTTGAAAGAGTGAGTCAGGCATATGAGCCTCTGTCACCTTCTAGAATTCATTCCTCTGAAAGAGCGAGTCAGGCATATAAGCCTTTGTCATCTCACTACTTAGGATTGATTATTTTTTTTAATCCTATCTGTTTGCAAGAAGGATGACCATCTTTTTATTATAACCGTGAAATTACAAAGATAACAATATCTGACTGAGTCAGGACAACTAAAATGGAAATTTTAGAGAGATAAAGCTGGGCTCAGATGCCTCTGTTTAATTATTCTGAGAACGAAATAAATATCAGGGATAATACCTCTTCAGTCGTGAGGCATTCTGTGAATTGGGTTCCATATTGCCGTCACTTTTCCTGAGGCGATAAGCCCCACGTCCTATGACCTCTGTGACTGTGTATGGTCCTTCCCAATTTTCCCTGAGTTTTCCGATTAGCCCGATCTTCTTTCGTAGTACCATATCGCCCACCTGGAATTCTCGTCTTTTGACTTTTTTGTTGAAGGTGTTCCTGACCCTTTGATGGTAGGCTGCTAGCCTGATGGCAGCTTGTTCTCGCTTCTCTTCGAGCAGATCGAGTCCATCAACCAGCTGTTGGTCGTTCAGTTCTTCCTGATACAGCTCTGTCCTGGCTGTTGGCACTGTTTGTTCTGTTGGAATGACTGCTTCTGTCCCATACGCCATTGAGAATGGTGTTTCTCCTGTAGGGATTCTTGATGTTGTTCTGTAAGACCACAGTACCTCTGGAAGTTTGTCTGGCCACACTCCCTTATGCTCTTCTAGCTTCTTCTTTAGGGTATTCAATATGGTTCTGTTGGATCTTTCGGCCTGGCCATTTCCTTGAGGGTATGCGACCGATGACGTTCTCAACTGGATCCCATGTTCTTTACAGAATTGTCTGGTCCATTGATTATCCAGATTTAATCCGTTGTCAATCACTATCGCCCTCGGTACTCCGAACCTGCAGATGATATTGGTCCATATGAATTTGATCACGTGCCTATGAGTGATGCTGGAATAAGCTTCTGCCTCGACCCACTTGGTGAAATAATCAGTTGCTATCAGTGCTTGATTCACTGATCTAAGGGCCATGGGAAGTGGTCCAACTGCATCAATCCCCCATTGTGCAAATGGGTGTGGGCTGAATATGGGGTTAAGCAGTTCTGGTGGCGGATGGATGAAATCCCCATGGAACTGACACTTTCGGCACCTTCTGACAAAGGCTTCAGTATCGTGGGAAAGATAAGGCCAGAAATATCCTTGGCTTAGTACTTTATGGGCCAAAGCTCGTCCCCCCGAGTGATTTCCGCATGACCCTTCATGGATTTCTTTCATTACGGCCGATGCCTCTGAAGGTGTGAGGCATCGAAGGTAGGGTCCACCAAAAGATCTTCTATACAGCTGGCCGTGTAGCAAGGCATACCTGGCCGACTTCATGCGGATTTTACGAGCCTCTGTTTTATCATCAGGGAGTGTACCATTTCTGAGGTATTCTGCTATGGGGTCCATCCAGCTCGGCTCCCAAGGTATTGCGCACACCACATCTGACTGATGGATGCTTGGGACATCAAGATAGTCGATCGGGGCGATTCTGGTCAGGTCTTGATCGTTGATTGAAGCCATGTTGGCCAATCGATCCGCATTTTCATTTTCCTCCCTTGGGATCTGACTGAGGGAATACTGCTCCAGTCTGTCTAGCTCCATCTGAGCCAACTTCTTATAGGGCTGCAGCTTTTCTCCTGCGTCGTACTCGTCTTGAACTTGTTTCACCACCAGCTGTGAGTCACTGAAAATACGGAGCTTCTTAATACGGAGGCTCTGAGCTAGTCGCAGCCCAGCTAGGAGTGCCTCGTACTCTGCTTCGTTATTGGTGGCAGGGAACTCCAGACGCACTGACTGCTGGATTCGGGTCCCATCTGGTGTTATAATTTCGAGCCCAATTCCCGAGCCAGCTGAACCAACTGATCCGTCTACATAGAGAGTCCATTCGGGTTCATCTGGATCTTGGAGGATGGACTCTGGATCTGCTTCTAGGAGAAAATCAGCTAAGGCTTGACCTTTGATAGCTGTTCGTGGCACATACGTAATGTCAAATGTCCCGAGTTCCAACGCCCATCTGGTTATTCTTCCAGTCAGATCGGGTTTGGACATGATAGATCTCATCGGCATGGTGGTTGGCACCACGATTGGATGAGTTTCGAAATAGTGCCTTAGTCGTCTCTTTGCGTTGATTAGAGAAAGAACAGCTCGCTCCGCCATGGTGTATCTGGTTTCCGCATCAGACAGGGACTTGCTGCTGAAGAAGACTGGTTTCTGGCACTTTTTGTCATCTTTTATTAGCGCTGCGCTGGTTGAGGTTGTTGACATGGCGAGGTACAGATGCAATGGTTCTCCTGGATTTGGTGAGGCGAGGATCGGTGGACTTTGGAGATACTGTTTCAACTTCTGGAGGGCCTCTGCCTGTTCTGGCCCCCATATGTTTCCTTTTCCGCTTTTAATTGCCTGGAAAAATGGTCTGCATCGGTCTGCCAGTCGGGATACGAACCTGCTCAGGGCGGCTACCCTTCCTGTCAGAATTTGGACCTCCTTTTGCGTTTTTGGCTCTTCGCAGCTTACTAGAGTCTTGACTTGCGATGGGCTGGCTTCGATTCCTCTTCGGTTGACTATATGTCCGAGGAATTGTCCGGATGAGACTCCGAAAGAACACTTGGTTGGATTGAGCTTCATCTTGTACCTTCGGAGTGCATCGAACACTTCTTCCAAGTGCTTGAGATGATCGCCTTTCCTCCTGCTTTTCACCACCGTGTCATCTATGTAGGCTTCAACCGTTTTGCCCATCTGACCTTTGAATATTCCTCTGACAAGCCTTTGATAGGTGGCACCTGCGTTTTTAAGTCCGAAAGGCATTACTTTATAACAGTACGTACCTTCTTCGGTAATGAAGGCTGTTTTCTCCTCATCAGCCTGGCTCATCGGAATCTGGTTATAGCCGGAGTATGCATCAAGAAAAGAGAGCCTTTCATATCCCGAGGTGGCATCTACCATCTGATCAATTTTCGGCAGAGGGAAGCAATCCTTCGGGCAGGCCTTGTTTAAGTTTGTGAAGTCAACGCAGACTCTCCATTTCCCATTCTTCTTTCTGACTACCACCACGTTTGATAACCATGATGGGTACTTCACTTCCCTTATGAATCCAGCTTCTAGCAGCTTTCCCACTTCTTCGGATATGATCTGGTTCCTTTCTATCCCGAACCTCCTCTGCTTCTGCCTTACCGGTCTGACATTTGGATCAACATTCAGGTTATGCTGAGTGACCAAAGGATCGATGCCCGGCATGTCGAGATGAGACCAGGCGAACATGTCTGAATTTGTTTTGAGGAAATGAATCAGCCTGTCCTTTTCTTCTTTCTGGAGATATGATCCGATGAACGTGACCCTGGTGTGATCCGTCTGACAAATTTCCACCTCTTCCAGTGGTTCCGTTGTTGACTGAGTCTCCTGACCCTCTGAGGTAGGGTCTGACTGTAATTGCTATTTCTCGTTGTACAGGGACTCTTCTGGTGCTTCCAACGCTTGTTTATTTCTCTGGTTCAGGTCCTTCATGCATACTGAGTAGCATTCCTTCGCTGCTACTTGGTCTCCAGGAATATCTGTCACGTCCACTCCATTCGGGTCAAGACAACGCATGACCTGATGGAGTGTCGAAGGAACACCTTGCATCCGATGGATCCACCCCCGTCCCATCAGCAGATTGTACGATGGCTTGACGTCCACCACGATGAAGGCTTCTCTCAGGGTTCGGCGTGCTGCTGATACCGACAAATGGACTACGCCTATTGGCTCTACGCGTCGTCCGTCAAAGCCGGCCAAAGGAATCCGAGCCGGGTGAAGCTGTGATACATCAATTCCGATTTTGTCGAAGGCCCATTTTGTCATGATATTGGTGCTGCTTCCTGGGTCAATCATTACGCGTTTGATCAGACAATTAGCTACCAGAAGAGTGATTACCAGAGGGTCTTCGTGAGGCATCTGAATATTCTGCATGTCAGCTTTTGAGAACATGATCTTCGATTCTCCCTGAAGGAGGGTTGTCTGGCAGACTTCCCCGACTCGCCTGAGTTTGTGTGCTTTTCTTAGCTTTGACCTTCTGCTTCCTTCGGCCTCCAACGCCTCTTCACCCCCTTGGATCATGTGGATAACCCTCACCGGTTGCCCTGATGTGGTGCTGTTCGGCTGTGTCGTGTGCGGTTTGTCTGGTCTCGGTTGATCCCTTATTACGTAATCTGCAAGCTCTCCTTTGGCGATCATTGCCTCCACCTGCCTTCGGAGGTTTCTGCAGTCATTTGTATGATGACCATACTCGCTGTGAAAGGCACAGTGCTTGGTCATATCCCTCTGCTCCATCGGCTGTCTCATCGGTGGAGGCGGTCTGAAGATACCTTTGTTTTTGTTTTCTTGGAAGAGCTTTCCCAGGCTGGTTTTGAGCGGAGTAGTTCTTTCTTCCGTTCGTTGACGCTTGTCTGAATTTCTGGATGATGAGGTTTGTTGAGGTGGATCTTGTCGTTGAGGCCTCTGATCCCTCATCCTTTCTTTGGATTTTGCCTCTACCGTTACCAGAGAGGCTCTTCTGTATCTGACAGCTTCCTCCTCTTCTATTCTGAGATACCCTTGTGCTCTGGAGTTGAGTTCACCAATGTTGACAGGGGGTCTTTTCACTAGTGAAGAATGGAATTTCGTGCCAGGGATGACCGCCATACGGAATGCTTCTACCGCTGACAACTGATCGCAATCGTCGATAGAAGACATTTCGACGTTGAATCTGGATAAGAAGTTCTTGAGGCTTTCTCCTTTTTCTTGGGTCATGGTGAAAAGGCTTGATATCGTTTTCCTCTGCCTCCGGTTGCTGAAGTATTGACCGATAAAGCGTCTGCAGAGGTCATTCCAACTGCTGATGGATCCAGGCGTCTGCTTCCTGAACCACAGGAGTGGTGCCTCCGTCAGACTAGTTGAAAAGACTTTGCACAAGAGCGCTTGGTTTCTCCCGTAAACAGTCATTTTGGTCTGCACCTGGTAGATGTGATCAAGTGGGTCTTTCGTACCATCATACAGCATAAAAGTTGGCAGTACAAACTTCTTCGGGAATTCTACTGCTTCAATTTCTTCTGTGAACGGAGACTGAGTCATATCCGTTGTCGCGTGGATCGCCAGATCGTCAGGGGTCTGCAATTTCAAATCTTTCATTACTTCTCTCTGGATTTTGGCAGCCATTTCGTGCAGGCCGTTCTGGGTCGGGACCTACGTCCTTGGCATTCCTCCTGTAGTGGGGTGAGAGGATTCTTCTTCTTCCCTCGGGACTTTATCTCCTCTGGCAGCATATGCATCTTTCTCGTGACGAGAGCTGAAGTGCTCTGGCTCATCTGCGCATTCTGCTGGGTCGGAATTTTGGAGAGGAAATGGGCCCCGAGTCACTCGATGGAGCAATTCGGCATTCTGCTGCTCGAGGGCCGCGTTCCTCTGTTCTACAGCCTCCAACCTCCTCATGACTTCTTCGAATCTGCTTTCATTGTTTGTTGACCGTGTGGACACCATTTTTTTTTTTTTTTGAAAAAATAAAACTTGCAAGTGGAAAAATATATAATCGTTTCCCACAGACGGCGCCAAATGTAAGTGTCAAATTTCACTCACATCAAAGATCCTTTATTTAGCTTCAAATGGCCATATTTATACATTTTTATGCTCTTGGGTCATGGCCTAAGTTCATGGGGTCATGACCCACTTTCTTAATAACTACCCACTCTCTTTTTGGTAGTGGGTTGTTGATCCATTTTTCAAGGGAATGGACCCACGTTGATGGTCCCATGTGTATTTGGTGGGTACAATATATGGGCTATTTATTATTCACATACTACATGGGCTCAATATTCTTTGGGCCTAATACATGGACCTGGGCCTGTAATTTTCACTATTTACAGATAGATTCTTTGTTAATAGCCCTAATTATTACGATGTGAGATGAATATCTATCTTGTCATTTATTTTGTTATGTTGAAGCCAATTATTAAAGCTGTCTCTCTCGGCCAAAAGTAGGAGAGAGTGTGTGTCCAAAACTGTCTTGTCCCACTAAACAGTGTTATTCAGCTATGGACAAAAATGGTATTTCCGTAATTCCAACCGTCACCGGCTGCCCCAATCAGTCCCACCCTTCTTTTTTTGATATATATAACTACCCTTTTACCTAATTAGGTCCTCTCCGCTTCTCCTCTTCTCCTCTCCTTTCCCCCCTGGCACTTCAACACACACCCGCACATAGACTTTCTCTCTCTAAACCACACACACGCACACAGACTCTCTCTCTCTCTTAAAACTCGTGTTCGGTGGATTTTGATGTCTTCTCTGGCTTCACAGATCTGCTCACTTTGCTGAAATTTCCTTTTGAAGTCGCGTCAGGGTACTCTTTCTGGTTATTATATATATATATATATGTATATAGTTATATATATAGTTTTTATTGGTAATCTTTTGATATAGAGTACTTTTTCTATTTATATATTGCTTTTTAGTTGATAAAAGGAGTGTTTTTGTTGGTCATCGATTGTTTTATGTGTGTACTCTATTATTCGTTTCTAGGGTTTTGAGCGGATTGTTTTAGATGTTGATTTATTAACAATTGTTTATGAGTTTATGAGCTCTTAGTGTTTGATTATTGGAAATTTAATCATGAAAGACTAATTATGGAAGTGACTTTCTTTTTAAATTTCCCCTGCTTATGGGATTGTTCTGATCTTGGAAGAATAATTAATTGATATATTAATAGATGTGGTTATTGGCGTTTTTATGTAAAACCCAAATTTATATCTTTACTAATTGTTTTTATTTTGTTTATTTTGAAAATGATTCAGGATTTTAATCTTCTTCTTTCTGTTACTGATATGGATTTTTTTAGTATCAGTAGAAATATAGGTATTTGAGATCTGATTGAGTTCATGGTTTGGAAATTAAACTGTCTCCGGTTGTAATTTGCATCATCTTTGCGTCTTTAGGTTCGGTTTCTATTCTGTCGGATTTATTGGGCCGAATTTCAGTTTACAAAATCGGTTATAAATGAAAATAAAAGTTATTTTTGTGTTCAAAGCCTTCAATTTTAAAATATCTAGCTGGAATATATGTGTGCATGTTTTTTTAGCTTGCCTGATGATTAACAAAGAGATGGTTGTGAAGGGCAGGGGCGGAGCCAGGAAATATATATAGAAGGGGCCATATGTAATTTATTTATAAAATATATATTTTGTGGGCTATAAAAAAAAATTTTGAAATTTTTTGGGAGGGACCATATGTAAGTTCTTATGGGCTTTTGTATAAAACATATATTTTTATAGGTAATTAATAAAAATCTTGAAAATTTTGGGAGGGGCTATGTCCCCCTCCAGCTATAACCTAGCTCCGCCCCCGCTGAAGGGTATTGTTATGTTTTTATATATATTTTTGTTTAACCTATAAATTTTAGGTAGGGATGAACCAGATGATATCTGAAGATTGGGAAAATGAAGAGATGAGAGTAGTAGATGTGAGCTACAAAGTGAATACAGCGGTACTTAAAATTGTTGGACTGGCAAGGATTTATTAGAAGGGATCAAACTGTTTGCTTAGCTGTTACCAATTGGTAATTTAAAGTATGTGTTGAAGAAGGCTATAAATTATAATGAATAACTTGTAGTGTGTGCAAAAAATTTTCTTTCATTTTCTTTTCCTTCTCTCATATATTTGCCGTCTCCATCTTATTGGGTGCTGGTGGCTGAGTGGTGCTTAATTTTTTTGTTTTGTTTTGTTTTGCAAGTTATCTTCAACTGAAATTTATATATTACATTTTACTTCTTGTACTTTCTTATTCATTTGCCTGAAATCAAATCTAATATGGTACATAAATTCATGTATTGGAGTATCCCTTCCCCCCCAGTCAAATCTCACACTGAAAATGAGAAAACCAGAACTGTTCTGTCCACGAGACTTAGATGTTGAAAAACACTAGACTTAAATTTCGTTGTTATGCTAGTTTCCATTTTTTTTTACAAAAACACTAGACTGAGATTTTTTTTCCCTAGGTAGAAGTACATGCATGACTATAACCTTCAGTGAAATAATGTTCCATCTACTTTATCATTATACTTGGGATAGTTGGAGAAATTTGCATTGAGACATTTGGTTTATGGATAATATAAGTAATATTTTTGGTATTCTTCTTTGGAATTTATTTGTTTGTTTGTCTTCTGCTGCCCATCCTAGTATTGTATAAATCAAGTACAACTACTTATGCACTGTCTTCTAATGAAATAGTGTATATCTTCCCTCAATATTCTCCTTTATTATTGATGTTGTTATTTATATATTTTTCTCTATTTGAAGCTTCAACTTTGGGTTATGTTGGAAAATAAGTATTGTATATGTTCTAGGTTGATGTTACACATATTAATGTAGTTTATTTCTCAAATAACAGAACTCGTAACTTAGCTTTTCCCCATTACTGTGTGATTGAGGCAAGCAGGATGATGATGACAACGGTGGTAAGGTAGTTATTGGTGATTTGAAAAATTGTCAAATTGATGGAGGGACCTTGCAATTAACTTTTTGATGCATTTAGTTAATGCTTCTTCCTCATACTCTTGAGATTGAAAGATTTAGTGGTGGTGATTTTTTTATTAGAACAGCAGCACAAAACTCTTTTTGGGTGTGTTAGTATGAATCAATTCTTTGTTGAAGCGGTAAAGCTACAACATTTGAAATCCTGAAAGGATAGGATGTTGGTATGGAATTGGGTTTGTCTTGATTCTCTTAGAGACATGCCTCCATTAATCATTTTTTATTTTTCTTTTGACATTTCTAGTTAATGCAATGGGCACATTGGATCATTATGCAACTGTATAAATGTCAATCTATGGATTGGATAGAAAAACAATGAATCTTTAAATCAAGCAGGTTTTACTTGAGCCATTTCTTGGATCCAATGATTTGAAAAGATGAATCTGACCCAGGATAAGCTCACATCATAGATTGTACAAACCCTATAATATGGGAGGACTATAAGCCTGTGACATTTTAGCAATTTCATATGAATTTCCAGATATCAACTATCCCCTGACTAATGAAGTGATGTAAGAGTTAACTCCCAAACGGTGATGATGTGTAAATTTATACTTTTATGCTATTTTCTGCTGTTGCTTGTCCAGGCAAGAATTGTAGTAGTGAAATGTTTCTTTGCACCTGTCCCATTGAGCATGGTAGATTATTGCAAGTCCTGAGTTTGGCTAGATTGTTGAACTTAAAAGCAGGAATTGTGAATTTTTGGAGTTATGTTATTCAATTCATAGTTCATATTTTGGGTTTTGGTGATAGTTGAGGCTTACATGCTTACTTCTTTTATGATAGTTTTCTTTTTGACAATTTGGTAGGGATGATGATCTAATTATGTTGGACAGAATTTCTAGGGATTTCGTTTTCTAACCTGCTTCACTGGTTGCAGCTCGTTGAATTGATCTATCTCAACGTGCTTGCACCACTTAAGAGTTTCTTTTACATAATTGACTTGTGTAACCCATTAGCCATTTATAATATATATACGATAGTCTGAATTGTATATAATATCATTCATTCATCAAAGACTATATGATAACATTGAATATGAATATTTTCCCCATTTTTTTTTCCTTTAGCATTTTTAATGATACTGGCATGCCATTTGTGCTGACTTTTGTAAAGCATGGGTATGCCACATTGCATTATTGGTGGTATCCTTATGATCCAATCGCTAATGGTAACTGATCCAATACGGGTAGTCCTAAATATTTAAGTGTTTCCTTTTTTTTTTCCTTTTCTTTCCCCCTTTTGGTTAAAGGCCCCTAAACAATTATAATAGTCGGAACTATTCTTGATGTGTTGGTTTTGATGAGTTGGGAAATATTGTTATGGTATATTTTTTCTTAGCTTATATTAAATATTGGAGTCTCAATCTATCACATTCTACATGTTCTAGCAGTGTGTTATCATACCACCTATTTTATATGGACTCGTACACGTGTCAGGTGTGGATCTGTATTTAAATGTCTTATGTGTCATCTCGAAACAAAAGGAATGAGGATCTTTGCTAAATTTTCATATTTTTTTTGTCTTTATCTTCTATATTTTGGACTTCAACAATCTCTTTTTCATATATCATATTGTCCAATATAGGTGTTTCACTCATTTTGAAACCATCATAATATGAAATGGTGCATGTTCAACCAAAAGTGTTAGACACATATCCCACACCCATGTCCGTGTAATGCGTGTCTGACAGTATGTCATCTATTTTTGAAG
Source organism: Cornus suecica (assembly GCA_963922005.1). Lineage (NCBI taxonomy): Eukaryota > Viridiplantae > Streptophyta > Magnoliopsida > Cornales > Cornaceae > Cornus > Cornus suecica. Next base: position 36,744,156 of record OY998247.1, on the reverse strand, counting down.
CTTTCATGTAACATAGCATATAACCATTCTGATTTTGCATCTACATGAGTTTTAGTTATAGGTTAGGATAAAAAGCATCTGTTTCTTTAACGAATAAAATTGCTCTTTGTTTTCACATGCTCTGAATTTAATATTGTGGAAGGTTTTGATGATTAGTGCATTCTGCTTTAGAACAAATTTTGCAGCTTTTATATTTTTAGCCAAATGACTTGAACTTGATCGCTTTAATAAATAGTCTGCAGTGATTACATCTGTGTCTATACACTTTGTTGTTCTTTGGTAAGGTTGAGCGTTGAATAGTTTTGGTGTTTCCTTTCTGTGTCAGGTGAATGAGCTTTAAGGAGTTTTCAGCAAGGAGCACAAGAAGCTCCACAGCTCTCTGCACCTCAATATTGACGGCGTTCCTTATAGGGTTCTATCCTAGAAACGTAATTAGATACGTTGTATGATCTAAGCGTTTCTAGTATAATATTCGGTACTCCGGTTGCAGACAATCAATAGTAATGGACAGAATAGACACTGCAGGCTTTGTGAGTGGTGGAGGTAGCCTATTAAGATTTCTCCGACTTCTTGTTTTAGATTTTATGTACAGATCTTCTAGTAGCATGCAATAAACCTTGTTTTGCTCTTTGGGCCCCTTCTTCCTCGGTAAGATAGTGAACAACATCTAGGTAATGGATCTGAACAAGAAAAATATGTTGGTTTCATGTAGTAGTGAGCTTATGAAAAACAACAACTATGGTGATACAGCTTTACGTTTGGATTGCTTTGGTTATGGGGGAAGCAGAAGTCTTGGATTTGGAAGTACTCAAAGCAACCCTGGGGACTGGGTTGTTCCCTCAAAGGCTTTTGATGATGGTTGCAGGTTGGTACTGGGCTTGGGTCCAACACCAAGTACATACTCTGATGATTATTACCCTTTTGGGGCAAATAAAAACAAAGGAACACCCAATGCATTGCACCAAGGGTTGTCTTCTGACGGTGATTCAATCCTAAAACTTGGCCTTTCTGGAGGATTTAACAACGCATCAGGCAGGCTTGAATATTCAGTGTCATCTCAGGTTGATTTATGTACAGCTCATCACCCTAGCCAAGCATCTATTGGCGGTAATAGACTTGTGATTCCTGTTGTGGATGAAGGTTCTACCACAGCCAAGAAATCTGGTGGCTATATGCCGTCACTAATTCTGGCTCCTACACTGGATAGTAGCCAAATTTTAGAGTGTGTGGCCAAACCCCATAGCCATCCTTTGTTGAGCTCTGGACCTTCTGCTGTCTCTAACTACTCAGTAGAAACTTTCTCTGAGTCTGGAACTTCTGGGACATCGTCTGATTACAGAACTAGTAATACTAAGAAATGCAAGTCTCCGGGGTGTTCAAAAGGGGCACGCGGGGCAACAGGCCTTTGTATTGGTCATGGGGGCGGAGAGAGATGCCAGAAACCAGGGTGTGGCAAAGGTGCTGAGAGCAGAACAGCCTACTGTAAGGCTCACGGAGGAGGGAAGAGGTGCCAGGAACTAGGATGTTTTAAAAGTGCTGAGGGGAGGACAGACCGCTGCATTGCACATGGTGGTGGGAGGCGTTGTGGGCATCCAGAAGGGTGCACTAAGGCAGCACGAGGAAAATCAGGGCTTTGCATCAAGCACGGTGGGGGTAAGAGGTGTAAGGTCGATGACTGCTCTCGTAGTGCCGAGGGGCAGATCGGCTTGTGCATTTCTCATGGGGGTGGACGCCGTTGCCAGTTCACTGATTGTACCAAGGGTGCTCAGGGGAGCACCATGTTTTGTAAGGCACATGGCGGTGGAAAACGTTGCACATTTGCGACTTGCACCAAAGGTGCTGAAGGGAGTACACCACTATGCAAAGCACATGGCGGCGGAAAGCGCTGCCTCTTTAACGGTGGTAGTATCTGCCCCAAGAGTGTGCATGGTGGCACAAATTTTTGTGTTGCCCATGGTGGGGGAAAGCGGTGTGCTGTGGAAGGCTGCACGAAGAGTGCACGTGGCCGTACTGATTGCTGTGTCAGGCATGGCGGAGGGAAGCGTTGCCGGTTTGAAAACTGTGGCAAGAGTGCCCAAGGGAGTACAGACTTCTGCAAGGCCCATGGCGGAGGAAAGCGATGCAACTGGGGAGAGGGAAAGTGCGAGAAATTCGCAAGGGGGAAGAGTGGGCTGTGTGCTGCTCATAGCAACATGGTTCAGGAAAGGGAAACGAAAATCGGGGGCGTGCTCGGCCCGGGACTTTTCCATGGGCTTGTACCTTCTTCATCAAGTGCTATGAGCCACTTTGAACGTAATAACTCTTTCTCAGGAGGATCAGTTCTCTCAGACTCCATTGATTCACTGGAGATGCCGGCTAAAAGACGTAATTATCTTATGCCCCCGCAGGTATTGGTTCCTCACTCAATGAAGTGCTCATCATCTTATCCAATATCGTTTGCCGGAAAGCAAGTGGAAGAAAGCAATGGGGGCAGCATTCGCGGTGGTCATGTGGCTGAAATTGTGATTCCGGAAGGGAGGGTCCATGGCGGCGGTCTCATGTTGTTGTTCGATGGTAATCTGAATAACGCAATCGATGGCATCTGAAGTTTCATGGTCACATGGTGTTGCAGGTTTTAATGGTGTTGATAATTGATGATATGTTTCAACAATGGAATTGTGTGTAAATGTTTAAATGTCTGTTCAGTGACTTAAAAGAGTACTGTTTCGTACACTTGTTAATAATATTTGTCGTGAAGGTGTTCTTAGTGTCTTTGTAGATTTGCCTTGATGACATGCTTGTATGAACTGATCAGGCAAAGCAATTTTAGAAATGTTTGCAACAAGAACTTTATAATCACTCTGTGGAAGGATGTTTTCAGAATATACTGTGTGACAGATCATGAAACTCAAGAACCAAAACATTCACAGTGGTTGTTTTTAAATTTTGTTTTCAGAACACTCAGTTTTGAAAAAGCTTGTTTTGAGAGAACTGTCTTTTCTAGTTTTCTAAAAATAGTAGTAGTTTTTATTAGTTTTTTAAAAATATATATATTTTATTTTCTAGTTTCCGAGTACTGTTTTCACGGTTACAACGAAGCAAGCCCTTATAATTCAACTGATATGCCTCTCAACAAAATCATACATAACATAAAACACACATCTCAACATATTCTAATAAGGGTTTAAATAAGTGTGTAATTAACTTATTATTAATTATTTTACCTTTTAAAATAAAAGGAACAAGTTATGGTGCACGTGTGTTTTTTGTCAAAAAAAAAAAGGAGAAAAAGTTCATCAATAATTGTCTTTTTTAAGTCTTTTTCTTAATCTTCTAAATTTGCAGTGCGAAGTAAGGGATATATAATACAAAATTGTTGAATACGGTTAAGTCTGTTAATATCCAGAAACTTGAATGAAAAGACATACTCCCTTGTCCCAATTTTGTCCACATTTTACTTTTCAATAATTTTTTTGATATTTTGTGTTTTCTATTTTACTATTTGATAATGTAATGCAGTTATAATTTTTAGTGAGACCCATTTTTTTTTTAAGTTAATGAAGAAGAATAATTATATGATAATATTATATTGAGATTCGAAACGGGACAACTAATTTAATACAAGTAAAGTAGGAAAAGTGGACAACTAAATTGGGAGGGAGGGAATAGTAGATTTTATTAAGAGTGATTTTTTTATTTTTTTTCACCCTTGAAAATGTTCTCTGCCTAATAACAAAATTGGTTTTTCACCTTAGGACCAAGATTTATAATTCCGTGAAAGCATAAACCAATTTGCTCAACTTAAAGTTACCAAAAATAAATAAATACTAGATAAAACTAAAAAATAGTGTAAATCCAAGGAATTATTTTACTACTACATTGAAAACTATTTTCGATTTTGTTTTTGAAACATTAAAAACTGCTTTCTAAAGAGGACAGTTTGAAAGATCAAATGGGCCCCACAAACTGTACTAATACAGCCCTAGTGAATTACTGAAGTAGCATATAAATACCAGACCTGACCGGAAGAGAAAGTAGCAGAGACTTTCACAATCTTAGTCCGATTATTTCTCTTCTGTTCTTTTTCTCGGCAACCAAACACTCGGACTGAGACTCGCCAGAAAATTTCTTACAATCGAAAGCTTTTCTCTGCGTGTTGAAGATCATCGAAGCACAACACCACTCCAACAGATCAAATCGCTCGCAATTTCTCAGGTACTATTATCTCTTCTTGACTCATACAGATCATCATCTTTTTTGTGTAAATCTCGATTTCTTTCAAATGCCGATATGTAATTGCATCAATTTGTTATAAATTTATGTGTATTTTTGCATTTTGTGTTGTTTGAATGTTTGAATTTCGTTTCTTGGATCGAGTTCTTGAACTTGATTTCTTATCACAAATTCGAAAGAAATTGAAGAATTGTCTTCCAGTGATCTTTTGAATTTTCTGAATTACATTTCGAATTTTGAATCTGAATTCGTGCTTCACACTTCGTTTCGTTTCTTAGAACATTCTTCTCAATTTCACATACAGAACACACATACGTATATATATATATATATATCTGCGCTATATATATGTGTATATTATCTTTTATTTCTTAGGTCATTCTTAATTTCATATACTGAACACACACAAACGCACATGTATATCTGTATTTGTGCACTTTATACGTAGATATTTCTTTTCTTTGATTTCTTCCGATCATTCTTCTTAATTTCATAAACAGAACACGCGCACATATGCACATCTTTATTTATACATTATATGCATACATAAATCATGTTCGATTTCTCTGTGTATGTGTCTCTAGATCGCGAATTGATACTCGATTGAATAAGCTTGAAATTAGGCGGGAATTCAAACTTCAAATTGCGAAACAAAACGAATTCGAAATTAATAGCCGAATTCACATGGCTTTCTCTCTTATATGATCAATATGTGTTGAATTTAGATAGAAATTTAATTTAATTGACAATAATTTATAGTCTGTGTACGATTGCAGAGAAAGCTCCATGGAAGGACTTTACTTCAGTTCGAAATCTTCGAAGCTCAAGCCGTTAGACGGCAACGTCTCACCGATTGCCGCCAAAAGAGACAATCTCCAGATCTTCGTCGGCGACAGAGGTCGTTATCACCGTTCGTCGAAGAGTCCGACCTTCGATTCATACGCATCTGTTGATGATTGCAACAATTTGCAGAATTTGGACTCCACGCTGATCCGGTACTTGAGATCTGTGTCTCCGGCGGCCTCCGTCGGCGGCGATTCGTATAAAAGCCCGTCGTCCGGTGGCGGCTCCTCCGTGTACCGTCAGATGGCGGGGAATAATAGCGGAGGCAGCAGTGGAGGATCGCGAGGCACGTTGTCGCTGTCGCCGTTGTCGGCGATGCAGAACTTGGAGACGCCGCCGATGTTTGGTACACCGTTGAAGGTGGAGGAAGATGTGGTGGTGATGGACGGCGTTCTGGTGGCGTCTCTTCCCGGTGCGAGGGTGAGGTCTTCCATGTCGTCAGATTCCGGTGGATCGTCGTCGTCCGGGAGCAATAGCCATTTCAAGAAGGAGCTTTGTCGACCGTGGGAGGATTCTGGTAATTGTCGCTATGGATCTAAATGCCAGGTATCTCTCTCTCTCTACATATATATATATATATATATATATATATATATATATATATATATAAGTATGTATTAATATATATGTATATGTGTCTGTGTGTATGCGTTTGTGTATCTGTGAAAAATATTTAGATCCAACGATCAGGAATTCGTTTCTACAAAACCTTTTTCTATCCAACAGCTGAGATTTACCAATTTGTGGGCCTGAACTTTTCAAACTCAAGTACGTGTTCTACTGATGGTCAAATTACAGAGTATCAAGTTGTGTGCGTATTCACAATGATAAATACATATATGTATATATATAGAACCAATGCATGTATTAACTTCAAGAAGTTCTCTCTTTAATCCAATTTATGTACATATACAAAATACAATTATGCTACATTGCTTTGAAATTTTATCAATGATTAATCACATAAAATTTCAATTCCAAATTTTTCAGTATGCACATGGAAAAGAAGAGCTGCGTCCGAGTAGATCCATCAGCAAGACCAAATCCGAGGTGAAGAACAATTTTCTACACTATTTCTATCTTATTAGTTCACTATAATTTACTCTGCCATTAATCACTGAGCATAGAAAGTTGGGTTTTTGTATGGGTGTGTGCTTTTGAATTTTGGGGAAATAATAACAATAAACTACAATTATTTTACTATAATTTACTCTGCATCAATCAATGGCCATTAGAAATTTCATTTGTGTGGGTAAAAATTGACAATCCTCTGTTCTTGCTCCATTTTGGGCTGTGTAGGCTCATCCCTACAAGTCATATTCGAGTTCAGGATCGTGCAACTACGGCTCAAAGTGCCGTTTTTTTCATCATCAGCTTCCCATGGGATCACCACCAACAGAATCAGCAGCTAGAGGAGTGTCCAAAACCCGAACAATCACGCCCACAAAACCGAAACCTGCCAGTGGTAGCAGCAACGCCGACTGGTCTCCACTCAACGATGGCATTGAAGCTGCTTTTCCTTCTTCTGGTTCAGCTGATGGTTCTTCACCAAAGGAAGATGTTGATGCTTACATACACAGTGTTCTTTACGGTCCGAGTAGGAGGAAGAGACTGCCAGTTTTCGAACAAATTTGCCCATCCTAAATAAGCTTGGCTCCTATGTGGTGCATGATTGGTTCCAAATTTCAATTGGGGAAAAGGTAAAAAATAGGTATATACTCTTTGATGCTTTCTTTGGACCAACCATACACTGATTTGCTTTGATTCCATATTGTGCATGTTCTCCTAATGTGGTTTTAGAAGACTAGAACCAACCTTTTTTACTGGTCTCAGTACATATTACAGGCTATGGCATAGAACTAGAATTGAGTATAATACCAAATAAGTTTGCATATATAGACTTGTATGATCTGCTACTTTGAGGATAGATTTCTGTTAGAAATATACTTGTAGTACATGGTGGAGCCAAACTGCTGAGTTGTCAATTGACAGTGGACAAGGACTTGAATTCATTGTAAAATATATATCTCTATCTCACTTGTATGTGTGTGTTTGAGTTCTTGCAGCTACTATAGCGTTTGTTCCAGTTCTTGCTTTTTCTATGTTTTTGTTGCTCAGAAAATTCACCAAAGAACTCTCTAACATGTGAAGACACGCATTTTTTACGCACGATTTGATTTAATTGGTGCCACGTGCAATTTGATTGAACTCGGTGCACCATATCTGCATTCTGCCCATATTGTGTTAATTTTTGTAACATTTTAGGATGCGTCTAAAATTCTAAATTTGTTTATAAAACGGGCTTGAATCGACCCTTGAACTAGAACTCCAGACCCATTCAGGCCCTAACTAGGCCACCTATCTTCGACTTTTATTTGTCAACAGCCAGGTCCAGGTTGACCCATGAGGCCATGTCCTGTGGGCTACTGCCGTTACCTGACTGTGAATTTAGGCCTATACCATTTTACATTTTTATTCGAAGTTGCATTATTCAAACTAAGGTTGTCAAAATTGGGAATCTAGATAGGATCATTTTGGGTCCGTAGAATCGTAAGTAAAATCGTAAGATTCTACCCAATTGTTATAAAAATAATTCAATTCTATTTTTTAAACAACAATATCTCTATAATTCAACAAAAAAATCCTCAAAATAATTTATATAAATAAAAATATCACTTTAAAGTAATAGAAATGTGTAAATATTTGAATTATATCACGTTACTGTTTGTTTAAAAGCTTTACAACTAATTAAAAATATAAAATTAAAATTAAAACACAATTTCTAGAAGTCTAAACAAATATCATTTAACAAACTTAATATAAATTCTATCGATGTATCATACTAACTCAAAATAATATATAACTACCAACTTAGAACAACAAGTTATTCGTACATAACATCACTCCTAAATAAGATCATTGTTATGGTCAAAGTCTTCATCCAATTCACAATCATCGTCAAAATCATCAACCGCCAACATCACTACTACTATCATCTTCATTATCAACACCATGAATGCTCATCTTACCAAATTCTTCATTATCATCTATTTCATGAATTTCCTTCACTAAAACATACAAATAAACAAAGAAAATTATTATAATTCATATGATAAATTTACAAATTTAAATAAAAATTTGAAATTAAAATTTAAAATTAATTGAAACATATAATTTATTTAATGTAATTCATTTCTATTTTTTTAATATAATAGTCAAATATTTATTTTGAAAGTTTAAACCATATTAAAGTTTTTGTTTCCAATATATTGGACCTTTAATTATTTTTTTCATAAATTTGGCTACGCCCAAAAATACATGTGAATACAAAGTGGTGTGCGTGTGAAAGCGTACCTTTTACAAAATAAAAATAAAAATGTAGAATTGTACGATTCTACTAAGATTCTACTTATTTTAGCCCAAAAATTTCCTAAAATAGCGGAATCATGTAGAATCGGTAGAATCTACAAGATTCTATCGATTCTACCTATGTGAACGATTTTGGTGTGATTTGAGTTGTTTTGGGGTCGTAGGATCGTAGAATCATGCGATTCTATGATCTAGGATCGCGATTTTGACTACTTTGATTCAAACCAAGGCTGTAAAAATCGTGAGTCTAAGTAGGATCGTTGGGCCCCCCGTAGAATTGGCCTAATTATTAATAACTATTTTTATTTCATAATCTAAAAACTGATATATTTTAGACTTTTAATTATTTTCTCATATATTTAGATCGTACATTGGGATATTGAACTAAATTATTAAGATTTTGACTTTTTATATGGAGTATTTAACACTCAAACCATTATTTCAACCCAAAAAGTTCTAAAATAGATGCGAATATAATCGTATTAAAAACGTAAAATCATACGAAATCGTAAGATTACAATTTTAGCAATCATGATTCAAATAAACATCTTATTTCAAATAAATTGAATCCCTCATCAAACCAAATGAAGGTTATAGCAACTTTTCAAAAATAAAAAAAAATAAAAAAAATGAATGTTATAACAATTTCAAGGATAGAATTGTAATAGCAGGAATTAATATTGTCACAGTATGCTCCCGTACGTAGTATGATATTATAAGGTTTAGACTTGCCTCGGACAATTTTGTTTTTGGGTTTCATTATCGAAAGGTGTCACATCAATTAAAGACAACACTAGCCTAGAAATATATAATTTCGGAGAAGAAACTACCAATGTATGAATCAGGTTTGTGTGACTACAAGTTCGCGCCCAAGTCTCAATAACATGCATGCAATTTCAATTAAAGCCAAATCATTTAACATTATATTGTCCACCTAACTATTCTGAATTTCTAAGTTACGTACCCTCAAATAATGGGGGATACAAGTTAAGAGTCTTTACAATTTTCTACACTTGCACCATACATATGTGGAGAGCATAAATACACTACTATATAGTATTAAAATCCTTCTATTTTTTCGAAAAAATTTTAAATTCCTTTACGGTTCTAAATCTCGGATCTCCTCATGGTCTGTTTGGGAGAGCTTTTCAAAGCCTCCCAACGGGCTTCCAAACCCAAAAAGTCAGTTTTAAAATTTTTTGAGTGTTTGGTGAAACAATTGAGAAGGACTTTCAATAAACGGAAAAGTTGTAAAAAGTCCGTTTAAGAGAAGCTTGAGATATATGCTTTTCAAATCACGATCCAAGAAACTAAAATACAATTTTAAGTAAAATTTCAAATAGACAGTTTTACCCTTACTTCTTTCACGATCGGGAAGAGAATTCTAATTCATATTCTAACCTAGGGAAAAAGAGTTTCAAGGAAATCTTATTGGATTATAAAAATCTTCCCATTCTATTTATCTTCTAACTTTGGCAATATAAGATTCCATAATTTTTCAAAATTTCTTCTATAAGTGTTAGGGTTTGAAATTTTTTATCACTTATCGACTTTTGGAAGTGTTAGGGTTTTGAAGATAATTCAATGTAAATATTGATATGTAAAATTAAAGAATATTGTGCATTATCATCCAATTTTGTATATTAATGTATCTGGAGTTCTGAAATCAAGTGTTGATACACTCCTATTCATGGTAGGATTCTTATTGAAGAATTTGTCTTAGATATTTCTTATCTGCTCATGGAATACAATTATTTATACGTTTATTCATGTGTGTGTGTATATGTTATACATGTATAAGTGATATATATTAGTTTCTGGTTTATTAGGGTCTCTTGATTAGAGGTTATTTGGAGAGTAATGGTCAAAACAATTCTAGTATTATAATTGTATAAGGAGCCTAATTCTCTCACCAAAATATCTACAAGTGGTGTTGCCATCGTATCTTCTGTGTTAAAAATAAAATGGGATTGAACCCGTGGAGGAGCTCATTGACGAGAGAAGCCCAAAGTTATAGGTTGAAAATGAGGTTAATATTGTAATGTGATTTTTTTTTTTCGTGTGAAAGACCTTTTAAAATTGTGTCACTAAACACAGTTCATTTTTTTTTTAATTCAAAATGACTTATCAAGTGTTGTTTACCGAACATCTTTTTTTATTTTAAAGGATTTTTTATGACCTATTTTTGTAACGGACTTTTTATTAGAAGGACTTTTTGAATAAAAAAGAACTCCCAAACGCTCCCTAAAAATTGATGGGTGAAAGTAACTTTTATCTTTTTAATATTTTAATTAAGTTTTCGTTTGGTTGTTTTCTAATATGTGCCATACTTATCAAATTCATTTACAAAGTTGAAAAATTTTCATTTGAATTTCCTACACCCTAATGTACCAAAACATTACCTATCTAGATAAGCCATATCCAAAAGTACACTCTCTCTCTAACCATCAAACTCCACTGAAATTCTAATCCCACTCTCATCCAAATGACTCTCACTCTCACTCTATCTCCTCCCTTCTCAAACCCCTCTCTCTCTCTCCACCACCACCACCACGGCCACTGTCTCCGTCTCTCCCCTTCCTGCGCCACCCAACAAATCTCAGTCGGCTCCCCGCCACCCGAACCTCCCTCACCCCGGCCCACCCAAACCGGCGTCATCGTCATCGGTGCCGGTCTAGCCGGCCTCGCCGCCTCCACCAAACTCAACTCCCAAAACATCCCCTTCCTCCTCCTCGAAGCCTCCGACGCCGTCGGCGGCCGCGTCCGCACCGACGCCGTCGACGGTTTCCTCCTCGACCGCGGCTTCCAGATCCTCCTCACCGCCTACCCCGAAGCCCAAAAACTACTCAATTACGAAACCCTAGACCTCCGGCGATTCTACTCCGGCGCCAGGGTTTACTACGGTGGACACTTCCACACCGTAGCCGACCCGTTGCGCCATTTTACCGACTCACTCCAAACCCTAAACAACCCAATTGGCACCCTCTGGGACAAGCTCCTCATCGCATTGAGCCGAATTAGGGTTTTGACCAGATCCGACGATGAAATTCTCTCCGCGGGAGAAATTCCGACCATTGATCTGTTGAGGAATATTGGGTTTTCGGATTCGATGGTGGATCGCTTTTTTCGACCCTTCTTCGGAGGTATTTTCTTTGATACAGAGCTCGAAACAACGTCAAGGCTGTTCGATTTCGTCTTCAAGTGTCTCGCTCTCGGCGACAATGCCATTCCAGCGAAGGGTATTTCCGCCATTCCGGAGCAATTGGCGGCAAATTTACCGCCAAAATCGATCTGTTTGAATTCAAGAGTCGCTTCGATCAAATCCGAGGATGATTCGGTAATGGTGAGGTTAGAAAATGGGGAGGTGTTGAATAGTGAGTTTGGAGTCATAGTGGCAGTTGAAGAACACGAAGCAGTTGGGCTTTTGGCGGGAAAATTGAAGAGGGAGCAGGGTCGGCTGAAAAAACCGGTTCGGAGTACGGTTTGTTTGTACTTTTCGGCAGATTCAGGTCAGGTGCCGGTTCGGGACCCTGTTCTGTTTCTGAACGGGTCGGGTAAAGGGATTGTGAATAATATGTTTTTCGCTACGAATGTGGCTCCGTCTTATGGCCCACCCGGGAAGGCATTGGTGTCGGTTTCGCTGATCGGGTTGTTTGATGATGTGAGTGATGAGGATCTGACGGGTCGGGTTGTTGGAGAGCTTTCGGATTGGTTTGGGAGCTCGATGGTGGGCTCGTGGAGGCACTTGAGAACGTACAGGATCGGGTTTGCACAACCGAATCAAAGCCCGCCCACCGATCTGAGAAAGGACCCGAGAGTCGGGTCGGGTTTGTACTTGTGTGGTGATCACCAAACTAGTGCTACATTTGATGGGGCTTTGTTGTCCGGAAGAAAAGCAGTTGAGGTCCTCCTAAGAGATAGGGTGATTCAACAAGTTTAATTACCTTACAATTTTCAATGTTAATAGTTCTATTATTTATGACCATTTTGTCCAATTCTCTTTTATTATATTTGTATATGAAGCTAAGAAAAGGGTCTTGTTTGATTATGTACTTGTAGCATTATATTTCGCTTCTGCAGGTTGGTGTTTTGTGCAGGATGTACTAAGAAATTATGTGAGGGCATGGTGTAAAAACATATTATTATATATAGTGTGGGAGTTTTATGTAATTTCAGTGAAAATAATTGTAGAATTGTAGGGGGAAATACTCTAAAAATTAAGAAAAGAAGATTACTGTCACTCAAAAAAATCTTAGAGAGGTGAGGTTTGTCCAAGCTTTGTGCAAATTTATCACAACTTATAGTGAAATGCGACTAAGGATGAGCTAATTGCAATCGCACAATTGACCAAATGAAGAATATTTTCAAAATGGATTAATGGATCTAATACTCGCACCAGCACAACTTGACACAATATAGAAATTTGTTAAAAGTATATATATATATATATACAAGTCATAAATATAGGTTATAAGCATACAAGTTTGAAGTTAGATAACATATGTACAAGTCCTAGATACATAATGACTTACACAAGCTTGCTTCTACAATATAATCAATACTTAAGTTTTGGAGTGATGCAATTACGAGTATTTATGTTACATATGGTACCCGAAAATGGGAATAAAACGAGAATGAGTTTGGTTATAAATATGAAATATATTAGGAAGTAAATGAATTTTAACGATAATTTTTTAACAATATTTTTTAGTGATAAATATATCATTTTAATAAAAAATACATTGTTTTATAATTTTCTCATAAAAAATAGTGGAACGTAACGAGAGTAGTAGTGGCGGAAAATAAAAATGGTGATGGTGGAGGAGGATGAGGTGGAAGGCAATGGCGGTGGTGGTGGAGGTTTGTTTACTTGAAATGCAAGAATGACCATTTCATAGGTTTAGTAATGAAATGATTTTTCATTCTTAACGAATGAATTCTCATTTTTCGAGAATGGTCATTCATATTTAACGTAGGATCAGAAGCGTTTAACCCCCTCTGATATGCATATAGTGTGCATAAACCCCTATAGTTCTTAAGGCCCCCAATAATTTTATTTATGTGCTTATTGCTCCCAATTTCATTTACCGGTCATCGGAGCTGTGAATTTATTGAAATACCCTTTAAGATAATTTAATAAGATCAAATTTCTTATGTTTGTAGTTTGGGGTCTATATAGCCCTAGATTATATGTATAGTTTAAATTGTCTGAACCGCCATATATGAATTTGGAGAGGAAGAAAACAATTTTTGGGACCTGTTTGGGTAAAGACCCCAAATCCACCGTAATCTGCTCCCCCAATGCCTTATACTATAGGGTGTTTTTTGTACCAAACAAATGAATTAATAAAATGAGCATTTCATTTCATTTCTAAATACTAAACATGACATTAGTTTTTTTCTTGTTCAATGTTCTCTTTATCATTTGTTTTATTTCTTTTAGAATTTCAGTGAACACAGCACACACTTTGCACCAATAAATAAAAAATTACAAGTATTTTAGTGGTATTTATGTTGAAAAAGAACTAAACACATGCAGGATTGTTGAGTTGAAGGAAAAAGAAGTTTACTTGCTAGCTGTAAGAGTAAAAATATGCACCCACATGAAAGACGACCCAAGTTTCATAATGGATTGAAAAAGAAGCCCGGCCCATCGGAATATTCTAGAGATAAGTGGGCCACAAGAAATGAATCCTTAAAATTAAGTGTCTGTTTGGTAACCGGTGAGGTGTTGGTTTTTGGTTGGGTTGGGTTGGGTTTAATGTGATTTTATTCTGAATTGAAACCATGTTTGATGCTGATGGTTTTGGTATGAGAAAAAGTAAAGCTGAAAAATCAAATCATGATTGGTAGAGTTGGTATGGGCTAAAATTCTGAAACCAAACCATGTTTGGTAACTTAGAATGATTTGATATTTTATTTATTTATAATAACATTTTGTAAAAAAATAATATATATAAATATTATTTGTAAATATATATCTTTTTCCATTTGAAATTTCAGTGTTTTTTTACCAATTTATTATTTTTAAATATTTATTAATTTATTATTAATTATTTATTCATAATATTTTTGTTTATTATTTATTTGGTTTTACTTTATTTATTATTATTTTTTGAATGGACTTTATTTAATATTTTTAAATATTTATTACTCAATTTTTATTTATTAATTATTAATTATTAATTATATTCTATTAATTAAATTAAATTTTTAATTAAATAAATATATATATATATTTAACTATTTATCTTTTTGTAAAAAATTATTTAATATTTAAATAATTATTAATTATTTATTCATTTTATTTTTGTTTATTATTTATTTGGTTTTACTTTATTTATTATTTTAAATATTTAATACTCAATTTTTATTTATTTATTTATTATTAATTATTAATTCTATTTTATTTATTTATTATATTTAAATATTTATTACTCAATATTTATTTATTTATTATTAATTGCTAAACAAATTATTAATTATTATTTTTGTTTATTATTTATTTTATTTATTTAATAAAATGACAAGCATGACAATGTTGACTTTTGTTGAGAACGGAATGGTACACCAATGATGGATTTGGGGTTGTGGGTTGGTTTTAATTTGATAGTTAACAAAGAGAAACCATGTATTGAGATGGTTCCAAAATTCTGGTTTTGGTGCCATATGGTTTGATATTGTAAACCCAAAACCAACCTTGCCAAACATGGGGTGGGTTACATTTTTCAACCCAAAACCATAAAAATGGTACCAAAACCGGTTGCCAAACAGGCACTAAGGGATTAGGATATGAAAGGAAGGGGGCAACAATCAAATCCCATTAATTAAGTTGTGATGGATATTTTGAATGGGCCAAAGCCAATCTCTACATGTATAAATATAGGGCTAAGTGATCAATAAATTCATTCTTGACTTGTGTAATATTTCTGCATTTACACAATTGGCGCCATATGTGGGAAACATCCTTGAAAATATTTTCAAAGCTTTCCACTCTCTACGAGAGCTTAGACTAAACAGTCCATGGCGATCACCCGATCACATCAATCCGAGCTACCTCTAAACGGAGGTCAAACCTCTCAAACCAAAGATCTAATCAGGCGGGCTCTGGAGGAGAAGTCCGCCGAGTTAGAGAAACAGAATGCCGAGTTAGTGGCCAAACTAGCTCTGCTACAAAACCCTCAGGAGACCCAACATGGTGACTAGTCCAATCGGCAGGAGCGATCCGTGGGCCGCGCAATCTGAAAGGGAATACCACCACACAAAGTCCAACCACAATCGGGAGGAGGATACAAAGTCGTTCCTATAGGTGCTTGGGGTGCACAATCTTGAGGAAACCCTAATCATGAAAAAGTTAGAAAAAATCATGATCAGATTCCAGAGAGAGGTGCTCAAGGATCTGAAGGTTCAAACCCCCAATGATCTGGCCTCTGAAGCGTTCATCGACGCGATGCAAACACCATTCACACTAGCGATCATTAGCATGCCCTACCCGGAGAGGTTCAGACTACCGAAGTTCACCCTATTCGATGGCACAAAAGATCCGACGGAACAAATCTACCATGTCCACATGAAGATGGACATCTATAATGAAAACGAAGCCTTACTTTGCAAGGTCTTCCCCACCAGCCTGATCGAAGTGGCCCTGATCTAGTTCAGAAAACAACCACCTCAATCCACAGAAAGTTGGCTTAGACTCTACGAGTTGTTCATTGCCCAGTATTTCGCCAACAAGAGACAGAAGAAGACTATATCCAACTTGTTCACCATGATATAAGAGAAAGGTGAACCCCTGAAGAGCTTTGTCTCACGATTTAATGTCAAGATGTCCTCGATCGACAATTGCGATCAGCACTCAGCCATCAAGGCCTTTAGGATGGCCTTGATTCCTGGGACCAAGTTCCATCAATCTTTGGTCAAGAGGCCACCAACATACATCGGAGAACTCAACTCCAGGGCACAATGACATCTTCGGATAGAAGAAGAACTAGCTATACGCCAAAGACGGGCAGCCTTCGCAAGCATGGAGGCTAAGGAATCTGAACCAAAGGCCAAGGATCGGGCGCCAGACCGAAAACGTCCAAACGTTTCGCCTGCACCATCCTAGATCCCTGAAAAGCTCCAAAGGTTCAAAGATAAGATTACCCCGCTGAAGGTTAGATTGGCGAAGTTGTACCAAGAAACTAAGGGTAAAGGGATCTTCCGATCACCACCCCCTATCAGACAGCCAATGGAGCTGAGGGACATATCAAGGCACTGTGCCTTCCATGGCGAGTATGGGCACCATGCCAACGAGTGTAGAAGCCTCATGGAGAATTGATCGAGTACGTTGCCAATGAGGGCACCCAATCAAATCAAATCTCACATACGCTAGCCAAGGGAATAGCGGGCCAGCCCGCAAAAGTCATTCATATGGTTCATGGAGGGCCAAGCCATTCAGAAATAGAGGAAGCCCGTAGATCCCATATCTGTCAACCAAGTTCCTTGACGTATATTCTTGTTATAATCAGATACGCATGAACCCCGATGATGAGGAAAAAACAAGATTCATCACTGATTCAGGCACATATTGTTATACAGTTATGCCTTTCAAACTAAATAATGCAGGTGTAACCTTTCAAAGGTTGGTTAACAAGGTTTTTCAGGGCATGCTGGGATCCACCATA
Source organism: Cornus suecica (assembly GCA_963922005.1). Taxonomy (NCBI): domain Eukaryota; kingdom Viridiplantae; phylum Streptophyta; class Magnoliopsida; order Cornales; family Cornaceae; genus Cornus; species Cornus suecica. The sequence continues at coordinate 36,727,066 of OY998247.1, read as the reverse complement.
AAAGCATACATCAATGATACCGTGGTCAAAAGCAAGGCAAATAATGACCACCTGACAGATTTGCAGTAGGTGTTTGACATCCTCAGAAAGTATAAGTGAAGCTTAACCCATCCAAGTGTTCCTTCGGCGTGTCTTTGGGATAATTCCTAGGATATATAGTTGATCGGACAGGAATACAGGCAAGCCCAACGCAAGTTAGAGCCCTCATAAAGATGGAGGAGCCCAAATCTTGAAAAGAGATCTAAGTCCTGACCGGAAGGGTGCCAACTCTCAGCCATTTTATCTCTCGTCTCACTGATCGATGCTGACCTTTTTTCCACTCCATAAAGGCAGAAAAATGAGAATTTTGGGGACCCGAGCAGTCAGAAGCATTGAAGGAACTCAAAAGTTACATGACAAAGCCCCCCATATTGGCAACACCGGAGGTGGATGAGCCTTTTCACTTATACCTGGCCATATCCACAACGTCCACCAGCGCTGCTCTGGTTAAGGAGGGCAAGGGATACCAGATGCCAGTCTTCTACACCAGCAAAACCTTTGCCGAAGCTAAGACCCGCTACACCAAACATGAGAAACTGGTACTATCACTAATCAATGCGAAATGGCGTCTTCGGCATTACTTTGAAGCACATCCGATCGTGGTGCCAACTATGACTACGATCAGATCCATAATGACAAAACCCGAACTGTTGGGGAGAGTATCCAAATGGACAATTGAATTGGGGATCTACGACATAACCAATGTCCCCCGAACTGCCATCAAAGAACAAGCGGTAACTGACTTTCTATTGGAGGTTGAACCTGTAAACTCTTCAGAAAAAGATGAAGCAGGCCTATGAATAATATTCGTGGACAGGTCGTCAAACGCCAACAGAGCAGGGATCGATATATCATAACGCCTAACGACACTAAAATTCAGCAGTCCGTTCGCTTGGAATTTCCAGCCTCTAACAATGAAGCTGGGTACGAGACTCTTCTGGCTGGTATCTGACTTGCCCGAATCTTACAAGTTCAGAGAGCAGAGGTAAGAAGCAACTCTCAGCTCATCGTTAAACATATTAACGGCGAGTATAAAACTTGAGAGCTAAAGATGGAGGCATACAAGGAACTGGTGATAAAGGAAGCTCAAAGATTTCAACAACTGACTTTTGAGCAGATCCCAAGGGGTGGTAATACGAACGTCGATCGATTGGCCAATCAAGCCTCCGCAGTAGGGGAAAACATGACATGGGTAGTGCCAATCGAATTTATCGACATATCAAGCCTAGACCCACCGGAAGAAGTAATGATCATTCCATAGGAACCCAATTGGATGGATCCTATAGTAGACTACTTAAGAACGAGCGCCTTGCCCGAATCAAAACCAGAAGCCCGGAAGATAAGGATGAAAGTTGTGAGATATACACTTTACAACGGCCAGCTCTTTTGGAAGTCTTTTACCGGACCATATTTAAGGTGTCTTACACCCTCTGAAGCATCTGCAGTCATGGAAGAAATACATGTTGGATCTTGTGGTAATCACTTCGGAGGTAGATCGCTGGCCCATAAAGTCCTCACTCAGGGTTACTTTTGGCCATACCTGTCAAGCGACGTCGAAACATATGTCCGAAGTTGCCGAAAGTGCCAGTTTCACGGAGATGCCATTCACCCGCCTCCAGAACTTTTGAACCCAACGATTGTCCCTCATCCATTCGCCCGATGGGGAATGGACATCGTGGGCCCCCTCCCGCAAGCTATTCGATCTACTACACATTTCCTTCTAGCTACAGATTATTTCACAAAATGGGTAGAAGTTGAGGCATCCACCATCAAAAGCATCCATGTTATCAAGTTCATTTGGAGCCATATCATATGCATGTTTGGTATTCCCCGAACAATAATGATGGACAATGGTACCAACTTTGATAATAAAAGGGTTTGGGCATTCCTCAGAGAGCATGGGATAAATCAGAATACCTATTCGGTTGGGTATCCATAAGGCAACGAACATGCAGAAAGGACGAATAGGACAATTTTTGACACCCTCAGGAAAAGCTCGAGGAAGTTAAGGGCGCGTGGTTGGAAAAATTACTAGAAGTGTTGTGATCCTATCAAACCACCCCGAGACAACCAACGGGGGAGACCTCGTTCGCCATGGCCTACGAAGCCGAAGATGTTATCCCAACCAAAATTAAAATGCCAACACTAAGGAGCCAAGCATGGGAAGAAGGGTCGAACAACCAGCACCTAGCCCAAGATCTAGATATATTGGAAGAAAGAAGGGAAGTTGCGAGCATTCGCCTGGCCGTTTACCAGCAGCAGGTCAGGGTTTGTTTCAACCAAAAGGTTAAGAAAAGAGAATTCCAAGTTGGTGATATGGTACTCAGAAGGAAGATTGGGATTGTTGGCAAACTACGGGAGACATGGGAAGGCCTATACACAATCATAGAAGTCATAGGACGTGGGGCCTATCGGGTGAGAAAAAACGAAACAGTACACATCCATGTCCATCAAAAGACACCTCTGCTATCAAATGTAAGCATCTGTATCCGGTAGGTGGCACCTCTGCTGAGTATTACTTTAAATGCAATGAATTTATTTCATTTTCTCAATTATGGAATCTTATTCGAAAATCTGATCATACAAACAATGAAAATTTTCTTAAGTGTTGAGTTCAAAGACTAACTTGAACTAACCAGAGGACACCATTGAGTCTCAGGGGGGCAGATGCCCGAAGACTCTCATAAAAGCAAAAAGTTTCCTAAGTGTTGAGTTCAAAAACTAACTTGAACTAACCAGAGGACATCATTGAGTCTTAGGGGGCTAGATGCCCGAAAAATCTCACTTGATGAAAAATTTCCTTAGTGTTAAGTTCAAAGACTAACTTGAATTAACTAGAATATGCCACTGAGTCTTAGGGGCCAGATGCCTGAAGACTCTCACTAGATGAAAATTTTCCTAAGTGTTGACTTTAAAGGCTAACTTGAACTAACTAGAGGACATCATTGAGTCTCAGGGGCCAGATGCCCGAAGACTCTCATTAAAAATGAAAATTTTCCTAAGTGTTGAGTTCAAACCTGATTTGAACTAACAAGAATATACCAGAGAGTCACAGAAGCTTGATGCTTGAAGACTCTCGTCAAATCATACAGTTTTCCTAAATGTTAAGTTTTAAAATTAACCAAAGGGTATCACTTAGTCTCGGGTGCCATATGCCCAAAGAGCCTCGTTAAGACCAAATTTTTCTAAATGTTTAGTTCAAGCTAATCACTAGTTAACTAAAGCAACATTCAAAGCAGACAGAAGGGGCATTTTCATGAAGCCATAAGAGTTAAAAAATTTCATTCATTGATATAAATAAGAAATTACAAAATAGTCATTCCAAGGGCAATACAAGGCAATACTGGAAAAATCTAAGTCCTATTGACCCCTGAACTCGGGGTCATGATCGTTTACAATATTGTGCCCTGGGGAAATAAGTTGTTCTAGAGCTAGGGGCACTGGATCTTCTCCCTTCAAGAAGGCGACAAATCTCTTCTCATTCTCTGAAGTCGCTGGATCTTGATAAGGAACGGGCACTTTCATGAAGGCATCAAACTACTCGGCAGTCTTAAATTCTCGCTCGACCAAAGGAATATACTCCATCTCATGCCTATTCTGTGAGGCCATAGCTGATCGAACATCACAGATGGATATATACCGCTGGTGCATATCCAGGCCACCCAAGCGACACATCTCTACCTTTGATCGCTCAAGAGCCAGAAGATTGTCCGACTCTACTTTCTGAGCAATGATCTTTTGGTAGGCAGCCTTTACCTCTGCCAGCTCAGCTACCATGACCCTCCTTTCAACCTCTCCGTTCTCCAACAAGGCCTTCTGGACAGCTATATTCTAACGAAGGCCATCACCTCTTTCGCTAGAGTGATCCAATGCTCACTCGCTTGTTGATTAACGGGCAGAAGCCTGTTCATCTCTCTGACATCAGCTTCCAAGAGTTGATTATATGACTGAACGTCATAAAGAAGCTGACAATAAAAAATCCAAGTCAGAACTAGAAGATATGAGGATTGAGAAAAATTGCTAAGTGCACAGAAATTGTAACTTACTTCCATGGCCATTCTGGGGCCCTTCTGAAGCAACTCGGTCCTTGTAACCTTGGATTGAGCAACCCGATCAATAGGAGTCCATACTCCCTTGGCCATAACTCGAAGGGCATCAGTATCCTCGAAGGTGATATGGTATGTATGAATCAGAGATCCATTGGGGAGGACAAACTTGGGCTCTTGGGGAATGATGGTACGAGCAGGAACCTGATCTTCTGGTGGGACGCTGCTTGAGGCATCAGCAGTTTGAACCCTGACCCTTTTATTGACCGTTCCACCGTCGGTCCTAGATCGAGGCCGTGTATTATGAGCACTAGTAGGTGGAGGTGGAAGATCCAAAGGATTTTGTACAACTGGGCGTACCGGAGGCACCAGGGGTGCTGTAGAGATCAGTGTGGCATGAACTGGGTTAGATCCTTTAGAGACATGAGTGCGTCTGGCATATAAGGGCCTGAGGGGTAGATCCATCATGTCAACAACATCGCCTAAGTTAGATATTATCTCCAGATTGGCTTTAGTCAAAAACTTATTGGCAGATCTGACTTTGCTCCAATTCTTAGCTTTCAGGATTGCAAAATGTTCTTTTACAAGGACTAGGGGTATCTCACTGTCCTCATATCCAAGAAATCTATATGCATACTCTCCCAGGTGTAAATCACAAAACTCACAGAAACATGTAGCTTTGTGGAGGGGATGGAAGACAAGAAGTCGAATAGGTTTGAAGACTCTATGGATCAGGTATGTTAGAGAGAATGGGTAGAGCCAATTGCCACTGATGAATACCATTCTCTCCTTCCAGCCCTGATCGGATTTTTCCTTATCAGAACATATGCCACAACCTTGGAAAGGAAAAAGTTTGTACCTACCCTTACATTCTGTGGCATTCTGAAAGAAGTAGTAGAGAAGTAGGTCGGCTAAGCCTAAGTTAAGGTCTAAGTCTCTATTATACAAGAGGAGTATGGCCAAAATCCTAAAGTTGTTTGGGTTAAGTTGAAGTGGGTGCAACCCTAACATGAAGAAAACATAATGGAAGAAGGGATAAACGGAGAATCTTAGTACTTTGAAATGAACTGCAGATAGAAAAATATTACCCGGTTCAACTCCCTCACTTTTGGAGAAGTCTAAATTTGGTGGGTAAGGGGCCAAAAACACATCATTGGGCACACCAGCTTCGCCCTGAAGATGTTTGACGTCCACTTCAGGTCTAAATTTTCCCTTAAGAGGGGCGACTACGAAAGGAGTAGGATCAGATAAGTCCATAGGACCCTTATCACCAGAAGAGCCCCCTTCATCAGGCATCTCTGGGTTTGCTGAAGAGCCTGGGAGGTCAGGGTTAGTGGCAACATTTCTAGGTGCGAAAGTCTTTAGATGAACAAAAGAGGGTCTACTATTGATACTAAGGGTCTCCGAATCAGTACCAGAGGACAAGACAACCTCATCTACGGATCTAGTGTCATCACTGTTAGACATCTTTGCTACAGAAAGGTAGAAGGGGATAATAGTGCTCTAAATTGGGAGAGAAATTGAAAATAAGCAAGCGACGAACTGACTTAGAAAAAGAAAGTACGATAAGAGTCTTCGGGAAGGTGAAATGTTATTTCGGTGGAGTTCTCAGGCAAGGCAAAACGCAAAAGCCCAACGGAGAATCAAAACAAAGAAAGAGAGAGAGCTTCAGAGAAAAGAATTGCAAATTGTGAAGTGTGAGAAATAAATGACAAACAATGTGGATTTTATAGGAGACCGGAAAAAGATTAGGAGTCACGTGCAAAGGCCAAGGGGTGATTGTCGCCATTTTAGTTGATGTGTGCGAATATCAAGAGAACGTGGGCCACCCATTTCAAATTTGAAATGATGGCCTAAACCATCGACACTTAATGTTTGTGCCATGTTATCACCAAGGCGCCATACATATGAGTATATATACATTCGGTCATGGGCCTTTATGCTTTGAGCAGACCCATAACCTCAGGGTCTGTGTAAGAGTAATAATATGCGGCTCGGTGAAGGACGACCCATGTTTCATAATGGATTGCTAAAGAAGCCCAGCCTATCGAAATATTCTAGAGATAAGTGGGCTACAAGAAATGGATCCTTAAAATTAAGGGATTAAGATATGAATGGAAGGGGATAACAATCAAATCCCATTAATTAAGTTGTGATGGACATTTTGAATGTGCCAAAGCCCATCTCTACATGTATAAATATAGGGCTAAGTGATCAATAAATTCATTCTTGACTTGTGTAATATTTCTGCATTTACACTAGCTAAATTTGTAAATAATTATCTTATTTATATAAACTTTGCTTTATAATTTGAAGAGTTTATTGTTGAGATTTCATATTTGAAATCACAATTATAATATACATCATAAAGACCTAAACTCATATTGTCATAGTATTACCAAGTACGAACCAACTAAATAATTTGTCACATAGATCTTAGGTTATGTTTGGTAGAGTTTCTATTTCTATTTGACATAGAAGAAAAGGAAAAATATAAGCCATTTTTGAAAAAACCAATCCAAAAAAAGTCTTAGGAGCAGCAGTACACATCTCATATGACCGACAATTTAAAATACTTTTACCATGAGAAGCAGATAACGCTTTTTTTTCCTTGGAACCTTGTTATACTATTTGATTCATCATTTTGTAACTAGAAAGTTGACCAGTTGTTTCGGTTGACTCCCCAATTTGACAGTGATGTGGCAATGGGTTCAAAGGAGCAAAAAAAAGGCTGACATGTGCTCTATGGTGACGTGACAAAGGGAATATTCAAATAATTGACTGGACATGGCTTGATAAAAATTCCATGCAGTCAGGGTTTCTCGTTCGATTAAATTAAGAGAGTTCGAGATATTTATTAGAAGGTTTTTCATTAAATAATTATTGATGAGACACTATTTTTAACTTAGTAGTTTAATAAAATTCCCTTAATCCTTATGCATTGTGCAAAAAGACACATTTGAGGATTTTTACATGTTTTAATTCCAATTTTGCCCTTTTAGGATTCCAATAATTAATTTATAATTAAATTATAGTAAGAGAATAGAATAAATATAAAAAATATTTTAGAATTTTAATTTATAAATCTAATATAATTTAATACAGTGAAAATTAAATTTGATTTTAGATTTCTTTGTTCTACCGTAGTACATAAAAGTTTGTAGGATTCCTCTTTGAATTTTAATTTACTTGAATTTATAAATTAAAAAATCACATATAATTTTTTTTAATAGTAATATAGATATACTTTTATTTGGGCACAATTTGAAGTATAATTAAACTTTTTTCATTATATTTTTTATGGGCAAAGTGCAAAAAAAAAAGAAGAAAAACGTGGACAGTTTGAATAACTAAGGCCATGTTTGGCAGACGGTCTTTCTAGTCTGGTCTGATATGGTACGGTCTGGTTCGGTCCGGTCTGGTCTAATCTGATCTGGAAAAGTCTGTTTGGTAAGCGGTCTGGTCTTACTATTTATTTATTATTTATTTATGTATTATTTATTTCTTTATTTAGTATTTCTTCACTTTATAATATATTTTATTATTTATATTATTAAATTATTATTTATTAATTTATAAATATATTCTATTTATCTATTATTATTTCATTATTTAATTCATTTTATTTATAAATTATTTATTTATTTTTAATTATTTAAAAATATATTTTATTAATTTAATATTAATTTATTATTATAATTATGAAGTATTTATTCATTATTATATTTACTTATTATTTATTATTATATTTATTTATTATTATATCTATTTATTATTTATTATTATATTTATTTATTATTATTATTTATTTCATTTTGTTTATTATTTATTATTTTTATTATATTTTTAAATATGTTTTATGTAATTTATTATTTATTTTATTAATTTATTATTATTATTTATTGTTTAGTCCATTTATTATTATTATTATATTTATTTATGATTATTGTATTCATTTTTTATTATTATTATGTTTTATTTAATTTATTATTTATATTATTAATTATTCATTTTTAATTATTTATAAATATATTTTATTATTTATTCACTTTTTATTATTATTATATTCATTCATTATTATTATTAGGTATTATTTATTTCATTTTGTTTCTTATTTATTATTTATATTTTATTTTTAAAATATGTTTTATTTAATTTATTATTATTATTTATTCATTTTTAATTATTTATAAATATATTTTATTAATAAGACCAGACCGGACCACCAGGAACCACCTTTTTTTTTTTGTCTGAAATGAGGCTATTTTGGTCTGATTTGGTCTTACTTGGTCTAACCAAAAATTTGGGACCAATATTAGGCCCTGTTTGGTAGGTGGTCTGGTCGTAGGTGGTCTGGTCTGGTCTTGCGTTTTATGGGACCAGACCGTGTTTGGTAGCATTGGTCCCAAATTTTTGGTTAGACCAAATCAGACCAAAATGGCCTCATTTCAGACAAAAAAAAAAGGTGGTTCCTGGTGGTCTGATCTGGTATTATTAATAAAATATATTTATAAATAATTAAAAATGAATAAATAATAATTATAATAATAATAAATTAAATAAAACATATTTTAAAAATAAAATATAAATAATAAATAATAAACAAAATAAAATAAATAATTGAATATAATAATAATAAATAAATGAATAAAAAATTAAATATATTTATAAATAATTAATAATTAATAATTAATAATATAAATAATAAATTAAATAAAACATAATAATAATAAAAAATGAATACAATAATAATAAATAAATATAGTAATAATAATAAAAAATGGACTAAATAATAAATAATAATAATAAATTACATAAAACATATTTAAAAATATAATAAAAATAATAAATAATAAACAAAATGAAATAAATAATAATAAATAAATATAATAATAAATAATAAGTAAATATAATAATAAATAAATAATTCATAATAATAATAAAAAATGAGTATAATAATAATAAATTAATATTAAATTAATAAAATATATTTTTAAATAATTAAAAATGAATAAATAATTTATAAATAAAATTAATGAAATAATGAAATAATAATAAATAAATAGAATATATTTATAAATTAATATATAAATTAATAAATAATAATTTAATAATATAAATAATAAAATAATAAAGTGAAGAAATAATAAATAAAGAAATAAATAATACATAATTAAATATTATAATAAATAATAAATAAATAGTAAGACCAGACCGCTTACCAAACAGACTTTTCTAGATCGGATTAGAACAGACCAGACCAAACCAGAGCAGACCAGAAAGACCGCCTACCAAATACGGTCTGCTCCCATAAAACGCAAGACCAGACCAAACCACCTACCAAACAGGGATCAATTTTTGTTCAAACAAGGATTTAGGGCCAAACGTCCGTTAACGGCTAATAGAATTGACCGATATACCCTTTACTATATATTATATAAAAATAGAATTGAAACACCATCATTTCTGGTTTTGCCTTCAAACACCATCATCATACCCTGTGGAAAAGGAAGAAGAAGAAGAAGGCGATCCTGAAGCTAGTTGGTTGGATCAAAGACTGAAAGGGCTTTGAGTATTTGCTTCTGGTATGTTTCCGAAAGCTAGAGTTTTTGCTGCTTCGCCATTTTTTAATTTATTTTTGTATTGAATGTTTAGTTTCCTCCTGTTTCGTGTTAATAGCATATGAAATAGGGTTTATTTGTGTATAGTGTGTCCTATTAGGGTTTACAAAGTGTTAATTTGTAACTTTGATGGAATGTATATATGTCTGGTGTGAGATATGCCCTAGATTCCATAGTAGCATACATGTTTTAGAGCATAGTAGTTCACATGTGGGTCCTCTGTGTTGAATAAAATTTGGGGATTTTTGTTTAATCCGTTTCTGTTAGGTCCCAATAACTGGAAACAATAGCTTTTTCCCATCACATGCTTGTTCTGTTATTGTTTTGGTAGTATGAGCATGATTTTGCTTATACATTATTGGGTTTGTGTATTATTTTAGTGTTAAAGTGGTTTAACTAGTTTTATATTTCATATCCTGCCTAGGGTTAGGTGTTTAAATACTTTTTTATATTCAATGTCTGTTTAATGATACGTCTCCAATCTGGTCTGCGTAGCAGTATAAGACAGTTATATATATATATATATCTTAAGTTGATTATTATCTTCAGAATACAGGGTACATTTTCTTAAGTTGATTAGTATCTTCAGAATATATTTTTGCTGTGATTCTATTCTACCCCAGTTAGGGTTTTCTTTGTCTTTTAGGGGGATTCAGTTAAAACCCTCTTGTTGGTTTTATATTCAGCTGGCATGAAGGATGAGGACGACTCCAACCCTTGTGGGTCGGGTATGTCTCGGGCAAAGAAGAAGAGTAAGACAGAAAAGGAGAAGCACACTAAGGGTATTGGGGGTATTGGGTTGAAGATGATGGAGAAGATGGGTTACCAAGGTGGCGGGCTTGGGAAGAATGAGCGGGGAATTGTAGCTCCGCTTGAAGCCAAGCTGCGACCAAAGAATATGGGTATAGGTTTTAGTGATTGCAAAGAGACCACGAGCGCGCCTGCATTACAGGAGGAGGAATTAGAGGAGAAGAAAACTCTGGATCACAAGTCTGTGGAGGGTCGCTCGTGGTGGTCAAAGCGCAAGAGGAAGGATAAATATCTTACGGCTGAAGAGTTGTTGGCGGCCTAGAAGCAAGAGCAGAAGAGCTTTGAAGAAGTTGTTCATAAAGTTTTTGATATGTGGGGACCTCAGGTTCACATCTTAACAAACTTGGACAACTTGAATGCAGATCAGGACAAAGCTGACATCCCCATGCCTGGGCTTCAGCATAATGTTAGACTGGTGGTGGTCTTGGCTGACATGGATATATAGATATTACAGCGGGATTTGAGAAATGAGGGGGAGACGGTGGTTGCTTTACAAAAGGAGAAGGACAAGTTTCTAATTGAGGCAGCCCGGCAGAAGGAACACCTGGATAGTTTGGAAGAAATAATTACCATTTTGGACAGGATTGGCGAGGAGAACTCGTTGGGAACATTGACATCGGACTCGCTTGCCAAGTCATTTGAGGCCTTGCAGATAAAATATGTTGATGATTGTAAACTCTTTAACCTTTCTTGGATTGCCTGCTCATATGCTGTGTCGTTACTTATTAGAGTATTTCAAGGGTGGGATCCGCTTCAGAATCCATCCCATGGGTTGGAAGTGTTATCCGTGTGGAAGAATCTGTTGCAAGGGGAGGATATATTTAGTATATCTAATGTGGCTTCACCATATAGTTAGCTGTTTATGGAAGTTGTTTTTCCTGCTGTGAGGATATATGGCACCAACACTTGGCATGCAAGGGACCCTGAACCAATACTTCACTTTTTGGAATGTTGGGAAAAGCTGCTGCTTCCTTCAGCTCTCCACAACATACTGGACGACGTTGTTATGCCCAAGTTATCAGCTGCTGTGGACTCATGGGACCCGCGCCAGGAGACGATTCCAATTGATGCTTGGATGCATCCATGGCTACCCTTGTTGGGATAGAAGTTGGAGACTTTCTATCCAACTATATGTAATAGATTGGAAACCGTTCTTCATGCTTGGCACCCCAACAATATGTCGGCTTATTTTATATTGTCACCTTGGAAGACTCTGTTTGATCCAGCCAGTTGGGAACAATTAATGGTTCGATCCATTATTCCGAAATTGTTGGCTGCCATGCAGGATTTCCAAGTACACCCAGCAAACCAGGAACTTGACCGATTCAATTGGGTCCGGACTTGGGTTACCATTATTCCCGACAATCACTTGCTTTGGTTAATGGATGTGTTATTTGATAAGTGACAACGAGTTTTGTATCAATGGTTATGCCCAAACCCAAATTTTGAAGAAGTGGCCCGATGGTTTAAGGTTTGGAAGGACCTTCTCCTTGTGGAACTTGAGGCACATCAATACATTCTACATCGGCTTAACCTGGGTCTTGGTATGATGAACCAAGCTGTTGAAGGCATGGAAGTAGTACAACCTGGTTTGAGGGAGAACACTGGCTATTTTAGCGCTGTTGAACAAAGGCAATTGGAGCCTCAGCAAAGAGCAGCAGGCCAGGTTCACCAAGCTGGTGCAAACGTGGGTAGCGCAGCCCAGATGGAGGTTACATGTGGTGGACTTGAGATGAGTATGAAAGAAGTTATTGAAGTCCATGCACAGCAGAACGGGTTACTCTTTAAGCCTAAAGCTGGCAGAATGCAGGATGGTCATCAGATCTATGGCTTTGGTAACATAAGTATAGTTATAGATTCCGTACATCAATTAGTATATGCACATATTGAGGACAAGTGGGCTTTGGTATCCCTTGATCAGCTGCTGGATATGGCTTTGAAGCTATTGTAAGTTCTGATGTTGTCATTACTGACTTTTTATTTTTTTATTTTTTTATCACCTTAGCTTAGATCAGTATCAGATTTAACTGTTACATCTTCTTTTCATTACACAACTTGCAATACATAAATGTTGGAATTTTGGATTGAGAATCCGCATTAGGTGTTAAAATGTCTTGGAAATATTTCAATTTTCTTAATGTTTTTACTTTGGCCTAAAAGGGTTGTCTTAGATTGAAGAGAACTATATTTTAGAGTGTGCTGTTAGTTGTGTAAATCCAATTCGTGGGTTGGTGTTTCTGCTTTAGATTGTACTATGGGGCCTAAATGCATGAAATATTTGCTACAACATTTGGCTGCCAAGGGTAAAATCATTTATAAAATCATCAAATCCTTGTTTAGAATGGTAAGGGGGCTAGAACTACTGCATTAAATCCCAGGAACATGAAAAAACAGGAAGCATAATTTGTTTCTTTTTGTTTTGTTTTGTTTTTGTTCTTTTTTTCCTTCTATCTACAATGGATGCATTCAGGCTGCTTTACACTCACTTCAAACAAATTTAAAAGCGAAAAAAACAAGAGGAGAAGAATATGAACTATGGTTAATTTAAACAAATAACAACACAGCGCTACATAGTTCAGCATGTTTTTGAAAGGTACTTGATGTGGGGTTACTAGTTGATGGTATGCCACTTAGATTATTATAGTAACTAGTCATGGGAGTAAGCTAGGAAATTAAATTCCCTACATCTATAGTTTTAGTTCCTGATACTAAGGAACCTCTCTAGTAAAATGCTTCACTAGGTTACATACTGCTCAAATAACCTTATCAGTAGAAACGAAGCAAACACTGCTTTATAACAAGTTATTTATTTATTTTTTATTTTTAAACACTTGACTATGTTCGATTATATTTAGGAACTCACACACCCCCACATGAGCCCTATAGGGCTTGAACCCTAGACCTCTCCCAATTTGGGGAGGAATGGAAATACCATTAGACTCTGTTGACAGAGCCAATAAAAAAAGAGTTTTTGTTGCAGAATGAAATATAACAAATAAAAGAATGAGTTTTAGATTTCAATGAAATTAGAATTTCTATATACCGTTTCTCTCTACATCTCAAACATATCTTCTTATCTCTCCATTTCGATCTTCCTTCAAAGACTTGGAGAACTTGAGAAGCACCATTCTCTCTGTGCCACTATTACCACCTGATTCTGGTAATTTTCAAGCACCAAATCTAAGTTCCTTTGAGGAACCGTCAAGGAAATATCTTCATCCATATTTTTTAATAATCCGAGCCTATATAATATCATTGGCGAGGTATGTTCAGTCTCACTAATAGTATTCACCTTTGTCTCTGATCATCACTTGTAACAAACAATGAGAACAATGGCTTTGTGACGACAACCTGGATTTCTGGAGGTGATAATCACCACTGTGGGTTCTTGTGAATAAAAGTAAGGTAGGGTAGAGACTGTATTGACTAAAGACTCAATTGAATTAGAGCCTAAAATTAGAATGAGGTGTTCTGTCAAAGTTAAATGATGTTGATCTCGGTCTATGGTTCTTGGCTCCTTAAGTGTAGGATGAAGGTCTATCGTAGTCATAGATAGGAAAAGGGCTAGCCAACATGGCAGTCTTGTCTGGTCATCAGTTCTCGTCTCTATTTCCAAATTACAAGGGCATCTCCACTTGCGCTGTGCTTGTCAAGTCGAGGCAAATAAAAGAAGCACTTAGGAAATCCTGACCATAGAGGTGGAAAAAGGAACAAGCTTCCCTTATAAATCTTCACCATGATGCTAAAGGATGCATCCCATGTATCATAGTGCAGTCACTCTGATGATGGCTTTGTATGTCTAATATGCTTATTCTATATAGTTGTCATATTATTGAGGCATATATCAGCTGAGTCAAGTAGTGTCTATTTTTTTTTTTTTTTTTTTGATTCAGATCACAAGCCTCAAACGGAGGACATCTTGGTGATCTTTCAATCTTGACCACCAGATCACAAACCCCTGAATCTTCTAGTTTGTTATGAGAATCCAGGTACCTTGAAGCTGATTATGACGAATCAGTGATGATTCATTGAGTTGTGTCCCGTCCACATACTTCATGATGGTAGATGACAAATTGCACATCACAGGCATAAACAAAATATAAAAATGAATTAGATCTCTGAGGTTTAGGACAGTAAAACCACTCTTATGAACTTATTTCGACTTACCAAATCTAAGACGAGTAACTTCCAAGACATATGTTACTTCCAAGACATGGATATCAGATGTAAGTTTTTGTTTATTTGTTTAGCTGTGCATCAAGAGGAAAGTTGTCCACATGTGGTGTTACTGATAATCAATTAGTAGTTAAGGCCATTCTGCACAAACATATTCGTAATCAATGAGTTTCTGATTTTATTCCCTTAGGCTACAAGATATGACTGTATCTATACCTTGTGGACCTTCAAGGATTTGAATGCATAGCATGGCTGCAGTAATTTCCGCTCCATGGCGAGAATTTGACGTTATAGTAATGCACAAGGCAATGGGCGATGATTGAACATATAGATCCAAAATGAACTCGAGTGAAAGGAAAGAAATTTTAGACTACAAGTCTCCTTTGTGTATCATGAGGTGTTTGCCTTTGGTGCCAAAACTGATGCAAATCACATGGACTGGGGTTCTTCAAGTAAGACAAAGCATAAAATTTTGCCAATAAAAAGGAAGAAAGAAATAAAACCATGGAAGACAAGAAGAGAGGAGTTCCTCATCCGAATTATATTTGGTTGAACATGAGATGTTTGCCCTTGGTGCCAAAACTGATGCAACTCACATGGACTGGGGTTCTTCAAGTAAGACAAATCATTAATTTGCCAATTAAAAAAAGGAAGAAAGAAATAAAACCATGGAAGGAAACAAGAGAGGAGTTCCTCTGCCGAATTATATTTGGTTGAAAAAGGCATCAAATCAAGCGCAGAGAGAGAGAGAGATTACTTATGGACAGTGCAAAGCAATTTTCCAAGATACAATTATTATAGTTGAAGAGAATAGGGGGTGAGGTAGGTCCTGTAGCGAAGCTCGTAAAATAATTTTCAAATGAATCTCTTGTGTCTATTTATATAACATTTTCTACTTGAAGCGAGCAACCTATAGAGGGAAATATTTTAAGGGCAATTCAACATCATCATCATTGTTGTAATCTCCCACGATTGGGGTAATATGAACGAGGTCAGTGACGCAGCATATTACTTGAAGGATTTGAATGCATAGCATGGCTGCAGTAATTTCCGCTCCATGGCGAGAATTTGACGTTATAGTAATGCACAAGGCAATGAGCGATGATTGAACATATAGATCCAAAATGAACTCGAGTGAAAGGAAAGAAATTTTAGACTACAAGTCTCCTTTGTGTATCATGAGGTGTTTGCCTTTGGTGCCAAAACTGATGCAAATCACATGGACTGGGGTTCTTCAAGTAAGACAAAGCATAAAATTTTGCCAATAAAAAGGAAGAAAGAAATAAAACCATGGAAGACAAGAAGAGAGGAGTTCCTCATCCGAATTATATTTGGTTGAACATGAGATGTTTGCCCTTGGTGCCAAAACTGATGCAACTCACATGGACTGGGGTTCTTCAAGTAAGACAAATCATTAATTTGCCAATTAAAAAAAGGAAGAAAGAAATAAAACCATGGAAGGAAACAAGAGAGGAGTTCCTCTGCCGAATTATATTTGGTTGAAAAAGGCATCAAATCAAGCGCAGAGAGAGAGAGAGATTACTTATGGACAGTGCAAAGCAATTTTCCAAGATACAATTATTATAGTTGAAGAGAATAGGGGGTGAGGTAGGTCCTGTAGCGAAGCTCGTAAAATAATTTTCAAATGAATCTCTTGTGTCTATTTATATAACATTTTCTACTTGAAGCGAGCAACCTATAGAGGGAAATATTTTAAGGGCAATTCAACATCATCATCATTGTTGTAATCTCCCACGATTGGGGTAATATGAACGAGGTCAGTGACGCAGCATATCAATGAAAGCAACTATGATAAATAAGAATAGCACCGTATTCTTAGAATACTCGAATCCACGAGAAGAGATTGAGAGAAGCTCCTGATTTTCTTTTTTATAAAAGTAAAGAATGAATCCTAAACAATTACAATAGCATCTATAAATAGGCCTAAGCAAACTCTAAAACAGAAAACCCTAAACAAATTGGATTAATATGCAGAGGAAAGGTTATTTCTCTATTTTGCACTTTTTTTATAGATGGATTTTATGGTGAGATCAAATTCTTGTGTAAGTTATTTAAACGAATAATAATTCCCCCGTATTGGGATGCTCTCCTCTTTTGAGCACTTTTTTGTTTCTATATAAATCTTCCCTAAACAAAGAAAATTCACATGAGGAATGAGAATCTGTAAATGTCTTGTATTTGATTGAATGGAGAAGAAGGGATTAAAATGGGCATAGAGATGAATTTATGCACTGTTAGATGATACTGTATAATATGAGGTAGAACATATAATCTATTGGCAAAGAATTAGAAACAAAGATTACCTTAACTGTTTTGTGCGTGGAGTGTAACAAGTGTTGATTTTTTTGGTTGTGATCTGTAGAATTCTCCACAAGAAGTATATTGCCTTTCAATCCTTTGTAGCAACCGAGGTACTTGATAAATAATAGTTTTTATAAACTAACAGGTACACGAGACTCGTTGTCATACTATTCTAACTCATGATTATTTATAAACAATACTCTGCGAAAAAACATATGTAGGAATAATAATACAGCACCTGAAGGCTATTGATTTTCGAAGGGAGGCCTTGCATCTATAATTTGGTGAGGCTTTTGAGTTTCCAGGAATATTTGTGCATCTAAGCCCTACAGTAGTCAAAACATGATGTGCAGTTCTACAAACTTTTCTGTGCCTCCCTTCAGTCTAATGCTCTGTGCCCTGCTGCTTAGACCAATTATTTATTTATTTATTCTCCTTTTATTGTGCGTGTGTGTAGATAAATTTTAAATAATACCTTATGAGACTAAGTTCTACTATAAAACCAAGCTGGAAATCATGGAATATATTCAGAAGAGCTGCGGTATATGTACTTTTTATCATTTCCACCGTCTTGCCTACCTAGAAAAATCATTTTCTCTTACAGTTGTATTTGCTTCAACTCTTCTGTGGTGTTGTACTTGATTGGGGTATAGTGTGTTCATTTTGTTGCACAATAAGTCCTAACTTGTACACCCCTGTTTGAGTTCTTTTGTGGATGATGGGTGATTGTGGTATTGTGTGTTCTATAGAGGATACTTCTTTGGTGGGTGTTATTATATTAAGCAAGTACTAGTTTGATTCAATTAATGCACACCTGAAAAATAAAGGATAGTAACATCATAGAATAGCTAATGCATAACTGTTAGAACAATTTTGATTATTCTGGTTGGCGGTTGATGAACAATGCATGATGGTTCATTGTTCTCAACTTGATAACGATATGGTGATAGGGGATGTTTATTTGCCAGATCGGTTCAGGATTAGGAGCTGGAGGAGTTATAACCTTCTTTCGAGTTGATAGAGAGCAGGCTATGGGTACAAAGATTGATGACATGCGGTAGGGTGGTATGCATTTAAGCTCTTCACCAGATTCTTAAAGGAGATTTTGAGATTGCATTTCCATGGAAAGTGGAGGAGGATAAAAGCCCCTCTCTTGGTGACTTTTTTTGGGTGGACAACGGGGTTGGGAAGGCTTCTGATCATATAGATAATTTGAAGAAGTGCCAAAACATAGTCAATTGACGTTGCATGCACTAGAGGGATAAAATGACAATAACTCCTCTTATTGCATCCCCTAATTGCAAGAGACGTTTGGTCAATGTTCTTGGCTATTTCAGGGATGTAGGCGGTGGTTTCGGCCAGTGCATGGGAACCTCTGGAGCCTTGGAGGGGTTGTTAGTGGGAAGACAAGCTCAAGACGCTTCGATAGCAGCCTGTTATGAGTGTAGGAGGTTTGTGGAGGGAGAGAAATAGGAAATTCTTTTGAGGGTGGTGTGGAATAACCTATTTGGGTAATACACATTGTATTTTGAACTCCTTGTTTCTTAAAATGAAAGTGCCCGTATGTACATCTATAGAGGCATTTGTAGATTAGTTTGAATAGTGAGAGGTTATAGTGCTATTTTTGGTATAGTTGTTCCTTGGGTTTGCTCCCTTTGGGCGCTAGTAATAAATAAAGAACGAAAAAAAGAGCTTAGTAGACAATTCTTTCTTTCATATACAGAAGCATGCAAGGGAATGCATGGATCTTAGAAATTTAATTTGTAATAAAGGAGTCCAAACTATTAAAGCTAGGGAAATTATTTTACCATGTCCTACTTTTTTATTTTTATTTTTAATTAAAAGACTAATAAATCCTAGTTCTTTAAGAACAATAAGCCCTACCTTTGAGGGTTTCTTTTTTTTTTTCCCCATTTTTTAGTGCATGACAGTAGTTGTATATGACAGAAATTGTATTTTGAAAATCTGACATAATATGGAGTTCTCACACAAAAAAAGAGAGGAATTCATGCTTCAATAGCACTCAAATGTAGATGGTAGAGAAATTTATGCATCATACCAGGACTGGCACAACTTTTCTTCATTTTTAATCCAGTTTTGGTTTTGAGCTTGTAGTCCCCACACCAAACCTTTCATAAATACTGTTACCTAACTACTCAGCTCTATAGATGTTCCACAGAATTTGTATATCCCATAAATTTCAAAAGCATATATTTAGTAGAAGAAGTATGACACTAAACCTTTGATATCCATTTGCAAAATATATCTAAGTCAAAATCTATATCTGATAGTCATTGTTCTGTTAAGTAATTTGACTTGTCACTGTCTGTGAGACGGGATATAAGATTGATTGCTAAGAATGTAAATGAATAATGTCCGGTGATTTCCTAATGTATTTTCACAAACAATTGCATTATGTGGTAGTGAATAATTTTATTTCGTGTATATTTTATTTTTTGTTTTTTATGTATTGGTTGAATACACTTTACTGACTTATGTAATTGTGTTTATGCAAGTCTGAGTGTATGGAGAGAGAGATTAAGGGAGACACACTCCTACTGTGATCCAGAGGATTTTCCAATTATTTCATGTGAAGATTGTGTAAAGGCAAATCATGGATTCATGTTGTGGTTTATTACACTACAACAAAAGTTGTGTATAACAGCAAATATTTAGTGACAAATCCCGGAAACTGCCGTCATAAATATCTTTTTAGTAGCATTTTTCATGTTTGCTACTAACTAGTATATAAAAATGCTGCTATCCTTTTTATTTTATTTTTTCCTTTTTTGTTTTTTTGTTTTTCAATAGACCACACCGTTCACAGAGACAATTCACATAGGTAATTTCTCTCTCCGACTCTTTCTCTCTCTTCCTTCCTCTACTCTCTCTCGCACATTCTTCATCTCTCACACAAAGTCACACAGAGTGGATTACATTCTTTGTCTCACCTGAGATCGTCTCTCACAACACACAGATCGGAGTTTCTATCGTCGTCTCACCGGATCGTGAAAATTATCGATCAATGGAAGTACAGATCTCAGATTATTGATCTCTTATTTCTGTGTATCGATGGATAGAGGTAAGATTTCTCTGTTCTTCACCTAATCTTTGAATATTATTTTCATCTTCTGGTTATTTGAATTATTATCTAGTTTTTTTCAGTTATTGAAACCCTAATTTGGTGGAGCGAGTCAGGAATCTTTGTTTACACTTGGGAGATAATAGAAACCCCAACATCATATAGAAAAACTCACTTCTCTTGAGCTTAGATTATATTTGTTGTTCAATATTCAATTTTAGAAATTTCTTTGTAACAATAAATTCCTAGTCATTAACTGGATCTCCTACTTTTACTTTCTCTTTGAAAGGGACTGCCGATTGAAGACTTAAAGAACCAATCTCAGGCTTTTCCTGAGCCAAGCCTTCCTTACCACTCCCAAAGATATACGGATATAGATATACGGATAAGATATATAGGGTATTTTAATTATTTTGCTGGTATATTGTCATTCCTTGATAAATTTCAGTTTGTGTAATTTTATTGATTAGTTGTTTTGTTCAATTTCTATATTTCGTATTATTTCAGATGTAATCACAATTTAGTGAATAACAAAATAATTTGGAGAAAAGCAGACACATGATTCTTAGTGACGTCAACGAAAATCTTACTTTCTATGCAGTCTCTATCTATTTTTATACAAGCACTTCATCTTCTTGATCCTGTTGCATGTATAGATGTATAAAGAATAGTAATTGTCTAAAAAGTAAATTGCTTGTCATGTTTAAGTATACACAACCAAAGACATGTTTTCAACATTATAGGTGTTTGTTCCTTTTCAAGTATATAATTGTTACCTTACAAGTTCTGAATATATGTTTTCTTGGGTGGAGGGTAGAAATTGTAAATCTATAAATGAAAAAAATAGACTTTTTGGTTCTCTTGGTCCATAGGGCCCATCTTTTGTATCTAGGGGTGAGCTGACAATTTCTGACATGATTATATTTATTGTTATATTTATTTGCAGATTTTTTCTGTTCTCTAATTGGTCATGGATTGAAATATATTAATAAACTATTACTGAATGATGTCAAATTCAAATTCAAATTCATTTTTATTTTTTATTTTTCGTGTTGGATTGTGTCAAATTTTAAATGTTTGATTTTCGTGTCGACTAGTGTCAGATTACATGGTCGATCCGTGGGTCGACACGCTGACACGAATTGCCAGCTCTATCTAGGGGTGCACTCCCTTTTTGAGTGTCTTTTATACTAAAATATTACTTATAAAAAAAAAACAAAAAAAACAAGTGCTGAACCTCTAAGCAAATTTGAGTTATAAAATAGTCATTTGATCAATAGAGTAATATTAAACATTAATTCCACTTTAGGCACAACAAGGGGAAGCTGAGGTGAGTGTGGAAATTGCTTGTCCAGCCTAAGAAATTGGACTTCCATTCGCTGGTATGATGGTAATAATTATTTTAATATAGTGTTGAACAGGATTTCACATTCACTTTTGGTGTATTTATGGGCAACTTGTGGTATGCCATTTTTTTGTTGGATTGTCTATTATGTGTTGTTGATTCCACCATGTTCACCTATAAGCAGTAAAAGTGTTTATGTAGCTTCAATCCATTGTACAGTCTCTTATACTAGCCCATTGAACAATAAACATTTCTGAATTGTGCCTTTCCTATTTGCAGTCAAGAGCAACTTGTCCTTGTCCTATTGGTGTTGCATTGGAGGAGAAAGAGATGAGGGTGAGGAAGGTTTTCAATTAATGGGATCCTTAAAGGTCAAGTTCTAAATGGTATAAGTAATGAGGAATTTTCTTTAATATTTACTCATCAAATGTATTTTTCTGTGGATTTCTCATACAAGAATTCACTCACAAGTAAATCAACGATTCTCTCATCTCATTCACTAATTCTGAACTCCTCACTCTATTTGCCAAACAATTTGTTTTTATTTCGTTTACATTTCAAATGATTTAAGGTTCTTGAGTTGTAGTAGTTTTACAGTTTTCTTTGTCAAGAATTAGTTTGTTCATTTTTAGCATTTGGTTATGTTCTTGCATTTTGCATTTTGGCAGTCCTGTTTGTGTGGGGTTATAGTGAATTGATGATTATTGGTTTAGTAAAATTGTGGTTAGGGAAATGTGAATTTGTGTGGTTTTTATTTAACCTTTTCAGACATAACCTTTATTTGATTTATTTATTTATTATTATTATATTTTTGAAATGTGATTGTTCTGATGTTGAAGTTTTGTTGCACAACTCTCGGTGTTGACTAATGCAAATGATGTCAAATATTGAGCAAGTGGCATGCAATTTTGAATAAGGTTGCAGTCCCCAGAGACAGAGATACCCCAGGAGCTGTAGCCATCAGCTGGATTCTGAAGTTATATGCGACGTTCATATGGTTGGCATGCCTTATCTACCTATTTGGCTTTTTGCATTTTGTACCAATAGGAGAGTTTGTGTCTCTTTATGATTTTTGCCAATAGTTACTATCTGTTAGTGTGACATTGAAACAGTTTAGTGATTATCAAAGTTTGAAATGTCTAATATATGTTTAATTTAAATTTTGACAATAATTGAAAAACTCGCTATGTTTTCTTTTTTTTTTTGCTAACTCTTATGATTATTCACGATGCGGGACTGTTGGAGAACTGGTGCACTCAATGAGGCTGGAGGATGGAATCAACTATGTTTTTCTATGCTATATGAGTGATTTGGGTGCGTTTATCTAATTTTGGTGTTCTGGTAATAGGATTTTAATATGATTCGGGTGCAGGAAGGGTGATTATTATCGGTATTGGCGAGTTAATGACTGTTGATGATAAGGAAGAGGCTGCATATCAGGTTTGTGGTTGTTTAGCAAGTCTTTGATGGTTATTTGGTGCTCTATGGGTGTGTTATTTTCTGAAATGCATGCGCATGGATGTCTTTAATCTGATGTAAAATGATATTCGTGTTGTAGACTCAATCCATTTGAGCTGGAAAGAAGGCTCATATGTTTTCGTGTTATATGCGAACAACTACTGTGACAGTTTCCTATTAATGTAAATCAGGAATATGATCTCCCTAATAACAATAGGATTGTTGGACACCTATGTAAGTATGGTACTTGTATAGGTTGAGTGTTATCAACGTAATTAGTTCACAGATTGAAAAATGTATTTTTATTTGAACGCATGGCCGGTACTTTTCAGAGTTTTAGAAAGTGTGGTTAGTTGTGATTTTTTCTCATGTAATATCAAAGTTAGGTGAGGTTTAATATGGATTCCAAATACTTGCACATTTTGGAAAAAAGGGGGAGAACTATATTCTAATATAGTCTAAAGTCCATGTTCATGCAACATATAATGCCTAAATTTTGTGTATATGTAGCCACTCCTTCCAGTTCCATGTTCATGCATATAATCTGCTTTTATCATTAAGCCGATGAGGTTACAATAGTTTTGCATCGAAGATATTGTAGTGGTCATAGTTACTGTATTAATTAAGTATTTAGAGTGTGTAAACAATGGTTTCCTGAAAGATGTATGGATATCCGGATAGCAAGAAAGTTAAGACGTGAATTTTGGTTCTCTCCTATAAAAGTTGGTCCGCCTTCTGACTTTATTTCTTTCTGTCTGTACTAAATAGACAGAACTTACCGTTGTTGCTGTGACAGAATCTCAGAGAATAGTGTCATCCGCAACTGGTGAGTTTCAAAATTTGTATTGAATGCTTTGTGCAACTTTTCTGGCTATTTAAATGCTTGTGGTTTTCAATATATACATATATATATATATATATATATACATGTCAAATGAATCAAATCAAAGTAAGCAGATAGACCAGTGTTAAATTTCCAGAACTCCTATTTCTTAAAAAGATTGTTACATAAACATAAAGCTGCAAATGAAACCGTATTTTTTCAGTTGTCATGTTTAATTTTGGTGGCAATTTTTTAATAATTTGTTGTTATGAAAGATTTTCTGGTTTATAAATGGGCAAGTTCTTCATCATGAATTGATTAAGAAATTAGTGATTTTGCATCACGTTGTTATTGAGCGATACTTTGATGATCATATATTATTATTTTGTAGCTTACTTGGAAGCAAACAAATATATAGTGGTTGATATATAATTTGCTAATGTGTTTTCTCATACTGTATGCAGGTAAGAATGGTATATGAAGTATGACGAAAGGGAGTCTCATGTTTTACTTTGTAATGCAAATCTTAAGGAGTTCATGGGACATTAGAAGTATTTCTTTTGTTTTTGGTTTTTATTGCACTGAATGATTTTTGTTTTTTTCGACTTTATTGTAAATTTAGTAAATGGTATATTAAAAAGGGATATCTGCGAAAACCCTCTCTAATAAAAGTGCGGAATACGCCCTATAGTTTACTTTTGTGTATATAAATTCATGAGAATTAAAAATGTTGCACATTGCTCCTACCGATTACTGTCCGGCCATGTATCACGGTGAAAATGTCATATGCCTGCCCATTAAATTTAAATTATATGAATTGCCCATACTATCCTTTTGTGATGACGAAAATACCCCTCATCTCCTTCCTCTCTCATTTTCACCATTACCAGAGGTATCTCTCATCACCTCTCACAAGCTCTCTCATCCTTTGATATGGGTGAAATCAAATCCCTAAAAAATCATTAATTATGACAAATAATGAATTGCATACAAATACAGGAAATCCTATACAAGAAATGGGTAGAAGCCAAAACCATTGGACCCATAAAATCATTAATTAAACTAAAATCAACCCATGGTCTTAGGTTGGCTCAGTTCCAAATTGAAGTTATCAGCGGATTGGGGAGTTGAAGACGAATATCACGACTCGTAGCCATGAATTAGAAGGTGTTCACACTGATCCTTTGAAGAGATTGATAATAAACTGAGAAACATAATATTGTGAGAATTGTATATATATATATATATATATATATATATGGACATACACACGTGACACGCCAATAGGTTTGTATAGGCAATTTGTGTTATACATCACAGTCCATTTCCTCCTGTGAATCACCAATACCCTTCTCACCATCCTTCCCAAAGTCCTCAAATTTCATCCTTGTCGGCACAATCTCACCCGAAGCGGACCAAAATTTTTCCGAATCCTCACTCTCTATCTCAATTTCCCCAATTGATTCGAAACATACTTGACTCTTTTTCATTTTCAAGAAAACCCAATTCATATGACAGACACACATGAAAAATTAGGGTTAAGGTTTTGCAAAGGGGATGAAGGAGGAATTTTTTGTCATTTTACAATTGTTATTTTTTTAAATTTAAAACGAACAAAATTATATTAAGGGTATTTTGAACATTTTATACCGATAGTGATTGATAAATGATAGGGTTATTCCCACCGACACCCCCTCAAAGAGACCATAATTCCACACGGACCCCCTCGATATTGAGTATTCCCACATGGATCCCCTCTGACAGACGGCCGTTAGGGTTATTGACGTTTTTATTGTGAAATTACTAATTTGCCCTTCGATATATATTTAAAAAAAGGGTAAATTGCAGTAGCACCCCCTAAAATTTCACTTATTACATTAGGATAATATATAAAATATGAAATTACCTATATGCCCAAAATATATATATATTACGAAAATATATATATATTAGAAAAAATATATATCAAATTTGAAAAAATATATAAATTATAAAATTCAAAAATAATATATAAAATTTGAAAGAAATATTTAAAATTCAAAAAAATTATATAAAATCTGAAAATGCAAAAAAAATATAAAATTAAAAAATATATATAAAATTTTGAAAAATTATATTAAAATCTGAAAATATATAAAAATTTAGAAAAAAATATATAAAAGGGGAAAAATATATAGATTCAAAAAAATATTTAAATTTCAAAAAACATACCTAAATTATAAAGTTCAAAAATAATATATAAAATTTGAAAGAAATATTTAAAATTCAAAACAAATTGTATTAAATTTTCAAAATATATTTTAAAATTTGAAAAAAATTATAAAATCGAAAATAAATATAAAATAAAAAATATATATAAATTTTGAATTTTTTTAAAAAAACATATTAAATTCAAGACAAATATATAAAATTAAAAAAAAAACCATATAGAATTCAAATAATATATATTAAATTTCGAAAATAATTATAAAATTCGAAAAAAACATAAAAAATTATAAAATTTGAAAATAAATATAAAATTCAAAATATATATATATTAAATTTCAAAAAAAAAAAACTAAATTCGAAAATAAATATAAAATTAAAAAAATATTTAAATTTTATTTAATTCTTTCTCTCTCTCTCTCTCTTTCTCTCTCTCTCTCTCACACACACACAGACACAGACACACACACACACCCCTCCCTCCCTTTCTCTGCACACAGCGCACACACACATATATATACACACACACACATATATATATAGATCTATACATATATATATATACACACATATATATACGGGTATATATATATATATACGGGTATATATATAACAGCTATATATATATATATACGGGTATATATATAACAGATATATATATATATATATACGGGTATATATAGCAGAATATATATATATATATATGTATATATATACATATATATGTATATATATACATATATATGTATATATATACATATATATGTATATATATACATATATATGTATATATATATATATATATATATGTATATGTGGGTATGCAATATATATAATTCCAATCTTCATTCTCTCTCCCAATTTCTCACTTCCAATCTCTCTCTATATATAAATTAGGGTTAGGGTTTTGAGATACCCAAATTGAAGAAGAAGAAGGATATGTAGGTCATTTTATATCATTTTGAGGGCAAAATAGACAATTCACAGGGTGGTTAACGGCAGAATTTAACGGCGTGGAGACGGAGGGGGTCTTTGTGGGACAAAATTCAATTTTGAAGGGGTCTGATTGGGAATAGTGAATATCGAGGGAGTTTATGTGGGATTAGGGTATCTTTGAGGGGGTGTCAGTGGTATTTACCCTAAATGATAAATAGGTGAAATACGCACATAAATATAAATATTAGGGTCTCAAAAAATAACAAGGGTTATATACCCTTATATCGTTACTACATGGGGTTAATCGCTCACGACCCTATTAAAAAATATAAAGTTGATTGTAAGATTTTGAATTTCTTCTAGATTTGCTTAATTGAAATAGGTGAATGTTTCATAATTTGTTAAATCAGTTAATATATAAATTGCATATATAAATCAATAAACATCACCGTATATCGAATCCAAAAAATATATATATATATATATATATATATATATTCAAATTGTGTTTACCAGCAATTATATTTGCTTTCACATCAATTAAAATTACTGTCTAGGGTGAAGCTATTGGAGCATTTATATTTGCTGCAATAAAATTGATGTTTTATGGTGAAGCTATTGCAGCATTTATATTTGCTACAAATTCTACAATAACCTCGCAACACAGGCAATGACAACAAATTTTAAAATGATGCAATAATTGCTGCCATAGCTTTTGCCTTTTGGCAGCAATTTTTTTCACTTTCAGCAGCAAATAAAATTATTGTCACTGAGGATTTTTATTGTAGTGATATATATATATATATATATATATATTATTGTATACAAAATTGCATGAAATAGAAGGGAGCTCCATGCGTGTTCCAGGGTTTTCTTTTTCGAATTGTGTCAAAGCATGTGCTACGCATAGCTTTAGAACTTGATATTTAACTATTTTTCGTCAGATTATTGCTTGTGTACTAGAGTATAAGAAATGCTAAACAGGCCCACAGCCCATATGAATAAAATGATTAAAAAAAATACTCAAATCCCAATTTAGGCCACAAACATCACATGCCTAATGATCGTATGTCTATTTGATGCTTAATTAGATCTGCCAAAACCATGTTAACTGAACTAATGTCAATTAGAGGCCTTAATTGGACAATTTAATGATTCTCTTAACTACCGAAAGAACATATATGCCATTTTACATTTCCAGCTTTGCCAAGTAGCCATTATCACCTTTTTTTTCTCCTTCTTTTTTATTTTTATTTTTATTTTCTAGCAATCAACATCTACGTGTCAATCATTGGGCATGAAAAAAAATGCGAAAACGACCTTGAACTGGGTAAAGTTCCTACATAAATTTTAGCTTTCAGGGGTGAAAAACTTAACGAAGTCCTTTTGTATCAAGAAACTAGCATGTTTCCACATACAGTTGTAGAGAGAGAGAGAAGAGTGCTTACAGAGAGAGGGAGGCAAACTGCTCAGTACTGTTGCTTAAGAATTAATATGATCATTTTGGTATAGGAATATACTCTCGGGGTGTCAATTTGTACAATAAGTTCAAAGGAGAAACTTAATCAGCTCAGTTAAGATAAGTTTGGAAGCAGCCTTCCAAATGGCCCAATGGATAACTTGTAATTAGTGAAACACCTGAAATGCATCTAGGTCAGAATCTGTACAAAGGGATAGTTTGGCTTGTTTTTAGCAAAAGCAGTTGTGGCAATTTTGTATAAATATAAACCTTTGTGCAAGAGTGCAAGAGGTCCACAACCAATCAATCATAACATAGTTTCTGTTTAATTCCTTAGCTTAATTATACTTTCATTGTGTAGCCAAGCTTTCATTAGTTGTAGTTTTGTTTCCTTAGTTTAATCAAGCTCCAAGCATTTTCAAACACAAGTGTTTGTTTTACTTTCATCCAGACATGGATTTTGTTGATGTGAAATGCATGTTCTCTGATGTTTCATTCTCACTGTTACAAGACCTCTTCATTAAGGCACGTAAAAGAACCTAAGTGGAAGTTTCACGTTCTTCCTTCCACATGGAGCCTGAGAAGTCAATTGCAAAGGAGAATTTCGTTGTTTTCCGATCCCTTTAGAATCTAGGTCAAGATTTCTGACACGTTCGCACTCAAATCAACTAATCAGCTGACCTAGCCGAATTAAGAGGAAATAATCTAGGTCAATATATATTATGAAAACTTAAAATATGACTTATAAAATTAAAATATGTTTAAAATTTGATTTTGTTATAATAGAGAGAAAAATTAACAAGACCTGAAAAGGTTTTATTGTTTGAAAAATTACAACACTTTTAGATATGTTTTTATTTTAATTTTTTTTTGAATTTTAAGGAACTCACACAAATCTTCCGCGCTTGGATAAAACGAATTACGAGAATTGGTCGATCCAATTGAAAGTCCTTCTTGCCCCACAAGATTTGTGAGACTTTATCTAGACCAGTTATGACGAGCCAGTTTCAAAAGAAAATAAAGATTGATTGAGCGAGACCCAAAATGTCGTGCTCAAAGAAGCCTGAAAGAAGGACAAGAAGACGTTGTACCTGCTTTATCAAAGTGTCGATGAAACAAGTTTTGAAAAGATCTTAGCCGTCAACACTGTCAAGCAAGCATGAGAAATTCTTCATAAAGCACATCGAGGAATTGAAAAAACAGTTAAAGTTCGACTCCAAGTTCTAAGGAGTGAATTTGAACTGTTGCAAATGAAAGACACGAAGTCAATTTCTGAGTACTTTACTAGGACATTGATTATTGTGAATCAAATCAGAAGATATGGCGACAAGATTGAAGATGTTCGTGTGCTTGAAAAGATTATACGCTCCCTCAACTCAAAGTTCGAGCATGTAGTTGTTGCTATTGAAGAATCAAAGGACCTTGATGCAATGACAGTAGATGAGCTGATGGCCACGCTAGAAATTCACGAACAAAGAATCAACAAGAAGAACACCTCAGGTACTCTAGAGCAAGCTCTTCAGTCAAATCTAACATTTAAAGAAAATAAAGAAGAATGATGGGGAAGTTCATAAAGAGGCCGAGGTAGAGGTCGTGGCTATCGAGGACGAGGTGCTAGATCCAGAGGCGGCGGTGGAAAAACTAATTTCAATACCGAAAGAAATAATAAAGCAGAATAAATCAATCTTTTAGAGGACGAGGTCGTGGACGCAACTTCAATAATTGTCAGAATTATGACAAAAACAATGTGCAATGCTATAACTGCAACAAGTATGGACACTACAATAATGAATACAGAGGAAAGACAGTTGTTGAAGGAGGCGAACAAGTAAATTTTGTCGAGAAAGAAGAAAATGAGCCGAGATCAATGTCGCTGATGGCTCAAAATAAAAATACTGATGACAAAGGTATATGGTATCTAGATTCAGGAGCCAGAAATCACATGTGTGGAAACAATCACATGTTTTTCGAGCTTGACGAGACGAGGTAAGGGCAAGTCTCATTTGGTGATTTCACAAAAATTCTAGTAAAAGGAAAGGGCAATATTCTAATCAAGCTCAAGAATGGAGATCACGACTTCGTATCCAATGTTTACTATGTTCCAGATATGAAGAACAATATTTTGAGTCTCGGATAGCTCCTGGAGAAAGGTTACGACACCA
Source organism: Cornus suecica (assembly GCA_963922005.1). Lineage (NCBI taxonomy): Eukaryota > Viridiplantae > Streptophyta > Magnoliopsida > Cornales > Cornaceae > Cornus > Cornus suecica. Next base: position 36,696,582 of record OY998247.1, on the reverse strand, counting down.
GCATGAATGATTTGTGTCTAACAATTAAAGATACAAATAAAAATCTCATTGCCTGGATAAAGATGTCAAAGAATAGGATGTTTCCTATTCACATCCAACATGATGCAAGGAAGTGTTTAAATGAAATTGTTGAAGAGAAGGACTGGCTATGGCATTTGAGATAAGGACATCTCAACTTTAAAGGCCTGAAGTTGCTTAAGCAAACAGATGGTGAAAAACAGATGGTGAAGGGACTACCCTACATCAACCATCCTAATGAAGTATGTGAATGTTGTGTACTTGGGGAAACATCACAGATTGAGATTTGTTAAAGAAGTCAGATGGCGATCAACAAATCTTCTAGAACTCGTTCACACAAATGTGTGTGGTCCATTGAAGCCAATTTCATGTGGAAAAATAGGTATTTTCTTACCTTCATTGATGATTATAGCAGAAAGATATAGGTGTACTTATTGCAGAAGAAATCAGAAGTATTTGACAAGTTCCAACAGTTTAAAGCTTTTGTTGAGAAGTAGAGCGGCCACAATATCAAGACCTTATGGTCAGATCAAGGAGGATAATATATGTCGAATGCATTCCAGAATTATTGAAAAGAGCACGACATCTGACAACAAACAACACCATCCTATACATCTAAGCTAAATGGTGTTTCTGAAAGGAAAAATCACACAATCTTGGATATGGTTAGAAGTATGCTGAAAGGAAAGTCAATGCCCAAGGAATTTTGGACTGAAGCGGTATCTTGTGCTGTCTATCTTCTGAATAGGTGTCCAACCAGAAGACTCTAATTCAAGACACTTGAAGAAACCTAGAGTTCATACAAGCCAAGTGTCAATCACCTCAAAATTTCTAGGTGTATTGCTTACACAAAGATCCCAAAAGCAAGAATAACCAAGCTCGACGACAAAGGATAAAAATATATCTTTATCGGATATGGTGACTGAACAATGGGATATAAGTTGTTTAATCTCATCACCAAGGAAGTAATTATGAGCATGGACGTGATCTTTAAAGAAAATAAAGCTTGGAGCTGGGACCAGAATGAAGATGGAAAAACCAAGGAGCTTGTACTTGAAGAAGATGAAGAAGTAGAAAAAGAAGTTGCAATGGAGCCACAAATTCTACCACATCAATCTCCTGTACTTGCAATAAATAATCCTTTATCCTCATCATCACCAGATGAAAGATCAAGTGAAAGACCCAGAAAAGTGAGAAGCCTGAGGGAACTATATGAAGCCACTGAAGAAGATCAAGACCGGAATTTGCAATGCTTATTTCTGGATAGTGATCCTGTCAGCTTCACAGAAGCCATTCAAGAGAAGAAGTGGAAGTCAGCAATGGATGAAGAAATTAGGGTTATAGATAAGAATGACACATGGGAGCTGTGTAGTCTACCAAAACGTCAAAAGCCTATTGGAGCGAAATAAGAATGAAAAAGGTGAAGTTCAGAGATATAAAGCTCGCATGGTTGCAAAAGGTTACAAACAGAGACAAAGACTAGACTATGGTGAAGTATTTGCTCTTGTTGCTCGATTAGAGACAATCAAGCTGATGATATCTATTGCTGCTCAGAATAGATGGAAGTTGTACCAACTTGATGTGAAGTCAACATTTCTGAACGGATTCCTAGAAGAAGAAATCTATGTCGAACAATCGCTGGGATATACAAATGACGGACATGAAGACACGATGTATAGGTTGAAGAAAGCTCTCTATGGACTGAAACAAGCTCCACATGCATGGAATACAAGAATTGACAAGTATTTCCATGATAATGGGTTCGAGAATGTCCATATGAGCATGCATTGTACCTAAAGAAAGGTCCAAAAGGACGTGTACTATTTGCAGGTTTGTATGTTGATGATTTAATCTTCACAGGAAACAACCCAGCCATGTTTGAAGAATTCAAGAAAATCATGATACAAGAATTTGAGATGACAGACATAGGTCTGATATCACACTTTCTTGGAATTGAAGTGAAGCAGAATGCTGAAGGAATCTCGATGTACCAAAGTAGATATGCAAAGGAGATTCTCAAGAAGTTTAGAATGAAATCATGCAATCCAGTATCAACTCCGGTGGAAAGCAGCGTGGAACTCAGAAATAATGAAGATGGAGGAAATGTTGATCCAACATACTTCAAAAGTTTAGTTGGAAGTCTTTGGTACCTGACTTGTACCAGACCAGATATACTCTACGGAGTTGGATTGATCAGCAGATACATGGAGGAACCAGATCAATCACACCTAAATGCTGCAAAGAGAATACTTCGCTACATCAAATGTACGATCAATGATGGTTTGCTATATACCTTAACTGATGAATTAAGATTCACTAGTTATTCAGATAGTGATTAGGGTAGAGATTTAGATGAAATAAAAAATACAACTGGATTTGTGTTTTAAATTGGAGATACATCATTCACATCATCATCCAAGAAACAACCGATAATAACACTATCATCATGCGAAGTTGAATACGTAGCAGCCAACTCAATTGTGTGTCATGCTATTTGGTTGAGAAATGTCTTGGAGCATTTGTGTTTTCCACAAGAAAAACCTATAGAGATTTTCATTGATAATCGTTCAGCAATTGCACTTGCAAAGAATCCAGTTTTTCATGAACAAAACAAGCATATTGATACACTATATCATTTCATCAGGGAGTATGGGCAGAACAGAGAAGTAGAATTAATATCTTGCAAGATAAACGATCAAATTGCGTATATTTTTACAAAGCCATTGAAGCAATACATGTTCAACAGACTGAAGATGATGTTATGAATGTAGAAGTGTGGAGAATCAAGTTTAAGGGGGAATGTTGAAAAGTAAACTTGATCATTCATATCGATTGAAAGCTCCAAATACATGCACAACCCAAAGGTCAAGATATGATGCACCAAAACCATGCGTGATATTTGCACGCTCATATCTTCCAAAGTCAAGAATGGCGGCAAATGAAGATTTGCTTTATCAGTTTCTATATTTCACTTATATATATATATATATAGGAAGTATGGTATTGTATTAAGAATCAAGTAAGAAGCTAAGAAATAAATTGTAGTGTGAGAAATCGTTTGTAGTCTGTTTTGTATTTGAAATTGAAGAAGTTTGTTTTTCATATATTTGAGTGATCCTGGGTTATTACAATCACCATAAGTGATTTTCAACAAATTTGTGAAATGTCATTTGTGTGTGTGGATATGATATATATACATGTGTGAGGTGTTTAGTCGAGTGTTTTTTTCTAAATTCTAGTGAAGGGTATTCGATAGATTTGTTAAATAACCATTTTAGATTTTTCTATCTATTTGAAGGATTTGGGTCGTTAGGACTTTTTAGTGATGGATTTGTGAAATGCATTGCAAATTCTTCACAAATTATACCAATATATGGATAATTAGGAGAATTTATTGATTTAGTAATTTTTTTTGTGTTGATTGATGCAGTTACAGAGCATTTGATGAATACGAAAGGGATTGAAGTTGCTTGGAACCAAGTCAAGCTCTATGATTTCCTTGAAAGCCACATTGCCTTGTTTGATTTGTATCTCTAAAAGCTATTCTTATAGATAATTCTGAGAACAAAAAACCGTTTCCAGAAAATAATAAAAAATGACTTCATTGAAAAGACATTATTATAACCAAGTTTTTTAAAAACTGAAGAAAGCATATTTTTTTTTCCAGTTTTCAGATATTCAATTTTCAGAAAACTGTTATCATAAATGCAAACCAAACGGGCCGTTAAGATCTTGAGAGGCTCTGATGTGGAATTCATCACCTCAAAACATTGAAACACCAAAACATCATGAAGTTCACACTTCCTGTATTAATACCGCTAACGGAAACATTAATTTTTTCAATGAGATATCCTAGGACGTTTTCAGCTTTCTGTATGTATGTGTGACCATAATTTTGTAATTTGATCTCAAGTGGTCACTAAAATGAAATATAAATTTAGGATCGGTCACTATCCATCTTTTTAAAATTTTAAGGTCCTTTAGAACAATTATCTTTGATTTTGGTAACTATCCATCTTTTAAAAATTATAAGGTTCCTTTAGAGCAATTATCTTTGACTTTGGTTTAAAGCCATCTTTTAAAAATTATAAGGTCCCTTTAATCAAATTCTCCCTATTTTATTTTATATTTATGGTCATATTTATATTCTAATGCCTTTAGTCTATGCTGAAAATAATGCAGAGTCTCCATAAATTATTCCGAAATTGGGTAGGTGGATTAATATTTTATTTCATCCTCGGCAGAAGAATACAACACAGTGAAAGCTTTGGTGAGTGGAGCTTTTCTCTCAGCTACCATGGTACTTGTTTTTTTAGTTTGTGACATAGTTGTTGTGTTTTGATTGTATTTAAAATCAAGTTTGTCCCGTTTTTTACGGTAACTTAACGGAATCGAGTGATGTAATGACATTTTCAAAATTAATGAACTTTTTAAGTAGTTTTTGTTTTTAAAGTATAAGGAATTGAAGGATTGTTTTGGGATAATTCAGAAAATTCGTATGATTTTAACTTTCATTTACATACGTGTTTAATTTTCTGGGCAAGTGCGTTGAATTTTCTGATTTCTGCTAGTGGGTATTTGATAGATTTGTCATCTAACCATTTCAGATTCCTCCAAAGTCTGAATGTTTTTGGGTCTGTTTGATCTTTTTGGTGATATTTTGTGGAATGTAATTTGTTTGTTTGCGTGTGTGGATATGATATATGTGTGAAGTGTTTAGCAGAGTTTTCTAAATTCTGGTGAAGGGTATTTGATAGATTTAGTAAATAACCATTTTAGATTTCTCCATCTTTTGAAGGATATGGGTGTGTATGGGCTTTTTAGTGATGGACTTGTGAAATGCATTGCAAATTCTTCACAAATTATATATATATATATATGGGTAATTAGGAGAATTTACTGATTTAGTAATTTTATGTGTTGATTGATGCAGTTACTGATTTAGTAATTTACTGATACTGCTAACAGGAACAATAAGTGTAGGAGGTTTTCAGCTTTGTGTATGTATGTGTGAGTAGACCTGTCAATGGATCGGATTTTGATTCGAATCCGATTCGATTAACCGGATATTGATTGAAAATAAAATCCGATAATCTGATTAGGATCCGAATCCGATAATATGATTTTTTAACAAATTGGATTTGGATTTATGTCAATCCGATCCGATATAAAATATATTTTTATATATATAAATATATATTTGATATTTTTATATGTATATATTTAATACTGTACATGTATATAAATGTTAGTTGTTAATTATTTTATTATTTATTAGTAATGATTGATCATAAATACAATTATTAAAAATATGAATAGTTTTAGTGTTTCAGTATTTATTGATTTTTGTATTTTTTTAATTAGATATTCGGATCAAATATTCTATAATGAAGAAATTCGAATATGAATTAACTAAGTGAAATTCCGTCGAATTATCGGATTCGGATTGCGGATCGGGAGTTTTTGTTATCCTTATTAATAGATCTGTCAATAATCCGATTATGATTCGAATATGATCCGAATCCGATGTTAACCGGATATGGATTGAAAATAAAATCCGATAACCGTATTATGATTCGAATCCGATAATCCAATTTCTTAACAAATTGGATTTGGATTTAACTGATTCGATCCGAATCCGATCCAGTGAGTCAGTGTGACCATGAAGGATAATTTTATAATTTTATCGTCACTAAAATGCAATATAAATTTAGGTTGTCATTATCCATCTTTTTTAAATTATAAGATCCTTTGGAGCAATTATGTTCGATTTTCGTCACTTAAATTTATTTCTCCCTATTTTATTTTATATTTATGGTCATATTTATGTTGGTGTGAAGTCAAAAACGGCACCGCCCATGTTTTCAGAATCGCATGCCAAGATCTTCTGCCATTTAAAGATCTACACAAATCTTTCACGGCCGAAATGGAGGAAATTTTGGCACCGACGAGAAGAAATTTGGGGCAGCAAATTTCGGCTTCATCCTCTCGCCCTCTACTATAAATAGAGGCTTCAAATCTGTAATCTATGAACCCACAACAAAGAGTGAAAAACAGAGAAAGAGTGTAGAGAGTATTTGTAAATCTTTTCTCGAGTGAAAGTTGTGTGCTCCGTGGACGTAGGTTATTTTTGGGCCGAACCACGTATAATTTCTTGTGTTCTTTTGTGTGTGATTGTGTTGTGTGAGTAGTAAATTGCAAATCGATCCTAACAATTGGTATTAGAGCATAGGTTAGGGAAATACTCACCGTGAGAAATACACTATCGTAAGCACCACCGTATTCAGCCGATCATCACCACCATCTCTGCTTCCAGTCCATGCCATCGCACTGCTCCAGTCCCCGTTGTCCTGCCGTTCGCTGTTGGCTCCCTCTTTGGGGGCAAACTACTCTGTTTGTACAACAGAGCTTCCTAATATATATCTATATATATATATTCGTAATATATATACATAGTATATATAGATAGAGTTTGGGTAAAAGAGAGGAAAATTTGTTTATTGTTTTTTGGGAGAGTGAAAGACTTGACCGAAACTAGAGGGTTGTATGAGGGAGTATTTTGAGGGAGTGTTATAAAATAAAAGAATTGGGAGTGGGAGACAAAAGTGGGTAAGACTTTTGAGGAGAAAGAGAATGTGTAAGAATATATATATTATGTAAAAAAGTGGGAGTGTGAGTGGATAGAGAAAGTGTTGTTGTTGGGAAAGTGTGAGAGAAATATATATATATATTGAAATTAATGAGTGGGTGAGGTGTTGGAGAAAAAGAAAAAAAAAAAAGTTGTATATGTTGGTAACTTTCGGGAGTGGGAGATATATATATATATATATATATATATATATATTGTAATTTCTGTTTGAATTTCGAAATTATATATATATATATATATTCGGTCACTATTCATTCCGCACTGTTCATCCGACACTGTTCCAGATACGGTACTGTTCACAAAATAATTTTTGTGGAGTAATGACATCAACTTCAGAAGACAAGTCAACCATGATCGATAAATTTGACGGTACAAATTTTGCTTTATGGAAAATGCAAATCGAGGATTTGTTATTTCAGAAAAATTTATTTCTACCGTTGGAAGAAGCGAAGCCAGATACGATGAAAGAAGAGGATTAGAAAATTCTCTATCGGAAGACTCTCGGCACGATCAGACTAACTTTGTCCAAATCAGTAGCCTTCAACATCATAAATGAGAAGACGACGAGGTCTCTCATAGATGCCCTTTCTAATATGTACGAACAACCTTCTGCAGCAAATCAAGTACATCTCATAAAAAGATTGGTTAATCTGAAGATGTCCGAAAATGGAAAGGTCAGTGAACATCTTAATGTTCTTAATGACATTCTTGGGCAGTTGGAATCAGTTGATATGCCAATCTCTGACGCAATGAAAGCGGCTTTAGTTTTAAGCCAATTACCAAAGAGTTGGAGCAGCACAGTGGCTGTGATCAGTAGCTCTTCAGGGAAAGAAAAGTTACAGTATGATTCCGTGGTGAGTATGGTACTCACAGAAGAGATCAGAAGACAGACGTCAGACTCTTCTACCAGTAACTCGGCATTAAATGTTGAAAGCAGAGGCAGAAGTTCAAATCGGAAGAAAGGTGGAGGCTATGGACGTGGTCGTTCCAAGTCCAGAAATGGAAGATCACAATCTCGGAAAGTCAGGAATTTCAAAGAAGTTGAATGTTGGAATTGCGGCAAGACTGGTTATTACAAACACCAGTGCAGATCTCAGAAAAAGGAACCGGAGAACAAGACTGAGGCAAACATTGTCTCAGAGGAAGAATCAAATGATGCACTGATATGCTCTTTGGAGAGCAAGTCAGAATCTTGGGTGATAGATTCTGGAGCATCATTTCACGCCACCTCAAGTTGAGAGCTCTTTGAGAGCTATATACCAGGTGACCTGGGAAAGGTCTATCTTGGAGATGATCAACACTGCAGCGTTGTTGGCAAGGGCGATGTACAGATCAAGATTAATGGATATGTATGGAAGTTAAAGGATGTGAGACATATTCCAGACTTGAGGAAGAACCTAATCTCAATAGGCCAGCTGGCGAGTGAAGGTTATGTGACAACCTTCAACAATGAAGATTGGAAGGTTTCTAGGGGAGCTATGACAATGGCACGTGGAAAGAAGAATGGTACACTCTACACAACTACCAGTGCTAGCATGTCAATAGCAGTTGTAGAAAGCAAAGATGATCAGAACCTGTGGCACCAGAGGCTAGGTCACATAAGTGAAAAGGGGCTCAAGATTATGCACTCGAAGGGGAAACTACCAGACCTAAAATCAGTTGATATCGACTTCTGCGAGAGTTGCATCCTCGGTAAGCAGAAGAGGGTGAGTTTCCAAAGGAGTGGCAGAACCCTCAGAAAGGAGAAGCTTGAGCTAGTTCACACTGATGTCTGGGGGCCGGCAAATGTCTCATCTCTTGGTGGAAAGTCTTATTTTGTGACTTTTATCGACGACCATTCTCGGAAGGTATGGGTTTATATCTTGAAGCATAAATCTGAGGTGTACGATGTGTTCAAGAAATGGAAAGCCATGGTGGAGAATGAGACAGGCTTGAAGATAAAGAAGCTACGATCAGACAACGGTGGCGAGTATGAAGACACCAGATTTAAAATATTTTGCTATGAGAATGGTATCAGATTGGAAAGAACTGTGCCAGGTACATCACAACAGAATGGCGTAGCAGAACGAATGAACCGGACATTGACTGAGAGAGCCAGAAGCATGCGGATACAGGCAGGATTACCGAAGCAGTTTTGGGCAGAAGCAATCAATACAGCTGCATACCTGATTAATCGAGGTCCATCAGTACCATTGGAATTCAGAATACCAGAAGAAGTATGGAGCGGCAAAGAGGTAAAACTTTCACATCTGAAAGTTTTTGGTTGTGTTGCATATGTGCATATCAGTGATCATGCTAGGAGCAAGCTTGATCCGAAATCACAAAAATGCACTTTCATTGGATACGGCGAGGATGAACTTGGTTATCGGACCTGGGATGACCAAAACAAAAAGCTGATCCGAAGCAGGGATGTAGTATTCAATGAAAAAGTAATGTACAAGGACAGACACACAACAACCTCTAGTGATTCAGCACAAAGAGATCCTGTGTATGCCGAGTTGGATGATGTTCCAGACAGCAGTGAGGCACAACAGACATCTGAGAGTTTTCAGCTAGAGGAACCTAGTGCAGAGAGCAATGCACAACGGAATGATCAACCGCAGTCTCCAACTCAAATTCCTGAACCTAGGAGGTCCTCCCGACCTCATGTGCCGAACAAGAAATACATGAATTACTTGTTGCTCACTGATGGAGGAGAACCTGAATGCTATGAAGAGGCATGTCAAGAGGCAGATGCCAGCAAGTGGAAGCTTGCGATGAAAGATGAGATGCAATCTCTTATCTCCAATAAAACATGGGAGCTAACCAAGTTGCCTACTGGAAAGAAAGCTCTTCAAAACAAATGGGTGTACAGGGTCAAAGAGGAACATGATGGTTCCAAGAGACACAAGGCAAGGCTCGTAGTTAAAGGCTTCCAGCAGAAGGAAGGAATCGACTACACCGGCATCTTTTCCCCTGTTGTAAAACTGAATACCATTCTTTCAGTTCTCAGCATTGTTGCAGCGGAAGATTTTCACCTAGAGCAGTTAGATGTCAAAACTGCTTTCCTCCACGGTGACCTAGAGGAGGAGATCTACATGCAGCAACCGGAGGGTTTCTCAGTCAGAGGCAAAGAGAAACTTGTGTGCAAGTTGAAAAGAAGCTTGTATGGCTTAAAACAAGCACCAAGGCAGTGGTACAAGAAATTTGATGGGTTTATGCAGAGACATGGCTACAACAAAAGCAACGCTGACCATTGCTGCTATTTCAAGAGGTTTGATACAAGCTATATCATCCTCCTACTTTATGTCGATGACATGTTAGTAGCTGGGTCTGATTTTGAAGAAATCAGTAAATTGAAGAAGCAGCTATCAAATGAGTTCGAGATGAAAGACTTGGGAGCAGCGAAGCAGATTCTTGGGATGAGAATCAACAGAGACAAGCAAAAGGGTATCTTGCAGTTGTCTCAAGGTGACTACGTTGAACGGATTCTGAAAAGGTTCAACATGAGTAATGCTAAGCCAGTTAACACACCATTGGCTAGTCACTTTCGACTATCCAAGGACCAGTCTCCCAAGACAGACGAAGAGAAAAACTTCATGGCTAAGGTACCTTACGCCTCAGTTATCGGAAGTTTGATGTATGCCATGGTATGCACAAGACCGGATATTGCATATGCAGTGGGAGCTGTTAGCAGATTTATGTCCAATCCAGGAAAGATGCATTGGGAAGCAGTAAAGTGGATATTGAGATATCTACGTAGTACCACGAACAAATGCCTTTGTTTCGGAAAAGGAGAAGTGAAGCTACATGGGTATGTAGATTCAGATTTTGCTGGAGAGATAGATCACAGAAGAAGTACTACTGGGTACATTTTTACAGTAGGTACTACAGCAGTTAGTTGGGTTTCGTAGATACAAAAGATTGTAGCGTTATCTACAACAGAGGCAGAGTACGTAGATGTGACAGAGGCCAGCAAAGAAATGATATGGTTACAAGGTCTGTTAGCAGAATTAGGATTCAAGCAAGAGAAAATTGTTTTGCACAGTGATAGCCAAAGTGCAATACATTTGGCAAAAAACTCAGCATTTCATTCGAGGACCAAACATATTGGACTTCGTTATCACTTTATCAGATCATTATTGGAAGATGGGGTGCTGACACTTGAGAAGATCCAAGGTAGCAAGAATCCAGCGGACATGTTGACCAAGACAGTAACTACAGAGAAACTGAAGCTATGTTCAGCTTCAGTTAGTCTTCGAGACTGAAGACGGAAATAAGCACACAACTATTCATTAATAACAGATGGAGCGTTCTTTGACTCCAAGTGGGAGATTGTTGGTGTGAAGTCAAAAACGGCACCGCCTATGTTTTCATAATCGCACGCCAAGATCTTCTGCCATCTAAAGATCTACACAAATCTTTCACGGCCGAAATGTAGGAAATTTTGGCACCGACGAGAAGAAATTTGGGGCAGCAAATTTTGGCTTCATCCTCTCGCCCTCTACTATAAATAGAGGCTTCAAATCTGTAATCTATGAACCCACAACAAAGAGTGAAAAACAGAGAAAGAGTGTAGAGAGTATTTGTAAATCTTTTCTCGAGTGAAAGTTGTGTGCTCCGTGGATGTAGGTTATTTTTGGGCCGAACCACGTATAATTTCTTGTGTTCTTTTGTGTGTGATTGTGTTGTGTGAGTAGTAAATCAAATCGATCCTAACAATTTATAGTCTAATGCCATTAGTCTTTGGCAATTGATTAATTATGCTGAAAATAATGCAGACTCTCCGTAAATTAATCCGACATTGGGTAGGTGGATTAATATTTTATTTTATCCTCGCGCAGAAGAATACAACACAGTGAAAGCTTTGGTGAGTGGAGCTTTTCTCTCAGCTACCATGGTACTTGCTTTTTAGTTTGTGACATTGTTGTTGTGTTTTGATTGTATTTAAAATCAAGTTTGTCCCCTTTTTTTACGGCAAATTTACGGAATGGATTTACGGAATGGAGTGATGTAATGACATTTTCAAAATTAATGAACATTTACAGCTTGAATGGTCTGGCATTTCTTAGTATAACATAAGCTATCCATATTATTTAATGAAAATATGAATGATGCATTTAATCTATTTAAAATTTCACATATCTTAAAAAATTATCTCAATCTAATGATAAACTAGGAGGGCTCCTTGTCTCTGCGCGACAAAATAAGTCATCTTTTAAGAGCATTAGTCTTTATTGATTAATATTCTATTCTCTTGCTCAACTGACCCAATACATATTGCACTTTCGCATTCAGTTTTACTTTATCATTCTTAACCAGAATTATTGAAATCTATTGATAAACTATGAGAGCTCAGTGCTTTATGCGTAGAAGTCCTCTTAAGAGCATTTTAGTCTTTATTGATTAATATTCTATTCTCTTGCTCAACTACCCCAATACACATTGCACTCTTTCTTCTTCATCGCAACTTGCAATCTCTCTAGCTACTCTGCAGAAGAAAAGAACATGGCTGAAGCTTTAGTTGGTGGAGCTTTTCTCTCGGCTGCCACTAATGTGCTGCTTGATCGTTTAGCTTCTCGTGAGTTCATTAGCTTCTTTGACAAACGAAAGTTCAACGATGGACTCAGAAATAAGCTGAAGATTACGTTGCTGGCCCTTCAAGCAGTGCTGGATGATGCGGAGGAGAAGCAGATTACAAACAAAAATGTGAAAGTTTGGATCGACGAGCTCCAACATGTTCTCTACCAAGCTGATGACTTGCTGGATGAGATCGCTACCAAAGCTTTGAGGGACAAGTTGGAAGCTGATCATGCCCGAAGCGCCAAAACCAAGGTTGGTTTCAGGCTTTTTTCCCGTCCCATCAAACAATCTCTGTTGAAATGCAAGAATCATTGTGTCTCGACTTCTGTTTATCTTTCTGATAAACAGATGGAGTCCAGGACGGAAGAGATCATTAATATGTTGAAGTGCTTTGTTGAACAAATAAAATGTCTGAATTTGAGAGATGATGTTAGAAGGAAACCATCACAAAGGATGCCAACCACATCTTTGGTATATGAATATGAGATTTGTGGAAGGACGGACGACAAAAAGAAGATAATTGAGTTGTTGTTCTCTGGCAGTGCAACTGTGAATGAGATCCCTGTGATCCCCATTCGCGGCATGGGCGGGATTGGCAAGACAACCCTTGCCCAATATGTATACAACAATGATCGAGTAAGTGACAATTTTCCTATCAAATCATGGGTTTGTGTTTCCGACTCATTTAATGTTTTCATGATAACGAAGAAAATTTTGGACGATGTCACCTCGACAAGCAATAATGTAGACAGCCTTGATCAACTTCAGACCAAGTTGAAAGAAAAGTTGGCTGGGAAGAAATTCCTAATTATTTTAGATGATTTATGGAATGACAATTACCTTGATTGGGATACGTTGAGACGACCTTTCAGAAGCGGAGCACTGGAGAGTAGAATCATTGTGACAACACGCCATCTCTCTGTAGCATCAATGGTGGGAACGATTTCTAGTCATCTCTTGGAGCAGCTGCCGGCAGAAGATTGTTGGTCATTATTTTCAATGCACGCTTTTGTCAACGGAGACTATATGGCTTATCCAGAGCTCGAGAGTATTGGTAGAGAAATCGTGAAAAAGTGTGCAGGCCTGCCTTTAGCTGTAAAATCACTCGGAGGTCTGATGCGTTCGAAATTGAAAATTGAGGAGTGGGAGAATATATTAAAAAACAAGATATGGGATTTGGGTTGCGGCATTTCTCCGGCTCTCAGAATCAGCTACGATCATCTTCCTTCGCATTTAAAGCAGTGCTTTGCATACTGTTCGCTGTTTCCCAAGGATTATGAATTTGAAAGGGAAAAGTTAGTCCTGTTTTGGATAGCCTTAGATTTGGTGCAGCAACCCCAAAGCGGTGACTCTGTTGAAGATGAAGGTAACAATTACTTTCATGAATTATTATCAAGATCTTTCTTTCAAAGATTAAGTCATGACAACGATTGTCATTTCGTAATGCATGACTTGGTTCATGATTTAGCCCAAGATATATGTGAAGGCTTTTGTCTTAGGCTAGATAATGACCAGCCATTTGCTCGTATCTCTGAAAAAGTCTGCCATTTCTCATATGTTCGCGGCCAGTACGATGCGTTTCAGAAATTCAAGGTTGTTAATGAGGTTAAGTGTTTAAGGACATTCATGTCATACTCCAAAGAAGAAAAACATAGGAGTTGTTACTTAGGCAATAGGGTAATACATGATATTTTGCCCATTCAGAAATCCTTAAGGGTTCTATCTTTGTCAAACTATCAGATTTCTGAATTGCCCGAATCAATCAAAAATTTGATTCACTTGCGCTATTTGGATGTCTCTTGGACAAGAATCAAACAATTACCCGATTCAGTAACAAGCCTTTGCAATTTACTGATCTTAGATTTGGCATATTGCACCGCCCTCACTAAGTTACCTGCGGACATGGGAAAATTAATCAACTTGCGTCGTCTGGATATCCGAGGAACTGGATTGACTGAAATGCCAGCACAAATGAACAAGCTGAAAGATCTGCGACATGTATCATTTTTTGTAGTTGGCAAGAACAATGGATCAAGCATTAGTGAATTAAAGGAAATCTGCTATCTTAGAGGGGGACTCCGTATTTCCGGGCTGGAAAATGCAGTCAGTGGTCAGGTAGCATCAGAGGCCAATATGAAGGATAAGAAGCATCTTGAAGGATTAGAGCTGGAATGGGGTGGTGATGCGAAGGAACCAACTAAGGAAAGAGATGTACTTGAAAAACTACAGCCTCATGCCGGGGTGAAGTCTGTCAGCATCTTCAACTACGGGGGCACCAGATTTACACACTGTTTCGACAGAGCTCATTCGTTCCCTAACATGGTGTCCTTGGCACTTATAGGCTGTGAAAATTGTGATTTATTGCCGTCAATTGGGCAGCTACCTTCTCTAAAACATCTAAGAATTGAAGGGATGAAAGCAATATCGGAGGTGGGTTGGGAGTTCTATGAGGATACCTCTTCTTCTTCTTCCATCAAACCATTTCAGTCTTTAGAGACACTAAGCTTCAAGAAAATGGCAGAGTGGAAGAAATGGCATGCATTGGGTGCCGGAGAGTTCTCTTGTCTTCTAAAGCTTTCTATTGTTGATTGTCCTAAGCTGACTGGTGAATTACCCAATCACTTCCCATCTCTAACCAAACTCGAAATTTCCGAATGTCATCAGCTGGTGTCCAGTCAAATTGGGCTGTTACTGCAAGGCCTGCATTCTCTTCAACAATTAAATATGTCAAAGATATCAAACTTGACAGAATTGCCAGAGCAGCTGCAATACTTGTCTTTGCTGCAGGAATTAGAGATTAGTGGGATGCCGAACTTGAAAGAATTGCCTCTCGAATTATGCAGACTTGGAAAACTTGAAATGTTGAAGATAGAGGAATGCCCGAGCCTGGTGTCATTTCCGGACATGGGGTTGCTGCCGATGCTCAGGGCTCTGAAGATCAGGAAATGTGAAGCTCTAAAGTGTTTAACAGTACTAGCATCACCATCAGCAGCAGAGGGAATGAATATGACATGCATCAACAATATTTGCCTTGAAGAGTTGAGTATCTATGATTGTTCATCTCTTCTTCAGCTATCTTTCCCCACTATTAATAGTGGTCTGCCTCCTCCTAAACTGAAACTACTTGATATCCGTGAATGTACAAGTTTAGAGTTTCCGGTGCTGGAGGAGACGGCCATTGAAGTTTTGAGGATAATCAATAGCTGTCATCTTCTCAAATCGCTGTCCTTGGGCTTCTTCCCAAAGCTTCGTTATCTATGGATTGATTGGTGTATAAATTTTGAAACGCTTTCCTTTCCAAAGGAAGAGCTTCATAATTTGGTGAAAATTACAATCCGAAGTTGTCCTAAAATGGAATTCTTTGGCACTGGAGATGGAGGAGGATTACTCTCCGCTCCCAATCTGACGGAATTGACCATCACTAGTTGCAAGAATCTAAAGCGGCTGCCTCAACGAATGGACATCCTCCTTCCATCTCTTCGATCACTGAACATAAAAAACTGTCCAGAGGTCGAATCATTTCAGTACACGGGAGGTTTGCCATCCAACCTGCATTCCTTGAGCATCAATAATTGTGGGAAATTGATGAAGGGACGGATCGGGTGGGGTTTGCAAACACTCCCATCTCTTGCAACAATCTGGCTTAGCGGAGAATTTGAAGAGGAAGAAGAGTTGGAGTCCTTTCCAGAGGAGTGGCTATTGCCCACAACTCTTAAACATGTGTCCATTACAGAACTTCCAAATCTGAAATCACTCAACCACAAGGGCCTTCGACACCTCACCTCTCTTCAAATATTGTTCATCTACAACTGCCCCAAGCTCAAGTCCTTGCCACAAGAGGGGCTTCCCAACTGCCTCTCTTACCTCAACATATACGGATGTCCATTGCTGAAACCGCGTTGCCAAAGGGAGAAAGGTCAAGATTGGCCCGTCATTTCCACAATCCGCCACATAATCCTTGATGGTTTTGAAGAAATCATAAACATTGAGTGACAGAAAATCATTCATGATCTCATTGGATTCTACTGATTGGATTTTCTCCTCATGCAGACAACCCACCTGGCTATTTCCTTTCCCTCAGGTATTCAAGTTCTACAACATTATAATCCAAGTTATTACCTGGTTTCATCTTATTATTATTAAAAAAAGAGAAACAAAAAGATCACTTTCAATGTCAGTGGTCTGCGTTTCCATTTTTTTTTTTTGCCAATATACTTATCTATATTATTTGGCTGTATTTATACATGTAACTATATAAATAGACTTTATTTTGATAGGTTTCGAACTCTTCCATCACTTTTGGGAAGTCACCACATTTTCGGTCCAATCATGGCACTTCATCTTTGGTCATTTCAGATGTTAGTGCCTTGCACTCTATATTCTATTGTTTTTTGTTCTTAGCTTTCAATTAACCCCCAAATGGAAGACAAGTTCAGTTTGTGTGTTTCCAACTATTTAAGTTAGGGAAAATTTTCCTGTTCTGCTTTATTGCTGAAGTTTGATGGAATTATGTTTGATTCAATTATTAGCTGTTACCAAAAACTACAAAGATGAACTCAGACTTGGTATGAATCATTGCACATGGATTTTCTTAATATTTTCTGTCGTAGTTTGGGCTAGATTTGAGTAAATTTTAAGAGTGTCATTGCAGCTGGATTTTCTGCACTCACCCCCAATGTTATAGTCCACCATATTCTGTTGTTGGAGCTCATATATTGTACCTGTGTATGTTGCCTTTTTCACTTTTTTTTTTTTAAGCTACAGCACATCATGAATTGTTTAGTGTTCGTTTAGCAGTTCCACCATATTACATATGTATTTTCTTGCATGATTTGGTGGGTATATTGTATGATCAATAACTTATGATGAATGAAAGAAATCGTCGGTGAAGGCAGAGCACTTTTTAGAGAAAAGAATTGCATTTAATTGAGAGATAGGAAGTGCTGAAACTCATAGAGGGATTTGCACCAATAATCACATTCAAACTTAGAGAAGGTACAAAAAGAAAACCCAAGAGACTTAAATGACTTTAGGCCTATAACTGACTATATTTAGTATGTTGTATAATAAAGGTAGCTGTTTTACTATACTTTTTTTGCAGGCTTTTTCCGAAGTAGATATTTGTTGGCGTAAATAAACCTTTAGTTATATCTGGTTTGAAAACTTTTGTTAGTGGTGATGAGTTCATGTTGATGGAGAGTCTCAAAAGCTTCATATAGAGTTCGAGTGTCGGAAAAAGGAATTTGATAGAAACAGGAGGGCTTTGGAAGAGCTTAAGAAGGAGAATGAACGCAAGAGCACATATTTGCATGTTCACTGTATTTAATGGCTTGCTAGAATATATATATATATATTTAATGTTACTTAATGGGATTATGCCCACCCTCAAGTAATGCATTCAAATCTTGGGTTTTTTATTTTTATCTTTTTGTTTTCTGTTACAGATGGAATGTATAATGTCCCAAAACAAACAAAGGATGGCAAGTTTTTTGCAATTGGGCATTCCATGAGAGGAGATATCTTGGTGTATGCGATGCATGGTAAGGTGTTATCATCCCCCATTAGATACTACCTTTACATTCTATGTTTCATTGTTCTATAAATATAGTCAATGATGACAAATAAAATATATAGTTTTCTATTCAATGCTCTCAAGATGTGGTAATATCAAATATATTATCATCCCCCTATTAGATTGTACCTTAACATTCTATCGTAGTTATTAAAGGCTCAAGGCGCACCAAGGTGCTAGAGGACTTCGGGAGCCTAGGCATGAGGCGCTAGGCGAGGCGTGCGCCTGAGTGAAGTGAGACTCACAATGAAAAATACAAGGAAAAAAATAAAATCATTATTAAAACATTAATACTCCATAATAAAGGCGCAAATGTTGTCAATGCGCTCTTGCCCATAGATTTGCGCCTCAAGGAGCCTGGAGCCTAGGCACACGCCTAGGCGCGCCTTTGACAACACTGTATTCTATGTTTAATTGTTCTCTGATGATAGTCATTGGTGATCATGGTTCGCCGTTGCGGTTTCGGTTTCAGTATTGGCCTCTAAAATGAATATCTGATAAGTATCGGTGCTAAATAACGGTATCGACACTTTTCTAAAGCGTTACGAATTGGGCGATACGTAACGGTTTCAGACGATACGGCAAACTATGTTGGTTATATGTTATCTATATAAGTGCACCCTAGTTTCCTTATCATTGGAATCCCTATAACCAATTTTAGACCAAATAATTCATCTTTCTTTCCTTCCTGTACCATCTTTTCGTTGTCTGATTGGTACACAAATCTGGTAAAAGAGCACAACAGGTCTGCAATTTATGCATCCAGAAGCTGTTTCTTCCTTTCCCTCTTCTCGAATAGATACCCCAAATACACTTACTAGAATACCAATTGGTTGGGTCTAAGCATCTAAGGTCTTCCCATATATCCTGCTACATTACTGTCCTTACACTACATTATTTTCCCTCCAAAAGCCCATGCTCACATTTAATAGAACAATCAGCACATGGTAAAAGAACTGGATTAGAAACTGCAGTCAAAACTTCTGACAGATTGGAAACAAAAATATCGACTTTTTTGGCGCTAAGGATAGGATCTCGGTGTAAATAGTCTTGTTTTGTGATGTATGCACTCGGGAAGAATATAAAAACCAAAAGAATTTGTTTTGTGCAACCCATGATTAATAAAAAAAAGAAAAGAAACAGCCAAACATGCAAGCAGAATCAAATGCCAAAATAAAATGGTTCACGAGAGGTTCATGGGATGGTAAATGAAGGTTACGTCACCCAAACTCATCGACAACCTCTTAAATGAACATCAATTGCTCATATAAGTTCAAGCCAGGTATATGAGGATATATACGGCCTGTAAACAAGTATATATAAGATTAGATCCAAATACTTCCTTGGTAAAGCATATGACATCTAATCCTGTAATCAATCAGACCTGTGATTCTTTTTGCTAGAGGCAGCTCATATAAAGAAGCTAACAGTTGACAACTCGAAAATGACGGAATTCTATCCCATCATAAAGCTGCTTTTATATGCGCAAAGAATCGAGCAAGTTAGCCTATCTTCTCTTCCTTTACAGTGACAAAGCTGTGCAAACTTTGGTTTAGATCCTGTTTGGGTTGGCTTTTCAAAAATTGTGTTTGTTTTGAAAAGCTGTTATGGATGGTGTTGGACTAATTTTTCTAAAGGACTTCCAAGTCCTGTAAAGAAAAATGTTTTGGAGAAGCTAGTAACGCTTTTGCTTCACTTTCCCTTATGTGTAGAAGCAGAATCTCTGCCAAATGAGTTCCTAGTCCTAACTCCTCTCTCATATACCTTGAAGGCATCCCCAAAGTAGTTATTTTCCTATAAAAATCAAAGTAATGAAATATCAGTTCTCAACCCACATTGACCAGAGAGACAATATCAAGACAGTGAAAGCAATTTCTTTACCTCCAAAAAGCTTCTGTTACTGTTAGTTAAAGTTACCGTTTCTACTGCAACTTCAATACTAACAAATAAATTAAGATTCCTAAGTCATAAGTTGGTAATGAATTAAATTAATAAACCGCCTATATAATAAAACTAAGTATGAAAGTAAAGTAACATAACGTATAGACATGGCACCGATATCATATATTTATTTCCAATAGTTGTTGAAGACACATCAAATTTTCTTGCAGCATCACTCACAAATTTAAAATGCACTTTGCTAGTAAAAAGGGTATATATATATATATATATATATATATATATATATATATATATATATATATAGAGAGAGAGAGAGAGAGAGAGAGAGAGAGAGAGAGAGAGAGAGAGAAGAGCCTTTACACATGATGGCTATTAATGTGAATGGTGTCATTTATCAACTTGCAACAATAAGATTTGAAATTATGAAATAATGGGTCTTAAATACAAGATGCGTGTGTTAGAGAATCATGTAAATATAATTTATAGCTCATCCCAATGAGCTATAACCCATTTATATCGCATGTTGGCAGGGGTGGAGCCAGGATTTTAGGTGAGGGGGCCAAACTCTCAAAAAAAAAAAAATTTGTAATATATATATTGTAAATAAAAAATATTTAATAATTAATGATGTATGTTATCTAATATATAACTAGATAAACATGAAGATGACAAAACAACTAACATCTACCTAATCCTGAATTTTTTTTTAATTATATTGCATCTAATTTTTAATTATATGTTATATTCATTTTTTGTTTCCCTAAGAAATTCATCAGAATCAATAATGCTCCAAATAGAATCAAATCAAATTCTAAAAATTACAAATAATGAAACCAATTAAGAGTTTTATTAAGGATTTTATTCTTAGAATTTTACTTATTAATCCCAGAGGAAATGTTCAAACTAAAAATAAATCATCAATTGGATGCCCTAATTCAAACTTCAATTAAGGATTTTATTCACGAAAAGGAAATTGATAATAATTTAGTAATACTTACAAATAGCCGAGAATAGAGGAAAATCCAATAAGCAGCGCCAAACCAGAAAAGAGAAGCATCATTGTTTTGGAGTTTGATTTGCTTTGCTATGTTGCCATCGTCGAGTAGCCTCTGATTTTCTCTTGCAGAAACTCCATTTGGGGCTTAGGATTTTTTCTCTAATTTTTGTTTTTTGTCGGGTTGGATGGCTTTCTCTTTGATTTAGTAATACATTAATTTAGTAATGCTTTGCTTTTTGTCTACTTTTTCAAAAGTATAGACAAGGGTTCACATACATTTATATATAGAATGCAAATCACTTTCTATCAAAATCAATTATTATTTTACTCCAAATCAAGACTTTCATTTGTTACTACCGATGCTTCATTTTTACATTCATGTCTTCATAAAAAAATAAAATTACATAAAGATCCTCAATACTAATTCTACCACAAACTTTACTCACCCGGATAATAAATACTAGTATTAATTATGAAATAATATTTACTATTATTATGAAATAAAAAAAATTACTGTTAATTATGAAATAAAAAAAAATCATAATATTAATAGTACTATTTATTATAGGATGAGTTTGTGATAGAATTAGTATTAGGGTTCTTTATGTAATTTTCTTTTTTATAAAGACATGAATGTAAAAATGAAGCATTGGTAGTGACAAATGAAAGTGGTGACTTAGTGTAATTTAGTACTTCTAAAAATGATAATTAGTTAGGGCATAATTGATATGATTTTAATTTTAATGGGGTTTTAAAGATTTTTAACAAATTTAAGTGGGGGTGTAGTTATAATTATATTAATTGTTAAGGTATATAATAAATTTTAGTTTATTAAAGTGGACCGATTTTAGAAATATCAAATTTATAGGTATATATTAGTAAAAAAAATATTTTTTCAGGAGGGGCATATGCCCCCTTGGGCATATGCTGGCTCCGCCACTGCATGTTGGTAAGGTCACCATACTCGTATGTTAAATGGAAACAAAACCTCAAGTTTTGAACCAAAAAACAATTATATTAGATTAACGTTGAGAGATTAGGGATATGTTGGAAGAACAAAAAAAATTATATTACATTATGAGATATTGGAGAAAATTTAAATTATCATAGCAAATCAACGTAGAATGTGCAAAGTCTCCCGCTGCTACTGTTTAAATCAACGTAGAATGTGTCAAGCTCGAGTTCCTAAAAGAGCAAATAATTGCGGGCTCTTATCCATACTATCGTTATTCCACAACATGATAAAACCTCAAGCAAAATCACGTTCTCTGAAGCAGAAAAATATTAATTAATATTATTTTAATTTTCACTCTTTTTCTTTTGTTAAAAAATATATACTATTACAAGAATTTAATATCTTAAATTATTATAATATAATATTAACAAATATATATAGATAGCTAACTAATGTTTTACATTCTCATGCAATGGTGTAAATGGTGTGTGGTTTTCTTGCCATCAGCAAGATAAATTCTATCATACAACTGTTCAGATTTATAAGCTGCTAATAAAACGAAGAGGCCAAAACACCAAGATAGAGGGAACCACCAAGAGAGCTCTATTAGTGTCCCCTTTATACACCAGCTCATAAAAAAAAAACATTAGAGCCTTTATACACATATTGCTATAAATGTGAATCATGTCATTAATCAATATGCGACAATATATAAGATTTAAAATACTCATGCTACGAAATAACTGGTTTTAAATACAATAGCGCGGAACTCTAACCCATATAAGAAAAACATCTCCAACTCCACAATTTCTGTCAAAAACAAGTAAATTCACGTTGAAGCTAGGTAAAATACTATTAAAACATCGTAGTGATGTTAAATTACAAGCATTTGTTGGAAGTCCTCAAAACAACATCCTATATATATAAAGCCTCGTCTTTGCCTTTTTTATTCTCGCAAGGGCGCCAAGAGGCCCATCACCATTTTATCCTAACCATCAGCAGAATCATTTCCTTCCCCATCCTTCTTTGTCTCCTCCCTGTTCCGGACCATGCCACAAAAAACTTGGGGAATGATGTGTGTCTGGAAGAAGTAGAAGACCACAATATGAGGATGGGGTGGTGGTTGGTGCAGTGAGCTTGGCTTTGGTGGTGTCTGTCCGGAAGGGTTGGAGCCAGGCACGGAGCCACAACCTGTCTTTCGGGGCAACTGTCCCCATGAATCATTTTTTTTTTTTTTTGGCAATTTTTAATGCTAATTCAAGTATTTTTAAGGGAATATAGGGAAAAAAATTGAGGTTTGCCCTCCATTAAATTTGAAAAAAAATCTGCTTATTGCTCCTAATTGACCTTAATGTCATATAGATTGTACCCCATTGTAAATTTTTCTGGCTCCGTCCCTTGTTGGAGCTGTGTTGGCCTGGGAGGACTCCTGTGGTGAATGAAGTCTTCTGCTATATAGGATGGTGTATGTATGGCCATGGCTATTACTTTTGGACTGACCAAGTTGATTTGCATTGGTGGATATATAGGAAATGTGATCACTTATTTTTTTTGTTCATTTTTTCTTTCTGTTGTAATGTATCTATGTATGTAGTATATTTCTTTTGATTTGTCTCTGAAAAATATGTACTACATCATGCATGTTTGATTTGTGGAATAGCAATACTTGTTATTCAATATATAAATCTACCAGCTCCATGTATTTTGTGCATATGCTAATGTCGAACTACGCAAATATATATATATATATATATATATATGATTTGTACTATGAATATTAATTCTAATGGTCTGATGTCTTCTCCACTAAAAAACAGCGAGTCTTAAATTCTCATGCCACATCGAGTGAACAATGCAAAATGCGATACTCTATAAACGTGAACAAATGAGTTTTATCACTAAAAAATTAACACATTACTAGGGATGGCTGAAAAAGCTGCCCCGCCGGGAACCGCCCCAAACTACATTATTTTTATTAATTTTTAAAATTAGGGTGGTTATGAGGTTTAAAAAAAAAAGACCAATGGTTATGTGACGGGGACGGTTTGAGGGTTTCCCCCATAGGGGGAACCGCCCCGCTCCAAACCGTATAATTAATATTTAATTTTTTATATTAAAATTACATAGTTATATATATTTTTTATTAAAATTATACTAATATCCTTAAAGAGGGGGAAAGCCAGCCTTTCAGATTTAATAATCATTTGATCAAGCATCCTGATTTTTTGGAGGTGGTCAAGGAGGGGTGGAATCAGCATGTTGAGGGTACTCTTATGTATCAAGTTGTTCAGAAACTTAAGAGGGTGAAAGCTGGGTTGAAGCTACTTAATACAAGGTGTTATTCTAATCTGTCTACTCAAGTTAAGGAATGCAGGGAGACTTTGTATAAATACCAGAGGATTCTTGATGGTGATCCATCTAATGATCATGTCAGGGGGCTTGAAAAGGGATGTTTAGAACATTATTTGAAGTTGGCCACTGATGAGGAGTCAATGTATAAATAGCAATCTAGAATCAGATGGTTACAGTTGGGGGATAAAAATACTACTTTCTTTCATAAGGTGGCTTTGGCTAGGAGGAGTAGGAATAGTATTCATTCTATTACTAATGGAGAATGGGTTAGGGTTAATGATGCTGATATGGTGGTTAAGGAGATTGTGGACTGGTATGCTGATTTGTTTAAAGCTAATCCTCATGAGATTATTCCAGACTTGAGACAGTTTATTTACAGGCCTATATTAGATGAAATTGCTCAAAACATGGTTAAACCTGTTTCTGCTGAGGAGGTGAAGCTTACCTTCCTGTCTCTAAAAGATGACAAAGCTCCTGGGAGTGATGGTTTTAATGCTTTATTCTTTAAGAAGGCTTAGAATGTGGTGGGGAAAGATGTGGATAATGCTATTATTGATTTCTTCAGAAAGGGGAAGTTGTTGAAGGAAATAAATTTCACTATTATTACTCTTATTCCTAAGGTGGATAATCCAACTAGGGTTGTTGATTATAGACCTATTTCAGTGTGTACTACTTTGTATAAATGCATTGCTAAGATTCTGGCAAATAGGTTGAAGGGTGTTCTTCCTTTTTGCATTAGTGAAAATCAAGGTGTTTTTGTGGAAGGAAGGGATATTGCTGACAATATCTTATTGGCTCAGGAGTTGTTTAGAGGTTACCACAGTAATAAATATCCAGCTAGGGTTGCTTTGAAAGTGGACTTGAGGAAGGCTTATGATACAGTGTCATGGGACTTTATGTTGGCTACTTTAAGAGCTTTTAATATTCATCCTATAATTGTGGGTTGGATCATGAGTTGCATGTCTTTTCCTAAGTTCTCTATTAATGTGAATGGTGTTCTTCATGGTTTCTTTCCCAGTGGTAGAGGTTTACGACAGGGCGATTTATCCACTTACTTGTTTGTTATGGGTATGGAGGTGTTAACTGGTATGACTCAAAGAAAAGTGGAGAGTGTGGAATTTGCCTACCACTGGAGATGTAAAAATTAGAAGCTGGTTAATGTTATGTTTGCTGATGATTTGTTGATGTTTTCAGCTGGTAAGCTTAGGGCTGTGAGAGTTCTGAAAGAGGTGCTTGATGATTTTAGTAGGGTTTCTGGCTTATGTCCAAATCCCTCTAAGAGTATGATTTTTATGGCAGGGGTGAAAGAGCCTTATGCTTCTTCTATTCTTGAATGTATTCAATTTCAAAGTGGTGTGTTGCCAGTGAAGTATCTTGGGGTGCCTTTGTTGTCCTCTGGATTGAAAAGGCATGATTGCTCTATTTTGTTGGATAAGATTGCTTCTAGAATTCAAAGTCGGGCTTCTAAGTTTCTTTCATTTGCCGGTAGGTTGTAATTGATTAAGTCAGTGTTGTTTTCTGTGCAAGTGTATTGGGCTTCCCTTTTTTCTCTCCCTCAATCAGTGCTTCATGATCTCAATGGGTTGATGAGGAAATGTTTGTGGATTGGCTCTAAATTGGGGAATGGGGGTACCAAAGTTGCTTGGCATGATGTTTGTACTCCGGTTGTGGAAGGTGGTTTGGGTGTGAAGGATGTAGTGTCTTGGAATGAAGCTACTATGATCAAGCACTTTTGGAAGTTGTGTCAACCTCATGCTTCTTCTGTGTGGGTGAAATGGGTAAAGTTGCATGTGTTTAAAGGGTCCAGCATATGGGATGTTAAATTGCCTCAAAAGTCTTCCTAGACTTGTAGAAAGTTGATGGGAATGAGAGAAAAACTTAGGCCTCATGTTAAGCACATTATTGGGAATGGGAGAGATACTTTTCTTTGGTTGGGTAGTTGGCTTCCTTTAGGGCCTCTTATTAATACTACTTCTGATGTTGTTATGGAGTTTGTTGGTTTGAATAGAGGATAAAAAATTGCTGAAATTATTGAGGAGGGGTTGTGGGCTATTCCTGATTTTATGCAGTGGTTACAGATGAGAATTCCGTTTGGTTTCTTTCCTAGATGGCCTTCTAATGACAAGATTATTTGGGCTCCCTTTAATGGTCAGTTCTCCATCAAATTGGCATGGGAGTTGCTTAGAAGAAGGAGAGGTAAAATTGGGTGGGTTGGATTTGTGTGGTTTAAACATGCAGTGCCAAAACATGCTTTCCTACTTTGGTTGGTGGTGCTAGATAGATTGAGAACATTACAATTTTTAATGTCTATTGGTTTGGTTGATCTAGCTTCTTGTTGTTTCTGTCATGCAATGGTTGAAGATAGGGATCATCTATTCTTCAATTGTAGGTTTGCTTGGAAAATATGGATTGATTTGAAGTTAAAGGGTAGAAGAGGATGGCCTACTGGTTCATGGAATGAATTGTTTACTTGGGTGAATGCTAGCTTGAAGGATAACTCTTTATCTTCTATCTTGAATAAGCTGATGTTTGCTGCAGCTATTTACACTATATGGATTGAGATAAATAAGAGAATTGTAAGAATATTTTTGTGTATTGTTTGTTTATGGCATGTTCTAGACAATAACCATGTTGAGTGTTAGATAGGTTGGTTTGGTTTCAATGATATTGATAAACTTCGTCAAAGGTAGATTCAAGCGTTGAATTAATGAAGAATATAAGTGAGGTACGAAAGTGAGCATATTGAGATCAAATGTCTCCTGGAAGGCGAAAATGACATTTTCCGAAGCCGTCACTTCAAGCAAAAAGTATCGTGGGTTCAAAAGGGTTATTTTGGCGTAGTTGTGGAGAAACGTGATTTTAACAAAAATGCCTACGTTTTCAGTTTCAAAAAATGGCTGGAAAACACATTTTTACTCTTGGAGGTACGCTTGAAGCGTAGACCCTACTACACTTGAAGCGTAGCTGTAACAAGTTTTTACCAATTTTCGCCTATGATGTCCAAATTGTTCGGGGGTTGGTTTTATGATATGACCATGATTTAGATCATCATTGTTTATAAATACCCAAGTCTACAACAAGAGAATGACGTCTTGAAGAATTCTATACAAGTTTTCTATAGCTGCATCTTCTTATACAGAGATACACATATGATGAGAGAATATTATTGAGTGATTAGAGATACACAATTTCTCTTTTGTTATTGGACGTCTTCAATCGTGCTTCTACATCGACGATTTCTATGCACGATTGAATGGTATAGTTGCTAAAAAATTCACACACCGTCTATTGCAACGAGGTTGCGTTGATCCATTGAAGAATGGAGTCGTCTGTGTGCGGAGATCGAAACAGGAGGCTTCATGGTGATTTTGATCTATTGAGAAGCAAAGTCGTTAGAGTACGGAGATCGAAGCGAAAGTTTCGTGGAGCGCGAGTGAATCTAGACTTTTAGACGTCGAGTGAAGAACACAAATTACAACGGTTGTAAGTTCTATTTTCATAAAGTCTATACAAATTATCTGATTCATAGTGCCTCAATACCCGAGCGTATCCGTGGTTTTTATTTGGAGTCTTTCCAAGGTTTTCCACGTAAAAATCTCTGTGTCTTCTCATGATTTAAATTTCTGCACTTATATTCAAATTTGCTTGATAGATATGTTTTGAGAATTGAATTGAGAATTAGGGTTTGTGACTGATTAAAATTAAATTTTATTTAAATAATTTTAATTGATCATAAAATCAACAAAAAACCTATTCACCCCCCTCTAGGTTGTTTTCACTATCGTTTAGGTAATTTCAATTGGTATCAAAATGTGGTTACCACAATTTAGGTTAATTACCTAGGGTTAGATCTTGGACTTAGACGATGGAGATGCCTTGTTGATAGATGCTCAATATTGGTCATTTTTCGTCCTTATCTTGTGTTTGTTATGTCTTTATATTCCGTTACTTGGTATTTTTATCTCGTTTGTGTATGTAAACATGTTTCAGGAGCTTAATGAAGAAACAGAGCTAATCTCGGTGAATTAACTGAGTTCGTGTTCATTTCTATCTCGAGAAAGGAATCAAGAGGTATGTCAGAGCAAATAAGAGCTACCAGATGGCAAAATGGTCATTTCCCAACATCATTATCTCATCAAAAGGGCAAAAATGTCATTTTTAGACATTATTACTTCACCGAAAAGCATCGGGAGTCGAAGGCGACCAGTCTAGCTCAAATATGAAAAGACGAGTTTTTACACAAAAGATGCATAATACCTTACGTC
The DNA here is from genome assembly GCA_963922005.1 of Cornus suecica. Lineage (NCBI taxonomy): Eukaryota > Viridiplantae > Streptophyta > Magnoliopsida > Cornales > Cornaceae > Cornus > Cornus suecica. Next base: position 36,668,310 of record OY998247.1, on the reverse strand, counting down.
GTTAGAGAGAAAAAGAGGCAGATTGGACCTGAGCTACGCTCTTAAGCTATGCTTTACTTTGGACCCTACGCGCTAGACCTACACCCAAGTGTAGGTCAAGAGCACAATCTATGCCCTATACCTACGCCCAAGCCTAGGTCAGGAGTGTCGGTCCCACTTTAAGGCCACGTGATCCCTTTACGTGCTGAAGTTGTTTCGGTTTATTTCAGAATTTTCCAGTTTTGTCCCTACTTTGATATTTTAAGTGATCGGTGATTCCAGACCTCTACATACAGGCTTATACACATATTTACATGTGATTATATAGATATTATTCATGTGTTATGAAATTACAGAAAAGGGCAACCATTAAGGTTTCCCTCACTTGTCTATAAATATGAGAGGGTTAGGTTTAGAGAGGGGGTTGTTTTTGGAGGCGAGTTCTGGTTCTGATTTTCACATTTATTCATAGAGTTCTTCCATTGAAGAGAACCACCATTAAATACCTAGAGATCCGAAGAAGAAGGCCATGTAGAGCGTTTCTACACCGACAATGCAATTTCTCTTAACCATGATCAACTAATTCGGTATCTAGGATTTTCTCGCAAAACCCTAGCCAAGTAATGTAGTTCTAATTTTATATTCAATTGTAGAGAGGGGAAACTATGACTATACTGTGATGATTATGTTAGATGAGAGACCATTTTTATTTGTGATACAAGTTTATATATTTGAATTGATTATTATCTTAGACTTTTTGAATATATTTATCTTACACAATCACAATTATTCACTATGGGCTAAAACTCGGATGCTTAATCTGTGATTTTCTATACAATAGTGATAATAAAACTCGAAACCCTAGGTTGACACAGGCCATGCCCTGACAAACTGATATAGACATCCTTTAGTTTATTTTCAAGCTTTAATTTACTATTTTAATTTACTTTTTTGCATTTACTTTATGTTAGTAGTTGGCATGCACTAATCAGTTTAGTCTTGAGATGTGTTGTCGCAATCCGGTTGAGAGTAATCCTTTTTGGGGTCAAACTGCTGGCGCGGTGCGACCTGATTCACAGTCAATGGATCGCCCTCATGCAATTGAAATAGAATTGGGATTATATTATGCGGTTAGTGGTGGAGTGAGGAAACCCTAGTTTTCTCTCTCTCTGAATCACAACCATTATTCATTATTTTTTTCTTTTTTATTGTCATTAACATTAGATAATTCACAAAATCAAACTCTTTTCGGAAAAATATAATTAAGTATTTTTAGACTATTAAAGTGAACAATCCTCGTCTCTGTGGGATCGATATTCCCCTACTCAAGCAAAACAATATACAATTGATCTATGCACTTGCAGAAGGGTAAAACCTAAAGTGTCATTAAGGTGTCATTTTTAATTACATATTTTGCACACACCTGACGCCGTTGGTGGGGACTTGGCATTGTTCAATAGCTTTAGTAGTTTATTTGCATTGTGTTATTGTAGATTAAAGCTAAAGTTGAATTTTTTGTGTGATTTTCAGGTACAATTGAAGAGCATGAAAGGAAAAGACAAAGCTATTGAAGTTGCGTCTGGACCCTTTGTGAGTTTCAATTTTCCTTGGTTTTTGCATTTCATTTTTAGCTTTACTTTTAGTTTATAATTTAGATTATTTTAGAAGTAGTTTAGTTAATTTGCTTTATTTCAGAATTTTTTTTAGTGTATGTCCGATAGATCGATGCGTTCAAATTCAAAATTTGCATTAGTTGTATACGACCCGAAGATCGAAAGAATTCTAAGGCGTTTATGAAAATCTATTGATGAACATCGTCAGATAGAAGAAGTTGAGATGGGTAACGAGAGAGTCAATCCGTGGAGAGGACCAAATACCTCATTGAAGGGATTCTACGCACCGGACGTGTATGAATCGTATACTGAATTCCCAGAAGAGGAAGGTGCAAAGCATTTCGAGATTAAGACAAGTGTGATCAACATGCTCCCAAAGTTCTCTGGTCTTAGGATAGAAGATTCTGTACCAGCATGCCAATGAATTCTTAGAGGTAACATCAACCGTTAGGTATGATGGTTTGACTAAAAATGATTTAAGAGTGCGTCTGTTCCCATGGTTTTCAAAATACAAAGCAAAAATATGGTATATTAAATTGACTCAATCAACTAAACTGGACTGGGAAAAACTTAAGCAAGAATTCTTAGAAAAAAGTTTTCCCATAGGAAAGACTTCAGAAGCCCAAGATGCAATTAAGCGATTCAGACAGTTGTCAGGAGAGCAATTTCATGATGCGTGGGAGAGGTGCAATGAGATTTTATATAAATGTCCCCACCATAGGTTTTCTGATCAAGATGTTGCTATAAATTTTTACATGGTTCTAGGTGAAAAACATAAAAATATGATAGATGCCTCTACACAGGGTCAGCTTACCTTCAAACTCGCAAGAGAGCTTTTAGAGATGTTTGATAATATCAGTGAAAATGCCCTTCAGTATGAATCTGATATGAGGTCTAAAGGTGAACTGGATAGGCGATCTGAAAAAGCATTTGAGGTTAATCATGATATGAAAAATCCATTGGCATTGATAGAAGAGAGATTAGAGTGATTTGAAAAACTTCTTACCCAAAGAAGTCATTCTCCTAGAAGAGAAGTGTATGAGGTTGAACCAGATTATTCTCAAAATGAGTGTGATGATGTAATAGCCGTTGATGTCAATGCGACATGGAATTACTCAAATAATGCCCCGTTCTCAAACTCATACTCTCTAAATAATATAAATCATCCATTCCTGTCCTATAAGTCCATAAATATGGAGAATCCTCCAGAAAAGTTCAACAAGGATAGTGGTCCAATTCTCAATCCAATTTTCAACCAAGGCAAAAATTTACTTCGCAGCCAAGGTTCCAACAGAGCCAACAATCATTCCAATCTCAACCAACTATACTGGCTCGCAATTCTCAATCAAATTTCCAACCCAGACATCCACCTAATATTCTTTGCTCTTCAGCCATTCAATAATAGCCAGGCTATCCAACAATTCCAATATTAGCTCCAGCCTCAAAGAAGCCAAGCTCCCCCACCCGGTTTTCAAAATAACAGGATAGAGCAAACCTTGGTGGACCTCCAAAATCAGATGGGTGTTCATACTCAAGCACTGACCCAAATCACCATGCAGTTAGGATAAATGGAAAATAAAAGAAATACTAGAGAGCCAGGTCAGTTGCCTAGTTAGCCTATCGCCAACCCAAAGATTCAGCAAGTGCAAGAGCTTGGATCGTTTACCAATGATAATCACGAGTCTGTTCAAACAATTATGACTCTGAAAAGTGGAATGGTAGTGGAGAGCAGAGTGGAGGAAGAACATGAGGAGAGGCTGCGTAGAAAAAGGGAAGTTGAGCAAGCTCAAAGGAAGGAAGTGAAAGAAACACAACAGAAAGAGGTTGAGAGCAGAGAGGCTGAAGTTTAAACAGATAAACTACCAGTAGATAAGAGTGTCGACGAGACATTGCTTGATTAGATAGATAGGGCAAACTACGAGAAGGCACCACCATTTCCTCAACGTCTTAGAGAACCGGCTAAGTATGGGAAGATGAAAGAATCGGATATGTTGGATACATTTTGACAAGTCGAGATTAATCTTCCGCTTTTAGACGTGATTGCCCAAATCCCACCTTATGCTAAATTTTTCAAGGATCTCTGTACTTAAAAGAGGAAAAGCAGAGCAAAGAATCCGAAGAAAATACTCTTGACTGAGTAAGTGAGTTCACTGCTGTTAAGCAATACTCCACTAAAGAGGAAAGATCCCGGTGCTCCCACTATTTCTTGTGTTATCGATGACCAGGAAATTGGTAAAGCCCTTATTGATCTAGGTGCAAGTATTAACTTGCTTCCTTATTCAGTCTATAAATAGCTAGGGTTGGGAGAGCTCAGTCCCACAGAGGTTGTATTGCAGTTTGCCGATCGATCTATCAAGCAGGCGAAAAGAATTTTGGAAGATGTCATAGTTTAAGTGGGCAAGTTTTACTTCCTAGTTGATTTTGTAATCCTGGAGATGGAACATGTCCCAGACTCGAAAAAACACATCCCAGTGATCTTAGGCAGACCATTTTTGGCCACTGCAAATGCGTGCATTAATTGCCAAACCGAAGCCATGGATCTGACCTTTGGGAACATGAAAGTCAGGATGAATGTGTTTGAAGGGAGCCATCAATTACCTAAGTCTATGGACTATTTCCAGATAAATGAGTGCGATGAGTTAGATGATATTATACATGATTTTGCGACTCAAATTCTAGAGAAAGATGAGCTTGAAGAATTTCTGGCAAATGAAGTGCTGAATGAAGAAATCGAAGATTGGGATGCGTATATGGAATGACTGAACAAGGAGTTGGATAAAATTAAGATTGCGTTATTCGCGCAACCTTGGAAGCAAGAGCTAGTGGAACCACTCCTGATAGTCTCAAGTACTACCCCAGTTCCATCACTTACGACTCCGCCTGTTTTAGAACTTAAGGAATTGCCAGAAAAGCTGAAGTATGTTTTCTTGGGACCTGACGAAACTCTTCCTGTAATTATTTCATCAAAGTTGGAAGCAAAATAGGAATCGAGTCTGATTGAGGTCTTAAGCAAGAATAAAGAAGCAATTGGGTGGAGTGTTGCTGATTTGAAAGGTATTGATCCATTAATTTGCATGCATCGGATTTATTTAGAAGATGAGGCGAAATCGTCAAAAGAGATGCATCGGAGATTGAATCCAAACATGATAGAGGTGGTAAGAAAATAAGTAGTGAAGTTGCTAGATGCGGGAATCATCTACCCGATCTTTGATAGTAAATGGGTAAGCCCAACTCAAGTGGTCCCGAAGAAGTTAGGAATCACAGTGGTGCCCAATGAAAATGGTGAGCTAATTCCTCAACGCACGAATACGGGGTGACGTGTGTGTATTGACTACAGAAAGCTCAACTCTAACACCAAGAAGGATCATTTTCCATTACCATTCATCGATCAAATCCTGGAAAGATTAGCCGGACTGAGCTATTACTGCTTTTTGGATGGATATTCCGGCTATAATCAAGTGGTAATTGATCCTGCAGATCAGGAGAAAACCACTTTCACTTGTCCATATGGCACATTCGCGTACAGACGGATGCCTTTTGGTTTATGTAATGAGCCAGCTACATTCTAGAGGTGTATGATATCTATCTTCTCTGATATGGTAGAAAAGTGTTTGGAAGTGTTCATGGATGACTTCTCAATTTTTGGGGCAACCTTTGAAGAATGTTTGAGGCATCTAACACTAGTACTTGAAAGGTGTAAGGAGACCAATTTAATTCTTAGTTGGGAGAAGAGCCATTTTATGGTTTAAGAGGGAATTGTACTTGGCCACATTATTTCAAAGCAGGGGATTGAGGTCAATAAAGCAATTGAGCTGATTTCAAAATTACCTCATCCCACATTTGTGAAATAGATACGCTCTTTTCTAGGCCATGCCGGGTTTTACAGAAGATTTATTAAAGATTTTAGCAAAATCGCCCGGCCATTATGCAATTTACTGGCTAAAGATGTAGTCTTTGTCTTTGATGAAGAATGTCTTCATGCCTTTAAGGAATTGCATGCTAAACTCTCATCTGCCCCAATTATCTATCCACCAAACTGGTCTCTATCGTTCGAGCTGATGTGTGACGTTTCAGATTATGCAATTGGAGTTGTGTTAGGGCAAAGAAAAGACAAGTTGCCATATGTGATTTACTATGCCAGTAGAACTTTGAACGAAGCTCAGATGAACTACGCAACTACCAAGAAGGAATTGCTGGCAATGGTGTTCACCTTGGACAAATTCAGGTCATATTTGTTGGGAACCAAGGTGGTCGTGTACTCAGATTATGCCGTACTAAGGCATTTGCTAACCAATAAAGACTCCAAGCCCAGACTGATTCAATGGATTCTATTGCTACAAGAATCTGATTTGGAGATCAAAGATAAGAAGGTTATAGAGAATGTTATAGCTAATCATTTGTCAAGAATTGTCGTTGAGTCCACCAAGGACGATACTCCTCTTAAGGATGAGTTCTCGGATGAACATCTGTTTAGTATGGTTGTTATGGAACAGATACCATGGTATACAGATATTGTTAACTATAAAGCCACATGTAGAATTCTTAGTGGATAGTCTAAGCATGAGAAGGATCGTTTCTTCAGCTAAGTAAAATTTTATATCTGGGACAATCCACGACTGTATAAATATTGCCCGGATCAGATAATTCATAAATATGTTCCAGAAAGTGAATTTCAAGGCATACTGACATTCTGTCATACGCTAGAGTGTGGAGGGCATTTTGGTGCTCAAAAGACAACTCATAAAGTCCTATAGAGCGGTTTTTATTGGCCTACCATATTCAAGGATGCGTTCGAGTTTTGCAAATCTTGTCTGAGATGTCAAAAGTTGGGATCCATATCTCGACGAGACATGATGTCACTGAATCCTATATTGGTGGTTGAGTTGTTTGACATCTGGGGCATTGACTTCATGGGACCGTTTCCAAAAGCCGGTGATAAGTAGTACATATTAGTGGGAGTTGATTATGTTTCTAAATGGGTAGAGGGTGTTGGCACGTCGCATGCGAATTATATTGTGGTTGAGGAGTTTGTTAAATCCAATATCGTTTTTAGATTTGGTATGCCACGAGTGTTGATCAGTGACGGCGGCAGCCACTTCGAGAACCTGTTTCTTCCATCCTTGTGCAAGAAGTATGGTGTCACTTATAGAATTGGAACGCCATATCACCCACAGACGAGTGGTCAAGTGGAGGTTTCGAACAGGGAGATTAAGAACATTATTGAAAAGACGGTGGATCCTGATTTGAAGAATTGGCCGAGAAGGTTAAATAATGCACTGTGGACATACATGACCGCTTATAAGACACTGATTGGTATGTCACCATACAGATTGGTCTATGGTAAGGCGTGTCATCTCCCTGTGGAACTCGAGCACAAAGTATATTGGGATATCAAAAGATCGGGTGCTCAGAGAAAACTCCAACTCGCAGAGCTTGAAGAGTTGATGAACAACGCATATGAGAATTCTAGAATATATAAAGCCCCAACCAAAGCATTCCACGATAGACATATCAGATAGAAAAGATTTGAGGTCAGCCATAAAGTGTGGTTGTTCAATTCAAGACTCAAATTATTTCCCGGTAAGCTTCAATCAAGATGGGACGGACCGTACATAATTATTAAGGTTTACGCCCATGGAGCGGTGGAACTTGACGGCCCTGACAACAGAAAGCGATTTGTTGTGAATGGTCAGCGTTTGAAACATTATATCGAAGTTGAGCCGACAGAGAGTGTTGTTGAAATAGTTGATTTAACAGAACCGGCACCGGAGCCTGATGATTTTGATCCTGAGTACTGAGAGGTGGCAACGTCGAGCCAACGACGTTAAATATTGGTATTAAGTGATAAAGAGTAGCTTTTGATCTTAGTTTGTAGTTGTAAAATAATAGTTTAATTCGGTTTCTGTAAAATTTTAAGATCTAGTCCGAAATAGTCGTCATCATTCGGAGGGGTATTTTTGTCCACGAAGCGCAAAATTTTGACGAATCGAAGTCAATCAAGACAATAGGTGTGTATAGGGGAGGTTCGAGTGTTCGGGAATCAGGAACGAGGCAAAAAGGGCCGAAGCCAAAAATACAGCCTTGGGACCTACACCCAAGCGTAGGTCATGGGACTGTATAAATACAATCCCGCGGCTTTTCATTTCAAAATTCTATTTTCTCCCTCTCCTCTCCACCAAATCGACTATCGTTCGTTCCTAAAGCCGAATATCGATATTTCTTATCATTCCCAAGCGGCGAATTATCAAATTAGTGAACGGTGTGTACGGATTCATGTGAAGAACTAGAAAAGTTTCTGGAATCCAATTTTGGGGAATTTTCCGTTTCTCGTAATTTGGTAAGTTTTGATCCATTCTTTTGGTTTCGATTACTTGATATAACTCTTCTAAACTAGTATTGACGAACGAGACCGATCAAAATCGTGTTTTAATTTGTTCTCAAAAAGTTGGGTTTTCGGCTTAAGATACGGGTTGAATATCGAATTTTTGAGATGAGGTCTTGTTTAATCATCATTTTAGAATACTTTAGACATAGTTTTAAGTTTGATTTGGTGTCCAAACAGTTTTTGCTAATTTGCATAACAATCCGAATTCTATAGGAATGACTCGCGTAAAAGAAGCAAGGAAAGTTACTTAAGGAGCATCTATGTCGGGGATGGCAGTACAGAGAGACAGATCACTATCATCTCCCCTGGAGAGTACACGGCCTGTACGCTGTAGTACCCGGGCGCCGAGACCAGTGTATGTCGTGCTGGATTCGTCAGATGAGGAGGCTGAGAGGCCGAGTGCACCGATAGAGGGAATTGAGTTAAATTTGAGATATGGCAGGATGACAGTTCCACCTGCTGCACCGAGGGCTTCATCATGACCTCGGGCACAGTCTCTAGTCCCTGAGCCATCACCACTGCCACATGAGTCGGAGACATCCGATGAGCAGACTACCGAGTGTGGTAATAGTGAGGATGGGTAGGCAGAGTAGGAGGTAGAGTTGGAGGATGTTGAGCGCGACGAGGTGCCGTATCCTAAGCCGGCAGTTGATGGTGATGAGGGTGACCTCGTTTCTTATAGATGGAATCACTCCATGGTTTCCAAGGAGACGTTGATGACCCGGGCTTTAAAGAAGGGGTTCCGACAGGAGCGCACTTTTGCTATTGTGCCACTTGAGCGGATAGAGGCATTACAACAGAGGGACTCGGCTAGTGACAGTGGTGCAGGGACAGGAGTTTGAGATTATTCCCGAGAATATTGCTGTTGCGTGGGGTATTCCACACGAGTGCCCTACAGAGCTAGAGGAGCAGTTCCTACCTATGCCAGACCCATTTCCACTTCTTTATGATATAGTGAGATTGCAGACCGAGGGGCAGTGGGCAGATAATAGGCGTAATGGGATCAAGAAGTCCAATTATTATCAAATACTTTGGCTCTAGGATGTGATAGTCCGGTCTAATGTGTTACCACATAGCCATCATACCATGTGTTACCCGCTATTTTTTGGCGTTACACTACGCTTTTGAGTTTGGTCACTGGTATTCTATTCCACACGCCCTTTGGCAGACTTTATTCCAGCATTGTATTCACTTGCGTCAGGAGAACAAGGTCAGGACTGCCAAGTTTCAGATGGTTCTTCCCTGCCTTGTGATGAAATTGATGTTTGATCAGGGATTACAGATGGATGCTGAGGATAAGTTTGCACCGCTGAATGCGTATGGCAAGGGAACGTGGATCAAGGGGTGGATCAAGAAGGGTCTAATGACATATGCTCGCCAACACAGATTCAGAGGAGTTTTACTGCCAGGTGCACAGAAGGATGATGTAAAGCAGGCTATGCCATATGAGATACCTGAAGTGGAGGTGCCATATGCTGAAGAGGCTGCTTTAGGAGGTGATGCGCCACAAGCCCCAGCCAAGGGTGCTGTTATGCTGACTCAGGTTTAGTACGACAAGTTGATTGGACGTATTGAGGGATTGGAGTGCTCATTTGTAGATGAGGGGGAAGCCCGACAGCGTGAGCACCGTGAGATGATGGATCGGTGGGATATTATGATGCGACATATGAGAGTGACAATTCCACCACCACAACCACCTTCGGATGATGCTATGTAGTTGTAGTTTAGTTTTATTTTTATTTTTTTGTTTTAGCTGGCCACAGTAGAGATCAATCGTAGAGTGGAGGGTTAGTGTTCGATCTTTTGTGACCGCTTTAACGATCATCTCTAACTGTTTGTGATATTTTTGCTTTTGTATAAAATGATAATTTTTGACCGCTTTTACTGATATGCGTGCCTTACTATATTTATTACGTTGAGTATGTGTGATTTTATTTTCTCACTATGAGGACATGTGTGCATTTAAGTTTGGGGGTGCGTTGGTTATTGAAGAGTGTGTTATGAAATAAAATAAAATTTAAGCCTTACCCTACGCCCAAACGTAGGGTAGTATGTGGGTGGGCCAAAAAAATTGAAAAATTCTTCCCTTTTTGGGATGTTTTAGCCTGTTCTGTACTTATACTTGTACTATGATTTGTTTAAATTATTTTTAGGAATTGGTGTAGAATTTTTGTATAATTTTTAGAGTAATCCTAATATGACAAGGAGACTGCAAATAAAAGTTGGATTAGTTATTGCTTCCCCTTTCCTAGTCAGTTAAGGGTTTTAAATCTTTTTTCTCTTCTAATTTTGCTACATCTGTCTATAAATACATCCATAGGGTAGATACATTTCAAATTCATAATTCTCAAGGAGTGAGCATTAGATTGGGTATTCTTCTTTTATTCTTTCTATTTGGAGGAGGGTTAGTCTGGATAATGCTAATGAAGATTATTCTGACCCAGAAGAATTCATAGAGGGGACAGAACCATATGTGGCCATGAAGAGCACGAATAAAGAAGTTACGAGTAAAAAGGGAAGCCGAACCACACCAAAATCGTTTTTACAGTGTCGGTTGCAATTTGAAGAGATATGTCATCCGGAGAGGATGAATCGAGTATTAATTGCACCTGGAAGGAAAATCCTTAGAGAACGAGGATTGAAGAGTTTAGAAACCGGTGGGTGAAAAGGTGTATTCGGGCTTGGTCCAAAAATTATATGTAAATATGATAATTTCGGGACTGCCAGGATTTGAGGTGATAAGGGCTAAAGTGACTCAGTGGAGTGCTCCTATTGTGGTTGGAAGAAGAAGTATTGGCAATACATGGAATATACCAATCGGTACTCCGGCAAACTTACAAGGAATATTGAATGAGCATCCTATAGTATGGCCACATAAGGATGAGGAGATGGTTCGAGAATTGTGTGTAGTATCAAATCCGACAGATAAGACATGTGATAATTGGTGGTTGGAGTCGGATCTGCTTTATTTGGATTGTGTCGTTGCGGCTCAACTTCGGCCTAATAATTGAACAAGTGCAAGAGATCACACTATGCTTAGAACTTTGTACACCCTAACTCATGGGTATGAAGTGTGTGTTCCAACATTAATTATGACTGAGATGTCGTATGCTCGAGCAATTGTGAGTAGAGAATGGGTGGGTGCCGATAAATGTGAATATTATCTTCCATACCCGTTTTTACTATCAAAAATCATTATTGAGCAGTTGGGTGATAGAATGAAGGAATTGGATGAGATGCGGTAGACGTTTATGAAAATATATCCAGAGAAAGATTTAGAGAAGTTGAAAGAGACTGCAGACGGCAGGATATCGTTGAAGTGTGTCGTGTCAAGCGATAAAGAAGAAGAGGTGGACTAGGATTTAGGTTTAGGATTTTTAGGTTATTTTATTTGTAGGGACGGTAGACCCTTAAGACCACGTCTTTGTTTATTTTATTTTTATTTATATTTATATTTTAGGATTGTAGGCCCTTAAGGCCATATCAGTTTTTTATTATTATTATTTTTGTCATAAAAAAAATTGAATAAAAAAAAAAGATAATATTTGATTCCTTGAAAACATGTGTCGATTTCTGGATGTTTATGATGAAATTTCTTTTCCATTGCTATAATTGGGTATGTGTGCTTTGTTGATGATATCTCCAGGTGATCCAATTCAAGTTTGGGGGAGAGGATTTGTGCTTTCCTTTGGAATTCAAAATTGAGCTTCAAGGGTAACTGAATTTGTTCTCCTATTTTATTTTTGACCATGAGGACATGGTTTGATTTAATTTTTAGGGTAAGGGTATAGTATTACAAGGAATAAAGATTTTCGAGAAAAAATAAATTTTTTTGGGACAATTCTTTATTTTTACGCATGAATGTTTGACATTTACAATTTGATTAAGTTTGTGTATATGATACATAAGAAGTGTGTGATGTGATGTTCCCGCTCATGAGAATAATGATTAGATCAAGTTAGTGAAGTGATGTGGTTTTGCATGGGTGAGTGAATGAGTGAAATTGAAATTAAGAATGACGACTTTGAGCTATAAACACAGGCACACATTCACTATGAGAAATATGTTAATTTTTGACTATGTAGTTGAAAAATAATTTTGTTGTAATAAAAGGGGAGATGGGGGGATTGTTGGTTAAAATGGAAAAAAATGAAATTTTTTTTGAGAAAATAAAATGTAAAAAGTAGTTCTTTGATCTGAGTAACCGGACTTTGGTATCACCAATATCACTATTCATGTTTAAAGGGGAGAAAACCGATGAACATAAATCCTATGGAAGAAGCTCGGACTTAGTTGGTCAGGACTAAAAATCCTCGCTGGAAAGTCTGGAGACTTAGAAAGACAAAAATGGATGAAAAGTAGAAAGATGGAAATAATACGTTTTTACTTATAATGGAAAAGTTCGATCAATGAAGTAGGAGAAAAGAAACTAAAATATTGTAGTTGAATGTTCACAAAATTACCGAAGGTTGTCTGGATTTTAAGTAGAAAGTAGCAAAATCATTCACTTAAGTGGGGACCATTCATAACATGAAGCTTGATATAATTGTTGTTTGGTAGTGAGTGAGAATATTTGCATTCATATTATCTTGTGTGTTATATCATAACTTATTTAACTTGTGTGTGTGAACTCAAGAATGCGTAGTTACAAAAGAATTGAGATGTTTATAGGTACCATTACTGGAAACCTTCACGAGACTTCACTCGTCCACAAGGGGTAACCTAAGGGTTTAAAAGGCTTGTTACACGTGCTAAGTGTAATCGTTAACCTTCACGAAAGCAAGGGATTAGGTTAGAGTAGATAGGTTAGATAGAATAAAAATCATTACAGATAGTTTCTCTGAGTTTATTGCTAAGGGACTAGCAATATTTAAGTTTGAGGGTGTGATAGGTGCTCAATATTGGTAATTTTTTTTCCCTATCTTGTGTTTGTTATGTCTTTAAATTCCGTTACTTGGTATTTTTATCTCGCTTGTGTGTGTATGCATGTTTCAGGAGCTTAATGAAGAAACATAGCTAATCTCGTTGAATTAACTGAGTTCGTGTTCATTTCTATATCGAGAAAGGAATGAAGAGGTGTGCCAAAGCAAAGAATAGCTACCAGAGGGCAAAATGGTCATTTCTCGACATCATTATCTTACCGAAAGGGCAATAGTGTCATTTTCAAACATTATTACTTCACCGAAAAGTACCGGGAGTCGAAGGTGACCAGTTTAGCTCAAATATGAAAAGACGAGTTTTTACACAAAAGATGCATAATACCCTACGTCGTCAGAGAGAAAAAGAGGCAGATTGGACCTGAGCTACGCTCTTAATCTACAATTTGGTTTGGACCCTACGCCCAAGCGTAGGTCTGGAGCATAGCCTACGCCCTATACCTACGCCCAAACATAGGTCAGGAGCGTAGGTCCCACCTTGAGGCCACGTGATCCTTTTACGTGCTGAAGTTGTTTCGGAATTGTTTCAAAAAATTTCAGTTTTGTCTCTACTTTGATATTTTAAGTGATCGGTGATTCCAGACCACTACATACAGGCTTATACACATATTTACATGTGATTATATAGATATTATTCATGTAATATGAAATTACAGGAAAGGGCAACCATTAGGGTTTCCCTCACTTGTCTATAAATATGAGAGGGTTAGGTTTAGAGAGGGGGTTGTTTTTGGAGGCTAGTTCTGGTTCTGATTTTCACGTTTATTCATAGAGTTCTTCCATTGAAGAGAACCACCATTAAAGACCTAGAGATCCGGAGAAGAAGGCCATGGGGAGCGTTTCTACACCGACAATGCAGATTCTCTCAACCATGATCAACTAATTCAGTATCTAGGGTTTTCTCGCACAACACTAGCCAAGTAATATAGTTCTAATTTTATATTCAATTATAGAGAGGAGAAACTGTGACTATACTGTGATGATTGTGTTAGATGAGAGACCATTTTTATTCATGATACAAGTTTATATATTTGAATTGATTCTTGTCTTAGACTTTTCGAATATATTTATCTTACACAATCACAATTATTCACTATGGGTTGGAACTCGGATACTTAATCTGTGATTTTCTACACAATGGTGGTCATCAAACTCGAAACCCTAAGTTGACACAGGTCATGCCCTGACAAACTGATATAGACATGCTTTAGTTTATTTTCATACTTTAATTTACTTTTTTGCATTTACTTTATGTTAGTAGTTGACATGCACTAATCAGTTTAGTCTTGAGATGGATTGTCGCGATCCGGCTGAGAGTAATCCTTTTTGGGGTCAAACTGCTGGCGCAGTGCGATATGATTCACAGTCAATGGATCGCCCTCATGCAATTGAAATAGAATTTGGACTATATTATTCAGTTAGTGGTGGAGTGAGGAAACCCTAGTTTTCTCTTTCTAAATCACAACCATTATTCATTATTATTTTCTATTTTATTTTCATTAATATTAGATAATTCACAAAATCAAACTCTTTTCGGAAAAATATAATTAAGTGTTTTTAGACTATTAAAGTGAACAATCCTCATCTCTGTGGGATCGATATTCCCCTACTCAAGCAAAGCTGTATATAATTTATCTGTGCACTTGCAGAAAGGTAAAACCTAAAATGTCGTTAAGGTGTCATTTTTAACCATATATTTTGCACACACCTGACGTCCATCACTCGTGAAAGAGGTTCCATATCTAGGTCCCCTTTTTTTGATGACTCTAATTACACATTGGAAAGCAAGAATGAGAGCGTTTTTAAAATCTTTTGATGATAAAGCGTGGAATGTTGTTGAAGTAGGATATTCACCTCCTACTGTGAAAGATGATGCGACTAATAAAGTGAAAGCAAAACCGTCAAGTGAGTGGACAGCTGCCGAGATTAATAGCGCGAATTGGAGCTCGAAGGCGTTGAATGCATTATACAATGCTGTAACTCTGAATGAGTTCAAGAGGATTGTTACTTGTGTAATTGCCAAGGAAGCTTTGGACATTCTCCAAGTCAGTCATGAAGGAACGTCGAAGGTGAAACTATCAAAACTTCAAATTCTGAATTCTCAATTTGAACAACTGAAGATGGAGGAGGATGAGGTCTTCGCTGACTTTGAGACTAGATTAACTTCTATTGTGATAGGCTATCACAATGTAGGTGACCGTATTCCTGATACTACCATAGTAAAAAAAATTCTAAGGTCTCTTCCTGAACATTTTCGATCTAAGGTCACTGTAATTTCTGAAGTCATGGGTCTTAAAGAATTAAGGTTGAAGAATTGGCTGGAAATTTAAAATCTTATGAGATGGAAATGTTCAAAAATCCCACTAAGAAGGCTAGTGGCACAAAAGAGAAGAGCATAGCCTTCAAAATCACTAGGGAGGATTGTGTTGAACCTGATAAAGAAAGTGAGTTAAGTCTGAATGAAATTTCCATATTTGCTAAGAGGTTGAACAAATATGTTAAGGCCAAGCAAAGTGGTCAAGGATAAAAGTTTGGAGATAAGTTGGGAGAGTCTAGAAATAGAATTAAGACCCAAACTAGGAAGGATAAGTGTTATCCTAAAAAGAAGAAACCTAAATGTTTTGAATGTCAAGGATATGGTCACATAGCTGCAGAGTTTGCAAACACTTTGAAGAAATCCAAAGGATTAGCTGTCAATTAGGATGATGACTCTGACAATGGATCAGCTAGTGATGCGACAAAATCAGAAATAGGAGATGATTATGAGAATTTCACTGTGTTTGCTATACAGAGCAAGAAGGTTAAAGAAGTTGCTTCAAGTTTGGCGATGTTTGAAGAAGAAGGTTCTGAGAGTGATGAAGATTGTGATGAAACGTTTCAAGAATCTTATAATAAATTACTTGATAAGACCACACAACTTCACAAGAATCACATGAAACTGTTGACTAAAAGTGTTAACATGGACAAAGAATTGCATTCTTTAAAAGACAAATTAGCCAATAGTTCTCAAACTCAAAATCTCCTACAGACTCAAAAGGCCAAGTTGGTTGAGGATTTGAAGAAATTTGAACTAGAAAGAACTCAGGATTTGAAGTTGGTAGATGATCTCAATAAGGAAATGGTTAAGAAATCTACTAAGATTGAGAATTTGGAAAAAGTACTGAAAGATGTTAGGTTAACCCTTTGTAAATGGTCAGAAAGAACCCTTAATCTTGATGAGATATTGAGTAAGGGAAAATCAATAGAAAGTACAAAGGGGTTGAGATTTATTATAGTAACATCGAATTCGAATGTTGTTGCTAAAACCACCTTTGTAAAGGCCTCCTAAGTAGCATCAAGTTTTTCAAATGGAAATTCATATTGGAATCCTATGGCTCAATCCTATGTCAAAAGACCTATTGAAAACAAGCCTTTCATTTCCCCTAGATATCCTATGAGGTCAACTGAAGGAGCCCGGAGGTTTGTCCCTATTTGTCACCACTGTGGTGTCAGTGGTCACATTTGACCAAGATGTTCGAAGCTGAGAGGGAAGACTATGCAATCGATGAAGGAATAAAGAGTTCAACATGGAGATCATGTTCAAGATCAAATTCGAATGTTGAATGAAGAAATGAAGAATTTGTCAAGATTGGCAAATGGAGCTCCGAAGATGAAAAAGGCATGGATTTGCAAAGGCGAGCTACATTGTTTTGTAGTTCATACTGCTCTTAAAGCATGCAAGTCTACTTCTTGGTATTTGGATAGTGGATGTTCGAGGCAAATCACTGGAGATAAGTCATTTTTTAGATTTCTCAAGGAGTGTCATGGTGGGATAGTAACGTTTGTGATGGAAATAAGTCAAATGTTAAAGGGAAAGGTACGGTTGTGATTCCTGGTCTACCTAAACTAGATGATGTGCTTTATATAGAGGATCTTAAAACAAATTTGTTGAGCATAAGTTAGATATATGATAACAATCATAATGTCATTTTTTTTCCTAATAAGTGTTCGATTATTGACTCTTCTGGGAATTACGTGATGGAAGGTTTTCGTTCAACTAATAATTGTTATTGCATTGTTCTGAGTTCTGAATTGTTATGCAATAGAGTTAAACTTGATGAAGTTGAAATTTGACATCAGCGATTAAGACATGTTAATTTTTGAAATTTGACAAAAATCACTAAAAGTGAAATTATTAAAGGTATCCCTAAGCTTGGTTTTGAAAAAGGAATTGTTTGTGGATCTTGTCAGAAGGGTAAACAAGTTAGATGTCAACATAAGAAGACAAATATCATTTGTACTTCTAGACCATTGGAGCTGTTGGACATTGATTTAATGGGTCCCACTAGGACAATGAGCAAAGGAGGAAAGAAGTATATTTTTGTTATGGTGGATGATTATCCAAGGTTTGTATGGGTTGGATTTCTGAGTGAAAAATCAGAAACTCCTAAAAGTTTTAAAATAATTTGTTTAAGAATTCAGATTGAGACGAATTGTTCAATTTCTAGAGTAAGGAGTGATCATGGAAGAGAGTTTGAAAATTCAGAATTTGGAAGTGTTTTGTGATGAGAGAGGAATAAAACATGAATTTTCAGCACTGAAAACTCCACAACAAAATGGAGTTTGAGAGGGAAAATAGAGTTATTCAAGAAATGGCCAATGTTATGCTACAGGGTAGGAATGTTCCTAGGTATTTTTGGGTCGAGGCGGTGAACACAACGTGTTACACCTCAAACAGAGTTTATCTTAGGTCTGACATCTTAAAAACTCCTTATGAACTGTGGAATGACAAGAAACCCAATGTGAAATATTTTAAGGTTTTTGGAGCAAAATGTTATATTCTTAGAGATCATGAATCTATCGGGAAGTTCGAGTCTAAGAGTGATGAAGGAATATTTTTGGGTTATTCATTGACTAGTCAGACATATAGGGTTTTTAATCTTAGAACTTCAACCATGCTGGAATTTGCAAATGTAGTGGTTGATGACTCATGTGTAGATGAGTCTCCGGCGTCTACTGAGGAGGAAGATGGAGAGCCGTTCTTTATTTTGGATAAAGATTCTTCTGAGGTTGATAAAGAGGATAATGTGATTCATGATGATACTTTAAGTTCTACAGAATCACATGATCATATTGGTGATGTTCAACCTACACCTTTTAAGGAACCATCTGCAAGGATTAGGTTGAATCATCCTTGAGATATGGTCATTGGATCTGTCGATCAGCTGATGGTGATTGGTAAAAACGTAAGGAATGAAGTCTTGTATGCATGTTATACATCTTTTTTAGAACCTAAAAATGTTAAAGAAGCTCTTCAAGATATTGATTGGATTAATGTTATTTAAGAATAACTTCAGCAGTTTGTTAAGAATAAAGTGTGGTATCTTGTGCCCAAACTGAAAGAGATAAATGTGATTGGTACCAAGTGGATTTTGAAGAATAAAAAAGGATGAACATGGTACAGTTGTTAGGAATAAGGCTAGGCTTGTTGCTCAAGGATATACTCAGATGAAGAGTATTGATTTTGATGAGACTTTCGCTCCAGTGGCTAGGCTTGAATCTATTCGTATTTTATTTGCGATCGCGTGTCATCTTGGATTCAAGTTGTATTAGATGGATGTGAAGAGTGCATTTTTGAATGTTATTCTTCATGAGGAAGTATATGTGGTGCAGTCCAAAGGATTTGAAGATCCTTATTGACCGAGTCATGTTTATAGGCTGAAAAAGGCTTTGTATGGGCTAAAGTAGGCTCCTAGAGCTTGGCATGAAAGGTTGACTGATTACCTGTTGGGAATAGGTTTTGATCGTGGGGGAGTGGACAAAACACTATTTATTCATAAAATTGAGAGTGATACAGTTATTGCTCAAATCTATGTTGAAGATATTGTGTTTGCTTCCACTTATGATCAGCTTGCTCATTATTTTGGAGATCAAATGAAACATGAATTTGAAATGAACATGATTGGTGAATTGAACTTCTTTCTAGGGCTTCAAGTTAGGCAATTAAATGATGGGATTTTTGTTCCTCAAACTCGTTATGCCTTGGAATTATTAAAAAAGTTTTGTTTGGAAAAGGCTAAAGATGCTCACACTCCTATGAGTACAAGTGTTAAGCTTAGCATAGATAATAAAGGCAATGATGTCGATCCTATACTCTATAGGCGTATGATTGGGAGTTTGTTATATTTGACTGCCAGTCGACCTGACATAGATTTTAGTGTTAGTTTGTATGCACATTACCAGACAAGTCCTAAGGAGTCTCATATTATTGTTCTGAAAAGGATTATCAAGTATGTTAAAGGGACAGTGAATTATGGATTGTGGTATCTATCAAGTACTAATACTGATATCGCATCTTTTTATAATGTTGATTGGGTCGGTAATGTTGATAATAGAAAAAGTACCAGTGGAGGGTGTTTTTATGTTGGAAATTGCTTAATTGTTTGGCATAGCAATAAGAAAAATTGTGTTTCTCTTTCCACTGCTGAGGATGAGTATATAATAGTTAGTAGTTGTTGTACTCAGGTTTTGTGGATGCGTCAAATGTTACAGGCTTATGGTTTTTCTCAAGGCACGATAACTGTATTTTGTGATAACACGAGTGCGATAAATATTTCTAAAAATCATGTTCAACATTCTAGGATAAAACATATAGATATTAGACATCATTTCATTCGTGATCTTGTTGAAGATGGTATAGTGTCTCTAGAGTTCATATCAACGGATTCTCAGTTAGCAGATATCTTTACAAAACCATTAGATGTTCAAAAACATGTTAGTCTTAGAAAATCTATTGGTATGCTTTCTTTAGAATAGATATCTTATTATCTATCATTTTAGGAAGACATTGCATTATTTTTCTAGAATTGATAGGTAATCATACATTTGTATTATTTTTATTCATGCATGCATTTTATTTTGAAATAAATGACAATAAAGTTTTTGAGACTGTTGAGCTTAGCTAGAGTACAAAAGTTGTCATATTTTACTCTATTTTCACATTTACTTGTCTCATTATGCATATGTGAAGTAGAGGTATCCGTCTGACCTAAGATTTTTGGATGATCACTTGACATGATTATTTTATGTTACAAAACTTTAATCTTAGGTGCTAGTTGTTTTGGTGATGATTGTAATGCCTGCTGAATCTATTAATTTTTTCATTTAACCCGAAGTGATATGAAGGTTCATGAGCTATGCTAGATAGGTCTATGCATGAAATATCTTTTGTATGTATATGAATGTTATGGTGGTTGCAGAAGGAAATGATAAAAATGAAAAAATATATATAAACATGCAAAAAACAGTTTTTCAATCCAAAAGGAAAGATAACTGATGAGCATAAATCACATGGAAGAAGCTCGGGCCAGTTAGTCGGGACTAAAAATCCTTGCTAGAAAGTCCGGAGCTTAGAAAGACAAAAAGGGATATGGTGAAAAAGTTGAAAAGGAAGAAATTGTGTGACAAAGAGAAAATATCTTTTATTTTTGCCTTCTAGTTTGGATCTTGGATTGAATTATCATCACTGTTGCTGGGGAGATTATTAGCTTTAGTATGTATTATTTTCATCTTGCCTTAGTGATTGCACATGAGAATTTATATATATATATATATATATATATATATATATATCTTTGCAAAACTTGACTTGTGCATTCTTGAGTCTACAAGGTATGTATGCTGATTTTCTTCTATACCGTGTGTATAATGGTCGAGTTAAATTTGAGAATATGATGTGTTAATGATTGGCTTTATGTCTCTACTGCCTTGCTCACAGATTTCTGAAAACACAAATATTTTATTTTATTTTTATTCATGACATTTTGCATTCATATATTAGAAGTAGGGCCATGCATAGTAGAGATGTCTGTTACCCTAAGAATTTGGATATGATCTGATAAGAGTTCTATATCTTGGTGTTTTTTTTTCTTGAGTACTTCCTTACATCTCTCTACATTGTTGCTATGGTATATACTCTATTTGCTTGACATTTCAATGTCAAAAAGGGGGAGAAGTATTAAGTGAGGGGGAGAGATTGTTTGATTAAGAGGGATAAGTATTTAGCAAGGGGGAGTTTATTCTCAGGGGGAAAATGATGATTATTATGTATGCATTATTGTTATGATTTTCTGATGATCATTATGATGGTTTATATTTGTTTTCCACACATGCGTTTAATGGTTTATTCAGTGTTGTGGTTACAGGATTAGTCGTCATGAAAGCAAGGTGACAGTTTATATCTATGTTTGTTGGTGTGTGTTCATAATTATAGATGTTATGTTGTTATTTATGAGGCTATATTGTAAAACATGGTTTTGTCTCAGAAAAGCCAAGGGGGAGATTGTAAGAACATTTTTGTGTATTTTTTGTTTATGGCATGTTCTAAACAATAACCATGTTGAGTGTTAGATAGGTTGGTTTGGTTTCAATAACATTGATCAACTTCGTCAAAGGCAGAATCAAGCGTTGAATTAATGAAGAATACAAGTGAAGCACGAAAGTGAGCATATTGAGGTAAAATTTCTCTTGGAGGGCGAAAACGACATTTTTCGAAGCCGTCACTTCAAGCAAAAAGTATCGTGGCTTTAAGAGGGTCATTTTGGCGCAGTTGCGAAGAAAAGTGATTTTAACAAAAATGCCTACGCTTTCAGTTTCAAAAAGTAGCTGGAAAACACTTTTTTACGCTTGGAGGTATGCTTGGACCAACACTTGAAGCGTAGATGCAGCAAGTTTTTGCCAATTTTTGCCTGGGATGTCCAAATTGTTCGGGGGTTCGTTTTATGATATGACCACGACTTATATATATCAAAGTGCGTTCTATATACAATATATTCACCAGAATATAGGGTTTGGATGTGAAATTACAAGAAAGGGAAAACTTAAGGTTTGGATTATCATTGTCTATAAATACCAAGTCTATAATAAGAGAAGGACGTCTTGAAGAATTCTTTGCTAGTTTTCTACAATTTCATCTTCTTCTATAGAAATACACATATGATGAGAGAATATTATTGAGTGATTAGAGATACACAATTTCTCTCTTGTTATTGGACGTCTTCAATCGTGCTTCTACATCGATGATTTCTATGCACGATTGAATGGTATAGTTGCTGAAAAATTCACACACCGTCTATTGCAACGAGGTTGCGTTGATCCGTTGAAGAACGGAGCCGTCTGTGTGCGGAGATTGAAACATGAGGCTTCGTGGTGATTTTGATCTGTTAAGAAGCAGAGTCGTCAGAGTATGGAGATTGAAGCGAAAGCTTCGTGGAGCGCTAGTGAATCTAGACTTTCAGACGTCGAGTGAAGAACAACAAATTACAGCGCTTATAATTTTTTTTTTTCATAGAGTCTGTACAAATTCTCTGATTCATAGTGCATCGATACCCGAGCGTATCCATGGTTTTTACTTGGAGTCTTTCCAAGGTTTTCCACGTAAAAATTTTCGTGTCTTCTCATGATTTAAATTTCTGCACTTATATTCATATTTGCTTGATAGATATGTTTTGAGAATTGAATTGAGAATTAGGGTTTGTGACTGATTAAAATTGAATTTCCACTAAATAATTTTAATTGATCAGAAAATCGACAAAAGGCCTATTTAACCCCCCCTCTAAGCTGTTTTCACTATCGTCTAGATAATTTGAAGAATTTTTCAGAATGAGTTTGCTACAGCTGGGGAAGTTAGGAGTAAGGTGGTGTCAAGTGTTTGCTACTCTCTGTTTGGCTTGTCTGGTTTTGAAAATTCAGCTTTGAATCGAGCTTTGGTGCAAGAGTGGTGTTTACCTTCTTCATTGTTGGTTTAATGGTCTATAATATCTATGCAGTTTGATGGTGTGTATGGTTGGCTTGGGTTGCTGTCAGTGTTGGTTTAAGCTGGAGCATAGGGGTGCGTTTGGTTGCTGCTGGTGCCTTTCTTTTGGATAAGAGGTTGAGTATTGAGATGGATATGGGTGCTAGCTGGTATCTGGTGTGTTACAAGTGCTTTAGGGCTTTGGCTTTTCATGTTTTATGCTTTAGAGATTGTATAGGATTGTGTTTCTTGTTTCTATGGTGGATCTTTGGATTCTGCATAGCTTGTTCTTGTGTACTAGGATATGCCATAGTAGTGTTTTTGTAAGGCCTTTGGCCTCTATTATTCTTAATATATTAAAGCTGATCTTTTCAAAAAAAAGAAAAATTAATATCCTTAAACAAAATACATATTTCCATATCCACCCTCTCTTTATATATATAGAAAATCGTAATTTCTAATAGTCAATAGTGGGCTTGTTAGTTTTTGCTATTGAGTGGACTTGTTGTTTTTGTTATGGAATTGTATTTGATTAATATTTTATGATTTAAATGTTGATTATTATTTTATGTTGTTATAATTGAAGACTTTTATTTAAGTTTGTTTATCTAGATTTGAATTACTTGTAAATTTTAAATTATTAAATTTGTTTTTGTGTTAGAAAATCTTTGCAAATAAATTAATTGGATAATTACTTGTTTTGTTTTTGTTTTAGAAATTATTCCAATTAATTGAATAATTGGTTGTTTTTCATATAGATTTTAGCAAAATATTAATGTATTTATATTTTGCTTGTTTTTCTAGGGAAAAAATTCGATTTAATGGGACAGTTTAGAGCGATTATGGGGGACAGGGGTGACGATTTGGAACGATTATGAGAGTAAGGGTGAGATTTGTAAACGATTATAAGATATGAGAATTTTCGGAATTTTGGTAATGAAAATTGAGAAAACGGCCCCCATTACCATCCTACATCACCCCTTTCATAATCATCTGATATGTGATATTTTGTGTACCCGTATAGTTAGAGATAATTGAATTTCGAAGCGGACCGATACACCTACTGATACGCGACAACATTTCTAAAACAAAATATTGGTTCCATTGTTGTAGAAAAATCAGCCTTAATGTCAAATAAGGACAAATAGTATTAATTTTGACTTTCAAAACGAACAGACAAAAATGACGACTAATAGTATCGATGGATTTCAAATCTAACTGGGTACAAAATTCTTCATTTTTACTTACACTAGAAACTAGAAAGTTATAAAAGGGTGTAGCTTTATATAACAATACAAAGTATTCTAAAACATACATATTTTATAAATTTTGTAGATGGATAAATTCCTATATATAGTTGATCAACCCAATATTAATCCTAATTTTACTCAAACAATTATTAAATTAACCTATTTAAATTTGTCACATATCTCTAAGGTAAAATTTCAATTAAATACGCGCTAATGTCAAATAAATATGCGCTCACTCAATATAAGAAATTACATATAATTACAACGATGAGTAGTTATTTTTATAAATGTAAAACATTAGAGAAGACACTCTATCATCTATCGATCTCAAATTTCAAATAAATACACGCTAATGTCAAATAAATGTGCGCTCACATTAATATAAGAAATTACCTATAATTACAACGATGAATAGTTATTATTATAATATCTCAAATTCACTTAATTTATTATCTCAAATTCACTTAATTTATTTATTAACCTTCCTTTTTAACTTGGAGGGCTCAAATTGTTGGATGATTTTTATACTGACAATGTATTTTGTGAGGCTAAAGCCAACCTAGCCCAAGGAACAAGAAGACCATCGGACCCAGTAACCATTCGAGAAGACCTGGTACACCAATCTCGGGGACCAGACGATGAAGAAACGAAAAACCAAAACTGCCCGAGATGAAGATTTAGGCTTCGTTTGGATAAATATGAGAGAAAAGAAATGAAATGATAACATTAGTTATGAAATAAAATAAAAGAAATAAAATGATAGCAATGTTTTAAATTCATGATTGGATAGATTATGAAAGAAAATAAAAGAAATGATATCATTTTTATTTGGATAAGGTGGAGGAGAGAAAAGAAAGATCAATAACTAGATTATTGTTATATTCTTTAATTAATAAATCTGTTCTTTTAATTGTAGAGGGTATTTTTGTCACTATAAAAATATAATTTAAGTTGCTATCATTTCTCAGCAAATCTTCTCATTTTTTGATAAATAACAACCAAGGATTTTGGAGTGATAAGTTATCCCTCCAAATATTTTCTTTTCATTTCAAAATATCAACTCAAACACAAACTCTATTACCCTTTCGTTTCTTTTCTTTTCTCTCCAAAGCCTAGGAAAAAGGGAATAAAATCATAATCGACACGGTTAGGTCAAATATAATCTAGGAAAAAGTGCATAATATCCCTATGTGCTTTCTAAAATTTGTAAAATATTCACCTGTGCAATTTGTAGCTCAAAATTACTACCATCACCTTTGTAAAAGCTAGCAAATTACCCCTTGTGTTTTTCCAAAGTTGCAAAATACCCCCCTGTGCTATTTTTAGCTCCAAATCACTACCCCCACCTTTGTAAAAGCTAACGAATTAATCCTTTTTGATACGTTTTACTCAAAACATTGACAATTTTGCTCACTTGTCTTGTAATAACCCATTTTTAGTATTTGTTTTTACTTTTTTTTTCCTCTTTTCAATAATACAACTAATATTCAAAACTTGACACACACATAATTATTTTAGATCTAATATGGTATTAAAAATCTATTAAAAAAATTATTATTTTAAAATAATACATAAAACTTAAAATATGACATAAAATTAAAACATGTATGAAATTCGCCTTTTGTTATTTATTTTCACGAGTTATTCAACTTATGTCATACATGTTTTAATTTCATACATCTTTTAATTTTACTTATGAAAATAAATAAAAACAAAAGGCAATTTCGTACATGTTTTAATTAGTTATTATAAGACAATGGGGCAAAATGATCAATATTTTGAAAAGCGAAAAATCATAAATATTGGAAAAGTGAGTTTTTCCTTGGCGGAACCCAAAAATAGTATCCGAGACCTCGGGAAACGCGAAAAACGTAAACTTAGCAAAAAAAATGATTTTTGTAAGTTTTCATAAAATCTTCCGTCTTACCCCCGGTATCCGTTTTAACTACCGCCGGTTTCTAAAGTTTAAAATATCTAAGAAAACAAATTTAATTAAATCCGTTTCTAAAAGCAAGGAAATTTACCGGGGCTACGGGGGTAGGCGAAAACGGGTTTTTCCATTCGAATCGAAAAGTGTCAGTTTGAAAACCTAGAAAAACGCCGTTTTCTGCCAAACACCTAATACTCACATTTCATGGCAAATCATTCAATTCACATTCATAACTCCAAGTAAAATATTCAAGAGTGACATTTAAACGCTCTAAGACGAAACATGTTATAGTTGTTCAAATTACACAATCCGGCACCGAAGTGCACCAAAAGAATACAATCCCCGCGCATAGCGCTCCAAGGGATAAACATTGTCTATACCACCTCGGCTAACATGCTAGCCGGATCAAAATAATATATTTCAACAAGTTTGGTTTACAAGGGAAAAATGAATATATTTATCGACCTAATTCCCAACAAAATAAAGTGTGGTCCGCCTCCCATGCACAAAAGGGCGGACATACATCCACACGTCCACGGAGAGACTACGGAATTCTCCCGACGGGGTCATCACCTGAAAAACATATAAGGCGTGGGGTGAGCTCACTAGCCCAGTAGAGAAAGCGTCATTGCCTCGATCTCGGTAGTCCGAGTAGTACAACCCACCCATGGTACATGCAGCTACTCTTAGGTCAGTCTTTTGTCCCACATGGCTCTCACGCCAATCCGGAACCCCTTCGAACCCCACAATTAAGTTTTCCCAACATGCTCACAACACAGTTCTCTACAATTATAGCAGGCTTTCATAATAACATCATAATCACACACATATATATATGATAATCTAAATGCACCATGACCCGACACACCCCACGAGACACACGGCGCCCAAATCAGGTTAACGGATACATACTCTGTCCAATTACTTTCGAGGATACAAGCTCAACAAGTAATTGTAGAATACCGCACCGACCCTTCCCAAATGATTTTTCTCTCTATCACTTTAACAGGGAAGGCGGTTGTACGAGAGCCTAAATTGTAACTCCGTACGCCATGACTACACTGGAGTCAAGAACATGAGCCTCTACCCGGACTCCAAATTCACATTTGCCGGCTTTTTAGTTCCGTAGGCGTGATACCTCCTGGCCAGTTGTTGCTTTGATCCGAACCCGACTACCAACACATCACTAAACCACCCGCTTATTCCAACACCATAAATTTGACATTACATGACGTACTCAATATGCACATACGATTTTTTTTTCATCAACCGTACTCCATCATAATATATGCTTTTCTCTATAGGCAATATATCATGTCAAACTTTTCACATACTCATAATATTACAATTATGATAAATAAACCACAACATTAATTCTTATCACATTTAAAATCAATTAACAACAATATGAATTTATATCACATAATCATATTATCAAGGGCCTAAATCATGGTCTAAGTTACCAAAACCAACTCGTATATATATATACGGCATATACACACTTAGACGCACACACCCTCTTACTAAGACAAAGACAATCGGTTTCCCCTACCTCAATTCCAAGCAAGAGCAAACAAGAACAAGTAATGCCACCAAGAGTGATTCGAATCCACCCAACCTCCTCCAAAGCCAACACTAAGCTCTACCCAACCGATAGCTAAGCTTCAATGGAGTTTCAAGCAAGAGTTATAAGTAGACAACTCCATAAATCAAAAATTGAAGACAAGAATCCAATAATATAAGCTAGGGTTTGAAACTAGAAATTCCAAAGGAGTAGAATTTACTTACCAAGATTTGGCTCAAAAGAAAGCTTGGAGCACCAACATCCCCTTTCATGCACAAACCTTATTCAAATTCTCATCATAAGGAAGAGAGAATTTGACAAGAAGAAGAAGAAGGAGTGAAATGAGGGAGAGCAAGAGAGAAAGAACCGTGTGAGAGATAGAGAGATATTTGTGGTGTATGAGAAAACTCTTGCAATGAGAGAAACTCATAAGTGTAGAGATTTTCCACTAACCCTACTCAAATCCAAGGGTCCAAAATGAAGCTAGGAAAGAAAATAATGAATCCAAGGGCTAGGAATAAGTCTTGCCAAGTCGATGACTTATTACACAAATCACAAAACTCATTATTTTGCCAAACAAGGCCTTATCATCCAAGGGCTTAGAATAAAGATGGGAATTAACAAACCATCCAATGGTTGAGAAAAAGTCTTGTCAAGTGGAAGACCAAGAATAATGGATTATTCCATTTAAGTGCCAACCAAACAAGGCCTTATGATCCAAGGGTCTAAAACAAAGATGGAAGAATGAGATCAAGGGCTAGGAATGAGACAACACATGAAAGGTGGAAATGACCAAATTCATCCAAAGTTGGGGTTAATTACAAGAGTGCCATCAAGACTCTTAAATACCCTTTTACCCCTTGTCATCCTCCCTAATTACTAAAATGCCATTTTTGCCCTAATTTCTACATTTTCCACTAATTGTTCCAAATGTGAAATTACTCCTTTACCCCTCGGTCATTTCTTTCCCGAAATCGTTCTCAATAATTTTCATTAATTTAAAAATGAAAATACAAGATGCTACGTACAATTTTTTTTATAACACGTACAACATGTAAGGAATGCTAAAACAATTAAACACATTAAGCATTTAAGCACATAATTGTTTTAAAAAAAATAATAAAAATAAAATAAAAAAATAAAATAAAATAAATTTTTTAAATTAACTCGTAAAAATATCAGTCGTTACAACCTCCACACCTTAGGAGATTTCGTCCTCGAAATCAAGACGTACTTATAGTAGAAAACAAGTCCGGGTATTTTTCCCGTACTTCACGCTCACGCTCCCAAGTCGCCTCCTCGACTCCGTGATGGTGCCACAAGACCTTAACTAAAGGAATAGTTTTGCCCCGCAAAACTTGCTCTCGAGCATCCAAGATCCTCACAGGTCGCTCCTCGTAGGACACGTCCTCGGCAACATCGACATCAACCCATCTCAATACATGAGAAGGATCTGGCTCGTACTTGTGAAGTATAGAGACATGAAAAACATTATGAACCCGTGATAAATCCTGTGGCAACGCTAAACGGTACGCCACCTCGCCGACACGATCAAGGATCTCGAACGGCCCAATAAAACGTGGAGAAAGCTTTCCGCTCTTCCCGAAACGCATCAAGCCCTTGCGAGGTGAGACCTTTAGAAACACATGATCTCCGACCTCAAAGAACAAAGGACGCCTACGCCGATCCGCATAACTCTTCTGCCGGCTCTTTGCTGTAACCAAATGCTGTCGAGCAATCCTAATCTTCTCGGTCGCCTCATGAACCATATCGGGTCCCAAAAGTGCAACATCACCAACCTCGGCCCAACAAGTCGGTGAACGACACGGTCTACCGTACAACACCTCAAAAGGTGTCATCTGAATACTGGACTGATAACTATTGTTGTACGCGAACTCCGCCAAATGAAGATGATCCTCCCAACTGCCTCTGAAATCAATAGCATAGGCACGAAGCATATCCTCAAGGATCTGAATGGTACGCTCTAACTGACCGTCCGTCTGAGGATGAAAAACGGTGCTGAACCGTAATTGCGTATCCAAGACTTTCTGAAAAGCCTCCCAAAACCGTGATGTGAATCACGGATCTCGATCAGAAACAATAGTCACTGGAACCCCGTGAAGCTTGACAATCTCCTTCACGTACAGCCTACTAAGAACCTCTACATTATCCTTCTCACGGATAGGTAGAAAACGTGCAGTCTTCGTCAGTCGATCAACGATCACCCACACTGCATCCTTCTGATTCTTCGTCTCTGGTAACCCTGTAACGAAGTCCATGCAAATATGCTCCCATTTCCACTCAGGAATCGGTAACGGATTCAACAACCCAGCAGGTCCTCGGTGCTCAACCTTAACCTGCTGACAAGTAAGACATCGGCTCACAAAATCTGCAACTGATTTCTGCATCCCCTGCCACCAATAATGACGCCGAAGATTATGATACATCTTCGTGCCACCTGGGTGAACTGCAAGGCTGGAACCTGGAACTATGAAACTCTCGTAAAACCTCCTCACGGCAAGTCTGTGGTACATAGAGTAAACCCCTAAAACGATAACCTCCGTCGGAGTGCAAAACCCAATCATCAACAACCTCGCCACTAGCAATACGAGTGCGAACCGAAGTAATGCTGTCATCCTGCCCCTGAGCCTCAATCACATGACTCATAAGTGAAGGTTGTGCCATCATGCTAAACAAAGTCACCACTGAATCCCCACTATCACGGAACTGAAGATCCAACTCTGCGACTTCCTCCATCATCCGCCACTCACGAATAAAGATGCTAGCCAACGATGCATGTGACTTGCGACTCAACGCATCCGCCACTACATTAGCCTTCCCGGGGTGATAATGGAGTGCAAAATCATAGTCCTCCATGTACTCGACCCATCGACGCTGCCGCAAGTTCAAGTCCCGCTGCGTAAAGATATACTGCAAACTCTTGTGATCGGAGAAAACCTCAAATCTTTCACCGTACAAGTAATGTCGCCACCCCTTAAGGGCAAAAAGAACCGCTGCAAGCTCTAAGTCATGCGTAGGATAATTCCGCTCGTGAGTCTTCAACTGTCGAGACCCATAAGCCACAACTCTCTCGGACTGCATGAGTACACATCCTAGTCCCTCGTGAGAAGCATCACAATAGATCACGTACCCGACGCCACGCTCGGGAATAATCAACACCGGAGCCGTAGTCAAACGTGTCCTCAACTCAATGAATGCCTCTTCACACTTGTCATCCCACACGAACTTGACACCTTTTCGCGTGAGGCGAGTCAAAGGAACCGCCAAACGGGAAAAGTCCTTCACAAATCGTCGATAGTAACCCGCCAAGCCAAGGAAACTACGAACCTCAAAAACGTTACTCGGTCTCTTCCAACTCATAACCGCCTCTATCTTCGAAGGATCAACTGAAATGCCGCCTCCGGAAACAACATGCCCCAAAAATCTAATCTCTTGAAGCCAAAACTCACATTTACTATACTTAGCATACAATCGGTGCTCTCTTAGGATTTGAAGAACAGTCCTAAGATGAACCTCATGATCACTTTCCGTGGTAGAGTACACTAGAATATCGTCAATGAACACCACTACAAATCTATCCAAGAACTCGTGGAAGATACGGTTCATGAGACCCATGAATGCTGCCGGTGCATTAGTCACACCGAAAGGCATCACGAGAAGCTCAAAGTGCCCATACCGAGTGCGAAATGCGGTCTTCGGGATGTCAATATCCCTAACCCGTAACTGATGATAACCGGACCTCAAGTCAATTTTGGAGAAGAACTTAGATCCCTTGAGTTGATCAAACAAGTCATCAATCCGTGGCAATGGATATTTGTTCTTGATCGTCACCCGATTCAACCTACGATAATCAATGCATAACCGTAGTGAACCATCCTTTTTCTTAGCAAAAAGAACTGGAGCACCCCAATCGGAAACACTAGGCCGAATAAAACCCTTCGCCTTGAGATCGTCTAGTTGCTCCTTTAATTCCTTCAACTCCGCCGGTGCCATTCGGTACGGTGCCATGGAAATAGCATCGGTACCCGGCACAAGATCAATAACAAACTCCACCTCACGAATTGGAGGCAAAGAAGTCAAGTCATCGGGAAAAACATCCCAATACTCGCCCACGACATAAGGTACCTCGACGTGACCATGAACCTCATCGTCGGAAAAGAGACTTGCCAAAAGAAAACCGGAAATATCGCGACCCCATATACAATAGGAAAAAGTAGAGGAGTCATTGCGATCACCAAAGAAGTGGAATCGCTCGCCCTTAGGCGTGCACACCGACACCCGACCTCTAAAGCAATCAATCTGTGCACGAAAGGTAGATAACCAATCCATGCCCAAAATGACATCAAAGCCCATCATGTCTAGAAGGATGAAGTCGAACCATAACGATCGTCCTTCAATCACAATATCACACTTGCGACACACTTCAGATAAATATGCACTACCCCCAATCGGCATGTCTACCCATAAAGGTACCCCAAGATATGAAACATGTATCCCCAAAGTAGATGCATAAGCAGAAGCAATAAAAGAGTGTGAAGCTCCAGAATCAATAAGAACATGCGCCCAACAACCGTATACAGGAAATGTACCTCTCACGATAGAAGGTCCTGCTACACTATCTGCTGCTGTGACCGCATAAGCACGACCCTGAGGACGTGGAGGCTGCTGGATAGTCGATGCAGATGTCCTAGCTTGAGAACCCTGAGCTGATGGTATCGGCTGCTGTGGTGCTCTATACCCAGACTGACCTGATGGTTGTGTAGTCCGAGACTGCTGTCTAATCCCACCCATAGGAGTGCCACTGCTCTGTCCCTGACGACAATCCTTGGCGATATGCCCCTGCTGTCCACACTGGAAGCAACTCCTGTTATGTACTGGACCACTACTCTGTCCCTGCTGAAGAGATGGATATCGTGGCTTTGTGTGCCCTGGCTGTTGGCAAAGATAGCAAACAATCTCACGGTGAGTAGCACTCGGAGATGCCCTAAAAGAAGGTGTAGACCGTCCCCGATGCTGCTGTGGTGGCTGCTGCTGCTGTGCAACCGGAGTTGGAGTGCTATTTCGCTGCCTCTTCTTGCTCCCAAAGCCCGAAGATGAAGAACCTCCAAAGCTCTTGTCCCTAGCCTCACGAGCTAGTCGGCCCTCTCTTGCATCCTCCTCAGCAAGTAATGCCTTTGTAACGGCCTCGTGGTAAGTCGGCATAGTAAGCGCAGAAATCTTCTACTTAAGGTTGCCCCTCAAGCCCCTCACAAAACGTCGGCCTTTAACCTCATCATCCACCACCATCTCTGGTGCAAATCGAGATAAACTGGTATACTGAAGCTCATACTCGGTCACTGATAAATCACCTTGAACCAACTCATTGAACCGGTCCCTCATGCTCATCCTAGCAAGATGTGGAAAATATTTATCCAAGAAAAGCGTGCGAAAGTCCACCCATGTGATAGTCCGAATATCCCTCGTATTTGTGACAGACTTCCACCAATTCTTAGCATCGCCCATAAGTCGAAACGACGCAATCATGACCCATACCTCGTCATCAACCACCCTGAGAATATCAAACCCATTAGTCATTTGCTCCAACCAATCATGGGCTACAAGTGGATCCGGACCGCCCACAAAGGTAGGTATGTCTAAACGTAAGAACTCCCGGAGAGCCCTTTGAGAACGCGAGCCCTCGTCCTCAACATGTTGCCTCTTAGGAATTTGTGCCATAGCTGCCGCCAAAGCACGTGCAAACTGCTCACCATCCATGAAAGGTGCAGCCGGTACACGCTCCCCTACATCTGGATATACTGGCACATTCTCGTCCACAACCGGAGGTACATGATCCGGAGCATCACCCTCTCTAATGATACGTGGTCGACCTCTACGTGGCGGCATGCTCTCTACATGACAACAACTAAACATGTAAGGCACAAGTACAACCATAGTACGCCAAACAAAACCACAAAGCCATGCCGACACACGTATAAGCCAACGACATACAAGAGACGGGAACTAATACGTAAACTTGTAAAATAAAAGCAAGCAAGAAGCGTAAAGCGATAACGACCCTCGCCCGTCGTCCCATAGAGAAATAACACGCTCTGATACCAAGTTGTCACGCCCCTAATTTCCTAGGACTCCAAAACCCAAGCCTAAGAGCTAAGGGAGTGAATGCGGAAGAAATAAAAATGAAATAAAATCCATTTCAGTCATAAAATACCCATACAAGGGTAAAATAGACATAAAACATCTCAAATATGTCAAAAAGATCACACGTGATCGAAAAGGAGGCAAACCGAAACACTCGGTACCTTGATCGAATCATTCTGACCCACCATGTTCACCCAAGGGTAAAATGGTCAAATCAGGGGTAAAATAATAATTTCCAACTACAACTACAAAATTTGTACCTAAAACTAGCAATACGAACAAACGGGACCTAATTTGAAGCCACGAGGAAGGAGATATGAATTTTCAAAAGTGGCATCAGACAACACCGACTTAAAACTAAAGTTGAAGTACCCCTCTTTCACTAAGGATAAAACAGTCATTTCAGGGTTAAACTGGTCCTTTCAAATTTTATCCCGATAATTTGGACGTAGGACAACCCATAGAAACAAACGGGGGTCCATTCCGAGATGCGAGGAGGAAAATACGATTTTTCGAACATCGGACATTTCATGCCGCTGCAGCAGGCCATGGCATGCCATGCCGCGTGCAGCCCTGCGCGCTGCAGCGCACCGCGCGCGCGCACACAACAGCCATGCGCGGCCTGCTGCGGCTGGCATGTCCAAAACCAAAAAAAATGAGATTTTTTTGGAAAATCTGAAAACTGAAAAAAATTTATTAGTATAGAAGAGTGAAGCTACTGCCCAAATCTGCACTTTCCTTAAAGTTTGAATATGCAAAAACGCGAGATTTTGCGATATGGCTTTGTTTTTCGCGCCGTCGGTCCCGAAAAATCATAAATATTGGAAAAGTGAGTTTTTCCTTGGCGGAACCCAAAAATAGTATCCGAGACCTCGGGAAACGCGAAAAACGTAAACTTAGCAAAAAAAATGATTTTTGTAAGTTTTCATAAAATCATCCGTCTTGCCCCCGGTATCCGTTTTAACTACCGCCGGTTTCTAAAGTTTAAAATATCTAAGAAAACGAATTTAATTAAATCCATTTCTAAAAGCAAGGAAATTTACCGGGGCTACGGGGGTAGGCGAAAACGGGTTTTTCCATTCGAATCGAAAAGTGTCAGTTTGAAAACCTAGAAAAACGTCGTTTTCTGCCAAACACCTAATACTCACATTTCATGGCAAATCATCCAATTCACATTCATAACTCCAAGTAAAATATTCAAGAGTGACATTTAAACGCTCTAAGGCGAAACATGTTATAGTTGTTCAAATTACACAATCCGGCACCGAAGTGCACCAAAAGAATACAATCCCCGCGCATAGCGCTCCAAGGGATAAACATTGTCTATACCACCTCGGCTAACATGCTAGCCGGATCAAAATAATATATTTCAACAAGTTTGGTTTACAAGGGAAAAAGGAATATATTTATCGACCTAATTCCCAACAAAATAAAGTGTGGTCCGCCTCCCACGCACAAAAGGGCGGACATACATCCACACGTCCACGGAGAGACTACGGAATTCTCCCGACAGGGTCATCACCTGAAAAACATATAAGGCGTGGGGTGAGCTCACTAGCCCAGTAGAGGAAGCGTCATTGCCTCGATCTCGGTAGTCCGAGTAGTACAACCCACCCATGGTACATGCAGCTACTCTTAGGTCAGTCTTTTGTCCCACATGGCTCTCACGCCAATCCGGAACCCCTTCGAACCCCACAATTATGTTTTCCCAACATGCTCACAACACAGTTCTCTACAATTATAGCATGCTTTCATAATAACATCATAATCACACACATATATATATATGATAATCTAAATGCACCATGACCCGACACACCCCACGAGACACACGGCGCCCAAATCAGGTCAACGGATACATACTCTGTCCAATTACTTTCGAGGATACAAGCTCAAAAAGTAATTGTAGAATACCGCACCGACCCTTCCCAAGTGATTTTTCTCTCTATCACTTTAACAGGGAAGGCGGTTGTACGAGAGCCCAAATTGTAACTCCGTACGCCATGACTACACTGGAGTCAAGAACATGAGCCTCTACCCGGACTCCAAATTCACATTTGCCGACTTTTTAGTTCCGTAGGAGTGATACCTCCTGGCCAGTTGGTGCTTTGATCCGAACCCGACTACCAACACATCACTAAACCACCCGCTTATTCCAACACCATAAATTTGACATTACATGACGTACTCAATATGCACATACGATTTTTTTTTCATCAACCGTACTCCATCATAATATATGCTTTTCTCTATAGGCAATATATCATGTCAAACTTTTCACATACTCATAATATTACAATTATGATAAATAAACCACAACATTAATTCTTATCACATTTAAAATCAATTAACAACAATATGAATTTATATCACATAATCATATTATCAAGGTCCTAAATCATGGTCTAAGTTACCAAAACCAATTCGTATATATATATACGGCATATACACACTTAGACGCACACACCCTCTTACTAAGACAAAGACAATCGGTTTCCCCTACCTCAATTCCAAGCAAGAGCAAACAAGAACAAGTAATGCCACTAAGAGTGATTCGAATCCACCCAACCTCCTCCAAAGCCAACACTAAGCTCTACCCAACCGATAGCTAAGCTTCAATGGAGTTTCAAGCAAGAGTTATAAGTAGACAACTCCATAAATCAAAAATTGAAGACAAGAATCCAATAATATAAGCTAGGGTTTGAAACTAGAAATTTCAAAGGAGTAGAATTTACTTACCAAGATTTGGCTCAAAAGAAAGCTTGGAGCACCAACATCCCCTTTCATGCACAAACCTTATTCAAATTCTCATCATAAGGAAGAGAGAATTTGACAAGAAGAAGAAGAAGGAGTGAAATGAGGGAGAGCAAGAGAGAAAGAACCGTGTGAGAGATAGAGAGATATTTGTGGTGTATGAGAAAACTCTTGCAATGAGAGAAACTCATAAGTGTAGAGATTTTCCACTAACCCTACTCAAATCCAAGGGTCCAAAATGAAGCTAGGAAAGAAAATAATGAATCCAAGGGCTAGGAATAAGTCTTGCCAAGTCGATGACTTATTACACAAATCACAAAACTCATTATTTTGCCAAACAAGGTCTTATCATCCAAGGGCTTAGAATAAAGATGGGAATTAACAAACCATCCAATGGTTGAGAAAAAGTCTTGTCAAGTGGAAGACCAAGAATAATGGATTATTCCATTTAAGTGCCAACCAAACAAGGCCTTATGATCCAAGGGTCTAAAACAAAGATGGGAGAATGAGATCAAGGGCTAGGAATGAGACAACACATGAAAGGTGGAAATGACCAAATTCATCCAAAGTTGGGGTTAATTACAAGAGTGTCATCAAGACTCTTAAATACCCTTTTACCCCTTGTCATCCTCCCTAATTACTAAAATGTCATTTTTGCCCTAATTTCTACATTTTCCACTAATTGTTCCAAATGTGAAATTACTCCTTTACCCCTCGGTCATTTCTTTCCGAAAATCGTTCTCAATAATTTTCATTAATTTAAAAATGAAAATACAACATGCTACGTACAATTTTTTTTATAACACGTACAACATGTAAGGAATGCTAAAACAATTAAACACATTAAGCATTTAAGCACATAATTGTTTTTAAAAAAAAATAAAAATAAATAAATAAATAAAAATTTTAAATTAACTCGTAAAAATACCGGACGTTACATTGAGGATGTGTTATTCCAGAAAAAATTGTATTTACCATTAGAAGTGAAGAAGCTAGAATCGATGAAAGAAGAAGATTGGACAATCCTAGATTAAAAGGCTCTTGGTAAGATCAGACTGACGTTGTCAAAGTCCATTGCTTTCATCATCAAGAATGAGAAGATGAGAAGACTACAAAGTCTCTCATGGATGCTCTTTCGAGCATGTACGAACAACCGTCTGGAGCAGACATGGTACATCTCATCACTAGATTGATCAATCTGAAGATATCCGATAATGGAAAGGTCAGTGAACATCTCAGTTCTCTTAATGAAATTGTTGAGCAGTTGGAATCAGTTGATATGTCAATCACTGGCAAAATGAAATCAGTTTTTCTTTTATGGCAATTGCGAGAGAGTTGGAGTGCCACAAAGGCTGCAATCAGTAACTCTTCAGGAATAGAACCATTACGGTATGATTCCATAGTGAGTACGGTACTCACATAATAGATTAGAAGACAGACATCAGATTCTTCTAACAGTGGCTCAACACTGAATGTTGACAGCAGAGGCAGCGGTTCGAACAGAAAGAAATATGGAAGTCAGAGGCATGTCCGTTCTAAATTGAGACAGGCAAGATCATAGTCTCGAGGTTCCAGAAATTACAAAGAGATCGAGTGTTGGAATTGTGGAAAAACTTCAAGAGCCAGTGCAGATCACCGCAGAAGGTAACGGAGAATAAGACTAAGGCAAAAATTGTCTTAGAAAAGGCAGATGATGCGTTGATATACTCTTTGGAGAGAAAAACAGATTTTTGGGTCTTGGACTCTGGAGCATCATTCCATGCCACTTCAAGTCGAGAGTTCTTTGAGAGCTATGCACCTGGAAACCTTGGTAAGGTTTATCTAGGTTACAATTAGCCCTGCAGTGTTGTTGGGAAGGGTGAATTACATATCAGACTCAACGGATCGATATGGAAGCCTGAAGGATGTGAGACACATTTCAGACTTGTGGAAGAAACTGATCTCAGTAGGCTAGTCGGTGAGTGAAGGTTATGTGACCACTTTCAGTGAAGAAAAGTGGAAAGTTTCTAAGGGGGCTATGACTATAGCATGAGGAAAGAAAATTGTTATGTTGTACACTACTACCAGGGCTAGCACGTTGGTAGCAGTTGCAGAAAGAAATGAGGATCACAATTTGTGGCACTAGAGGCTAGGTCACATGAGTGAAAAGGGACTCAAGGTTATGCTCGCAAAGGGAAAGCTACCAGGCCTAAAATCGATTGATATCGACTTTTGTAAGGATTCCGTATTCGGTAAGCAGAAGAAAGTTAGTTTTCAGAAAAGCGGCAGAGATCTCAGAAAGGAGAAACTTGAGCTAGTTCACACTGATGTCTGGGGGGCAGCAAATGTCTCATCTATTGGCGAAAATTTCTATTTCGTCACCTTCATTGATGACCATTCTAGAAAGGTATGAGTTTATTTCTTGAAACATAAATTTCAGGTGTACAATGTGTTCAAGAAATGGAAGGCTATGATAGAGAATGAAACGGGTTTGAAGATAAAGAGATTAAGATTCGATAATGGTGGAGAATATCAGGACACCGGGTTCAAAAAAATTTGCTATAAGAATGGTATCAGATTAGAGAAAACTGTTTCACGTACACCACAGCAGAATGACGTAGTAGAAGGTATGAACCGGACATTGACTGAGAGAGCCAGAAGCATGCGCATTCAGGCAGGCTTGCCAAAAGAGTTATAGGTAGAAGTAGTCAGTACAACAATGTACTTAATAAATCGAGGTCCATCAGTACCATTAGAGCACAGAATACCAAAAGAGGTATGGAGCGGTAAAGAGGTAACACTTTCACATTTAAAAGTTTTTTTTTGTGTTACATATGTACATGTTAGTGATAATGTTAGGGGTAAGCTTGATCCCAAATCACAGGAGTGTATTTTCATTGGATACGGCGGTGATGAGTATGGTTACCGCATGTGGGATGATCAAAACCAAAAGGTGATCCAAAACAGAGATGTAGTGTTCAATGAAAAGGTGATGTACAAGGATATGCACGCAACGACCTCAGATCCTACAACACAAAGTGATCATGTGTGTGTTGAGTTAAATGATGTTCAAGACAGTGAGAGTACTCAGTCAGAAGAACAGATTGCAGATGGCAATTCTCAACAGGATGATATACCGCAATCTCCGACTCCTATTTATGTATTTAGGAAGACTTCACGGTCACATGTGCCGAACATGAGATACATGAATTACTTGTTACTCACAGATGGAGGTGAACCAGAGTATTATTATGAAGCATGCAGTGTAGCAGATGCGAGCCAGTGGGAGCTTGCGATGGAAGATAAGATGAAGTATCTTATCTCCAACAAGACATGGAAGCTAATCGAGCTGCTGGTAGGAAAGAAACTCTCGATAACAAATGGGTGTACATTGTCAAAGAATAATATGATGGTTCTAAAAGATACAAGGCGAGACTTGTAGTAAAAGGCTTTCAGCAGAAAGCGGGAATCGACTACACCGACATATTTTCTCCGGTTGTGAAACTGAATACCATTCGTTCAGTTCTTAGCATTGTTGCAGCAGAGGGTTTGCACCTAGAGCAGTTAGATGTCAAAACTATTTTCCTTCATGATGACCTAAAAGAGGAGATTTATATGCAACAACCAGAAGGTTTCTCAGTTAGAGGGAAAGAGAAACTTATATGTAAGTTGGAAAAGAGCTTTTATAGTTTGAAACAAGCTCCAAGACTGTGGTACAAAAAATTTGATGGATTTATGCAGAAACATGGTTACAATAAGTGCAACGTTGACCATTGTTGCTACTTCAAGATATTTGACACGAGTTACATCATCCTCCTATTTGTTGTTGATGACATGTTAGTAGTTGGGTTTGATTTTGCGAAAATCAACAAGTTGAAGAAGCAGTTGACAAATGAGTTCGAGATAAAGGACTTAGGCGTAGCGAAGCAGATTCTTGGTATGAGAATCAACAGAGACAAACAAAAGGGTACTTTGTTATTTTCTCAGGGCGACTACATTGAACGGGTTCTGATGCGATTCAACATGAGTGATGCTAAGCCGGTTAGCACACCTTTGGCTAGTCACTTTCGATTATCCAAAGAACAGTCTCCCAAGTCAGAAGCAGAGAGGAACGACATGACCAGTGTTCCATATGTTTCAACTATTGGTAGCTTGATGTATGCAATGGTTTGTACTAGACCAAATATTGCATATGTAGTAGGAGCAGTCAGCAGGTTCATGTCCAATCTAGGAAAACTTCACTGGGAAACGGTGAAGTGGATATTGTGATATCTATGAGGTACCACAGACAAATGCCTTTGTTTTGGAAAATGTGGAGTGAATCTACATGGCTATATAGATTCAGATTTTGCTTGTGAGATAGATCACAGAAGAAACACTACTAGTTATGTCTTTACAGAAGGTATTATAGCAATCAGTTGGGTTTCGCAGATACAGAGGATTGTAGCGTTATCTACTACAGATGTATCCATGAAAGAGGCTAGCAAAGAGATGATTTGGTTACAGGGTTTGTTGGCAGAGTTGGGATTTGAGCAAAGGAATAGTGTTTTCCACAGTGACAGTAAGAGTGCTATACATCTGGCAAATAATTCAGCATTTCATTCAAGGACTAAACATATAGATATTCGTTATCACTTCATCATATCTCTGTTAGAGGATGATGTATTGACACTTGAGAAGATTCAAGGAAGGAAGAATCCGGCTGACATGTTGACGAAAGTGGTGACAATAGAGAAACTGAAGTTGTGCGCAACTTCAGTGGATCTTCAAGCTTGAACACATAAATGAGGGCACCGTTAGAAGCACTGATCATTGATAGAGTTGATTGATTTGGTGGAAAGTCGTCAAGTGGGCGATTGTTAGTTAATGACTCCTTTTCTCGAGGATCGAGAAGAGAATTTGAGTAAAGAAGTTTGAAGCAAGAATCATGTTTATATATAAGTGAGAAGAGAATTTATGATTTTAACTATATAAGTTAAAATCATAAATTAAGAAGAAAATAAAAATTAGTAAGTATATTTTTATTTTTTCAAAAATAATAATTTTTAGGATCCACCGAGTACTCGGTGGATAATCTATCGAGTACTCGGTAGTCCATGTACCAAAATTTTCAATTTTTTCCTTTAATATATATATATATATATAAATTATACATAGTAAGATATAAAAAGTTAATATATATAATAATTATATATATTCCAAAGTTAATAAAAATTATTTTATATATTTTTCTATTAATATTATATGTTTATGAAAATATTTATATAGAATAAACCATTTATATTGTGAATTATATATATGTAAATTAATATATAAGTTAAAAACAAAATCTTTTTGAAAAATTCGTATCAACCTCCCCCCCCCCCCCCCCCCCCCCCCCCCCCGGGGCGCAAAACTTATATTATTATGCTTATATAATGAAGGAATGAATAAAATCAAAAGAATTTTCTCAATTAATACCAAAATATTCATTTTAATTACTTTTCTAATATGTTTGGAATGGAATACAAAAATAACAAAAGAAAATAAAAGAATTTAACAAGAGAACACGAACTTTCCATAATGGTGCCTCTTTTTAACATCGTTGCCCCGACGTTCGTAGGTTTTATTAATCTTTACCATAAGTGGGTTCTATCAAATTGATATAATTTATACCTCCTAATTCATAGCCGTATGTTTCCTGCAACCTGGCGTGGGAATACCAGGGGGCAAATGAAATACCCTTGTGAGCAAATAAGCTCAGTGGGAAAGGATACTCTAACTACTACATCCTCTAATAGTTTAGGTAATGTTAAACTACCCAGTGAGATACATAGCCCACAACATAACCCAGCCACAAAAACCCAAGGTACGTGCTCATATACTACCGTACGTAAGTATATAGGGGATATATATATACATATATATATATATACATATATATATATATACATATATATATATATAAATACACAACATGAGCCTATAAGATACAACTAAGACTCATACTCCCAGTACCAACGTACACTAGGTACATGACACCCAAGTCAAACCTAACCAATCATCAAGCGTTCACGACGCTAACAAGAGACTCCAAATAAAGGGAATCACACTCACCTCTAATATCCTCAAGGATTGAAATCCACCACTAGTACCAAGGAATACTCATAACTCACTCCCCGAGAACACAATAGGAAAAGTATTCACGTCCTTGCGTACTAACACAATCATCGTCTATATATATATATATATATATATACAATATATATATATAACAAACCTCATCCCATTCCTAAGGAAAATCTTCCTCTCAAGGGTTAGATCACCTCAATCATATCACCATACCATAAATCATATCGAACTCATGATACTATCCTCAATAGGGTCAATCACATCACTAACAATCTCATTGTAGGCGAGGAAAACCACCCAATCAAATCACTAAGAGTACACGAACTCAACTCACAAGAACGACCACCTCAGGGTCACCAAAGTAAAGCGAAGGAGAAGACTTCCCAATGCTAAACCAACAGATAACCGAGACAACAATGTCAAGGTTAAAACACCACAAGTGTTTAATGAGAACACCCGGACAAAAGAAACCAATCCACTCGGTATCCATGCCCCTAACACGTGTGACAACTCAAATCACCTAAGTGGTGACATCAACAATAAAGAAAGTGAAAGGCAACACTATATGTGTGCACTGAACAACACAAAGCCTCATACAGAGACCTGGAAATGATAGGAAACAAAGGTGAAACAATGGAACACCTTTCAAATCTCTACAGGATGAGACATTGAGAAAGAAGTCTCGAAATCTCGGAATCCCAAGAAAAGTAATAAAATAGTTTTTCTTTAAGAAACCACATAGTAAAAATGACCGTCTTGCCCCCGGTCTCCGTCAGTTGTCATCACCGGCTTTTAGAAGTTAGAACTCTTTTTAAAGAAGATCCTAAGATCATTTTACAAATTACTAAAACTTTTTGTTGCTACGGGGGTAGGCGAAAACGGGTTTTTCCTTTTAATACAACGAGTTTGTTTTCAAAACATAGAAAAACTCATTTCCGACAGACAGCCAGATAAGAGTGACTAGAACTCCAAGGATTCCTATATTGTCCCGAAAGGACAATGAAAGAAGAACAATATGTTGGACTCACAGACCACAACCATCCATTTCCAACTCCACCAAAATCAACTGATAACATTAGGAAGAAGTTCGGCACCACGCCGTAACCGAAGACTCAAGGAGTGACATATAAGTCAACAATCTCATCACTCGCCTTCTCTAAGGCCTCAAATCTCAATTCATCTCGACAGTCCATCACTAACCACAAAGGTCACAACGCCAATATACTTAACCTCCCCTAAGGGTACAAAAGCATATACCACGAGTATAAATAAACATTTTTTTATACTTTAATAATCACCACATATAATCATTCTCTTTTACGTTAATCATTATCAGCTGAGCATTTTATAAAGGTATGAATTTAATTCGCAATATTCATACATAACATGCTCCCAAATCCAACAGGCAATAATAACACATATTAAACCTGCTCCAACATCACATGATGTCGTGCAAATACAATGTGACTCATAAACCTCATGGCAGAAACCCCATGAAACACAATGCACAACCCGGTTGCGACTTCATATGCACAACCCGGTTGCGACTTCACATGCACAACACGGTTGTGACTTCATATACACAACCCAGTTGCGACTTCCAATACGAAATCCGAAAATGGATGCACAGCCCAGTTGCGACTTCATATGCACAACCCGGTTGCGACTTCACATGCACAACATGCACCAACACAAATATATATAACATCATATTTATGAAAATATCCACATGAATCTAATAAAATTCTCAAATCTCCTTTTAACATGCTTTTAAAATTATAATAAAGCATTTAAATTGTGAGAAAACAAGTCCATATTCAATTCATATCTCAACAATATATTTTCTTTAATTCTCTAGAAAATATTTCAATTTCCCTTATCATGCCTTTAAAATAATTTAAACAGATAATCCACGTATAATGAGAGGGACCTAGCATAGCGTTTAAGTTTCTCGCGTCCAACGTTTACAAAATTCTCTAGCCCATTTAATTCTCAAGGTAATTTCTAAGCCGTTTATTCCTATTCAATTCAATTAGGAATATTATTTAATTTCGTAGGAATATAATTTAATTAATTTCTTAAATTAATTCCTAAGTCTTGTTTCGCTCCTAAGCCAATTATAGATATTTAAATTAACATTTTAATATATCTATATTAAAATAATTAAGGGTTTACACACCCTAAACTACGTCAATAATGCGGAGTGAGAAATAAAATTTCCCACTTGAAATACGCTTACAGAACAGTCGTTTCAAGCCCACCGTGAACAGTACCGACGCCCGAATATGACGTCCGCCGACCAAAGTCGTCCGAAAATTATTTTGAATATATCGAAATGTCCGTCTCGACAACCTATATGATATATACGAAGCCTATTAGCAATATGTTAATTAATTTGGGTAAATCTAAATTAGCCCAAACGAAAATTCGAAACTTCAAATCGAATTTTCCGACAAACCGTTCAAAGTAAAATTATGAAATTTTTACACGTCGTACCTGACATATAGG
This sequence comes from Cornus suecica, assembly GCA_963922005.1. Taxonomy (NCBI): domain Eukaryota; kingdom Viridiplantae; phylum Streptophyta; class Magnoliopsida; order Cornales; family Cornaceae; genus Cornus; species Cornus suecica. The sequence continues at coordinate 36,623,369 of OY998247.1, read as the reverse complement.
CGAAGATACCCTCCAAAAATCAGCCCAAACCGAGCTCGAGAAGTTGACCGAAAAAATGGCCGAAGGTTCTGGCTGAACCTATGCTGTTGCGCCTCTGCCGCACGAGCTGCTCCACCGCGGCTGCTGCCGCCACACGACCTGCTGCGGCGACCACCAGGCCACACCGCCTCTTCAGCCCGACCCCTCTCTCTCTCTCGCTCGCTCTCTCTCTCTCTCTCTCTCTCTCTCTCTCCCTCGCCTGTGTAAATGGAGAAGAAGGAACCATGGCGCTGCAGAGCAGAGGAATGAAGGAGAAGGAGATGTACAGGATCGGTCGTGTGTAGGAGAAGAAGATGGAGCAGATTCGTGTTCAAGAGAATAGGTCAGTTCTGTGTGTATATGAATATACATATATATGACCTAATTGCAAAAGCAACCCTCGACTTATCCATAATTGCGACATAACCCCCAAGATTATATATATATAATTATAATTAACTATATATATATATACAGTAAACCCCAATAATTATCGGGAACACCCAAACGTAAACTCGCAACCCGAAATAACAACGGGACGCCCAATTAAATACATCGGGGTAGAAACCCAAACGTCGGGACACCTAACAAGCCTGATCAATTACAACATGTCGCCATCCAGTCGAAGTATTAAACATTAAATATCAAAACGATACCGCGTAGTCGATAACAAGAACTCGCGTAGTCGTCAAAGAGAAACCGTAAAGTCATACAGTCGACTTTAAAACTAAACGCGAAAAATTTACACGCGAAATACCAAGAATAATATGAACGTCATGAACAAGTGACGTCATAACCGAAATTAAATTAAATGTAATTTCAGGAAAAAGGAAAATAACACGAGGTGTTACAAATCATGAGAAGAGAGTCAAGGGGATGAAAAGAGCACAAATATTAAGAAAAGTTGGTTTCAATGGATTTTTAACGCTTGAGCTACGCTTGTGACAGTCAAAAAGTGGTTGGAAAGTACAATTTTACGCTTGTGACAGAAAGAAATCAATACATGAAAGAGGAGAGCTACGCTTCAAGCGTAGCCAGTCCTATGCTCCAAGCGTAGGGGCTTGGCGATTTTAAAATCATGAAATTTCTATTTCGCCCCAATTTGTTCTCCTTTGAGGTGGTTGCGACTTTATACCTTGATGCACGTGATTATATACATATATACATCAGAGGAGGGGGTTTTACTTGGTTCAATATGAAATTACGAAAAAGGGTAAGGTTAGGGTTTTTCCTTAACTTTGTCTATAAATACCAATGTCTACAACGGAGGAGGCTAAGCTTTTGGAGAGATCTCTGCAGTATTCTATCATTCATATTCTTCTACAGAGATAGAGATAGTGAGAGAAAATATCATTGAGTGATTCTTCTAGATCTCTCTTGTTTTGGGGTTGATTATATCGTGCTTCTACATCGACAATCTTATGCACGATTGAATGACTTAGATTCTGAAAAATATACACACCGCTGATTGTAACTTGAGTGCTTTGATCCGTTTTGAAAAATGGAGCCGTCTGAGTGCGGAAATCGAAGAAGGAGGCTTCGTGGTGATTTGATCCGTTGAGAAGCGGAACCATCTGAGTACGGAGATCGGAGCGAGAGCTTCATGGAAAACGAATGGATCTAGACTTTCAGACGTCGAGTGAAAAATAACAAATTACAGCGGTTGTAAGTTCTGTTTTCATAGTCTGTACAAATTCTCTAATTCATAGTGCATCGATACTCGAGTGTATCTATGGTTTTTACTTGGAGTCTTTCCAAGATTTTCCACGTAAAAATATACGTATCTTCTCATGATTTATTTTCTGCACTTATATTCATAATTGTTTGATTTATCTGATTAGAAAATTAGGGTTTGTGATTGATTAAAATTGAATTTCCGCTAAATAATTTTAATTGATCGTAAAATCAACTGAAACCCTATTCACCCCCTTCTAAGCTAGTTTCATTAATCGTCTAGATAATTTCAGAATATGCAGTGATTCGTTTTAGTTCTGTTATGATAAAATCATAGATGGAAAAGACGAAGTCTCCTCCAGCCATTTCTTTATAGACCATTTTTGGATGGGTGGTGCCTAACTTGCAACTACCTCATTTTGGTCAGACCACCCTGTCTACTGACCCCTCTTTGGTGGGCGTTGCAGACACCTTCTAGATAGGCCTCATCTCCTCAACATTCTGGATAGGCATCATCTCAGACTATTCTCAAATGGGTGGATCCCGAATATTCAACATCAAGTAAACATGGTACTCATCTTCCAAATGTGGACCATTCTAAGAATATACATAGTTCGACTCTAGTACATCAATATGAGAGAAAAGCAATCCCGCAATACATCTTTTAACTGTCTAATTTTTCTTCTCTCCTACGCCTATTTCGTGTATAAAATAAATGGTTAATTTTATTTACATCCCCTGAACTATGTCAAAACATCAATTTGACCCCCCACTTATGCATAAATGCATTTACACCCCTAATTAAGGAAAAAAAATTCATTTGCCCCCCCTGGTCATTTTTGGGTGTTGACTTGAAAGGAAAAGACTATATTGCCCTTTGCCAAACACCCATATTTTCCATTACAAAACTATCCTTAATAGGAATAACCGAGATAGCTTAAACCCTATCCAAACACCCAAATATCCATATTCCCAAACACCAACCCATCTCCTTCAATGCCACCCCTAACCCTAACCCTAGATTTGCCTCCGCCGCCTCCACCACCCCACTTCGCCACCACCACCTCCACCTTCGTCACCTCCGTCCGCCACCTCCCACCTCCTTCGTCACCTCCCACCTCCCTTTCCCATGACTCCTCCTCCGCCACCTCCCACCTCCTCCTGGCCGCCGACGACCACCAAGGATCCAAGATCTTTGTTTGCCGACACCAATTTTCTCCTCCGCCACCTCCATGTTTATACTGTGTGCCTATATATAATTATATGTATATATGTGTATAATTTGTTATATATATATATGTGTGTATAATTTCTCTTTATGATTAGGAAATATACATAAATATATGTGTGTATATTTTCATTTTGAAGAATGTGATGAAAACGATTATGATATTTCACAATTTTTTTTTCTTTTTTCTTTTTTCTCTTTCATTTGTATTATTCATTAAATACACATTCAAGCCTGTTAATTTAAATTTTGGCATGTTCTTCCTTAGTAATATTTTCTTTGAAGTAAGATAGTATGGAGCCTGGAGGTAATCACCTCCGTCGATATATATATATATGGATGTTATTAATTATTTAACTAAATTTAATGAAAATTGATTATTTGGGCATTTTGGGTTTGCATTTGGAGGAGCTGGTGTGATTCTCCGACCACGTTGACTTACTTTGTTAATTTAGAAATCCTAATTGTAATTGATTTGCTTATTATGAGAGTATCTTTTGGTTAATTATAATTGAGGCATTATACTTTTTAATTATTTTTCTTGGTCTCTTGAATTTGTATTATTAATAATATAATAAAAAAATATTATCAAATTATATTTTACCATAATATATTAATAATATAATTTTATTTATAAATTTATATGAATAAAATATTTTTATATTTTATTATAATATAAAAATATAAATGTACATGTTTGAATTTTAAGGTATTATATTTTCACTACAAAATTTATTGTATGAGTAAAAATTGTTATTTATGTGTGTAATTTAGTATTTGTTTTTGCGAATTCAAATGTTTTGTATTTTTATTTTGAATAAAACTGAAGTGTGTCTAATACTATTGAAAATATGTATTAGTAAAGTCAAATATGTATTAGTAAAAACTTGTGTTAATTTACAAGTTTGATAAATATAAATATTTAAAAAAATAAAATTGTTAATTTCATTTACACCCTTGAATTTTAAATAATATAGTTTTTTTCTAAATTGAGGGGTCAATTGATATATTAAAGTAGGAATAGGGGTCAAGGGTAGTTTAGATATTTCACATAGTTTTAGGTCTAAAAAAGTGCCAAAAGTACATAAAGGGGTGTAAATGAGTGTTTTTTTCTTAATTAGGGATGTAAATGCATTTATGCATAAGTAGGAGTCAAATTAATATTTTAACATAGTTCAGAGAATATAAATGAAAAATTAATCCTAAAATAAATATAGACTATACACCTACATCACCTTACAATTTCTCTATCCTCTCCTACTGCCAAGAGGAGAGAGAAATTACAACTCTCTACACTTATGGTGCGTTTGAATAGTCTGTTTTTTGTATTTGTTTTCTGTCTTTATATATAAAAATTGTTTTTGTATTTGTCTTTGTTTTTTTCAACAAAAAACTAAAAACAAAAAAGCGTTTGGATGAAAATTTGTATTGAAAAATAAAATGGTATTGGTGGGCGGCGGTGGTGGTCGGCGGTGATCGATGGCGGCGGGGGGCGGTGGTGGTGGGTGACTGGCGGCGGCGGCGGCTGGTGGCCGGCGGCGACCGGAGGTGGTGGGGGCCGGCGGCGACGACTGGTGGCGGGGGGTGGTGGTGGTTCGTGCCGGCGGTGGTGGGGGCGGCGGCGGAGGTGGTACCCTAATCAGTGAAAAAACTTAAAAAACAATTAAAAGTTGTATTTGGTGTTTTTACAACTTTTACACACTATTCACATAAAACAGTTTTCTTGGGGAAAAAAAAGTAAACAGTAAACGCGTTTGCCAAACGTGTTTTTTTTTTTGAACTCGGTGAACAGTAAAAAAACAAAAACTGTTTTTCTGTATCCAAACGGGGCCTTAGTAATTTGGGAAAATATCATTGACCTCCCTTGAGGTAAGGCCTCATTGCACGCGGTATCCCTTAGTTTTGAAATCTATTAGTTACTTCCTTCAGGTTAGCTTTTTCTATCACTTTCATCCCTTCCATCCAAAGTCAACGCGGTCAAAGGGGTAAAGTACCCTAAATACCCCTCAAATTCATATCACAGTTTACCCCTTAAATTATTGAATTTCACAATCTCCCCACCCCAATGGGTAAATTACAATTTCACCCCCTAAAATTCGAAAAAATATTTAAAATTTTAAAAAATATATATAATTTGAAAAAATATATTTGGAAAATATATACAAATTTTGGAAAAAAATATAAAAAATCGAAAAAAATATATAAATTTTGAAAAACATAAATAACATTTGAAATATTTATATAAAATTTGAAATAAATATATAAAATAAGAAAAAATAAACAAAATTCAAAAAAAATATATAAAATTCTGTAAAAATGTATAAATTTCGAAAAACATATATAAATTTCAAAAAATATATATAAAATTCGAAATATATATATATATTTAATATATATTCAAAAAATATATAAAATTTGAAAAATACATATATAAAATTTGAAAAAAATATAAAACATCGAAAATATACATAAATTTCGAAAAACATAAATAAAATTTGAAATATATATATAAAATTTGAAATAAATATATAAAATTAGAAATAAATATATAAAATAAGAAAAAATAAACAAAATTCGGAAAAAAATATATAAAACTTTGAAAAAATGAATAAATTTCGAAAACAATATATAAATTTCAAAAAATATATATAATTCGAAACAAATATATAAAATTCGAAATATATATATAACTAAAATATATATTCAGAAAATATATATAAATTTTGTAAAACATATAAAATTTAGAAAAATATTTATATAATTTGAAATTTTGATGGTTCAATCTTCCAAGCAAAAAATTGCATAATAGCTAGCTTCTCCCATCAGATTTATTAGATTTATTTTTGATGGAATTTTATATATATATTTCAAAATTTATATATCTTTTTCGAATTTTATATATTTATTTCGAATTAGATATATATTTCAAAATTTATATGTTTTTTCGGAATTTTATATATATATTTCAAAATTTATATATCTTTTTCTAATTTTATATATTTATTTCGAATTAGATATATATTTCAAAATTTATATATGTTTTTCAAAATTTATATGTTTTTTCGGAATTTTATATATATATTTCAAAATTTATATATGTTTTTCAAAATTTATATGTTTTTTCGGAATTTTATATATATATTTCAAAATTTATATATCTTTTTCGAATTTTATATATTTATTTCGAATTAGATATATATATTTCGAAATTTATATATGTTTTTCAAAATTTATATGTTTTTTCGGAATTTTATATATATATTTCAAAATTTATATATCTTTTTCGAATTTTATATATTTATTTCGAATTAGATATATATTTCAAAATTTATAAGTTTTTTCGGAATTTTATATATATATTTCAAATTTTATATATGTTTTCTAATTTTATTTCGAATTATATATATATATATATATATATATTCAAAATATATATATATTGAATTATATATATATTTAAATTATATATTTTTTTAAATTTTAAATAGTTTTTAGAATTTTAGGGGGTGAGACTGTAATTTATCCATTAGGGTGGGGCAATGTGAAAATTTAATAGTCTAGGGGGTTTATTGAGGGTAATTTTGTAATTTTACATCTCCAAGAGAGACAACTAATATATTTGGAAACTTAAGGATGCATGTGCAATTAGGCCTTACATCAAGGGAGGTCAATGATATTTTCCCTAATAATTTACAACATCAACAACAACAACAAGAGCTAGAGTTGAGTCTCGGAAAATGTGATGATGGTGATCCCAATATTAATATTCATCATCATCCCAAAAGGCACAGGCAAATGAATCCTACTGATATCTCTCTTGTCTGCACTCCTTTACCCACCACCTCCTCAAATAATTATATGTATATATATGTTGTAGCACACTCAATTTTGATTGATTTTATGAAAAAACTCATGATTTTGATAGGTTTGTATATTGATATTTGGAGGTTGATAATGTTGAAGAAAAATAGCTAGCTAGCAAGCAAGTGACAAAAAAGATATGCTATATATATATTTATTTCATTATCCAACAAAATTGTTGACCCTCTCTTTCCCACATGCTTTTCCATGTTTTCCTCTTTTCTCTTTCTTGTTCCTCCACTGTTGGTTGAGTAAAACTGACGAAATATTCCATGATATTAAAAGAGATTTATAATATTATTAAAATATTAAGAGAACCACATGCAATTATACCTTAGTTCAGGAAAGGTTTTGTGTAATTATCCCAAAAAAAATATAAATATATATTTATGTATGTTTGTTGGGCCTATGTATGTTTCCAAGGAAAAGAAAAGAGTAGAAATTGATAGTGAAATAAGTGTGTGTTTTGAGTGAGTATCCTCCCTCTCGTTTTGATCATCATCATCATCCCTAGAGAAAGAGAGAGATCGGGAAGAAAGAGAAAGAAATGGAAGAAGGCAAGGGGTTACCGCAACAACAAATGATGATTCAGCAACAACAACAACAACAACAACAATTCATACTTTCTTTATGTTTGACTGTTCATAGTGGGCTCTGTTGCCATTTTGGTATGTTGGCCCCTATATGTTAGAAGTAGAAGTTGAGTATTCCCAAAATGAGTGTGAGGACATAATGGTTGCCGATGCCAATACATCGTAGAACTATTCAAATAATGCTCCTTTCACTAATTCATACAATTCAAATGTCAGAAATCACACTCTTTTGTCCTATAAATCTACAAATGTGGAAAACCCACAACCAAGGTTCCAACAACGACAAGCATCCAATTCACAACCAATGTTCACTGAGAGACAACAGTCATATAATTCACAGTAGAGGTTCCAACAGAGTCAATAATTTTTCGACTCCCAACCAACAATTATGGCTCGAAATTCTCAGTCAAATTACCAACTTCTTATATTGAAATGTAAATGGTTGGGTCTCCTGTTTTTGTATATGAATTAAAATCCATTAATCTAGAAAGAAAACAAATTTTATGCTTGTTCACTTGATTATATAAATGACATTAGATTTTTTTTTTTAATTTGTACAATTTTGAAATTACATAGAGTGACTCGTTCAGAATAGATCTCCTAACTTGGCATATCTCGAATAGGCTAGATCAAATTATTGTCCCTTCAATTTTTGACGTCTCTCCAAACCTCAATTAAAAAATGTGCGTGGCACCAAGACAAACCAAACTTAATAGTGAGTATGAGTCATAAGTGTGCAACAAAATTGGTTGGTGCATTAATATTCATAGACTTGTGAGAGTCGGAAGATGTTATAATCATGAGCCGATCATGACCAGATTGCAAGTAGTTGTGTAAAAATTCGGTACCAGTTAGAAAGTTGTTCCATTCTTTGGAAACGCACTTGAATCGAGCTACAGGTTTTGACCGAAAGTAGCAAGAGAATGTAATAGATGATGTCGTTGGACACTGGTGGTGGTAATTGCTGGGGGTGGTAGTGGAAGGAGTAGCGGTGGCTTAGATTTTTTGAAGCATTGTGTTACACAGGCCATGGGATTCTACTTTGCCGCACATACTTTTGCGTAAATAATTATGCTGCAATTTATGCAATAAGGTTTTTAAACTTTGCGTGAGTGAAGCAACCAAATCCTAGTTCTACTTTTGTGCGTCTAGGGTTGTGTCAAGAAGTTTGTGGATGTGGAGATATAATGGTAGAGTAGGTATTGGGCTTGAAGTGGGAAAAAAAAAAAAGGTTCTAGTCGCACTGGATTCTTGAGTACAAACTTATCCATATATATATATATATATGTATGAATAATCACAGTTACATTCTTCAAGATATAATATATTACATTTGCATCTCATCTTTTAGATAATTACAATTAAACCCCCTCAAGTTTGTAAAAACATGAAAAATAGTTACAGATAGATAAGTCATTTCACACTTGTTATATTCCTTCCTAAGGCGATAACGAATGCCATGATCTTGTTGTACAAAGTTTGGGAATAAAGAAGATAATGAGGTATTTAGAATGAATATCATCTTCATAACAGAGTTGTTATGCATTCTCTAAGTATTAAGGGTCTGTTTGGAAAGGGGTTTGTCTGGTTTTGGCTAATTTGGTTTTGTCTGATCTTGTTTGGTCTTCTCTGGTTTTGTCTTGAATCTAAAACTCTGTTTGGTAAGCGGTCTAGTCTTTTTGGTCTGGTTTGAGAAAAAAAAAAACTTTATATATATATTAGTTTATATATTATTTCATGTATATAACTTTATATATTATTAAATATATATTATATTAATATATTATTAAATATATACAATATATTATATATATTTAAAAATATTCTATATATATATATATATTTAATAATATATTTAAAAAATATTATATATATATATTATTTATATATATATTTAATAATATTATTTTATATATATTATTATAAAATAAAAAATATATATTATTCTATATATATTAATATATAATATTTTTTAATTTTATATATTATTTTATATATATTTAATATTATTATTTTATATATATTATTATAAAATAAAATATATATATTATTCTATATATATTAATATATATTATTTTTTAATTTTATACATTATTTTATATATATTTATATATATATATATTATTTTTATATATATTTAATATATATATTTAATAATATTATTTTTTATATATTATTATAAAATAATATATATATATATATTAATATACATTATTTTAATAATATAGGAAAAAAAAAAGTCAAAAATTGTGGGCTAAGACCAAGAAAGACCAACTTTTTTTGGTCTTGGTTTTACTTTATTTTGAACCAAATCCAAGACCAAAGTTTTAAGTGGTTTTGGTTTTGAATTTAAAAACAAATCCCACCAAACAAGTTTGGTCTTTGAAAACAAAAACAAATCATGACAAAACTAGCAAAAACTGGTTACCAAACAGGGCCTAATATTCACGTCTTAAAGAATTTTCGAATCTCATGCAAGAGAATAAGTAAAATATAAAGTGGAAATTCTATGTATAAAACCTTAATCAATGACAAAAATCGGGGTAACAAAGCAGTGCATGATGCACTCACAATTTGGAATGCTTGTTAAAATTAACATGCCAGAAGACTATGACCACGAGTGACGCTAGATAGAGAAAGAATAGCTCGAAGTTTATTAAGGAATCAAGAATTGTTGAAAGTAACATGTCAGAAGGCTGTAAGGTATTCTGAATTGTGGAAAAGGTTAGGATGTGATGTAAATCTTGTAACAAAAACCGAAATTTATTTTTAGGAAAGTTTGTTATACAATTCCCACACTATATTCAAATATGTATGTAGTTAAACAATATATACCGTTGAACAAATTAAAAGTAAAGTGAAGAGATACCATCAAGAAACTACCAGTAGTCCTTGCAGGAGCATGATCCGTTCTCGAAATGATGAAAGCGCTTACGATCTCTCACTGTTATTCTGCGATTATAAATTTTTGAAAACAGTTTTAACGAAGCATGACAATCATGACAGACTCGGAGGTTCTTTACTATCCGAAGTGGTGATTGGCGGGCTGTACTAATTAAGCCAAAGGCTATTGCGATTTTCTCACTGTGATAGTGCAAGGCATTTTCCTTCTCTTTGTCATCAATGTTAAGGAAGACCTGTGTTGTGTTTGGCCTATAATCTACCAAACTCAATTGATTAGACATCTCTTCCAACATCATATGGACCTCTTTTGCTCTTGGATGGGAGCTATCTTCCACAAGGAACTCGTGAATCACTCCATCAAGCTCAATCCAACTACATCCAGGGTCCTTTCTTATGTCCATTTCTTTCATCTTCAGTCTCAACTCAGCAACATCCTCCCAGCTCCCCGAAGAAGCATACATATTTGAAAGTGTCACATAAGATCCACTATCATAAGGAGCCATTTCCATTAGGTGTTTCGCTATGCGCTCACCCATCTCAACATTTCCGTGCATCTTACAAGCACCAAGCAAAGCCTTTAATATCACGCCATCCGGTTTGATGGGCATATTCAGAACGAGCTCTTCAGCCTCTACTAGAAGCCCCGCACGACCTAATAGATCAACCATACACCCATAATGCTCAATCCTAGGTTCCAACCCTGAAACCCTGACCATCTGGTTGAAAATCGACCTGCCCTCATCCACCAAACCTGCATGGCTACACGCACTAAGCACACCAATGTATGTTACATCACTTGGAGTCACTCCCGCTTGTTCCATCCTTGAAAAATAATACAGTGCATCCTTTGCTTGACCGTGCATTGCGAGCCCACCAATGACAGCATTCCAAGTGATTACATTCCTTTGAGGTAGGCTCTCAAAAACCTGAACAGCCTTCTGAAAGCTCCCACACTTGGAATACATATCAACCAAAGCAGAACCAAGCACCCCGTCAATCTCAATCTTGTTCTTCTCAGCATACAAATGCACCCATTCACCCAAATCAAGCGTCCCGAGCCGTGAAATCGCAGGAAGAACACTAATCAAAGTAACATAATTGGGGCATGCATCCGCCATCTGCATTTCCCAAAATAAATCTATTGCCTCCTTAAACAGACCACTCTGTGCATACCCCGAAATCATCGAATTCCACGACACTACACTTCTCTGGGGCATTTCATCAAACAGGTTCCTTGCAGCCTTGAAATCCCCAAGTCTAACATACCCATCAACCATCACATTCCACAAAACCACAGTGCCCAAATTTTCTACCTCTACACTAGAACTAAACAGTACCTGAGCATCATTCATGACTCCACACATAACATACATTCTTACAAGATTACTAAGAACAAACTCATCACTGTCAAGCCCACACTTGACAACCATACAATGAAGCTGCTTACCTTCTTCAAGCCGCCCCATTCGAGCACACGCCTTAAGAATCGACGGAAACGTGTAGCTATTGGGTTCGACAAACTGGGTTTCAATCATATTACTGAATAGAGCTAAGGCTTCAAATGGGTCCTCTTCATTGTTGCTTTCCGAGAGGGCTCTGATGATGGTGTTCCAAGAGAAGCAATTAGGTTGGCGCATTTGGTCGAACACGTGGCGGGCGTAACGGAGGTCGCGGTGGGGAGGTGAGGAGAGTGCAGAGATGCGGAGGACTTCGGCGGCGGCAAGAGGGTCGTGGATTTGCGCGGTTTTGATGAGTTTGGCGTGGATTTGCTTCAAGTCTCGCATGGTTCTGCATTTTCCGAGCTCTGGGAAGAGAGTGGAAGGGTGTGAAGAAGTGGGTGTATTAGGGTTGGGGTTGTATGTTGTTGAGTTCATGGGAGTGGAAGAGATGATTCAGAGGAGAGAGAGAGCCTGGATCAGATGTCGGATTATCTACAATTGTGAAAAAGAAAGAAAGAATAAAAGAAATGAAAAACTTGATTTATTTTTTAATAGTTACTTGTTATCTTTTTATCTATTTCTCTATATTCTTGACGATTTAGAAGTATGAGAGTATTTCACATATTTTTATATATTGATTACGTTAAATACAAATATAAATATATAATCGTAAATAAAGTATACCACTCACTAAGGATTGAAAAGTATATTTTACTTTTATGCATTTATTATTATATTAAATACAAATAAAAATGGTAATTAAAATGTAGGGTAATTTGCACTTTGCATATATCCCACCTTGGTGCTGATTTTCAAAATTTTGACACAAACACCCCTGAGGCTTGGTTTTCCTTGCCATGACTCCCCAAATGACCACAATACCCTTCACAAAATTCGAAAAATATTAAGGGTAATATAAAATGACCTTTATGCCCCAACCCCAAATATATAAAATTTCGAAAAACATATATATAAATTCGAAAAAATATATTTAAATTTTGAAAAAAATATATAAAATTAGAATAAAATATATAAATTTCGAAAAATATAAATAAATTTCAAAAAATATATATAAAAAAAATATATATATATAATTCAAAAATATATATATATATATATAATTCAAAATATATATATCTTATAAAACAACATTCAAAAAATTATATAATTTTGAAAAACCTATATAAATTTCAAAATATATATAAAACATTCAAACAAATATATAAAATTTGAAATATATATATAATTCGAAAAAATATATATAAAAATTGAAAAATATATAAATTCGAATATATATATATTACAAAAAAAATTCAAAAAATATATATTTTCAAAAACAAAATTCAAAAAATTATATAATTTCGAAAAACATATATAAATTTCAAAAAATATATATATAATTCAAAAATATATATAAAATTTGAAATATATATATAATTCGAAAATATATATATATAATTTGAAAAATATATAAACTCGAAAATATATATATTTCAAAAAAAATAAAAAATTCAAAATATATATATATTCAAAAACAAAATTAGAAAAATTATATAATTTTGAAAAACATATATAAATTTCAAAAAATATGTATATATTTTTTTGATATATATATTTTTTCAAATTATATATATATTCTAATTATATATATATATATATATTTCATATTTTATATATTTTTTGAAATTTATATATGTTTTTCGAAATTATATAATTTTTTGCATTTTGTTTTTGAAAATATATATATTCGAATTTATATATTTTCGAATTTTATATATATTTTTTAATTTTATATATTTTTTTTTGAAATTTATATATGTTTTTCGAAATTATATAATATTTTGAATTTTGTTTTTGAAAATATATATATATTGAACTTTTATTTTTGTTTGATATATATATATACATTCGAATTTATATATTTTTCAAATTATATATATATATATTTTCGAATTATATATATATTTCAAATTTTATATTTTTTTGAATTTTATATATATGTTTTGAAATTTATATAAGTTTTTCGAAATTATATAATTTTTTAAATTTTGTTTTTGAAAATAGATATATTTTGAATTTTTTATTTGTTTTGAAATATATATATATATTCGAATTTATATATTTTTCAAATTATATATATATATATATTTTCGAATTATATATAGATTTCAAATTTTATATTTTTTTTGAATTTTTTATATATATTTTGAAATTTATATATGTTTTTGGAAATTATATAATTTTTTGAATTTTGTTTTTGAATATATATATATTTTTAATTTTTAAATTTTTTTGAAATATATATATATTCGAATTTATATATTTTTCAAATTTTATATCTATATTTTCAAATTATATATATATTTCAAATTTTATACATTTTTTTGAATTTTATATATATATTGAAATTTATATATGTTTTTCGAAATTATATAATTTTTTGAATTTTGTTTTTGAAATAGATATATTTTGAATTTTTTATTTTTTTTTTGAAATATATATATAATCGAATTTATATATTTTTCAAATTTTATATATATGTTTTCGAATTATATATATATTTCAAATTTTATATATATTTTTGAATTTTTTAGATAGATTTTGAAATTTATATATATTTTTCGGAATTACTATAGTGAAGAAATAGTGAAGGCAAGGTCTTGTTAGTGTTCATGACGCGGAAGAGCAGAGAGGTGATAAACTTGATCCTACAACATTATTTCATTGTTGGTACAATCCTTTGTTAAGTTGGGGGTGTGATGTTATATATTTGTATATTTGTGTGTGTGTATATATATATATATATATATATGAGGGTGTGTATATTTGTAAATATATATAAGGTTCGTATAATGAATGAGGTGATAAAAAAATCCTTGTCCGACATTGACTATAACCGGAAGTGACAAAGTATTATGCGGAGTAATTTGAAAGGAGGTATCTCCTCATATTAAAAAAAGAGGAGTACCGCGGACAATATCAATAAATTTCAAGGGAGAGGTTAGTGATATTTTTCTTATTCTTTTAATAGCAAAAAACACAAGTTATTAGTGTTAGAATTTATTATTATTTTTATACATTAATTACCATCTTTTATAATAATAGAGAATTAAGAATTTGTATTATTTTGATACATTGGTCATTGCCCGACCTTGAGGGTAGGCCTAGGGCCTCCGAGCCGGGGGTCCCAATTTTTTTTTTTTGTATTGTATTTGTTTTTGATAAAAATATTAATACTTCTATAATCTTTAAAATAATATAATTAGTTTTTCAATCCAATTCAATGACTTTATTTTTCCAAACAAAATTTATTTAATTATAAGTTTAATAAAAAAAAAACTAATTTGTTTAATAGCCCTATTTGTACTAAATTCTAATCCAATTTAATGAACTTTGGACCCCAAAATTTTATATTTCAGTTACTATTTTTGTAGACTCAAAAGAAAAAAAAAATCTCATTTTTTTAATTTAATGAAACTAAAGTATAATACAAATCAAACCATTATTTTTATTAGAGCTATACGATTCTTGTTGCTAACAACTACACTTAAGACTCTCGTGATTGCCGCACTCGCTTAACAATAATAATTTTTCACGCAACTACACTTAGATGGAGGTTGTTTTGCCGTACTCACCCAATAGTAACAATTTTTCACGACAACACCAAGATGGGAATTGTTTCTAATTTATTTAATATTAATATATTTGATGTATTTTTAATAAAAAAAATTAATCATATAATTTTTTAAGCGTGTGAATCTTAAGTATAAAGGGTCTCACATTTGTTATCGCATAGGATCTTATTATCGGAATTTCTGTGTTTACCCTAGTCACTATTAAATATGAAAACAAAATATAAATATCAACCAAATATAACCAAAGTATACCAATAAGTTTATTTTTATTAAAAAAACACAACATCTATTCAAGGCATCATATTTTTTGTTATGTACTCATCACCATGTTACGTCAAAAAAAAAAAAAAAAAAAAGGTTTTCTATTGTTATGTACATTTATTATATGGGATCCATGGGAGAAATTTTTCTTCAATGGTCGGTGTAGTAATTAAGGATTGGTTGGAATAGTTGCTTCAATTTGTTTATAAACAGAAGGCAATTGTAGTGTTTTGAGATACACCAAAAAATAGAATAAAAACACTCATCCTACTATATATATATTTATTTTTGTTGTTCCATTTGCTTTATAGTATAGTTTTTGAGCCTATATATTTATAGTATGTTCTCAGTACGAGCCTCTGCATATCTGAGCTCGTGAGATTATACATCTTTGAACCTTTACAGAGAATCTCAATCTTCAATTTCGGGTAAGAAAATAAGTGTATTTGTGTTTTTTTTCAAAATGGTTTTCAAACGGTTGGTGAAAAAACTCTAAGGTTGCGTTTGGTAACGGTTTGGTGCGGTGTTAGTTTTTGGTTTTGGTTTGGGTTGGGTTGGATTTGGTTTGGTGTGATTTTATTTTGGTCCAAACCATGTTTGGTGCAGATGGTTTTGGTGTGAGAAAAAGTGATGCTGAAAAACCAAACCATATTTGATAGAGTTGGTATGGGTTGAAATTCTGAAACCAAACCATGTTTGGTAACTTGGGATGGTTTCACATTTTATTTATAAATATTAAAATTTTGTAATATTAAAATATATTACTATACTAATATATTAATATTAAAATTTAATGTTTTGTAAGAACATTAATTTTTTTGTAGTAATTTTCAAGATAATCAAAGAAACTAATTTCTACCTGGTTTGTTATCATGAATTTTTGCCATTTTTTTGTAATTTTTGTTCTCTCCTCATGCGTGTAACTTGTTTTATATATTTGTCGTCTTGTTTTATTTTCTTTGGACTTGGCTTCAACTTCTAACTTTAGAAGGTCATAGGAAAATGATTTACTTAAAACACATAGTTGTGGATTAACAGTTTCGGTCTCAAAGTCAGTTTCTGTAGGAGAGTGGTTAGAGATTGAATCTTCAGTTTCTATGTTTGGGACATAACATGGAGTAGATACTTGTTCATCCTTTTGAATTCCTTTAAATCTATGATCACGTCTGGATCGGTGGACTAGAGATTCTACAAATTCTGTATCATGGATAGTAGTATTTTCTCTAATTGGTAAGGGGGTGAACATTTTAGAGTTTGAACTAACGGAAGAACAACTGTGTCTAGATCTATCAAATGTTAACTTAACAGTTCCATCAAGGAATTGTTGTACATGTTCAAGGTTTCGGACATCATTTTCGATTTTGGTTGGGTGATTTTCATTTTCAAGTAACCATTCATTTGGGAGGGAAACATCTTTCCAGACAATCTTTTTGGTATTCTAATATTTGCATTAGAAGTACTGCTTTGAATTAATAAAGTTTGATCTTTAGGACTTTTGACTAGAGCATGAACATTTAAATTGGTTTTCATAGTCTTGTAGTAAATTCTATAAATTAAGCTTAGAGGCTGGGCACCTGCGAACATGGCATATCTTGAAGTTTTGATGTTTAATGTTAAAGCTTTTAGTATGTGAGGGTCACTTAGACTTAACTTAAAATTAGGAAAACAATCAAAGTAGACTGGACCATTACATAGGTTGGTTTCAATGACACTAATTAAGCTTTGATTATAGTCGAGAAACCTAGCATCTCTTAGACAGAGAAAAATCGATGCATTTTGTCCTAAAATAGTTAATGGATCAACTGCAACTTGTACAAGACCAATATGGATAAAATTGTATCCTCTTTCGCGATGTTGTTTTATAGTTTTTGGAGAAAATAATTGGCATTTTTCGTGTTCTTTATTTATATCATAAACTTGTTCAATAGTTTTGACTGTGTATTCTGTAAAAAATGTTGACTTAATGAAACTGGTTTTGTAAATTTCATTTGTGGGTACTCTTGGGATATTCCAATCATTGTGACATTCAAGATTAGTGTAGGTGTGTTCTTCTTCATTAATTATGTCATTACTATCTGGAATGGAAGATAAGTTTGTTTGACTATGTCGAGAGGAGGATGATCTAAATAAATGACTCGTGATTAATCAATAATCTTATTATCTGAACATTATAATTGTGTTTTATCCTATTTTCAATATTTGTTGCATTTCATAACACATACCTTAGCCCAACGACATCACCGCTCATGCCCTAAAACGCCTAAAAGCTCACCAAGGGACTTAATGTTTGGTTTTACGGTTTATGGGGAGGTGACACCAACAAACAGAGAAAGAGAAGATGAAGAACAATATAAACAGAACAGACAAAAGGCTATAGATTAACAGATCTGAGTAATTTACTAGAAAATCAACTTAGTAACCTTAGATGTCCTACATTAAGTGATTTTAGATGGTACAAAGATACTTTCTTGTCACGAGTTATGCTACGTGAAGATAGTAATAAACCATTTTGGAAAAAAAAAATTATTAATGGATTGCCCAGCCTTTTTTCTCATATAATACACACAGAACTTAGTAACACAACTGGTGTTATTGAATATGAAAGTCTAACATATGGTAATATTATTAGTCTAATCCAGAAAGTATGACTCAAAATGTGTATAGATATGAAAATTAATAATCAGCTTAGTAAAGATAAAAACAAGACTAAATATGAAATGGGCACATTCTGCCAACAATATGGATTACCCCCAATTGCACCATCTCGGCAAACAAAGAATTTAAAACAAACAAAATCCTTCCCAAAACGATATACTCGTCCTTATAAAAGATATAATAAAAAATTCCAACATAATGAATTCTATGATAAACAAAAGTTTAAATAGAACAAAAAATATACGAGGAAAACAAAACCTTTTGAGAAGAATAATAAAATTGATATAACTAAAGTTACGTGTTATAAGTGTAGTAAGAAAGGTCACTACGCGAGAAATTGTCCTGTAAAAAATAAAATTAATCAGCTAAAAATCCCTGATGAAACTAAACAACAAATTTACACAATTCTTGAGTTAAAAAACACAAGTGACAGTGATACTGAAATTGAATCTAGTTCCTCTACTGAATCTTCTGCCTCTTGTCCCAGTTCACCTGATATTAGTTTTGGGTGCAAAGATAGTTGTTGTACAAAAACAGTCAATATGTTAAATCGACACCAACATAAAACCCTTAATGTTCTCACCAAGGCAGAAGAACAACAACATCTTCTGCTAGACCTCATAAGTAAAGTTGAAGACCCAGATTTAAAAAATTCTTATCTTCAAAAGCTTACTAGATTACTCACCATAAACAAAGATACTCAACCCCCTACCATAAACAAACCAAATTTTAGTCTTCACAAAACTCTTGAACGTTTTACTCCTAAAAAAGAAGTCACTATACAAGACCTCCAAGCAGAAGTCAACATCGTTAAACAAGAAATCAAAACCCTGAAAAATGAAAATCAAGATATAAAATCCCTCTTTCACACCCAACTCAAAGATCTAGTTAAAACTTCACACCAATTTTCAGTTTCTGATTCCTCTTCCTCTGACAGTAATGAAGATAATGACAACACAAATCCTTTCTTGTCACGAAAAGTGATATTGGCACAGTATGTAGAGTCCATTATACCAAATGGTGGGATCCTTTCAAAATCGAAAGAATCATTCAACAAATCCAACTGGAATTTCCAAAAGAAGTTTCTCAGCCATTCAAGGCTAGCCCAGTCACACAAGTCATTGAATCAGCACAGTCAAGCTCCTCTACATAAACCGCAGTCAAGAAATCAGCCTCCAAGAAGTCATCCTCCAAAGCAAAGCTCAAAGAAAAAATGGAAAAACTCCTTGCCCAAATAGAAGGAGATTCAAGCAGTAATGAAGAAGATGGATAGTCTACAGAATCCAAATACATGCCATACCAGAATGCCCAAGATCCCTTTGATCTGTCAAAAAATTAAGTAAAAGGAACACAGTCAAGCTCAAGTCAACAGATACAAAAAAGGCATAAAAAGACGAGAATAGTGAATAGAAAATTAAGTAATAGTGAATAGAAAATTAAGTAAAAGGAACACAGTCAAGCTCAATTAAGTAATATTTTAATATATTAAAATATATTAATATATTTTTATTATATTAAAATATATTAATATATTTTAATTTTAATATATTAATATAAAATTTTATATTAATATTAATATTAAAATTTATAATATTAATATTAATATATATATTAATATTAAAATTTATAATATTAAAATATAAATATTATATTCGGTGCTACAGTGATTTGGGTTGCTACAGTGCTACAGTGGGTTTGCTACAATGTCCGCACCATACAAAACCATCCACAAAGATGGTTCCATATTCCTTCACAATTTTCACACCATGGTTTGCTACAGTAACCGAACCAATTTTTCACACCATTTTACCAAACATGGTTTGGTGCCATTTTTTCGCACCAAAACCATATGTTTGGTTTAGTGCATGTTTGGCTAATGGAATGGAGCCAATATTTTAGGTTTGGTTTGAAAAAATGGCACCAAACCATGTTTGGTAAATGGTGTGGAAATTTGGTACCAACACTGTAGCAACTCCACGGTGCCAACTTTGTGAAGGAATTTGGAACCATCTTTTTTGATGGTTTTGGTTTGGTGCGGCTATTGTAGTAACACTGTAGCAATCTGAAATATATATTATATATATATATCATTTTTAATACATAATATATTTTAATATATTAATATTAAAATATTTTAATATTATAATATTAATATTAATATTTATATATTTTAATATATTAGAATATATTAATATTATAATATATTTTAATATATATTAATAAATAAAATGTGAAACCCATATATTTTAATATATTAATATATTAATATTAATATTTATTAATATATTAATATTCAGAATTTCAACCCATACCAACTCTACCAAACATGGTATGGTTTTTCAGCATCACTTTTTCTCACACCAAAACCATCTGCACCAAACATGTTTGGAACCAAAATAAAACCACACCAACTCCAACTCCAACCAAACCAAAACCAAAAACCAACTCCACACCGTCTACCAAACAAGCACTAATTGTTTTACGCTCTCCCATCAACAAAGACTGTGTATGAATATATATATATATATATATTAAGAGTTGCACGCAAACCAATGCTAATTTCTTACATTCACGTCCATATATGTGTGTTAATTACATATGAAACCTTGAAACTTTATGATAATTATGATTTGACCCCTAAACTTTATATTAATTACAATTTGATCATTAACTTTTATAATATTTATATTATTACATATGTAATTGTTTTATATGATTGGTCGTACCGCCTATATGTTCAAAATAAATCAATCATATAATGCTAATATATATATGAAAAAAAATAAAAATTGTATCATTGACGGTATCCAAATGACATGACCTTATATTCCAGTTACTTATAAAAACAAATGACATTACCCTCCAAGGACATAAAATGACTATGAACTCTCTATATATTATAATATGATATTCATTTATTTCATGTCACTAAAATTTACTTTATGTTACATTGGTGGGTAAAACTACCAATTTATTTTATGTTACATTGGTGGATAAGGTTACCGCTTTACTTGATGTCATTTATTTGAAGTCATTTGTCAGTTAGAACTACCAAGAAAATAATTCTCATTATCTTTCAAAACGATTAAATTATTGTGCTTATTATTCTTGGCAATTGATTATTATATTGTTTAGAATTATATTAATGCTTGGGATTAATGAGTTATATATTTTTCTGTCATCTCTATCATTATTAATTATGTAAATAGAATTCTAATTACGTTGTTGTGCTATTTGTAAGTCATTAATTAGCCCTAAAGGGGGGGAGGTGAATAGGTATATAAAAAATCTTAGCTACTTTTTGCACTTAGCTTGATTTCAACAATTTAAGTTTAGCTAGAATTAAGCAATAAGCACTTTTAAACAATAACATATTTTTGACTAATGAAACAATAATCAAGCAATAATATAAGGCAAGATAAGGCAAACATGCAAATAATCAAATGAAAGAGCAAGAGAGAGAGAGAGGGAGATGACACCGCAATTTTTACGAGGTTCGGAAACTCCTACTCCTCAGCTTAAGGATCCCCCCTTAAGACTTATCAATCTCACACTATGGCTTTTCCTTGCAGGTGAAATAGAAAACCTTTACACACGAGCTAACGAGCCCGTCACGCAAACAAGAGGACAAACCTCTCTAATGGATCAATGAGCTTCACTCACTCAAGGATCTCTTCTCCTTTTATAAAGAAAGGATACACTCAATAAACACTCAAAACCCTTAGGATTTATGAAGGATACACAATGTATAAGCTCAAGTGTTTAATGTGATGTGTTTGGTTCACTCAAGATCTTACACACTCTTAGCAATTAATGACTCAAGAGTTGGAACAAAGATCTTCTCTAACTAGCTTCTCACAAAATGATTGGAATTGCATGAGGGGAGCCTAGCTTTTAATGCTCAAGCTTTTCTTGCTATAAATTTTCAGAGAAATGAAGGTGAAGAACAACTTTTCTGCAATGGAGTAAAGAGATGTATCTTCTACAACCAATATCTATACATATATATAGCTAGGGCAAGAGTTAAGAGAGTGAGACTCACTTTAGGAGAGTGAGCTGAGAGTGGTGGTAGTTGGGGATAGTTGAAAGCCATTAATGCACTGAAAATGCCATTTTTTAGTTCCGTCAGTCGACTGGTTTCTATCTGTCAGTTGCCTGATTCCTGTCGGTTGGTCGACGGACATTATTATATCGGTTGGTCGACGGACATTATTATGTCGGTCGACTGGAAAATAACACATAAACTCTCTGACGTGGTCGGTCGACTGGCAAGAACAGTTGGTCGACTGATGAATGGTTGTCGGTCGATTGACAATACTATGTCGGTCGACTGGGAAATAGCCTTAATAAAGCTCTAAATTCTCTGGTGAGGTCGGTCGACTGGCAGTACTGTGAGTCGACTGATTTGCATGGTCAGTCGCCTGAATGTGCAATTTTTCATTTTTGATTTTTAGGATGAGCTTATAAGTGTGAAAATCTCACATAAACCCTTTGATACAATTCACTCACCATCATATCTATCCCAAGTCTTGATTCTTCAATCTTATGAAACATAATCGTGAAATGACTTTTATGTCCTTCCTTTAAGCTTTTTGCTTTCGATAAAAACATGTTAATCTGTAATGCTCAACTGCGTAAACATATTAGTACTAAACACGTACTTAACATTTTGTTATTATCAAAACAGATAATTGTTCTTTGATTGACCCTCAGGCCAACAATCTCCCCCTTTTTGATGATGACAAAATATTGCGTGTTTGACAATGAGGGTGGCATTAATAATATGCTCCCCCTAACTTTATGCATATAAATAAGCAGTAGAATTTTTAATATACAGAGTCATTTCAAAACATAAACACATTCTCATTCATTTAGATATTTCGTTAATAATATATGAGAATTGTAAACATGCCTACATACTTAAGCAAAGCAAAACAGTGCCGCAAATACTTCTACTAACATCATAAATAAATAAAAAATCAAGACACAAAAGTAAAAGCAACAAAAACCAAAACATAAACACAAAACCACGTTCATAACAACATTTCTCCCCCTTTGGCAACATAAAAAAAGGGATGGAATTCTTAATCTCCTTGAGCGTAAGATCGAGAGCGGCAAAACGAGTGCTGAAATCAGTGGAAAGTACATCAATTTTCCTTTCCTTGCGGGAAAATGACTCAGCATTGCGAAAAATGCCTTCCTCATTTCTTTTGACACCGCTAAGAATCTCACAAATAAGTACGGTGTGAGGGTCAGGGTAATATGTCGAAGGGACTGCCGGGACTATGGCGAGATCGCCGGGAGGAACCGAGGACGAAGAGGCTTGTCCTTGAGATGGACGAGCATGCGATTGGGCTGGAGGAGCTTGGCGAGGGCGACGGGTTGATGTGGGTTGAGTCTTTGGCTGGAGAACACCTTCACGGCTGACTTCCAAACCCATTTGGCTAAGACAACGACCATTCACCGGAAGACTCACATCAGTTATAGCTTCGTTTTTGGATGGAACTTGGTAAAGGTGAATGATGTGGGTGATTGGAATAGGATAGAAAAACTTCTTATTTCTCAAATTTTTGCAAGCCATGACATGCTTATGAAAAATATGAGCTAGGATGAGAGGATGGTTGGTGAGAATGCAAAACACTATATAGGATTCGAAATGCGACACATGATCGCGGCCGCCGGATTTGGGCAAGATGGAATAAGTGACCACTTTGTGAATCAAACGGGCTTCGAGAGTGAGGTGTTTGGTTTCAAGCAAAATGGAAGGAAGAACGCTATCTGGAGAGTGGCAAATAACAGCAATGACATCTTTTGGCTCAAAAGTGCAACTTTGATACCATTCATATTGAAGATAAATGGTTTGGCCAACGGTTGGAATTTGAAACCAATTGTAAAATTGCGCATCGGTGATGGTAATGTTGATACCGGCGACATAGGCATGAAGAGCATTGTCCGTGGTGGACTTAGTAACGGTAGTGTAGAAGGCTTGAATAAGGCGTTCGTGAGCAGGATAATCAAGAGACACGAAGTGACTCCAGCCTATAGCTTGAAAGAGAGAAAAAAGTCGAATATTCAACTCTCGGTAGAGGGAGTTTTTGACGATTCAGGTTTTGCAAAGCTCGTGATGCTCAAACTTTCGGAAGAACTTGGCATGATGAGAGGCGTTAGGAAAGAAAGCATGAAGACTCATTGGTGCGTCATCTACATCATCATCAACAGGGGCTTGGTATCGTGAGGGAGGAGATGGAGATGGAGAATGTGAAGGAGGAAGAGATGGAATATGTCGATTTCGCTGAGTGGAGGACCGAGCACGCTTTCTAGGGGGTTGGTCTGGGCGAGGTGGTGCCATAAGAGTGGAGAGAACAAGAAGAAACGGGAGGAGGAAAGCCATTGCAGAGAATGAAGAGGAGAATGAGAGTTCTTATGAAAATAGAGAGTTTGTGATGAAGAATGAGTGGAAAAGTGAGAATAAATAGAGAAAAGAGGTAGTAAGTGGGTGAAAAACGTGAAGGGAGTGGCATGGGAAAGTGGAGAGAAGTTGGGCAGATGAATTGTAGCGGTTACAAGACCTAGAACCGACTTTAATACGCGAGTCAGTCGACTAACTTGTCCTTGTCGGTCGACTGATTCTAGAATATTCTGGACTGACAGTAGGGTGTCAGTCGACTAAAAAATGAATTTCAGTCGACTGAATTTCAGAATTTAGTCGATTGACTGTAATTGTCAGTCGCCTAACTTGACCAGGGAGAAACGATGATAAAAATGGGTATTTGTCAGTCGACTAATGAGTACGCGTCAATCGACTGACAAAAAAAATTAAAAATCAAAATAAATAAAAGTAAGAAAAGTAAGAGATACATAACCCAACCACCTTCAAGAATGAAAATTAAATTAAGATCATTTAACAACTTCATTTTTTACTGCCATACCAATTTCTCTACGGATTTTTGAGAAACTATCATCTTTAAGAGGTTTTGTAAAAATGTCCGCTAGTTGCTCATTTGTTTTAACGAAAACCAACTCAACATCGCCCTTAGATACATGATCACATATAAAATGATGTCTAATTTCTATATGTTTGGTGCAAGAATGTTGAATGAGATTTTTGGAAATACAAATAGCACTTGTGTTATCACATCTAATAGGAACATGATTGAAAGTAAGACCATAATCTAGCAATTGTTGTTTAATATAGAGCGTTTGAGCACAACTACTACTGGCCGCAACATATTCGGCCTCAGCGGTAGACAATGCAACGAAATTTTGCTTCTTACTAGACCAAGAAACTAGTGAGTGACCTAGAAAGTTACATATGCCACTTGTGCTCTTTCGATCTACTTTGAAACCGGCAAAGTAGGCATCTGAATTAGGTCAAGAGAGGTGTCCCGTGGATACCAAAGTCCTAAGTGAATTGTACTGCAAAGATAACGAAAAATACGTTTAACGGCACATAGATGAGATTCCTTGGGACAAGATTGAAAGCGAGCACATAGACAAAGACTAAACATGATGTCCGGTCTACTTGCGATAAGATAAAGCAAACTACCAATCATGCCTTTATATTTAGTGATATGTACACATTTACCATTTTCATCTTTGTCTAGCTTAGTAGTGGTACTCATAGGAGTTATGACATGTTTGGCATCCTCCATACCAAATCGTTTTAGCAAATTTTTAGTGTACTTGGATTGGCAAACAAAAATATCATTCAAGCTTTGCTTTATTTGCAACCCTAAGAAGAAGTTCAACTCACCCATCATACTCATTTCAAATTCTTTTTGCATACTAACCGCGAAATCCTTACAAAGTGATTCATTTGTTGATCCAAATATTATGTCATCAACATATATTTGAACAAGCAATAAATTATTTTCAATGGTTTTAGTAAAAAGTGTGTTGTCAACTTTACCTCTTGAAAAATCATTTTGGAGCAAAAAACCACTAAGTCTTTCATACCAAGCCCTAGGGGCTTGTTTCAAACCATATAGGGCCTTAGTTAATTTGAAGACATGATTAGGAAAATGTTCATTTTCAAAACCGGGTGGTTGCTTGACATAGACTTCTTCCTCTATTACGCCATTTAGAAAAACACTTTTGACATCCATTTGATAAAGCATGAAGTTTCTAGATGATGCAAATGCAAGAAGCATTATAATTGTTTCTAATCTAGCCACGGGTGCAAAGGTCTCCTCATAGTCAATGCCTTCCTCTTGATTATATCATTGGGCAACAAGTCTTGTTTTATTATGAATAATCACCCATTTTCATCCTTTTTGTTTCGAAAAATCCATTTAGTGCCTATTATAGTTTGATCATTGGGTTTAGGAACTAAATGTCAAACTCGATTGCGTTCAAATTGATTTAGTTCCTCTTGCATGACAACGATCCATGAGTCGTCGCATTGAGCTTCAAGAATATTCTCAGGCTCAATTTGAGACACAAAGGTCATGAAATTACACAAGTCTCTAAGTTGAGAACGAGTGTCAACCCCTTTAGATGGATCACCTATGACTTGGTCAATTGGATGATTGTTTACAATCCTCCATGATTTTGGAATAGACATAGTCAAATCATCATTGGATTGATCTTTGACGTCCGTCTTTTCCGGGGGGTCATTTTAAGGGTTAGAGATATTGAGATCATTTAGTTCGTTCTCAATCCCAACAACCTCATCATCATCTAAGTCAATCCTAGAATTTAATGGTAGTGGTGACTCATCAAAAACAACATGAATCGACTCTACCATGGTTAGTGTCTTTTTATTGTAAACTCTAAAAGCTCTACTTCGAGAAGAATACCCCAAGAAAATTCCCTCATCCGATTTAGATTCAAATTTTCCCAAGTTATCCTTGTCATTTAGCACAAAACACTTGTACCCAAAAACTTTGAAATACCCAATGTTGGATTTTCGACCATTCCATAATTCATAAGGTGTCTTATCTAATTTTGATCGAATGATGACTCTATTAATAACGTGGCAAGCGGTGTTGACCGCTTCGGCCCAAAGACTTTGAGGAAGACTAAGTTCATTTAGCATAGTCCTAACCATTTCTTAAAGTGATTTATTCGTTCTCTCAAAACTCCATTTTGTTGAGGAGTTCTAGGAGCCGAGAGATCATGAGACAAACCAAGTTCATCACATAATTCCTCTAAGTCGTGGTTGTCAAATTCTCTTCCCCTATCACTTCTTATCTTCTTAATTGATAACTCTTTTTCCTTTTGGATTCTTCTACAAATTTTATTTAGGATGGAGTGAGTTTCGTTTTTATGAGTAAGAAAATGTACCCAAGTAAATCGTGAGAAATCATCAACTATTACGAGAACATAAAGTTTTTCACCTATGCTAGCAATTCTTTCAGGACCAAAAAGATCCATATGAAAAAGTTCTAAAGGTCTAGAAGTGATGATATCTTTCTTTCTTTTGAAAGAAGATTTAACTTGCTTGCTCGCTTGATAAGCATTACAAATTTTATCTTTAGAATACTTAATCTTTGGGAGGCCTTTGACTAAGTCATTTCTAGACAAGCGGTGAAGAAGGTCCATACTAGCATGTCCTAAACGTCTATGCCATAACCAACTACTTTCACTAGTTATGATAAAACATTTAATATTTTGTTCATGCAATTTACAAAGCAACATAGTATAGACATTCCCATTTCGTTTGACATTGAATAATTGTGTTATATCATTCTCAACTATGCATGCATTTGACCTAAATATGACATCATAGCCTTTAACACATAATTGACTAATGCTAAAAAGATTGTGCTTCAATCCATCAACAAGTAAAACATTTTCAATAGAGAGAGAAGGGGTTATACCAATAGTGTCAATTCCAACGATCTTGCCTTTTGAGTTGTCACCAAATGTGACGTTTTCCCCTTCATAAGCTTGGAGAAAAGTGAACTTTGATTTGTCCCCCGTCATATGCCTCGAGTAACCGCTATCAAGGAACCATTTGTCCTTGTTGGTTGTCTTCAAGCATACCTACAAAAAGATGTTTAAGTGCCACCTTTTGGTACCCAAGTAGTTTTGGGTCCATTACTGTTAGTGAAGCATGCAATAGTTCCCTTTGGAACCCAAGTCATCTTAGTTGTATCCTTTTTACGTTTTTGATTACAAACAAAAGTTCCTTTTGGAACCCAAATCATTTTTGTCTTTTTAAATCTACGATTGCATACATTCGCCTTATGTCCATTTTGCTTGCAATAATAACAATTAACATGCTTGTGAAAATTTGAAGAATGCGAATGAGATTGCTTAGTGAATGTGTGCCATAATGATTTTTTCTTTTTCAATAGAATCGCATCTTTGTCAAATGCGTCATATCCTAGTCCACTATTATCAAATCCTATTCTTTGTCTTCCAAGAATGATACTTATATTTTCTTTTCCTTTAGTGAACTTAGCTAGAACATTGATTTGATCATTAATGGTTCTTTTTAAGAATTCATTTCCTTTTTCTAACCTTTCAATATCATCATGCAAGCTCGGTGAGATGGGTGTGGAACAAGATACATCACACGAGGATTTAATTTTCTTGATAGAAATATGCTTAAGAGCTAATTTTTCAAATTCATCATGTGAATCTTCAAAAGCTTCTTGCAATTCATTAAATAATACTAGCAATTCATTATATGATAATTTAGAACTATCTGCGAAAAACGAATCTAATTATACCTCATCATCCTTTGCCATGAGGCAAAAGTTAGCCGTATCCTCGGAATCCTAATCCTCATCCGAGGCGTTTAAATCATCGTCATCCCAAGTAGAGTTCATGGCAACTTTATTTTGCTTCCTTTCATCATCTTTCTTTAGCTTGAAGCAATCTGATTTATTATGCCTCGGCTTCCCATAATTGAAGCAAGTTGGAGGTTCTCTCTTGTTCGAATCACTTCTTGGTTCATTTATCTTGATGAAGCTTCCACCATTCAATTTCTTCCGTTGAAGAACCTCTTAAACTTTTGAGTGATCAAAGCGATGTCCTCATCTTGGTCCTCATTTTCCGTCTCAAGAGTATCTTCTTGAAAAGATGACTTTAATGCTAAACACTTTTTCAGTTTTTATTCCTCTTCTCGGGCTTTTAGGGTGATCTCCCACGTAAGAAGGGACTCGAAAATTTCATCAATGTCCATGGTATTTAGATCATGGGCCTCCTTAATTGCCGTGACTTTTGCATCCCACTTAGCTGTAATCCTCCTAAGAACTTTTCGAGACACATCGGATTTTGGAATGATCCTACCAAGATGCTTAAGCCCATTTAAGATGTTAGTAAATCGAGACATCATAGAATTGATATTTTCATCATTTTTCATAGCAAATCATTCATATTCATGCATGAGAATATCGATTTTAGATTCACGCACTTGAGAAGTACCTTCATAGGTTATAGCTAACTTATCCCACATTTCTTTGGCCGTATTGAAAGTGGAAACACGATTAAATTCATTTGGGCTAAGAGCACAATTCATATTGACCTTTGCCTTAGCATTTAAGGAAATAAGTTTTCGTTCATCATTATCCCATTCATTTGGCAATTTAGGAACACGTGCTCCATCGACTAGTTTAAAGGGAACGATGGGACCGTCCGTGATAACTTGCCAAATTTGGTAGTCAATAGATTGAAGATAATCTATCATTCTAGTCTTTCAATAACTATAGTTTGATCCATCAAACGAAGGGGGTCTATTGTTCGATTGACCCTCAACGTGAGTGACTATATTTGAAGTCATGATTGTTCTCTAAGACGGTAAAGCCTTTAATCACTAGAGATTAACCTCTGATACCAATTGTAAGTCACCAATTAGCCCTAGAGGGGAGTGAATAGGGATATAAAAAATCTTAGCTACTTTTTGCACTTAGCTTGATTTCAACAATTTAAGTTTAGCTAGAACTAAACAATAAGCATTTTAAACGACAATAGATTTTTGACTAATAAAAGCAATAATCAAGCAATAATATAAGTCAAGATAAGGCAAGCATGCATATAATCAAATGAAAGAGCAAGAGAGATGACACCGTAATTTTTACGAGGTTCGGTAACTCCTACTCCTCGGCTTAAGGATCCCCCCTTAAGACTTCCCAATCTCACATTATGGTTTTTCCTTGCAGGTGGAATAAAAAACCTTTACACACGAGCTAACGAGCCCGTCATGCAAACAAGAGGACAAACCTCTCTTATGGATCAATGAGTTTCACTCACTCAAGGATCTCTTCTCCTTTTATAAAGAAAGGATACACTCAATAAACATTCAAAACCCTTAGGGTTTATGAAGGATACACAATGTATAAGCTCAAATGTTTAATGTGATATGTTTGGTTCACTCATGATCTTACACACTTTTAGCAATTAATGACTCAAGAGTTGGAACAAAGATCTTCTCTAACTAACTTCTCACAAAATGATTGGAATTGAATGAGGGGAGTCTAGCTTTTAATGCTCAAGTTTTTCTTGCTATAAATTTTCAGAGAAATGAAGGTGAAGAGCAGGTTTTCTACAGTGGAGTAAAGAGATGTATCTTCTACAACCAATATCTTTACATATATATAGCTAGGGCAAGAGTTAAGAAAATGAGACTCACTTTAGGAGAGTGAGCTGAGAGTGGTGGTAGTTGGGGATAGTTGAAAGCCATTAATGCACTAAAAATGCCATTTTTTAGTTCCGTCAGCCGACTGATTTCTACTTGTCAGTTGCCTGATTCCTGTCTGTCGGTCGACTGACATTACTATATCGGTCGATTGGAAAATACCACATAAACTCTCTGACGTGGTCGGTCGACTGATGAATGGTTGTCGGTTGACAGATAATACTATGTCGGTCGACTGGCAAATAGCCTTAATAAAGCTATAAACTCTCTGGTGAGGTCGGTCGACTGGCAAGAATAGTCGGTCGACTGATGAATGGTTGTCGGTCGACTGACAATGTTATGTCGGTCGAATGACAAATAGCCTTAATAAAGCTCTAAACTCTCTGGTGAGGTCGGTCGACTAGAAAATGAGTGTCGGTTGACTGGCAGTACTGCGAGTCGACTGATTTGCATGGTCAGTTGCCTGAATGTGCAGTTTTTCATTTTTGATTTTTATGATGAGCTTATAAGTGTGAAAACCTCACATAAACCGTTTGATATAATTCACTCACCATCATATCTATCCCAAGTCTTGATTCTTCAATCTTCTGAAACATAATCGTGAAATGACTTTTATGTCCTTCCGTTAAGCTTTTTGCTTTCGATAAAAACCTATTATTCTGTAATGCTCAACTGCGTAAACATATTAGTACTAAACACGTACTTAACATTTTATTATCATCAAAACGGGTAATTGTTCTTTGATTAACCCTCATGCCAACATTATTTATAGTTAACACAAAATGTCAAATCTTTCAAAAATTGTGTTTGTGGCGCTTGATATTTCTGGAAAAAATAACCTATCCTGGGTACTAGATGTCGAGATTCATCTAGATCCCATGAATCTAAGAGAAACCATTAAGATGGTAATGAAGTTTCTTTACAGGAAAGGGCAAAAGCCATGATTTTAATTCACTACCATCTAGATGAAGAACTAAAAATAGAATACCTTACGAACAAGGATCCACTCACTCTGTGGAAAAATCTAAAGGAAAGATATGAGCACCAGAAAAGTGTGATCCTTCCCAGAATGCGACATGACTAGATCCACCTGTGCTTTCAGGATTTTAAAACAGTGAGCGAGTATAACTCAGCCTTATTTAAAATCAACTCTAAGATGATGTTATGTGGAGAAACGATTACTGATGATGATTTATTGGAGAAAACATACTCCACATTTCATGCCTGAAATGTGCTCCTGCAACAGCAGTATAGAGAACGAGGTTTCAAAAAGTATTCAGAGTTGATTTCTTGTTTGTTGGTAGCTGAGCAAAACAATGAACTATTAATGAGAAATCACCAGTCATGTCCAACTAAGTCTACACCATTCCTTGAAGCGAATGCATCTTCCTTTAATAAACGTGAACATGGTCGTGGTAGTGGGTATAAGCACAACAAGTATCAGAAACATAGCAGTCATAACTCATCAGTTATCCCTAAAAAGAATTATGCACCGTTCCACCAGAAGTGGATTAAAAATGCGAATAAGTAGGCAAAGGGGAAAGGTGTGCAAAATCAGCCGCTTAAGATACATGACGAAAAGCCTTGCTATCGGTGCGGAATGTTGGGCCACTGGGGGCAGACTTGTCGTATGTCCAGACATTTGGGCGATTTTTATCAAGCTTCAATGAATGAAAAAGGGAAATGGAAAGGAAAGGAGATTGATATGAATTATATTGATGATGATCTATTTGATATCAATCACCTAGATGTCTCAGATTTCTTTGGAGAACCGAGTGGCACAAAGGATGATGTTATTGGTGATGGAGATACCCACAACAACTAATATGTTTTTCTTTCATCTTTAAGCATGTTATCTTCGGTGTGCTTTTATTGTATAGTGTATTTTACTATGTTCCTACCAGTACTTGTTTAAGTTATTTGTATCAATGCACTTTTATTAGTGTAATTTTATCTAAGTACATTATCATGTTTGTGATTCATGTTTTCCTTAATATAATGAAATATTTTATTTCTATTTATGAAGATGTATGGATCTTGCTGATATATTGTCTAAACTCATGATAAATGGTGAAGATATATGCTTAATAGACAGTGCAATGACGCACAACATATTCCGATATAGAAAATATTTCTCACATATAAGACTAGTTGAGGCTAGTGTCAATACAATCTCACGGCCTGCAAACCTGATTGAAGGCTCTGGGAAAGCTAATATTATATTGTCATGTGGGACAAAATATATATCAATAATGCTCTATATTCTACTAGATAAAAAAGAAACTTATTAAGTTTCAAAGATATACGTCTTAATGGATATCATCTTGAGATAATAAATGAAGGGTGTATAGAATATTTCTGCATTCATATGGTAATTCATGTAAGAAACATGAATTAGAAAGACTCTATATTTTATCATCTGGTCTATATTATATGAATATAAGAGCAATTGAATCACATGCAGTGATGTACCAAAAGTGCTTTGACCCCAAGAGTTTTATACTATGACATGATTGCCTAGGGCATCCTAGGTTAACAATGATGCGCCGAATTATTGAAAATTCAAATGGCCATCCATTAAAGAATCAAAAGATTCTTTTGGCAAGTGATTATCCTAGTTCTACTTATTCACAAGGAAAATTAATCATCAGACCATCACCTACAAAGGTTGTTATTGAATACCCAACATTTTTATAATGTATCCAGGAGAATATATGTGGACCAATTCATCCTCCGTATGGACCATTTCGATACTTTATGGTTTTAATAGATGTTTCATCACGATGGTCACACGTAAGTCTACTTTGTACTCGCAACGTTGTGCTTGCTAGACTTTTTGCTCAAATAATTCGATTGAGAGCACAATTCCCCGATCATCCAATCAGGACTATTCGTCTTGACAATGCTAGAGAGTTCACGTCCCAGGCATTTGATGATTATTATATATCGATTGGCATTGATGTTGAGCATCTTGTTGCACACGCTCATACATAAAATGGTCCTGCAGAATCGTTTATGAAAAGTCTCCAGTTAATTGTTAGACCACTACTTATGAGAACCAAGTTGCCTATATCTGCATGGGAATATGCGGTATTGAATGTTGTAGCTTTAATTCGCATTAGACCAACTGCTTATAATTGTTTTTTACCTGTACAACTTGTGCTTGGTCAACAGTTAAATATTTCTCACTTAAGAATTTTTAGTTGTGTTGTATATGTCCTCATTACACCACCACAACGTACCAAATTGGGGCCTCAACGACGGCTTGGTATTTATGTGGGTTTTGATTCTTTATCTATTATCAGATATCTTGAACCCACAACAGGTGATGTCTTTAAGGCACGGTTTGCTGACTCTCATTTTGATGAAACTGTATTTCCACCATTAGTGGGAGAAAAGAAACAGTTAAATGAGTAGTGTGATATTGATTGGAATGTTCTTGATTTATCTCATTTTGATCCTCTTACAAATTAGTGTGAACTAGAAATTCAAAGGATCATTCATTTGCAAAGTGTTGCAAATCAATTACCAAATGCATTCACTCACACGAAAAAGGTGATGAAATCATA
Source organism: Cornus suecica (assembly GCA_963922005.1). Taxonomy (NCBI): domain Eukaryota; kingdom Viridiplantae; phylum Streptophyta; class Magnoliopsida; order Cornales; family Cornaceae; genus Cornus; species Cornus suecica. Next base: position 36,588,946 of record OY998247.1, on the reverse strand, counting down.
TATACCAGTTGCAAATACACCAATGAAAATTGATGTTCTTGTTGGACAGTCTGTTAGTGTTGTAGCAAATGCATCTAAGACACGCCTAAAGCTTGGTAGATCAGTCGGTGCAAAAGATATTGTTCCTCGAAAGAGGAAAGTACAAAGAAATAATGTTAGTGCTCGTGAGGATACCATAGATATAAAGAAAGCACAAGAAATGATCGATCAAATAAAATTTCATGATACTATGAACCATGGTGAGGCTAAATCTCGGGTACCAAAAGAAGGTGAAATTATAAACCATGATGTAGAAAATGACATTGAAGAGTCATTGGTACCTAAAAATAATGAGATCTCAATAAATCATGAAAAATGCTGGAAAATAAATAAAGTTGTTGTCAACAACATTTTCGCATATGCGACAGCTCTTGAAATTTATGATGAGGATCCGGAACCTCAAACCGTCGAAGAATATCGACATAGAAATGATTGGCCAAAATGGAAAGACGCAATACAAGCAAAACTTAATAGTTTAACAAAAGGTGAAGTTTTTGGACCTATGGTCTAGACACCTAAAGGTCTTAAGCTAGTAGGGTACAAATGGGTATTTGTACAAAAGCGTAATACAAAAAATGAAATCCCCAGATACAAAGCCCGACTGGTAGCTCAAGGTTTCTCACAGAGACCTGACATTGATTATGAGGAAATATACTCTCCTGTAATGGATGCAATCACATTTCGATTTTTAATCAGTTTAGCAGTCACAGAAAGACTGGATATGCATTTAATGGACATGGTTACGACATATTTGTATGGATCGCTAGATAGTGATAATTATATGAAAATCCCAGAAGGATTCAAAATGCCAGAACCAAGAAAATCAAAACCACGTAACATGTACTCAATAAAGTTACAACGGTCCTTGTATGGATTGAAACAATCTAGGTGTATGTGATACAATCGCCTTAGCGAGTACTTATTGAAAGAAGGGTATGTCCAATTTGTCCAAGTATTTTTATTAACTAATCAGATTCTAGTTTTGTTATTATTGCAATGTATGTGGATGATTTCAATATCGTTGGCATCCCTGAAGAGATAGCAAATACTACCACTTACCTCAAGAAAGAATTTGAGATGAAAGATCTAGGAAAGATAAAATTTTGTCTTAGATTACAGATGGAGTATTTATCAGGCGGAATTCTCATCCACCAGTCTACTTACACAAAAAATGTCCTCAAGCATTTTTATATGGATAAAGCTTATCCGCTAAGCTCCCCAATGGTAGTTCGATCTCTCGATATCAAGAAAGATCATTTTCGTTCCCAAGAAGATAATGAAGAAATACTTGATCCCGAAATACTATATCTTATTGCAATTGGTGCTCTTATGTATCTTGCATATTGCACGAAACCTGATATAGCATTTTCAGTTAACTTGCTTGCAAGATACAGTTCTGCACCAACTGGAAGACATTGGAATAGGATTAAATATGTTATGCGGTACCTACGTGGTACAACTGATATGGGATTATTCTATACAAAGGAATCAAAGTCTCAATTAATTGGGTACGCAAATGTTGGTTATATTTCTAATCCACACAAAGGCCGATCACAAACAGGTTACATGTTTACTTATGGCGACACAACTATATCTTAACGTTCTACAAAGCAGACATTAATGGCAACTTCTTCAAATCACTCTGAGATATTTGCACTTCACGAAGCAAGTAGATAATGTGTTTGGCCGAGATCTATGATATTGCATATTCAGGAAACATGTGGAATATCCTCAATAAAGGGTAGCCCAACAGTGCTATATGAAGACAATGCTACATGTATTACACAAATCAGAAGAGGTTATATCAAAGGAGATAAAACTAAACATATTTCGCCAAAATTCTTCTTCACACATGATCTCTAGAAGGACGGGGCATTGATGTTCGGCAGATACGTTCAAGTGATAATTTGGCAGACTTATTCACTAAGGTATTGTCAACTACCACATTCAAGAAGTTGGTGTACGAGATCGGATTGCGCCAACTCAAAGATCTTTCATGATATATTCATCTTACCATTATGCTCTTGAGGGGGAGAAATTAATTGATTGAAGGGTATTGATATACTTTACTCTTTTTCCTTTGCTATGATTTTTTTCATTGGGTTTTCCTAGCAAGATTTTAATGAGGCAGTTTGACCTATGCAATACAATTTTCAGATACAGAAGAATGTTATACTATTTTTCCTTATTGTCTCATTGGGTTTTTCCTAGTAAGGCTTTAACGAGACATGTTCTTTGTGTAATGGACCCCAAGGGGGAGTGTTATGTACATTTATTATTTGGGGTCCATGGGAGAATTTTTTCTTCAATGGTCGGTGTAGTAATTAAGGATTGGTTTGAATAGTTGCTTTAATTTGCCTATAAATAGAAATCAATTGTAGTATTTTGAGATATACCGAAAAAGAGAATAAAAACATTCATTCCTACTATATATATATTTATCTTTGTTGTTCCATTTGCTTTTTAGTATAGTTTTTTAGCCTATATATTTATAGTATCTATTTATTTATAACCTGTTCCATATCTCTCTCACCTTCTTTTATATCTCCCTCCCTTTTTTTTTTCAATTTTCTACGAATTTTTGTTCTTCCCATTTTTTTTTTCATTTTGGCAAACACAACCTTGGCCAATCCAACTAAATGTTGGTCAACTTATTTTGGACAATGATACCCCTGAGATTTGCAAAGTATTGCAATGACACCCCTGAAGACATGAAACGACTTTTATGCCCTTGATTATTTTAATGGTGAATTATTCTGACCTCCCCTGAAGTTTTGCATAATTATTGTCAGATTAAAGTTTGTGTAAGTTTACTCTAGTCTCCCTTGTAAAAATAAGGGTAATTTGCATGGACACCCCCCTGAACTTTAGGTCAATTGCACATAGAAAGCAGTCAACGCTTTTTCGGTCAGTCACCCCCCTAAACTTCCTTGCATTGACACCCCTTTGGCTGATGAAATTACTCTTGTACCCTTTTTTATTTTCTTTACAACTTCAGACATTTTATGCGACGAAACTGCCACCACCCTCAAATATATATATACATATATAATTCAAAAATTGTATATAAAATTCAAAAAATATATATATAATTAAAAATATATATAAATTCGAAATATATATATATATAATTCAAAACAAATATAAAATTTGAAACAAAATATATAAAATTCAAAAACAATATATTAAATTTTGAAAAAATATATAAAATTCGAAAAATAATATAAAATTTGAATTTCTTTTTAAAAAATTTTAAACAAATATATAAAATTTGAAATATATATATAAAATTCGAAAACAATATATAAAATTCAAAAATAATATAAATTTCAAAAAATATATAAAATTTGAAATATATATATAAATTTCGGAAAACAATTTACAAGTTTGAAAAAAAAAATATTTCGAAAAATATATAAATTTTTTAAAAATATCTCTCTTTCAAAAAACAAAATCTGAAAAAATATATAAATTTAGAAAATATATATATAAATGTCATATCTTTTCTAATGAACTTAATCAAACTATTTACCACCAACATTAATTAGTTGTCTTCTTTTATTTATATTTTTATAAAATATAAATATTTTTTTCCGAAATTTATATGATGTTTTCGAAATTTATATGATATTTTCTAAATTTATTAAAAAGAATTGATATTTATATATTTGTTTCAAATCTTAAAAAGTATAGGGGGCAATTCAGACATAGGTGGAAGGGGTTAGTTGATTAAATTGAAAAGCATTGGGGGCAATCCGGATATAATGAATTTAATCAACTAACCCCCATTATGTTCGGATTGCCCCCTATGCTTTTCAATTTAATCAACCTGTAACACCCCATATTATTTTCCTAATTTTTTGGAATTATTTTTTTGATTTAATTTCGGTTGTGATGTCACTTGTTCATGACGTCATGGTTACTCTTAGTATCTCATGTGTAAATTTTTCGCGTTTATGTCTTGATAGGACGGGATGACGCGACCATTGATTTGTTGACTACTTCGTGGATTGTCGTTGGCGATTACGAGAATTGATAGTGAGTTTAATGTTTCAAACTGGTGAAACGTTGACGTGAGTTCTGGATTCGACAGCACGACTTTGCGATTTCTCTTCGTTGACTTCGTGGACTTCTGTGGCTATAACGTGACTTGACGTGACGGTAGTATTTCAATCTTATTGAAACGTTTAAGGCGGCTCTTATTATTGACTCAGTGGATTTGTTTTAACGCTCGACGTTTAGTGCTTCGACTGGATGACGGCACGTTTAGTTGACCGATGTTTAAGGCTCCAATGCTGTTGATCGAGTTCAGCTTTTAGTGCTTTAGGGGTCCGAAATTTTATTTTCCCTTGTAATGGGATTAATATGTGCCTGATTTGATTGACGTGTTATGTATTTGTACTTATGTATTTTGTTTGTTTGGTGTGATTATTTCTTCGTGTTTCTAAGTGCTTCTACGTGTTGATGTAGTTGTATTTGATTATTATTTTGGATTCTTTTCGTGCCCTAGTTATTTGTAGTTATTCGATGGATCTTGTACGTATCCGATATTCCGGTTGTTGGGTTTCACACCCCGGACTATTTATTTCAGTTTATTTTATTTATTCGGCATTGCGATTTAAATCAGAATTATTAAGGATGCGTTTGGTTCGTGGGCTTTATTGTTAGGGGCTACGCGGTTTAGTTTCAAAGATTAAGTTTAGTGCTTTGACTGGGCTACGACCAGTGATTTTAGGATTCTCGGTGAGTTCAGACTTTATTCGGGGTTTTGGTGATTGGTTTCGTAACCCGAAGTATTTATTCGGGCTTATATTATTTGATTGGCGTTCTGTGGACTTACGGGTTCATGTGTTATTAGTTGGAGGCTTCCGATATATTTTGGGATTATCGGGTATCCCGTTTATTTTTCGAGTTCGCGTGAGATACGTTGCGAGTCGATTCGGGATTTATTTTAGTTTATATCCGACTATATAGCTGAATTATTTATTCTGGACGTTATTAGTTATTCGGAGTCAGATGGGGCTTTCGGTGATTTAATTGGTGGAAGAGTTTCGTACCCGGAGTACTTGTTTAAGCTCGTATTATTATTTGGAGTCCGGTGAATTTTATGGGCTCACATGGAATTATTTGAGTGTCCTCGATATATTTTACGGGATTTATTTTATTTATGCAAATTTAATTATGATTATATATATAGGGGTTTCATACCCTAGATTATTTATTTAAGTTATATTATTTATTTGGGCGTTCCGTTTATTCTTCGGGCAAGTGTTATAATATTTGGGGATTTATTATATATATATATATTATTAATTGAAAATATATATATATAGGTATTTGTAATATATAGATATATGTATTATTAGAGACACAAATTTCGGTTCCTTCTCCACTCTTCTCAAACCCTCTCACGCACAGACCTGCTCCTCCCATGTCTTCATCATGGGTCGGTTAGAGAGAGAGAAAAATCAGAGCTGGAGAGGGATATGGGGTTCGCGCAGAGGCCATGGAAGCGGGACTTGGGGATTTCGCTGAAGCAACAACGGTTGTCGGTGATGGTGGGCTGGTGTTGGTTGTGTGGTGGTCGGCGCGACTGTAGGTGGCGACAGCCGGTGGTCCACGCAGCAGCAGCTGGTCGCGCATTGTAGCAGTTCGCGCTATAGGCCATTTTCGGCCAGAAACTTCAGCTAATTATTTGGCTACCTTCCCGAGCTTCGATTGAGCTGATTTTCGGAGGGTAGATGCGTCTTGGTGTCAGGTACGACGTGTAAAACGTTCGTAATTATTCGTTGAGCGGTTTGTCGGGAAATTCGATTTGAAGTTTGCCTTCATCACTTGATGATAGGATGACGGCACTACGCCATATGCATGCAACCATGGTCTGCCCAGCAATAATTCATATGAGGGTTCCCCTTTGATGACATGAAATTTGGTGGGCCCCCTGATCTTCCCAATTTTGAGGTCCAATGTCGCGAATCCCATAGTGGTCTGCTGATCTCCATTAAAATCAGTAACTGCAATAGTATGATTCACGATTTTGCTTTCGGGAAAATTGATCATTCGCAAAGTGGTTAGGGGGATCAAATTAACTGACGCTCCTCCATCCAAAAAAGCTCGTTTCATTTCCCGACCGTTTACAATGGCTGGCACATACAGAGGCCGATTGTGGGGAAAATGTACTTGTCTGTCTTCTTCAGAAAATGTGATCTTACTGGAGGCCCTCTCATGCTGCGGAATCACAATGGTATGATTGAGTGCGGCGACCATTTGCTCTTTCAAGAATTCCTTCACGTGTTCCTGTATTGGGAGTTCATTGAAGAAAACGTCTATCTTAGCATTCTCCCTGGCTTCACGTACTGGCGGGCAATCACACTTGGCGGCATCGGTCATATCCTCAGTATTGTCTCTGGCGGTCACCACAACCACATGTGCAGGGAAAGGCTCATGAACTACATTCTTTGCTACTTCCAAGTCTCCTGATTCTATTTTTTGATGTACTAAACTTCGAAACGCTCAGCAGTTTATCAACGAATGTCGAATACTCCTGTGATAGGGACAGTAGTTGCTCTTCATCCTTTCCTCTCTCGGCGGCACTCTTTGCACTGGAGGTAGCGTTATGACATGATCTGCGACCCATTGATTTAGCAAAGCAACTGCCTCTTTTTCACTGAAAGGTAAAGGGGGTGGTTCAGCTCTCCCAGTGTGCTCTTCCCTCTTTTTTCCGTTTTGCGTCGCTGCTACCATCGGTATCCGCCTAGTACTGATATTTGGTCGTGTTAGGGGAGACAAAACCTCTCCCAATCTACGGACATTATCGACAAGTACAGAAAAAGTTTTGACCTCATGATTCACCAGATGCACTCTGTATTCCCGCAGCATCCCTTCTATGCAAATTTTGATCAATTGCAGTTTAGAAATTGGCTCATGACATTGCAAAGCAGCTTTGCGAAACCTTCTGACATAAGCTGCTGCTGCTTCCCCAAAACGTTGTCTTTGTCTTGTAAGTGAAATCATCGAGATCTCCTCATCAGCTTGAAAGAACTTGGTATAGAATCTGAGCACCATGTCCGTCCAACTGGTCACTGATGCTGGAGCGAGGCTAGTATACCAAGTGTATGATGTTCCAGTTAAAGACTTGGAGAACTCTCTAAGTTTCAAGTATTCATTATTTCTGTGAGGTCCCAGAGCATCTGCGAACCTAGCTATGTGTTCTTTCGCATTTCCCTTTTTGCCATCAAATTGATGAAAGATCGGTGTTCCATAGTTTTCTGGATATGGCAAGGCCATAATGCTAGGATGGTATGGTGGGGCAATTTCCACTTCTTCTTTTTCAGATTTTTCATTCAGGATTGCCCGCAGCAGTTCCTTGGCGATGTACGGCTCTTTCTCCAGAGGCTCAGTTCTTATCGATTCGCGAAAAAGTTCTTGTGTTGGATCCTCCGGCAGAGTCTGATTGTCCATTCTTGGTGATTCAATGTTTGGTGTTGAAACGCGCGAGGCCTCCATGAAGTGAAGTATGGCCTTTTGCGTTTCTTGAATGTTGAGAAGAGTTTGCAGTAGAGCTGTTGGTAATTCTGTCGGATTCTGTACCGGCTCTACCATCGGAGAAGTTTCTGCCTGATTCGCACTGGCATTCGCGCGACGACGCTGTCTTCACGCTGGCAGGACTGGTTCGCCTCATTGAGTTTGTGTCGTTGTTTCTTCCCCAATTTGTTCAGTACGCCGGGTCGGTGGACGACCTCTCCGCCGATTCTGACGAGGCTCTACTTGTGCAGAAGACATCTTTTCCCCAGCGGAGTCGCCTTTAATGTAGGGGTTCACAAGTTATGATGCAAAGATAGTTTCTGCACAAGTTTTGTCAGTAAAATAACGACAACGATGCTTTTATTGATTTTGATTTGCTTTACAGAGGAAATGAAAAACAAGTGAAGGAAAAGATAACAAGTATAAATGATTGAGAAATGTTTTCTCTCTCTCTCTAGGAATTTCTCTCTCTAAGTCTTTCTGAGAAAAAAAATCTTCTCGAGTGAGCCCTCGCACCTCTATTTATAGACGTCAGTGCTCATTGACCCTCGCGGATTTACATTGTCACGTCAGCACTTGTCTCGCGACATGGTTCCTGCGTACCAATCCGCGATATAAATACCCTGCACAATATCATCTCGCGCACTTAACTTCGCGAAATGGATTCGCGTTATCCTATGCGCGGATTTATTCAGTGCGCCATAAATACCTGGCACAGTGTCATCTTGCTTTTGATTACGCGAAACGGATTCGCGTAATCTTACGCATGGGTCATGTCGTGCGCCATGCCCCGTGATCCGCGCCTATTTCATCGCGGATCTGATTTATCCTTAGCCAAGGATGCCGTTATAGCTTTGCCGGGTCATGACCAATCATGCATGTCTTGGTCATGTCCCTGAATACTATCGGCCTCTCTAAGGTACTCTTGCTTAGGATTGTGTAAATAAGGTCGCGACCCACTATTTACTCATCTCCAGCATTTCCCCTAGATTCCGAGTAGTACTCCCTACGCGAGCAGCATATAGGGTTATGAGTTTCTGATGCGAGCTATAAAACACATCAGCCCCTCATACCTCCCTCTGTATAATGCAAGTTCTCGCGTAAAACCTATATTTGGGCTATTTCCCCAAGTAATCAATTATTTGGGCCAATCTCCCGCATAATCTTTTACTTGGGCCGATTTCCCCAAATATTTCCAATCATGGGCCATATCCAAGATTATTTAATCCTTGGGCCATATCCCAAATAAATAAGTCCTTGCGGATCAACCTTTTCGCGAGTTACCACCTTTACACAAACTTGTAAATTGTTTCCCGAAATTTATATATATATTTTTCGAATTTTATATATATCTTTAAATTTATATTGTTTTCGAATTTTATATATATTTTTGAATTATATATATTTTGAATTTTATAAATTTGTTTCAAATTTTATATATATTTCAAAATTTATAAAAAAAAAATCAAATTTTATATTATTTTTCGAATTTTATATATTTTGTTTCAAATTTTATATTTGTTTTGAATTTTATATATATATATATATATATATTTCGAATTTGATATGTTTTTTTAATTATATATATTTTTTGAATTTTATATACAATTTTCTAATTACATATATATATTTGAGGGTGGGGGCAGTTTCGTCCCATTAAATGTATAAAGTTGTAAAGAAAATAAAAAAATGGTACAAGAGTAATTTCACCACCCATGGGGGTGTCAATGTAAGGAAACTGAAAGTTCAGGGGGTGACTGACCGAAAAAGCGTTGACCGTTTTCTAGGTGCAATTGACCTAAAATTCACGGGGTGTCAGTGTAAATTACCCTTAATTTTACAAGGGATGCTAGAGTAAAGTTGCACAAACTTTAATCTGACAGTAATTATGAAAAACCTCAGGGGAGGTCAGAGTAATTCACCCTTATTTTAATTTTCATGCAAAAAGTTTAAATTACCCCATGTCTAAATCTTATAGCTCATCCACTACTCCAACCACATTTATCACCACATCTTTATTATCAAATAATCTACAGTAAATATATAAGATGTACAATATATATAACTTTATTTTAAATACAAAAAATTAAAAAACATCTAAAATATACCAAAAATATTATTTAAAATTATATTCTACCACTAAAAATATTTTATGAATAATATAATATATAAACCGACAATAAGAAAATCATATTTAAGTGCTGCTTTTAATTCTACATATATTACTGTAAATATATTTCACAAGAAAAGAACAAAAATGAAAGGGTCAAAACTCATAACCATTATAAGTATTACACACCTAATAACATATATATTATGTTTTATGAACATATAGAAAAATATGTCAATCAATAATTTTAGTGGGATTTGACATTATTATTATATTTATTATTAAATATAATTTAGTAATAATTACTAATTTTAATAGGAATCTCAAAAAAAATTGGAAGATTAAAGGGTAAATAAATAAAAAAAATTATAATAAGAATAAAAAAATTTCTATATGAAAAAAAGAAACTATTGCTTTGACATTGTAAGAATTATATAGTTTAGTGAGATTTAATAATAATTAATATATTTTGTGGGAAGTTGAAAAGAATTGGTATTGATTGGTGTAAAAATAATTTAATTAAAATTAGTAATATTTAATACATTTAGTGAAAAGTTCAAAAGAACTTTGTAACATTTGGTGTAAATGTTAAGTAAATGAATAATTATAATTATTTTAATAAATAAAAAATATATATATAAATAAAATTGCTTATACATAAATAACAAGAGTGCAAAAAACATTAAATAAAACAGGGTCCATTTGGGAACCATTGTTTTTGTTTTTGTTTTGAGAACCAAAAAACAAGAACAATTCTTGTTCTTGTTCTTATTTTCTCATCCAAAAGAACAAGAACAAAAAACATGTTTGGGGCAAAAAAACACACATATTCTCACACAATTTTTCCTCTCTACCACAAATTTTGTTTTTTGGAAAATCCCAATTTTTCCCCTTGTTTTTTCTACTATTCACGAAAACAGTTTCCAAATTGAGAACAAAATAAACAGTAAAAAGGGTTGTCAAACATATTATGTTCTCCTGAACAGTGTCAAAAAACAAAAAACAGAACAAAAACAAGGTTCCCAAACAGAACCTAAATGAATCATTATAATTATTTAAACAAATAAAAGACTTTAAAAATATATGAAAAAAAAAATTGCTTGTACTTTTATAGTAGTATAGATATAGATATAGATAATAAGGATGTGGTTATTGTTGGGAAATCGTATCCCCAAAACCACCAATAGGAACCTGGCTTTAACAAAGAAATAATAACAATCACCACAACACAAGAATTTACGTGGAAAACTCCAAAACAGGAGAAAAACCGAGACCCTCATAAAGAAAATCACTATGTGAAAAATTATTACAATCACACCGACTTTTTCTCTCACTACCCACGATCCCAATACATCCACACTCTACCCAAGCATATACTAACTCACACCTTTCTATTCTCAAATTAAGAGAACCAAGAAAAGAATTTAACTAGAGTCAAAATACAATGTTTGAAATGTTTTTGACTAGTATGCATAGAAACAAAGGTCTGAGCTCCTTATATAAGCTCTTGAACTTATTTACTCTTTACTTCCTAAGCAATGTGAGACTTTCTCCTCTTTTATTTTTGTCAAAGTCTAACAATCTCCACATTGGCTAAATAAAAGAAACTTTTGCTGCAACCACCGTCTTTACCGGCAGTCATAATTCTCAACCCAGAGAACTATCATACTCTGTCATAAAGAGTATACCCACTTAGAATCAACAAATTCTAACAATTTTACATCAGCACATGTCGAAAAGCCTTGTTGAAAAAAATATTGTGGACGTTTGGCTTTCCCAGAAGTTCATCAGTCATCGACATAAATTCCACCACCCACCTTGCATCAAGGTCAAACCAATGCCCTTGTGCAAATTTGTGGATCCATTAACAATAATACATCCTCTTCCATGGCAAAGCGGACATGCCATGAGGATGTTCATGTACTTCTCAGAGGACATAGTCGTTGTCTTCAGAAAACACATTGCTAGCTTCAGAGTTGGAGCTACTAGCCGAACTTGTTCCACCTTTATGACAATTTCTCTTCAGGTGCCCAGAATGTCTACACCCCAAGCAGATTACATTCTTTGTGAAGTTCTTCTTCTTCCCATTGCTTGCTACCAACGTTGAGTCATCTGATGAAATATGACCACCACTCATCAGCCTTCTCTCCTCATAAAGGAGTTTACTGGTAACTTTTACAAAATTCATAGTCTCTTTCCCATACATCAAAATAGGCTTCATGTGCTCATAGGAAAGTGGAAGATACCAGATGAGTCTTAACGTTTTATCCTGATCATCAATTTTAACTCCAATAGCCTCCAATTCAAAGATGATACTATTAAGAATACTCAAATGATCTGAGATTTTCGTACCTTCATCCATACGCAACGTGTGGAACTGTTCCTTCAGGTACAACTGATTTGAGATGCCCTTCGCCTGATACAACCCTTCGAGCTTTTCCCAGAGTTCCTTGGCCGTCAATATTCCATGCACATTTACAAGAACATTCTTAGACAAACACAGACGAATCGCACTTGTAGCACTCAAAGCCAGATCTTCCCAATCTTCATTACTCATACTAGACTTGTCAAAATCTTTGGTGGAATCAGGGTTTGGTCTCCCCTTCAAAGCTTTGTGTAACACGGATTGTATTTGCACATCCTTGACTTGTACTTGCCACAAGCCAAAGTTGATCCTTCCGTCAAATTTCACAGGGCTTGAAAACTTCGACATTTCTACTCCGCACTCCTAGTTTGGTGAACAATAACTATGTAGTAATGTGAATAGTACCCACTAAGCAAGTTCCCAGAAAAGACTAGATGAACACAACCTCCTTAGACATAACTTTTTAGACCGTACGTGTAATATCCTGAATTTTTATTAGTGGTGCATTATAGTATTAATTTATTTAATTAGTTAAATTACAAAATGCATATTTAATGGGGTTCGAAAATAATAATAGTAGTAATGATAGAAATATTTTTTTTAGTTTATATTGTCTTTATATATTAGTGAAGTGACAATAAACTTAGGTATTTACTAGTGTTATTCCATATATATGTTGTATATTTTAGGGTTAATTTTATTTACATCCCTCAAGATTTGTTTTTATTTCAATCATACCCCCTCAAGTTTGAATATCTTCAATTACACCCCCTATTGTTCAATATTCTCATCACTTAGACCCCCTGAACGATGACATCAGCCTGAATTTATTTTAAAATCCCTAAACTACCCTCAATGTGTTATCCTTGTTCTGTTTGGAAACAAGGTTAGTGCTTTTATCAATTAATAATTTAATTTGTATTAAAATTTCAAAAAATATATAAAATTCAAATATATATATTAAAATTTGAAAAATATTATAAATTCGAAAATAAATATAAAATTAAAAAATATATAAATTTCGAAATTATTATTTTTTTCAAAAAAACATATTAAATTTCGAAAATAAATATAAAAATCACAAAAAACGTAAAAAATTTGAAACAAATCTATTAAATTAAGAAAAACATATAAAATTCAAAAATATATATTAAATTTTGAAAAATATTATAAAATATAAAATTCGAAAAAAATATAAAAAATTTGAAACAAATATATAAAATTAAAAAAAAAACATATAAAATTCAAAAATATATATTAAATTTTAAAACAAATTATAAAATTTGAAAATAAAATATTAAATTTAAAAAAAAATTATAAAATTTGAAAATAAATATAAAATTCAAAAATATATATATTAAATTTCAAAAAACAAATTAAATTCAAAAATAAATATAAAATTAAAAAAACATTTAAAATTCAAAACCCCCAACACCAACCCCAAATATTCACAAATAAATATTTAATTACATCACAAATATTTAATTACAAACACATTTATTCACAAACATTTATTTAATTCTTTCTCTCACACACACACACACACATACACACATCTCTGCACACACTACATAGACGCACACATATATATATATATATACACACACACACATATATATAGATCTATACATATATACACACACATATATATATATATATCTACACCATTTTCGACCCCCTCCCACCGCTTCCCCAGTTGGCGCCGCCCCCCTCCCACCACCACCACCATCAGTCGCGGATTAGACAATTTTTTCAAAAATTGGTCGAAATGGGTCAAAAATACGGGGAAGCGGTGGGGGGAGGGGGGCGGTGCCGACTGGGGAGGCGGTGGGAGGGGGTCGAAAATGGTGTAGATCTATATATATATGTGTGTATATATATATGTATAGATCTATATATATGTGTGTGTGTGTGTGTGATAGAGAGAGAGAGAGAGAGTTTTGGTTGTGGTGTTTGGTTTGAGGGTTAGATTGATTCTAAGGGGGATATTTGGTTTAGGAGTTAAATTGATTCAGGGATTAAATTGATTTAAGGGGTGTTTGTTATAAGAATATTTTAGACATTTCACACCATGAAAGGATGTAATTGAAGATTTGTAAACCTAAAAGGATGCGATTGAAGTAAAAGTAAATATTAGAGGATGTAAATAAAGTTAATCCTATATTTTATATGTTTAATGCCTAGTGGATGGTGATAGTTTGGTGGAGTTGGGAAAAAAAAAACGTGACTTAACTAATAAGCCCAATTTTCCACTCATGGGCACCTATATAACATGAAATGCATCCGCCTTGTAATTACTAATCAGAATATATATGTATATATATTTGGAAAGGCTTTCAAGGAAAGCTTTGATTTTCTATCTCTATCTCTGTGTATAGGCAGCTATATATATATATGTATATATAAGTGCCTAGTGTCCCAACTCCCAATGGGTGCCAGCAGGCCCAGCACTCATTCGTGTAGCTAACACGTGTCCTTGGTTTATACTAAATCTTTTTATGGTGCATAGAAAAAAAAAACACATATTGAAGGAATTTCGAAAGTTACCTTGGGGCTTGATTGGTAGTGTTTTTGTATCTGTTTATGTGTTTTGGGATTGGGGCTTGATTGGTAGTGTTTTTGTATCTGTTTATGTGTTTTGGGATATGTGTATTAAAAAATACTTTTTCACTTAGGTAAATTTTAGGCATATTTCAATAAACATGAATTTGGTATTTATTGAGGTGTTTCTCACTTACACTTTCTTCACTTTATAATATATTTTAGGATTAATTTTAGTAAACCCCCCTATACTATCAAAATTAATCAACTAACCCCTAATATGTCCACTTTGCCCCCTATACTATTCAATTTCATCAAATTGCCACTCACTTCTCAAAATACCTAAACTACCCTCAATAGTATAAGGGGGTTTAGTGAAATTAATAGTATAAGGGGGTTTAGTGAATTATTTCAGAAAAAATAATATATACTTTTTGCAAAAAAAAAAATTCGAAAAAAAATCATATTTTGTTCCAAAATATGAATTTTTTTTTCGAAAAATATTTTTTTTGCGAAAAAGTATATATTATGTTCCAAAATATGAATTTTTTTTTCAAAAAATATTTTTTTGCAAAAAGGTATATATTATGTTCCAAAATATGATTTTGTTTTTCGAAAAATATTTTTTTTGCAAAAAATATATATTATGTTCCAAAATATGATTTTTTTCTGAAAAATAATTTTTTGCGAAAAATATATATTATGTTCCAAATTATGATTTTTTTTCCAAAAATATTTTTTTTGCGAAAAAGTATATATTATGTTCCAAAATATGAATTTTGTTTTCGAAAACTAATATTTTGGAACAAAAATTTATATATTATGTTCCAAAATATGAAATTTTTTTTTGAAAAATAATTTTCGGAAACAAAATCATATTTTGGAACATAATATATATTTTTCGCAAAAAATTATTTTTCGAAAAAAAATTCATATTTTGGAACATAATATATACTTTTTCGCAAAAAAAATATTTTTCGGAAAAAAAATCATATTTTGGAACATAATATATATTTTTCGCAAAAAATTATTTTTCAGAAAAAATCATATTTTGGAACATAATATATATTTTTTGCAAAAAAATTATTTTTCAGAAAAAAATCATATTTTGGAACATAATATATATTTTTTGAAAAAAAAAATCATATTTTGGAACATAATATATACTTTTTTGCAAAAAAAATATTTTTCGAAAAAAAGATTCATATTTTGGAACATAATATATACTTTTTCGCAAAAAAAAATATTTTTCGAAAACAAAATTCATATTTTGGAACATATTATATACTTTTTCGCAAAAAAAATATTTTTCGAAAAACAAATTCATATTTTGTTCCAAAATATGATTTTTTTTCGAAATGTTTTTGCTTGCAAAAAGTATATATTATTTTTTCCGAAATAATTCACTAAACCCCCTTATACTATTGAGGGTAGTTTAGGCATTTTGAGAAATGAGGGGGCAATTTGATGAAATTGAATGGTATAGGGGGCAAAGTGGACACACAAGGGGTTAGTTGATTAATCTGGATAGTATAGGGGGGTTTACTGAAATTAACCCTATATTTTATTATTTTATTATTTATATTATTAAATTATTATTTATTAATTTATATATTAATTTATAAATATATTCTATTTATTTATTATTATTTCATTATTTAATTCATTTTATTTATAAATTATTTATTCATTTTTAATTATTTAAAAATATATTTTATTAACTTAATATTAATTTATTATTATTATACTCATTTTTTTTATTATTATGAAATATTTATTTGTTATTATATTTATTTATTATTTATTATTATATTTATTTTTTATTTTTTATTATTATTTATTTCATTTTGTTTATTATTTATTATTTTTATTATATGTTTAAATATGTTTTATGTAATTTATTATTTATTTTAGGGTAATTTGCATTGACACCCCCTAAGGTTAGGGTCAATAGCACTCAGATTTCGGTCAACCTTTTTTTGGCACTCACACCCCTGAGGTTCCTCCTTCGTTGCAATGACACCCCCTGGGCGGGTGAAATGACTATAATGCCCCTTTAATTATTTCACTTATTACATTAGGGTAATATATAAAGAATGAAATTACTCATATGCCCAAACACTTCACCCCTCTAAAATTACTAATTACACTTCCACCCTTTATTACAAAATATATATTACGAAAGTTACAATTTAATTTTTTTTCTTTATAATATAATTGGTATATATAATTACGAAAATTAAAATTACGAAAATATATATATAATTTGTAAAAAATATATAAAATTTGAAAAAACATATAAAATTCGAAAAAATATATATATCAAATTCGAAACAAATATATAAAATTCGTAAACAATATATAAAATGCTAAAAACATATAAAATTTGAAACAAATATATAAAATTCGAAAACAATATATAAAATTCTAAAAACATATAAAATTCTAAAAAATATATAAAATTCAAATATATATATATATATAAAGTGTGACTGAAGTTTAAGTGGACAAGTCTCAGAATCATTAGTCAAGGTAACGGATCATCTCCAACTCTCTGCAGAGCTATTTCAATGGCCACGATGATGGCACATGTCCCACGATGGTGACCGAAATCAGAATCGAACCGATACTTTATTAAAATATTTTAATCAAAATTAAATATATTAATATTTGGATCAAAATTAACGGTTCGGTTCCGGTTCTCAATTTTAAAGAGCCGAAAGTAAATTTTTATTTGGATCAAAATTAACGGTTCAGTTCCGATACTTTTGGTTCTTTAAAAATGAGAACCGGAAACGAACCGTTAATTTTAATCCAAATATTAATATATTTAATTTTGATTAAAATATTTTAATAAAGTATCGGTTCGATTCCGATTTCGGTCACCATCGTAGGGTATGTGTTGCCATCGTGGCCATTGAAATAGTTTTGCAGAGAGTTGAAGAGGATCCGTTACCTTGACTAATGACTTTGAGGCTTGTCCACTTAAAATTCAGTCACACTTTATATATATATATATATATATATGAATTTTATATATTTGTTTCAAATTTTATATGTTTTTAGCATTTTATATATTGTTTACGAATTTTATATATTTGTTTCGAATTTGATATATATATTTTTTAATTTTATATATTGTTTCAAATTTTATATATTTTTTCGAATTTTATATATTTTTTCAAATTTTATATATTTTTTACAAATTATATATATATTTTCGTAATTTTAATTTTCGTAATTATATATACAAATTATATTATAAAGAAAAAAAATTAAATTGTAATTTTCGTAATATATATTTTGTAATAAGGGGTGGAAGTGTAATTAGTAATTTTAGAGGGGTGAAGTGTTTGGGCATATGAGTAATTTCATACTTTATATATTACCCTAATGTAATAAGTGAAATAATTAAAGGGGCATTATAGACATTTCACCCGCTCAGGGGGTGTCATTGCAACGAAGGAGGAACCTCAGGGGGTGTGAGTGCCAAAAAAAGATTGACCGAAATCTGATTGCTATTGACCCTAACCTCAGGGGGTGTCAATGCAAATTACCCTTTATTTTATTAATTTATTATTATTATTTATTATTTAGTCCATTTTTTATTATTATATTTATTTATTATTATTATTATATTTTATTATTAATTTTTAATTATTGATTTTTAATTTTTTAATTTCAACCCAAAAAATATCCCTACCAAACATACTTATGTTTTTGGATGAATAAACAAAAAAACAAAAAACGTGTTTTTTATTTATTTCAACACAAACACAAACATAAACACAGCTCTACCAAACAAGCCCTTGGTGTTTAGGGAGTATCAGGTAGTTTTTCACTTAAATTTAACTATAGAGAAAAGGCAAAAGGAAAACAAGAGGAAGAGGAGGTCTGGAGTCCAACAAGGGAAAAGGAAAGAGCAACTGTTGTCACCCTGCACTTGTCCAAGACACCGTAGGTAGGGGTTTATATATATTTTGTTTTTGTAGGAAATTATTAATTATTTTTGGTTTCTATTGCAATTATTAGCATATAATTGTTAATTTAATGATTATATTGATGCATGCTCTATCAGTATTTACTTGAGGGGTGTATGTTAAAATTTAGTGATTTGTTCTCTGAATTGGTATCTATTTTGATATTGCATGCCTATTGAGATGGGTTTGTGGTGTAGGTGTTCAATTGGCTTAAATTGAATATTTCTTGGCATATTTGAGTATTTGTGATGATTCTTGCTGTTGGATTGTGAACTGAACTGAGTTTGATATATTTCTGATAAATTGATTTTAATCTAACTCAACGACTGTGGGGGGAAATGGGCAGTGCGTGGGGCATTGTCACAGGGATTAAGGAATTCCTACGTGTCCTAGGATTAAACATTTTTTAAAGGACGGAAGATTTACGCGAGGGGTACGATCCCAGGGCTAAAAAGTCTCTAAAAGGAAATAAAGATTTATGCGAGGGGTACGATCCCAGGATTAAAGAGTTCCTAAAAGGGTTCAAGATAGGAATTTTGGGGCGTGAGAAAAATTTTAAAGAGTCTTATGGGTTCTGAAATGTTTAATTTTGTTGCTATAAAATCCTATTATACCTTGATGTGCCATATGAATGTTTGCATGTTATTTGTTAGTTATTATACTTGTTTTTATTGGGCTTAGAGTTCACCCCTTTGCATGTCTCCCTAGATGCAGGTCCCAATGAGTACTAGATGTAGCAGTGGCATGACGCTTTCTATTCACATGACAGTTGGGTTTGCTTGTTTAGGAGTAGAAGGATTTTTATTGTATATTTTTTTGTATATATTTGCTTTTGACTTGTAAACTTTTGGGAAGGAAAAATACTATGTTTGTAGACTCCTTATGTAGGGCCTGTTTGGATAGGTGGTTTTGGGTCTGGTTTTGGTTTTGGTCTTTGATTTCAAAACCAAACCATGTTTGGTTGGTGGGTTTTGGACTTGGTTTTGGGCTTTTTAAAACCAACCACTAAAACCATGGTTTTGGCCTACCAATTTTGACTTTTTTTTTTCTCTCTCTCTCTCTCTATATATATATAGCCGAAAATATGAATTATTTAGAAAAAAATAATATATAATATTTGGAAAAAAATTATTTTTTCGGAAAAAAATTATTTTTCCCCATTTTATATCCTTTTTTTTCTAAATTTTTATTTTTTCAGTATATAATAAAATTATTCAGAATTTTATATTTTTTTTTGAATTATATATATTTTTTCGAATTTAAGATATATTATTTGAATTTTATATATAATTTTCACATTAAATTTTTTTTTTTCGATTATATATATATTTTTTGGAATAAAAAAAATAAAAATGTCAAATGTTTTCGGGAATTTTAAATATTTTTTAATTATATATATTTTTTCATTTTAATATTTTTTTCCAATTTTATATATATATTTTTCATATTTATATATTTTTAATACATATTAGTATATATATATAATTATACCAAGACCAACTCCTTACCAAACATTATATATATGTTTTAGATTTATCTAAAACCACCCAAGACCACCAAAACCAAGTTCCCAAATTAGCCCGTAATATATGATGTTTAAATGAGATTTATGTTTGAAATAAAGTCTGGATGACATGTGGTGGGTTGGTGGACCCCATTGGAATTGAGATTTGAAATATGAATTTGAAAGTGAGTTTTATTTTATATTTTAGTATATCAATAGGTTTTATCGCTTCCGAGAGTTAATATTTTAAAGGATATGCTGCCCAATTAGTTTACTAAATGTATTTATAATTAAATAGGTTTATTTTTAATTGAAATAAATATATTCACAAGATAACATTTATATTTTCTTTTAATAATCACACCTATTATTTTCTTAAAATCTTAACCCCACATATCACACCTCGGGACGTATTACACAACCACACCATGAACCTTGCGCTCTGATACCACTTTTTGGAAAATCGTATCCCCAAAATCACTAATAGGAACCTGGCTTTAACAAAAATATCATTCTCGGAAAGAAAATCATTATGTGAAAAAATTATTACAATCACACCGACTTTTCTCTCACTATCCACGATCCCAATACACACACACTCTATCCAAACATATACTAATTCACATATTTCTATTATCAAATTAAGAAAACCAAGAAATGAATTTAACTAAAGTTAAAATACAATGCTTGAAATATTTTTGACCGGGATACGTAGAAACAAAAGCTTGAGCTTCTTATATAGGTTCTTGTACTCATCCACCATTTACTTTCTAAGCAATGTAGGGTTTTCTCCTCTTTTATTTTTGTCAAAGCTTAACAATTATAAAAGCGGTTGGGATAGTGGGTGAAATTAGACATAATGTAATTTAAATATTTTATTTTAAAATTAAAATAATTAAAAATTAAAATAATCAAGAATATTAATATGATTTCATACCGAGGATATCATTGCAGTACTTGGGATGTTCTTATCCAAATCGCGATCACTGACCTCTAGATGAAATTGAACAAAACGGTGTGGATGCAACTAACCTATGTTAGAGATATTTTGTTCTTTTTGACATATGTCAACCAGGTTCTGACACGTCGCATATTTAACTAATAATCAAATCGGTTAACATTACCAATTTAGTAGCCAACAATTGCATTGTGGTGTTAACAATGTTCAAAGTTACAATTATTCAATTACATGCTTTAGTGGTTTACTATTGAGTCAATTAATTGCACATTGATACCATATGCAAGTGCAGCCCACTTCTACAGTTCTACTATAGTTATATAATGACCATTTTCCTGAATTCTAACAGTTTGTTTACAGGAATTGAACTAAGTGAAAAATGAAAATAATAATACTAATAACTGCAACCCACTGAAAATTTTGAAGGATGTTTAGGCCCGTTTGGAACCCTGTTTTGTTCCCCTTTTTGTTTTTTTGTTTTTACAGCCCAATTTTGAGAACAAAAGATATTTGGGATGCTTTTTACTATTGAGATTGTTCTAATTTTGGAAACAAGTTTTGATAAATAGTGCAAAAAATATGAGAACAACCAAAAGGTGTTTTTTTGTTCTTCATCTCCTAGAAAAAAATAAAAATAAAATAAAATAAAAATCGAAGCTACAAACACCCAGAATTCGAAACTGCAGTCACCCAAAAATTCGAATAACTTTTGAAGCTCTTCTCCCCAATTCGATATACACACACACAACACACACATACACATATATATATACACACCCCACTGCAAATACCTAAAACCTAATTCGAAGCCCTAGGTCAGACCAATTCGAAGCCCTAATTCAAAGTTCTTCTCTCTCCTTGCAAAAACACTAATTCGAAGCCCGAGGTTGGGCCAGGGGCGGAGGAGGGCAGCGAGGGAGTAGCGGAGTTGGGTGGTGCGTGAGAGGTGGAGGTGAGGAGGTGAAGGAGGAGTTGCGCCCTTGTGTGTATATGTGTGTATGTTTTGGTGTATTGGTGTGCGTTTTACGATTGTAAATTCTTTTTCTCCCAAAAAAGTTTTTGTTTCTTGTTTTTTGGTTCCGAAAACAAGAATAAGAATAAAAATTGATTTTTATTTTTTTTATTCTCAAAACAAAAACAAAAATAAGAGTTCCCAAAACCTTAAGACCTGTTTTGTAACTGATTTTGGTACCAACTTTTTGGTTTTGGTACGAAATAGTGGTACCAACCCATGTTTGGTAAAATTGGTGTTGATACTACTGTAGCAAACCAATGGTACCAAAACATGACATTTTTGGAACCATCAAGTTTGATGGTTTGGATGGTGCGGACACTATAGCAAACCAATGGTACCAACCCATGTTGCACTATCTCACCCACACCAAACCAAATCCCATTTTTCTAATATTAATATTAATATTAATATATTTTAATATTAATTTTAATATTATAAATTTTAATATTAATATTAATATATTAATAGTAATATATTTTAATATTATAATATTAAAAATATATATATTGTAATATTATAATATTAATATTAATATATTATAATATTAATATATTATTATATTAATATATTTTAACATTACAAAATTTAAATATTTATAAATAAAATTTGAAGCTATCCCAAGTTACCAAACATGGTTTGGTTTCAGAATTTCAACCCATATCAACTTTACCAAATATGGTTTGGTTTTTTAGTATCACTTTTTCTCACACCAAAATCATCTGCACCAAATATGGTTTGGAACCAAAATAAAACCACACCAAATCAAATCCAACCCAACCCAAACCAAAACAAAAAACTAACACCGCACCGCACCGTTACCAAAGGTGACCTATGAAGTGAAAATATTTTGTACCAAGTCTTGGACTAATAAGTCAGATGAGGTTGAACTGGTCCAGGCCTAAGCAAACAAAGCAAGGCTGTTTTTCTTACTACTGCTAAGTCCACAGACAAGGGGTAAAGCCCATAAAACCAACAGGCCGATCGAGAAGGGCTGATTAACCAGCATTGTTAGCTTGGATACAACGGGCAGGCCTTTAGCAAAACAATACTAATGCCCACTTATAGGTTAGAAGATAATATAATCCATTATGGAAGAGGGAAAAAAAAGGGGGATAATTACAGTTACCTTCCTTAAAGATTTATCAAATTACGGATGCACCTCCTTTAATTTTGATAATTACTATTACTTCCCCTCTAATTTACATATTATAACAAATACCTCTTTTCGGCTAATATCTTCACTTATTTGTAAAGACATTTATTTACATTCAAAAATAACATAGGTATATGGGTAGGTTTATATTTTCGGTGGTCGGAACAGGAACCGAACTGGTTTTGAACACCCCTAGAATCTGACTCGGCTCGTAAAAGTTCGGCTCGAACTCGTTTGTTTAATAAATGAGCCGAACCTAAGTACAATTCTTAAACTTGTTTAGTAAACGAGCTAAGTTTGAACAATGCTGAGCTCGCCAAGCTTTTGAGCAAACTCGTTTAAATTAAATAATAAAATTATCTCATAGTCGACAAAAGAAAGTGTTCAAATATAAAAAATTATGAAGAGTGTTGTGGAGAATTATAGAATTGACGCGGTCATCGCATAAGAATCACTTTTGAAAAGTTTTTACTAGTAAAATAATAATAAAGGAAAATAAACAAGAACCAAGAAATAAGGTATTCAAAAAATGAAAATAATATATTAAAAACAAATCTGCAACAACTCAATCTAAACGACTATTGGTAATAGTAATATATGTTGCAATTGAACCGAGTCATTCGTGAGCAAGTTCAAGCTCGACTCGTTAAATCTAGTGCTCGGTTTAGACTCGTTCGTTTAGTAAATGAGCCGAGTTTAAACACATTTTCTAAGTTCGTTAAGTAAATGAACCAAGCTTGAACATCTCAAAATTCGGCTCGGTTTGACTCGTTTTTTTTACTGCCCAAATTGTAGATAGGTTACTTACCACAAATTAAGGTCATCAATCTCTCCCCAAAGAATGCAAAAGGGACCCAAAAATTCACCTCTTTGAGTTTTGTCAATTTTTGCTACAAGTGGTACCTCCACTATTATAACAAAAGTTATTTCTCATGAATACCATTCCATCTTTACTCCATTCCTTGTACTTCTAACCCTGCAAGTGGTGTTTGACTAAGTTTGAGACTTTTCTTTGACCTTTTGATCTAAGCTATATATAATTAGCTTTCAACAAAAGCTACATGTAGGCCCAACAATCATTCTTGTTAATATGTATAAGTCACAATCCTTAGCTACATAAGCAAGTAGAAAGGGTTGGGTTATATGAAATCTATATTAACAAGTTGAGATTCGCCCATGAGGGACATGTCTTGTGCAATCATAGTGACAAAGTCTCCAAAGCAAAACCACAAGTTTTTATATATTGGGGGTTGCTTTTAGTTGCAATTAAGTTGCTCAAAGTGTGCATTTACTCATATGCATGCACACTAGCTTATTACTTTCTCTCTCATGCATGTGCTCTTTTTTGTATTTGTAGATATATGGAATATATTGCTTGATCAGATGGATCTTAGTGCGCTCAGTGCTTACGAACTATCTAAGCAATGTAATACTAATATTATAAACTCATGCTATATTTATAAAATGACAACGTGTATTGATTTTAAATCTATGTACACGAATTTTATTGTGTTTGTGTGTGCTAGCATCATACATGATACAATGCTTCCCTAAGCAGCCGGCTCATTAGCTAGTCTTGTACGAATTCCACACACACATATGTCTGTGTGTATATATATATATATATATATATAACCAACAAAAAGTAGGGAACAAAAAAAGTTGTAGGAGTTGGGGACCCAATCCTCTTATGTCCCTCTTCTCCGTAGCTGCCTTTCTATTTAACAGTACAACATACTTTGTATCACAATGCGACACACGACACATTGCATAGGTAAGATCTGTGCAATAATGATGTCATACATGTAATTCATATGTTTAAAATGAATACATGACATATAATATCATTAAAGAAATCATTTTAACAATATTAAGGGCATGTTTGGTTCACATTTTTGTGTTTTTGTTTTATTATTATTATTATTTTTTATCATTTTTCACAACAAAAGCATGTTTGACACTAAATATTTTATTTTCTATAATAGAAAAACATAAATAAATAAAAAAATTATTGTATTTTTGAATCACATGAGCATTCCACACCAAAATCATATACTTATGTTTTGTAAATTTCACAGCATGAAAATAAAAACACGAAGCAAAGGGGCTCTAAGGTAATTGATATATTCACTTGGATTTAAAATTATTGTATCAATATGATTTAAAACTATTTCGTTAAAATGTGCTAAATAACTTTGTACCCAAAATTATATAGGTTAGATCTTGATTGTGGTTTGCCTGGTATTGAGTTTCAATCACAATCGTGATAATGGTATAACAAATTTTAATAATATTAATTTTAAAAATAAATATTCGATGAATATTGATTTTACGTAATTCCATTGATACCTTTTCAACACGTTATGAATCAAGCTATATGTAACTCGGATAACATACGATTATTTGAAAAGAATGCCAGTTCCCTTAGGAAAAGTTGCCCACGAACACCTTCAATCACATGCTCACACAAAACATGAGTTTGCCACATGTTTTTCATCAAATCGAATCTTTTTGGGCATAATATATGTGGCTGGGCTTGAATCTGTTCCTTTGTCGTTCCAAACAGTCCCAATACAGTGTTAATTAGTTGCTTCATATGCAAAAAGAAAACAATTGTACTTTTATCTTGTAATTGAAGTTTTCGAAAACATAGATCTCCACAGAAGTGTTGTACTTGTACATATCAAAAATTGTTACTAATGAATAAAGACAACAATAGTACAATCCTAAATATGATAAATCATTGTCCTATCAAATTTAGATCCCAAATTTCGGATCTAATTTGGCATACTAATTTCTTCGAGATCATCTATGGACAAGTAAACTTCGTCCAAGTATGAGAGCTCTATTCCATTGTCATCATCATCACCACCATCGTCCAACCTGCGCTCGTATACTTGACATATCACCCATTTTCTGTAATCCTGAAAAACAAAACATACCAATGATATATTATGAATTAGAGTAACATGAGAATAAGAATTGAAGTACATCCTTTAAGAGAGTCAAAAATTACAAGCATATAATTTTATTAGGGCACGTTTGGATCACTCTGTGCTTTTCGTGGTAAACTTTTCATTAAAACAGAAGCCATATTTGTTTTAGAGTGGTGTGAGTAAAAAATAGATACATATTTGGTATTGTAAATTTACTATGAAATTTTAATTGCAAATCAAATATTTTAGGATTAATTACAGCTAGACCCCTTGAGATATGATAAATTATAATTAGACCCTCTCAAGTTTGTAAATTGTAACAGATATCCCTAATGGCATGGTCAAGTTTGGTCAATGCTGATGTTATCATTTTTTTAGAGGTGAAATGTCTTATATACCATCGAGTAGATGTATTTAAATAAAATACAAGCATGGATAAAAATATAATTACACATTACTAATCACCGGCAATATATGCCGATCAACTTGAGGGGATCCATCTGGAATTTATCAAATGACAGGAGGTCTAGCTATAATTTATCATATCTCGAGAGAGTCTAACTGTAATTAAGCCAACATTTTATATGTTTTTACTTTGCTACATTGGTAAAATATCAAAAAACACAAAAAAAACTTATGAAATTTACGCTTTTGCTTCGAAAAATGTCACTACTAGTCAAAGCATAACACTAACGCCAAACATGCTTCTGTTGTCGAATAGTGGCACTGTATCATTTCGAAACAAAAGTAACGGAAGCAGAATACGAACCAAACATGACTTACTATTTGATTAAATAGTACAAATAAAATAAACTACTGCCCATTTTATTTTTTTTGGTCATCTATGTCTAGTGCCATATATATATATACACACACACATATACATGATACTTACTGTTTTTGAATTTCCTCTTCGTTTGGATGTTCGACTACTAGAACCAGAATCTGAAAGCCTGTACTCGTGCATTATCCAATTTGTTTGGACCCCAGCTGGAGATTCACCAATGTAGAACATGTAGAATTTCTTCACACCAACTATTTTTCCAGTTTTGCCCATGATTGATTCATCATCACCCAATGCCTTCCAATAACCACTGCCTGTAATTCGGGTACGTGTTCTCCGGCTGAAGTAGTACCATTTGTTCCCCTCAGCCATAGCGTTACCTACATATGAAAATAATACACATCCATATATATATGAGTTGAGATTGCCACAAGGGTTAAAAATGTGTATTAACTAATCTAATTGTATATGTTTTGCAATAATGTTTTTCTACGTGTTGCTCCTCCATGTCGTGCGTTACATTTTCGATTTACTTGTTATTCTTTACTTCATATATTTATTTCCTATATACCTACATAGAGAGCGGAGTTTTTGTCACTATTCATGAATTAATATAATGTATAATTATTTTTCGATAGGTTGAAATATTATTTGATATAGATAAAAAAATCCATACATCAATAGATACAAATCCATATATACATGAGCATTTTCCTCAATAACTTGTATGTGAACATTTCATAATAGTATCTCCAATGACATGGTTCAGTATATGGCCAGTATATAAAATACCGCACATGCATATCCAAAAATAAGGAAAATTAAAAAGAAAGAGAAAACAAAAAACTATGCGTGTTCTTTTAACGGAAAAAAAATGCAATGGTGGTAAATTTAGAGTTCATTTAATTAAGGAGGTTGTGAAAACTAACTATCTTATAGGTTTCGTGATCAAAATTTGAAATTAATTATAGCCTTGGTGATTACATATATAAACACCTTATCTTATAGCCTCGGTGATTACACATATAAACATTACCTTATCTTTGTTAGTTGTCCAACTCAGGAGTTAAATGACTTCATTGCCCATATTAAAATATTTTAAATTCAATGTATAAAAGATAGTCAATATAGTCATTTCCCCTAAGGAAGGAGGTAATTACAATTATTTCTACTATGGATCATATAACTAGGATTAGCCTATCCAGAAGCCTAAAGCATTCTTTAAATATTTGTAGTATGTTACATAAATTCTATTTCCTTATCTACAACTTACATTATATACAAATCTATATATACCAAGTATCTCTTGCTTACACGTAAATAAGAAAAATCACAAACACCAATTACATTTATCTATGAATATTAAATTTTAAATGACAATTACTTTATTTACGTGAATTACAACGAACAATCCATGGAAGTATGTATGATTTTCTTTTTCTGAGCAATAGATCATTTTAATATATATATATATATATTCATATATATGTATATACACAAAATGGTGGTTGATGAAATCATTTAGCTTACCTTGCAATTCCCAGGGATCGAACGGATAGAGATCAAGATCGGGGATGACATCGGGGTGGAAAGGTAAGAGAGCTGCCTTCCGGTGAAGGAAATGGACGACGAGCTCTTCGTCGGTGGGACAAAATCGGAAACCAGGAGGAAGATTGACATTGTTGTCACCCATTAAGAAGAAGAAGAAAAAACAACAACTATAGGTATTGTAATAATTGAAGGAGACGAATGATATGATGGGTTGGAAATGGTGTTATCGAATGTTTGGTTGCATACTTATAGTGTAAGAGAGAGAAACCAATGTAACGTGAGAATGAAGGTGTCTTTCAATAGGAAATCATATATATACCTATACCTGTATATTATATGGGTGTAATTCTGTAGAAAGAGATAGAAACGGAACGTTGGAAGCTGGAGGGAACTCAACTGGTGACTATATGTACATATATACATATAATGTAGCATATATATGTATGATATATGTAAATGTGTGCCATCACTACACTTCATGCTTATATCACCATCCAGTGCCATCCACTTTTGTTGGGTGCGAACGGGCTTGTTTGGGCCTAGTTGGAC
This sequence comes from Cornus suecica, assembly GCA_963922005.1. NCBI lineage: Eukaryota > Viridiplantae > Streptophyta > Magnoliopsida > Cornales > Cornaceae > Cornus > Cornus suecica. The sequence continues at coordinate 36,559,937 of OY998247.1, read as the reverse complement.
CACAAAATGTAGATAGCATATGTCCTTACTAGATTATATATCCACCATTTATCGCAATTAAATGATCCATTTATCTAATAGGACTCTATTAGGATTTTTTTAATCTTTTTTTGGGCAATTAATTTCCATTTGAGTTCTTGCTTGTTTTAATTCCCACTATTATTATTATTATTTTTTGATAACCGTGATGTCCGGATCAACTTACGTGTACTTCGACTAATTCACGGAACTTGTGCAAGGCGACCCTTCACACGAATCGGGTCATGTGAATATATTCCCACTAGTAATCAAGGTTTATGATCATAGAGATCTAAAGGTTCGTAATGAAAATTATGAATTTCATTAGTTGGGTTTTTTGGACTTCTTTTTGAGGGTCATTGTGGTTCCCCTAACATAATACAAGTTTGAATGGCAAGTTAAAATTACATGAATGTACCACTCAGTTTAGATATTAATGAATGAGGAATGGGTTTACAGGACTTGACCAAGAATTAAAAATTCTAGTTTGATCTAATTATATTTCGTATAATTCAAATTGAACACCAAATTATACTGATTCACCAATATTAATTTATATATAAAGACACATACATAATTCAATTTTTTCCCTAATCCAATTATTTTAAATGATTGGGGGATGATCATGTCATGACTTCATTATCATGACAACAATATTCCTCACTTATCAAAGGTCTAAAGGTCAAGCGGTACCCTCCCTTGCTCCCAAATGGAAGGTCAAGAATTCGAGCCTCAATGGAAGATGTGTGTGAGTATTCTTATTTTTCAATATTTCTCACTCTCACATAATATGAATTCGATTTTCAAAAGCTCTTATATACAAGTTAGTTCTAATCTAGTTATTGAATTCATTTTGAAGTGTGAAAAAATAGTATAGTATAAATACATTTAGTAGAAAATAAACTTTACATTGAAGGGATTATATGACACAAAAAAAAAGGAAAAAAAAATTACAATTGGTGTGGTGTGTAGTGACTGGAGTTTTGGTCCTACCCTATATTTCTGTCTTTTGCTTAAAATGTATGAATGGTACAATATAGTGTTTGGAAATGTACGTAGAATATACATGACACTAGCAAAGGATATAGAGATATCTTGAGAAAAGGACACCAAAGTTGAACGAAGGACAGTGATCTAATAGGAGTTCTTGGTGGGTTAACGTTGCAGGAAACAGAAGAAAACTAAGAAAAAATGTTTCTCCATATTCTTGGTGGCTTGAAATATCAACTGCACTGGTTGGTTCTTGGTGAGGCTGGCATACCGCGTTATTGGTACGTAATAATGGATTTAGAAATTTATGTGAGAGAGCATATATACCAAAATACAAAATTTTATTGGGGGAATTATTATAATTTTTTTAGTGGGGGCATAATCATAAATATGATAATTTTGTGGTATAACAAGTAAAAATAAATATTTAATGGGGTCATCGTCCCTGTCTCATGATAGATCCTAGTTACGTTCACTCAAATAAAATACTCTATTTCAATCTGTGAAGAGAAATTTTAATAATATTTGAGTACAAGGGCGGATTTCAATTGGAGGGGCGTAGTTTGGAAAAAGGAAGAAGGATATATTACCATATAAGAGTAAAGTTTTCTATAGTTGCATAATGAAATAAAATTTAAAAGTAAAAAAAAAAAAAACAAAAACATGAAAGGTAATACATAACTTTAGAAAGGAAGAACTTTAAGAGAGGTATGATCCAAAGTTTAAGATGTACATCAAAAAGTGATAAACCAACAAATAAAATAAAAATTCATATATGCTATTATAATTTCCCCTTTTTGAGGCACGCATCAGCTCCGCCCCTGTTTGAGTGTGATAAATTTACCACCACTTATATAATTTACCACTGTTTGAAGCGATATGATTATATAATTCTTCAGTATGCAACGCTAATCCACCAAAATCTCTATATATCTAGTAAGGACGACGACCCATGTTCAGTGTCCATGTTTTAATATTGATCTATTCATTAATAAATATTTCTTCCATCCAAGTAAAATTCTCTATTTTTATTGAAATATAACGTAACTAGATCTACTCATTCAATTGATTTGATTATTACATGCTTTTGAGACCATTGTTCTCGAGTCGATCACTAATTATTAAAAATATCAAAATTATGTCATCTTCATTTAAGATAGATCTTCCAAAGGAAACAGTCAATTAGATTCGTAATCTTGTCCTAGAGCGGATGAGAGTTAGATTGTTAGTCTCTTGCCTTAGGATTTTTTTAAATCCGCTTTTGCTATTTCAAGAGTTTGGTGAGCCTTGTAGGGATCAATGTCAGTTTTCTACGTCTGCAAAATATATACAAGATTTATATCCATATAAAGCTAATATTCACAAATTAATTAGTCGGATTGTTTAAGAGTAAGATGGTATGGGAGCTATACTATAGTTACTATATAGAGGTTATTAAAATCTTTTGCACTCAAAATTCTCATTGATATGGATTTTATAAAAAGCAACTTAGAATATTTATAAATTACCGGAAAAAAAAAACTTAGAATATTTATGCAGTTTGGTCCTAACACATAATTATGTTGTGATTGTTAGAATATGACTCATTTCCTTGCGTGGAAACTAAACTTGGGCAACAAATATCTCTATTTGACTGAAAATTATTATATTTGGTTACTCCTTTCTTAATGGGGAATATAACTTACCTATCAAGCAATCCTTGATTAGGTAGGAGATCAATCTCTAATTGGATTGATTGACTTTTCTTTCACTCCAGCCTCTCTTATAAATATATGTCTAACCTATTGTATTCTTTGTATCGTGCCAAAGTGAGAGCCAAAATAGGCCGGCACTAGAGAGCCAGATTAGGCCGACGCCAGAGAGCCAGAATAGGCCGGTACTGGCGTGAGTAAAACACATAGTGCGAGTGAAACACAAGCGGTGCACAGAGAATACACAGAAGATAGAAAGAGAAGAAGAGATACAGAGTGATATTTCTTGGTGTGAGTGAAACACCTGTGAGGGTGAGCGATACACATGTGAGTGAAACACTGTGTGAGTTGTTGATCTGCTGATCATCATATTGTAATCGGTCTCATTGATTATAGTGAATAGGTGCGCTCCGTGGACGTAGGCTTATTTTGAGTGAACCACGTATATATCTTTGTGTCAATTGTGTTGGTATGTGTTCTAACTGTTTGATTGTGTGTTTCTTGATAGTAGGGTTTCGCTAACCCTAACAATGATTTTATAAGTAACATCTTCAATGACTAATAGATTAGTAGTTAGAAGTTTTTATTTCATATGCAAACTTGACAGTTTAATTTTTTGGGTTATCTCAGTCAATGTTTGACTTTTATTACATTAATTTTGTATAATTAGTTATTGCTGAAAATAAATTGAAAAAAAGAAGAAAAGAAATTAGCATTCCACTGGGATTGAATGTAAGAACATTTTTGTGTATTGTTTATTTATGGCATGTTCTAGACAATAACCATGTTGAGATTTAGATATGATGGTTTGGTTTCAATGACATCGATAAACTTTGTCAAAGACATAATCAAGCATTGAAGTAATGAAGAATACAAGTGAAGCACGAAAGTGAGCATATTGATGTAAAATGTCTACTGGAGGGCGAAAACGACATTTTTCAAAGCCGTCACTTCAAGCAAAAAGTATCGTGGGTTTAATAGGGTCATTTTGACACAGTTGTGGAGAAAAGTGGTTTGGACAAAATAACCTACGCTTGGACCTACGCTCTCAGTTTCAAAAGTGGCTGAAAAGTGGTGTTTTTACGCTTGGACCTACGCTTCAAGCGTAGGGGGGCTACACTTCAAGCGTTGTTTTTGCTACGCTTCAAGCAAAGCTATGGTAAGATTTTTCTGATTTTTTCTACGATGTCCGTTTTGCCCATGGATTGTTTTTATGAGATATCCACGTCTTATATACATCAAAGTGTGTGCTATATACATGATATTCACCATAATATAGGGTTTGGATGTGAAATTACGAGAAATGGCAAACTTAGGGTTTGAATCATCATTGTCTATAAATACCCAAATCTACAGCAAGAGGAGACACGTCTTGAAGAATTCTCTGCAAGTTTCTACAACTTCTTCTTCTTCTACAGAGATATATATATGGTGAGAGAATAATATTGAGTGATTAGAAATACACAAGTTCTTTCTTGTTTTTTGGACGTCTTCAATAGTGCTTCTAAATCCACGATTTCTATACACGATTGAATGGTTTAGTTGCTGAAAAATTCAAACACCATTTATCGCAACGAGGTTGCATAGACCCGTTGAAGAATGGAGCCGTCTGTGTGCGGAGATCGAAGTAGGAGGCTTCGTGGTGATTTTAATCTGTTGAGAAGCAGAGCCGTCATAGTACGGAGATCGGAACGAAAACTTCCTGGAACACGAGTGAATCTAGACTTTCAGACATCGAGTGAAGAACATCAAATTGCTGCGGTTGTAAGTTTTGTTTTTATAGAGTCTGTACAAATTCTTTGATTCATAGTGCATCGATACCCGAGTGTATCCGTGGTTTTTACTTGGAGTCTCTCCAAGATTTTCCACGTAAAAATCTCTGTATCTTCTCATGATTTAAAATTTCTGCACTTATATTCATATTTGATTGATTGATCTGTTTTCGAGAATTGAATTAAGAATTAGGGTTTGTGACTAATTAAAATTGAATTTCCGCTAAATAATTTTAATTGATCATAAAATAAATAAAAAAACCTATTCCTCCCCTAGGCTATTTTCACTATCATCTAGGTAATTTCAATTGGTATAAGAGCGTGGTTGCCCCGATTTAAGTTAACTACCTAGGGTTAGATCGTGGACTTAGATGATGGAGATGCCTCGTGAAGGAGGTTCCATATCTAGATCTCCTTTGTTTGATGGGTTGAATTACACATATTGGAAAGCGAGGATGAGAGCGTTTTTGAAATCTTTAGATGAGAGAGCGTGGAATGCTGTAGAAGTAGGATACTCACCTCCCACTGTGAAAGACGATGCGACTAATGAAGTGAAAGCAAAACTGTCAAGTGAGTGGCCTACTACTGAGACAAATAGCGTGAATTGGAACTCAAAAGCGTTGAATGCATTATACAATGCTGTTACTCCAAGTGAGTTCAAGAGGATTTCTACGTGCGTAACTGCCAAAGAAGCTTGGGACATTCTCCAAGTCACTCATGAAGGAACATCAAAGGTGAAACAATCAAAGCTTCAAATTTTGAATTCTCAATTTGAACAGCTAAAGATGGAGGAGGATGAGGTCTTCGTTGACTTTGAGACTAGAATAATTGATATTGTGACAGGCTGTCACAATCTAGGTGAGCATATTGCTGATACTACGATAGTAAAGAAAATCCTTAGGTCTCTTCCTGAATGTTTTCGATCTAAGGTCTCTATCATTTCAGAGGTCATGAGTCTTAAATCTTATGAGATGGAGCTGTTAAAAAATCCTCATAAGAAGGCTAGTAGCACAAAAGAGAAGAGCATAGCTTTCAAAACCACTAGGGAGGATCATGTTGAACCTGATGAAGAAAGTGAGTTAAGTTTAAATGATATTGCCTTATTTGCTAAGAGGTTGATCAAATTTGTTAGGGCTAAACAGAATGGCCAAGGACAAAAATTTGGGGATAAGTTGGGTGAGTTTAGAAGTATAAATAAGACTCAAACTAGGAAGGACAAGTATAATCCTAAAAAGAAGAAACCCCAATGTTTTGAATGTGAAGGATATGATCACATAGCTGCAGAGTGTGCAAACACTTTGAAGAAATCCAAAGGATTAGCTGTCAGTTGGGATGATGACTCTGACAATGGATCAGCTAGTGATGCGACAGACTCAGATGTAGGTGATTGCTGCACAAAGCAAGGAGGTTAGAGAAGCTGCTACAAGTTGGGCGATGTCTGATGAAGAAGGTTATGATGACATTCTTTAAGAGTCTTATGACAAATTACCTGATAAGACCTCACAACTTCACAAAAATCACATGAAACTGTTGACTAATAGTCTTAACATGGACAAAGAATTACATTCTTTAAAAGATGAATTAGTCAAAAGTTCTCAAACTCAAAATCTCCTACAAACTCAAAAGGCTAAGCTGGTTGAAGATTTGAAGAAGTCTGAACTAAAAAGAACTCAGACTTTGAAGTTAGTAGATGATATCAATAAGGACGTGGTTGAGAAATCTACTAAGATTGAGAATTTGGAAAAAGAGCTGAAAGATGCTAGATTAACTCTTTGTAAATGGTCTGAAGGAACGCTTAAGCTCGATGAGATGTTGAGTAAGGGAAAATCAATAGGAAATAAAAAGGGTTTGGGTTTTGTTGGAGTAATGCCGAATTCGAATGTTGTTGCAAAAACCATATTTGTAAAGGCATCTCATGTAGCGTCTAGTTCTTCACAAGGAAATTCAAATTGGAATCCTGATGTTCAAACCTATTTCAAAAGACCTATTAAAAGCAAACATTTTCTTACCGCTAGATATCATAGGAGGTTGACTGATAGAGTTCAGAGGTTCGTTCCTGTATGTCACCATTGTGGTGTCAGAGGTCACATTCGACAGAGGTGTTCTAAGTTTCGAGGGAAGGTGTTGAAGTCAGTGAAGGAACAGAGAGTTCAACATGGAGATCATGTTCAAGATCAAATTCGAATACTGAATGAAGAAATGAAAAATTTGTCAAGATTGGCGAATGGAGCTCCGAAGATGAATAAGGCATGGATTCGCAAAGGCGAGTTACACTGTCTTGTAGTTCATAATGCTCTTAGAGCATGCAAGTCTACTTCTTGGTATCTGGATAGTAGATGTTCAAGACATATGACTGGAGATAAGTCATTGTTTGGATTTATCGGGGAATGTCATGGTGGGATAGTCACTTTTGGTGATGGAAATAAGTCAAAGGTTATAGGAAAATGTACGGTTGTGACTCCTGGTTTACCTAAACTAGAATATGTGCTTTATGTAGAGGGTCTTAAAGCAAATTTTTGAGCATAAGTCAGATATGTGATAAAAAGCATAAAGTCACTTTTTCTCCTGATAAGTGTTTAATCATTGACTCTTCTAGGAATTGTGTGATGGAAGGTATGCTTTCAACTGATAACTGCTATTGCATTGCTTCTAGTTCTGAATTGTTATGCAATAGAGTTAAACTTGATGAAGTTGAAATTTGGCATCAGCGGATGGGACATCTTAATTTTCGAGAATTAACAAAAATTACTAAGAGTGAAATTGTTAAGGGAGTCCCTAAGCTTGGTTATACAAAAGGGATTGTGTGTGGATCATGTTGGAAGGGTAAACAAGTCAGATGTCAGCACAAAAAGACAAATTTCATTGGTACTTCTAAACCTTTAGAGCTGTTGCATATTGATTTAATGGGTCCCACTAGGACAATGAGCAAAGGAGGAAAAAAGTATATTTTTTTCATGGTGGATGATTACTCAAGGTTTGCATGGGTTGGATTTTTAAGTGAAAAGTCTGAAGCTCCTAAAAGTTTTAAGAGGATTTGTTTAAAAATTCAAACTGGGAAAAATTGTTCCATTTCTAGAGTAAGGAGTAATCATGAAAAGGAGTTCCAAAATTCAGAAATTGAAGTGTTTTGTGAAGATAGAGGAATAAAACATGAATTTTCAGCACCTAAAACTCCTCAACAAAATGGATTAGTTGAGAGGAAGAATAGGGTTATTCAGGAAATGGTCAATGTTATGCCACAGGGTAGGAATGTTCCTAGGTATTTTTGGGCCGAGGTGGTGAACACGGCGTGTTACACCTTCAACATAGTTTATCTTAGGCCTGTCACCTTAAAAACTCCTTTTGAACTGTGGAATGTCAAGAAACCCAATGTGAAATATTTTAAGGTTTTTGGAGCAAAATGTTATATTTTTAGAGATCGTGAATCTATTGGGAAGTTCGAGTCTAAGAGTGATGAAGGAATACTTTTGGGTTATTCATTGACTAGTCAAGCATATAGGGTGTTTAACTTTAGAACTCAAACTATACTGAAATCTGCCAATGTAGTGGTTGATGACTCATGTGTTGATGAGTCTCCGACGCCTGTTGAGGAGGAAGATGGTGAGCCATTCTTTATATTGAATAATGATTCTTCTGATGTTGATTACGAGGACAATGTGGTTAATGATGATACTTTAAATCCTGCATAATCACATGATCAAATTGGTGATGTTCAACCTACACCTTCTAAGGAACCATTTGCAAGGGTCAAGTTGAATCATCCTTTGGATAAGGTTATTGGATTTGTCGATCATATGATGGTGACTTGTAGAAAGGCAAGGAATGAAGTCTCGTATGCATGTTATACATCTTCTTTAAAACCTAAAAATGTCAAAAAAGCTCTTTAAGATAGTGATTGGATTAATGTTATGCAAGAAAAACTTCAGCCGTTTGTTAAGAATGATATGTGGTATCTTGTGCCTAGACCGAAAAAGATAAACGTGATTGGTACCAAGTGGATTTACAAGAGTAAAAATGATGAAAATGGTACAATTGTTAGGAATAAGGCTAGACTTGTTGCTCAAGGATATACTCAGATGGTGGGTATTGATTTTGATGAGACTTTCGCTCCGGTTGCTAAGCTTGAATCTATTCGGATTTTGTTTGCTATCGCTTGTCATCTTGGATTCAAGTTGTATCAGATGGATGTGAATAGTGTATTTTTGAATAACATTCTTCATGAGGAAGTATATGTGGAGCATCCTAAAGGATTTGAAGATCCTCATTATCCGGGTTATGTTTTCAGGCTGAAAAAGGTTTTATATGGGCTAAAACAACCTCCTAGAGCTTGGCATGAAAGATTGACTGATTACTTGTTGGGAACAGGTTTTGCTTGAGGGGGAGTGGACAAAACACTGTTTATTCAAAAAATTGAGAGTGATATAGTTATTGCTCAAATCTATGTTGATGATATTGTGTTTGGTTCCACTTCAGATCAATTTACTCATTATTTTGGAGATCATATGAAACATGGATTTGAGATGAGCATGATTGGTGAATTGAACTTCTTTATAGGACTTCAAGTTAGGCAATTAAATGATGGGATTTTTATTTCTCAAACTTGTTATGCCTTGGAATTAGTAAAAAAGTTTGGTTTGGAAAAGGCTAAGGATGCTCGCACTCCTATGAGTACTAGTGTCAAGCTTAACATAGATACTAAAGGCAAAGATGTTGACCCTACACCATATAGGAGTATGATTGGGAGTTTGTTCTACTAGACTGCTAGTCAACCTGATATTGCTTTTAGTGTTGGTTTGTGTGCACGTTACCAGGCAAGTTCTAAGGAGTCTCATATTACTGCTATGAAAAGGATTATCAAGTATGTTAAAGGGACAGTGAATTATGGATTGTGGTATCCATCAGGTACTACTACTGATATCGCATCATTTTTTGATGCTGATTGGGCCGGTATTGTTGATGATAGAAAAAGTACCAGTGAAGGGTGTTTTTATGTTGGAAATTGCTTAGTTGCTTGGCATAGCAAGAAGCAAAATTGTGTTTTTCTTTCAACTGTTGAGGCTGAGTATATAGTAGTTGGCAGTTATTGTACTCAGGTTTTGTGGATGCGTGAAATGTTGTAAGATTATGGTTTTTTTCAAGGTACAATGACTGTATTCTGTGATAACACGAGTGCGATAAATATTTCTAAAAATCCTGTTCAACATTCTAGGACAAAACATATAGATATTCGACATCATTTCATTCATGATCTTGTTGAAGATGGTATAGTATCTCTAGAGTTCATATCCACAAATTCTTAATTGACTGATATCTTTACAAAACCATTAGATTTTCAAAGCATGTTAGTCTTAGGAAATCTATTGGTATGCTTTTTTTAGAATAGATATCTTCTTATCTATCATTCTAGGAACACATTGCATTTTGTTTCTAGAATTGATAAGTAATCATGCTTTTGTATTATTTTTATTCATGCATGCATTTTATTTTGAAATAAATGACAATAAATTTTTTGAAACTATTGAGCTTGGATAGAGTACAAAAGTTGTCATATTTTACTCTATTTTCACATTTACTTATCTCATTATGCATATATGAAGTAGAGGTATCAATTTGATTTAAGATTTTTTGATAATCACTTGGCATGATTATTTTATGCTACAAAACTTTTATCTTAGGTGCTAGTAGCTTCGGTGATGATTATAATGCCTGCTAAATCTGTTAATTTTTTTTATTTAACCCGAAGTGGTATGAAGGTTCATGAGCTATGCTAGATTGGTCTATGCATGAAATATTTTTTACATGTGTATGAATGTTGTGGTGATGTTGAAAAAATGAAAGAATGAGATGTTTAAAATATAAAAATGCAAAAAGTAGTTCTTCAATCTGAGTAACTGGGCCTTTTGCCTCAGTAAGCATTGAGTTTTCACGTAAAAAGGGGAGAAGACTAATGAATATAAATCCAATGGAAGAAGCTCGGGCCCAGTTGGTCAGGACTAAAAATCATCGCTGGAAAGTCCAGAGTTTAGAAAGACAAAAAGAGATATGGTGAAAAAGTTGAACAGATGAAAATGAGGAAATTGTGTGACAAATAGAAAATATCTTTTATTTTTGTCTTTTAGTTTGGATCTTGGATTGAATTATCATCACGGTTGGTGGGGAGATTATCAGCTTTAGTATGTATTATTTTCGTCTTGCGTTAGTGCTTGCACATGAGAATCTTCATATATATATTTATTTGCAAAACTTGACTTGTGCATTCTTGAGTTTACAAGGTATGTGTGCTGATTTTATTCTATACCGTATATATGATGGTTGAGTTAAATCTGTGAATATGATGTGTTAATGATTGAATTTGTGTCTCTACTGGCTTACTCACAGATTTCTAAAAACAAAATATTTTATTTTTATTCATGACATTTTGCATTCATGCATTTAGTAGTAGGATTATGCATAATAGAGATTTCTGTTATCTTGAGAATTTGGATATGATCTGATAAGAGTTCTGTAATTTGGTATTTTTTCCTTGGGAACTTCTTTGCATCTCTCTACATTGTTGCTATGGCGTATATTCTCTTTACTTGACATTTCAGTGACAAAAAGGGGGAGAAGTATTAAGTAAGGGGGAGAGATTAGATTGTTTGGTTAATGAGAGATTGTTTAGTTAAGATTCCCTGATTAAGAGGGAGAAATATTTAGCAAGGGGACGTTTATTCTCAAGGGGAGAATGATGATCATTATGTGTGTTGGTATGATTTTCTAATGATCATTATGTTAGTTTATATCTGTTTTTCACACTTGCGTTTAATGGTTTGTTCAGTGTTGTGGTTACAGGATTGGCCGTCATAGAAACAAGGTGATAGTTTATATCTATATTTGTTGGTGTGTGTTCATAGGTATAGATGTTATGTTATTATTTGTGAGGCTATATTGTAAAACATGATTTTGTCTCAGAAATGCCAAGGGAGAGATTGTAAGAACATTTTTGTGTATTGTTTATTTATGGCATATTCTAGACAATAACCATATTGAGTGTTAGATAGGATAGTTTGGTTTCAAAGACATCGATAAGCTTCGTCAAAGGTAGAATCAAGCGTTTAAGTAATGAAGAATACAAGTGAAGCACGAAAGTGAGCATATTGAGGTAAAATGTCTCTTGGAGGGCGAAAACGATATTTTCCGAAGCCGTCACTTCAAGTAAAAAGTATCGTGGGTTCAATAGGGTCATTTTGGCACAGTTGCGGAGAAAAGTGGTTTGGACAAAATAACCTACGCTTGGACCTATGCTTTCAGTTTCAAAAGTGACTGAAAAGTGGTGTTTTTACGCTTGGACCTACGCTTCAAGCGTAGGGGGGACTACACTTCAAGTGTAGTTTTTGCTGCGCTTCAAGCGTAGCTGCGACAAGATTTTTCTGATTTTTACTACGATGTCCGTTTTGCCCATGGATTGTTTTTATGAGATATCCACGTCTTATATACATCAAAGTGTGTGCTATATACATGATATTCACCAGAATATAGGATATGGATGTGAAATTACGAGAAAGAACAAACTTATGATTTGAATCATCATTGTCTATAAATACCCAAATCTACAGCAAGAGGAGACACGTCTTGAAGAATTCTCTGCAAGTTTTCTACAACTTCTTCTTCTTCTACAGAGATATACATATGGTGAGAGAATAATATTGAGTGATTAGAAATACACAAGTTCTTTCTTGATTTTTGGACGTCTTCAATAGTGCTTCTACATCCACGATTTCTATACACGATTGAATGGTTTAGTTGCTGAAAAAATTCAAACACCATTTATCGCAACGAGGTTGCATAGACCCGTTGAAGAACGGAGCCGTCTGTGTGCGGAGATCGAAGTAGGAGGCTTCGTGGTGATTTTAATCTGTTGAGAAGCAGAGCCGTCAGAGTATGGAGATCGGAGCGAAAGCTTCGTGGAGCGCGAGTGAATCTAGACTTTCAGACGTCGAGTGAAGAACATCAAATTGCTGCGGTTGTAAATTCTATTTTTATAGAGTCTGTACAAATTCTCTGATTCATAGTGCATCAATACCCGAGTGTATCCGTGGTTTTTACTTGGAGTCTTTCCAAGGTTTTCTACGTAAAAATCTATGTATCTTCTCATGATTTAAATTTCTGCACTTATATTCATATTTGATTGATTGATCTGTTTTTGATAATTTAATTGAGAATTAGGGTTTGTGACTAATTAAAATTGTATTTTCGCTAAATAATTTTAACTGATCATAAATCAACAAAAAGCCTATGCCCCCCTCTAGGCTATTTTCAGTATCATCTAGGTAATTTAATCAAAGATTAAGGAATTTCATTGTGTTTATATCAAAGATAAACCAAGTACTAACTGATCATACAATTTCATTTCTATGGCATTATGGACAAAGAGCACTAAATAATTGTAGGACAAGACAAATTATAATTATTATCTTGCAAGAACATATGGTTTTGAAGCAATCCCAACAAGTGTACCCTCCCTTCATAGTCTAAACAAATGGATAACCTTGTTAGAAATGATAAACACAAAAAAATGAAGTCAATCTATCACTCTCTCAAGTGATATATTAATACAATTGTTTTAACTCACACAGTCTTTGTAATGATCACTTTTGGTTCCTAATTATAGCAAAAATGTCATCTTTATCACCACTTGTTTCACATTTTGAGCTTATCACTTTTTGCCTAATTGTTTGGTGACTTTCAATCTTAATAAAGCTATGTCTATCTGTTAATATTTCAGGTAGTAGATGATGATGAAAATAATTCAAAAGACAAGTGTTTATCCAACGAAGAGTGAGAAAAGAGAAACAGAAGCTCATGAGATGACAAGAAGGCATGGGCTTTTTGTTCTCATGGTGGAGAGGTGTGCCATGTTTGATGATATTGACAACCATCTAATCAGTACATATATATTTCATATGGATTATGAAATAACTGGGAATTAAGGTGTTATGTCACTTTCTCAGCATGCTTAGTGATTGCCACCATGCATATATAAATACAAATGTGATTGGTTAGGAAGTACTTCATCATTCAAATTCAATTAATTAACACTATATATATATATATATAAGTTCTTTATTACATAACTCTTTCAATAGTATTTGGCCAAAATAATTACAGTAACATGATTACAGATGGAATTATAGTCATATTGTTTGAATTTATTTTAATCTTTTTTTTTTTTTTTTAAAAGGTCCTTGAGAGAGTTATTTTAATCTTTCTTGGTTATATTCCTGACATCATTTACCCTTCTCCCATCTCACATCTCCGCGAGTATATATAATTGGAGGAAAAATAATTATATGTACTAGTTTTATTCGATTAATACATTTTGTTTACGATAAGGTCTAAAAATAAAATCGTGCATATAATAATAATAATAATAATGATAATAATAAAAGTTTAACCTTGAAGGATGAAAGACCTAAACATTAAAGAAATCGGTTCTGAAAATTTTACATTAATCAACCCCACAACTTGTATAACATCAAGCCACATTATGTGACAAATAAGATTCTGACCCATACTGTAAAATTTGAATACAGTTTATCCAAATTTTAGAAGGTTTGTCATTGCCAACTGTGTTACCCCCGTGATTCATATAATAAAATCATGCATGATATAAATCTCGTAAAGATTTTGGCGGAAAGTACGGATGATATAGACCTCAACTGATTTTATTTTTAGATAATTCGTATAATCAGTTGTCATTTCCTTCAGCAATCACCCCTCCTGTTCCTTACACACCTCTAAAAAAGAGAAAGAGATAGTCCTGTATTGCGCATGTTTGCCACATTATATAATCGATTTAGGTATATATACAATTGTACAACTACAGAAGCAACTACTCCCTTAATTGTCATTCATGCATATAACTAAGAATGAAGCATTACTATTACTTAAAAACTACAACTACATCCACCACGACAAGGATTTAACAACTATATTTCATTTACAAAAATAATCAAGGGAAAGAATATGATAGAAAAGTAGGATATGAAAATTGAAACAAAATCAACTAAGCAATTCGTTAGAAAAATGAAGTTTTGTATTCTCACCCACTGAAAAAACTTCAAATGAAAAATATAGCTTCATATTTTCAATTATTCAAAAACTAGATAAACAAATTCACCACCATAACCACATCTAAAAGCAATAATAGGTTGTAGTACTCAGGCACTAACCTAGAAATTTGTTTTAGTGGGGGCATACATGAAAATAAAATATATATAGTGGGGACGATAAATAATATATTAAATTTTAATTGGGGCATAATTTAAAACAAAAAATTCAGTGGGGGCATAATTATAAAAATCCTAAAATTTAAGGTATAAAAGTAAAAAAAAAAAATCCATGGTAGTAGTAGTCACTTTGTGAAACTATATGACTTGATGAAGACAATTTAGCTTTCGAAATAAATAAATGAACCACATAGAGGAGTTGAATTAGTAGTTGTAGATGCTAAAAAGTGCACAACACAAGAATGATATTTATTGACTTGATCATTCTTGTGTTGGGCTTTGGTTCCATTAGGGCAACATTCTTTTATACATCAGTTATTTTATCTCTTTGTCACGTCATAGACTTGATTCTCAAGTTGTCCTAGAGTATTTTGTTTATTGTGTTTGGAATGGGTCTTTACTTTCAGGCTTTTGAATGACTTTGTTGGGCCAGCCAGCGTGCGGGCCCGGTGCTTGGTAGGCTTGAAAGATCCCACACTTACACATGCCCCTTCTTGATTATGGGCCTTTGAATGTTTTAAGGTCCATAGTCAAGAATAACGTGTAGCAGTGGTATACAGCTCCCTTGTCGGGTGACGTGGCAAGGGCATTTAATAGGGCAACTGTATCCATCATTCGAATTTCAAATATGTGGCCTAGGTGGCCTTGATTTTCGCGATAGGGGCTAAGATGACGGCTTGATGCTCCGTTCTGTGTGCATGTGACCTTTAGCCTCCCTCGGTACCCCCTTTAAATACCTAAAGACTAATACACAAACATCTTGCATTCCAAATTTCTCGTTTTCAAAAGCTTTTCTGCAACTTAACTTTCTATCTTTGAAGATCTTCGCCAGAATCTGCACTTGTTACCCGAAAAACTCAAAAACTCTCATCGGAGTCCACCTTAGTGTAAGTTTCTCCTTCTAACTCTTCTACCTTTCTTCCACAATGTCTGACAGTGATGACCCTCGATCTGTCAGTGATCGTATTCTTTTCTCCGTCGATCCTGATGCTTCTCTGAGCCCACCCTCCATTGAGGTGGTTAGGGTGGCAAGGTCTAGTCCTTCCGAGGTCATCCAGTCTGTCAACACCGGTGTGACCCCCGCTGACCCTATTTCAATTAGGGGTTAGGATGGTGGGAGTTCGGGAATGCAATTTTATGCCGACCCCCTCCCTTCCCGATTTAGGGTAGATGTAGTGCTGAAAAATTATAATGTTCCCGATGATGTGACCATTGAACATTATCCCAATAAATCAGATTTTAGAACAGGTGAGGGAGTGAGGGATAACCAGATCCTACTCTCTACCTATCATTTGCAGGTTCTTCATTTTCCCATCCACCCCGTTCTTCCTTCTAGCCCTGTTTGTCCTCGGTCTGTCCCCACTTCAAGTTGGGCCAAACTTCTTTAGGATTCTAGCTATGACCCTGTTACTCAATAGGGATCTCAGTCTGGATCTAGGTCTGGCCGAGGTCCTTTTTTCCTATAAGCTGCAAGACCTTAGGGATTGGAAGGGTTGTTTCAATCTTTTTCCCTTTCAGGGGAGAAAGATATTTGATAGTTTGGAGAAATCCAATAAGGGTTGGAAAGAGAGGATGATCCTGGTGAGTGGAAACTGGAGACATCCCCATCCCTATAGTCTCCCCGATCCCCAAAGTATTTAACAAACACCTCATTCCTTCCTTCAGGACCTTCCATAAAGGGGCCTGCTTCTATGAGATATGTGATGACAAAAGAGGGAAATACGTTTATGAGTTTTTGAAAGCGCCCGATAGTCATCAATTCCTTTCTTTCATTAAGTCCCGCTTTGGTCTCCTCAAGTCTAAAGTCTGGGGTTACCCTTTGAGGATGTGCCTTGAGTTCCTAACTGGTAATGCTTTGCAGAAAATTTCATTATCCGGAGCAACAATCATGTTGAGGATTCCACAAGTCAACTTGAGGAAGAACTGGGCAGCCCGATCGGGCTCTGATGCGAGCTCTGCTGATCCTTCCAGCATCACTCCCTCATCTGTTAGAGAGGTTTCACCACCACCTCCTTCGAGGGAGCCCCCGGTCATCCCCCCTCCCCCTCCTGCCGGGGGAGACACTGCTGTTACCCCTTCTCACTCTCCTTCTGGGAGGTCATTGTCGATCCTACTCCACAAACCGGTGATGGGGCTGTTCCACCTGCTTCTCCTTTAACAGGTAGCTCTCGACCCCGATCGGATGAAGATCAGCCTGATCGGGTGGTCCAGCCCCGTTTGAGGATAACAACTTCACCAAGTGTGCTAGGGGAGTCTGATGCGGCTGCTAAGGCAATTGCCTGGCACCCGATCATAGTTCTTCCCAAAAACAGAATGCTACTTAGGGGTCAGGAGACTATCCAAAATCCCAATGTGCTTCGGATGATGGGCCTCCAGTTTGGACCCCCGCCAACCGGAAGGCCATTGCTAAGATGGATTAGGAGGAGCTGGCCATGACTGGCCCCATGTTAGCCATGAAGGTCAGTCATATACATCCCGATCTTGTTCTCTACTTGCCTTATTTCTTTCTTTTTTTCTTTCATTCTTTAACTCACTGTGTGACACTTGTGATTTTCTGGCATATGCTATATTACTCTCAGGCTTATAATTCAAAGCTTAAGAGGGACATCAGGGCTTTCCGCAGTCAGGCTGAGCTCCTTAAGCTGAAGGAGGAAACCAGGAAGAAGGTGCAGGCCAAGTTGGTCACCTGCAAGGAAGAGTTGTCAACTTAGACTACTCGGGCCATAACTACTGAGCATAAGCTCTAGGAGGCTGAGGATAAGCTTAAGGAAATGGAGGAGGGTCAACAAGCCCTGACAGCTTAGAATTAGGAGTTGTTGACTCAGAATGAGGGCTTGAAGGCTTCTAACCTCAAACTTATTAAGGAGAAGGTTGAGGTAGAGAACCTTCTGGTGGTGGAGAGGTCCACGGTAGAGATGTGTCATCGGGGTGGCATTGAGATGTACCAACATTTTTGTGCTACCTCCAACTACTGGGTCAGGTTCGGATGAAGGATGTATTTTGAAGACTCTCAGCTTCCATTTGAGGAATGGGACTTCAAATCCGTGGAGGAGTTGGATGTCTTCCTTGGTATTGCCCCACCGTACCATGATCCGGCCGAAGGACCAATGACCCTTTTTTTTTTTAGTTTCTTTCAAAGCCCTTGCCTGGAGCTGCTCCCAATCCTGCACTGCTGCCTGTTCCAGACCAAGTTCCTGATCACGCTTGTAATCCTGTAAACACAGAACCAATGGGAAAATAAACTGGTACTAGGATAGTAGATATAGTCGAGCCTAATCTTCGCTACCAGGCTCGTAAGACTTAGGTTTTGTGTTGTATTTTTGCTATCTTTGTAAGCCTCGGCCACTAGGGCCCCTTTATAAATGGAACCTTTTGTTTTGACTAACAAAGATTGTGTATGTTTATCATTCTTTTTGAAATTTCACATTTTTTGGATGGGCCAACATTTAGATCGCATGGCAAAATCTTGATGTCTTTCGGGCTTTTGTGGCCTTGAGAAAGATGTCACAACACTTAAATATTTTTCTTTTGGAAAGTTTCTTGATGATCGGTGTTGTGTCTTTCGAGCACTTGTGGCCTTGGGAAAGGTGTCACAACACTTAGCTATTTTTTGTAAGATTGGATATTTTGATTACTTGTGGATCGGTGTTATGTCTTTAGGGCACTTGTGGCCTTGAGAAAGATATCACAACACTTAGCTTGTTTTTTTTTTTTTTTGTAAAAATTTGATATCCTGATCACTTGGTGATTAGTGTTATGTCTTTCGGGCACTTGCGGCCTTGAGAAAGATGTCAAAAAACTTAGATTTTTTTTCTTTTGTAAAATTTGATATCTTGATCACTTAGGGATCAGTGTTATGCCTTTCGGGCACTTGTGGCCTTGAGAAAGATGTCATAACACTTTGGACTGCACTTGTTCTAAAGAGGATCATTAATGAAAATGCGTCTCTTTCTATTATCAAGCCAATGCATGAACTCTTTGGCATCAACGCCTTTTTTACAAAAGTAAATAAAAAGGATGAAAGGGTTGTCGGGAAGATAAGCCGGCTATGGATAATACATCTTTAGTCTAAAGGCGTTCTGCGAGTTTGGTTTCATCCCACTGTCTTCAGTTTTACGGAGGTGGTATGCCCCACACCCGATAACTTCTGTGACAGTGTACAAACCTTCCCAAGGTTCTCTAAGTTTGCCCACTAGCCCAATCTTTCGCCTGAGGACCATGTTCTCGACCTAGAATTCCCTTATTTTGACTTTCTGGTTAAAGTGACTCCTGACGCGTTGCTGGTAAGCTACCAACCTGATCCCTGTTGTCTCTCTCATTTCACCCAACAGGTCCAGGTCATGAGCCAGATGCTGGTTGTTTGGTCCTTCTTACCAATCCTAGATCCTTAGGGTTGGCACTCTAACTTCAGTGGGAATCATGGCCTCAGCTCCGTACGCAATGGCGAATGGTGTTTCCCCGATTGGTTGCCTGGGCGTTGTCCGGTATGACCATAGTACCTCATATAACTTTTCCAACCAGGCCCCCTTAGTTCCTGCGAACTTCTTCGCGAGGGTATTAAATATGGTTCAGTTTGTTCTTTCAGCATGTCTATTTCCTTATGTGTACCTGACTGAAGAAGTGTTCTGATTGATGCATTGCTCGGCAAGGAATGCCCTTACTTTCTTATTGTCTAAATTTTTTCCATTGTCCATCATAATTGTCTTGGGCAACCCAAACCTGTATATTATGTGGCTCCAGATGAATTGATGACATGGGTGCTCTTGATTGTCGGATAAGCTTCAACATCTACCCATTTAGTAAAGTAATTAGTAGCCAGCAACACATAGGTGGTTGATCGTATCGCTGTCAGGAGAGGGCCAATGATATCTATACCTCGCCGGTCGAAGGGATGATGGACCATGGTTGGGTGCAGGAGCTCTGGTGGTGGATGGATTATATCCCCATGCGTTTGGCATGCCTTGCACCTCCGAACACAAGCTTCAGCGTTTCACGACAAGCATGACCAGAAGTACCCCTGGGAGAGTATCTTGTGGGCAAGAGATCTTCTTCCGAAGTGATTTCCACATGACCCTTCTTGGATCTCTTCCATCACTGCCTAAGCTTCCGAGGGGGTAATGCACTTCAGGTATGGGCCAGAGAATGATCTTCGGTAGAGTTGCCCCCTGATGATAGAGTATCTGGGTAACTTTATGCGGACCTTATAAGCTTTTGATTTGGACTCAGAGAGGGTCCCGTTCATTAGGTAATCCACCAAGGGGTCCATCCAACTGGGCTCCCATGGGATCAATATTACCTGTTTTGGTTCCTGAATGCTGGGTCTTGCTAGAAGATCCACCAGTACTACCCGGGTCGAATCCTCATCAGCTGATGATGCCTGATTGGCCAAATGGTTAGCCGCAGTGTTCTCATCCTTGGAATTTGGTTGAAGTCTAGTCTTTGGAAGTTGATCAGACAGTCAGACCTTGATTAGTTTGACCTACTAGGAAGGGATGATAAATAATAATGATAATAATAGTGTGTGCAGATAAACCCTTAAAGTTGACATAGTTTTCCCTATCGCAAGTGCACAAATCAATTATAGTATAGTACCAATGAGATAGGGTATATCGAATCCACGAAGTCTAATGATTCTTCAACTATTTATAATTACTTCTAACTAAATTATTAAAGATAGTTTGTTTGTTTTGTTTTCTTATAACAAATAAACATAAAATAAATATAAGAAATAATTGATTTGGATTGTGAACAATGGAGATAAAGATATAGGGTATTTCCAACTCCACCACTAACCATGTAACATATTCTTTAAATAATTTAATTATAAAGGGCGGTCCATCATATGTGAATCAGATATATGGTAGCAAACATTGGCAAACCCTAATCCCAAAAAAAGAAACAATTCATTCATCATTGACACAAGTCATCTCTAATCAAGCATAACGAGTACATGCTTCTATTCTAAAATACTCCTACTAACATAAATTAAAAGTACATCACTAATTATCCCTTTCAAGCATGACCTGTCTAAATCAAGATTACATGTTAATAACCACTATTGTGTAGAAAATCATGAGTTAAGCATCCGAGTTCTAGCCCATATTGAATAACCATGATTGTGCAAGATAAAACATTCATTCAAGCTAAGACAAGACATAGAATAAACGTTGAATCTTATATAAAATCAAACATAATCACTCATCTACACAATCATCACATATGTGTCCTTTAGTTTCCCCTTATACAATAAAAATAAGAAAGAGTCTACATTACTTGGCTAGGATTTTGTTAAAAATCGTAGATACCGGTTTAGTGATTCATGGTAGTGGCCGTCTTCATTGTTGATGTAGAAAAACCCTCCATGGTTGATATTCTGCTCTAAAATCCAATATAACACCAAGACAAAACTCCAATTAATCCTCCTCTGCTGTAGGGGAGACCCCTATCTTTTATAGAAAAAAAAGGCGTCTTTATTTGGTAATCTGATTGCTTCACGGTCAAGTCAGGAATGTATCTTGTGATATGTATTGAATAATGATATATAATCTCTTCATATATGGTCAATATTGTATTTAAAATAGCCTAGAGATCATTCCATATTGAGTTGGGTCAAAACGAGTCTCACAAATTTGTATATAGATGGCTGCAGTTATTGGCTGCATCAGGGTTTACCGAGTACTCGGTGAAGCCTCTACCGACTACTTGGTAGACTTCAAGTCTCGCGAAAACCAGCGCAAGTACACCAAACCTCTCGGGCAAATTTCCATCCTCCATGCAAGTGCGCGGACTTTCACACTCTACCGAGTACTCGGTGAGGTTCTACCGAGTACTTGGTAGTTCTTCACCTTTAATGTTTGCACTTCATCTTCTTTGCTCTGTTTCTCTTCTTAGCTTCATTCTTCTTTAATCATTTTGTATCATTGACTTATTTTTAGTCTTTTGTAGGTCTTTCATTAATGATTTCGGCTCTTGAACAATCTTGAGTCACAGATCCAGTTAATTCACCGGATTAAACTCATTTTACATAGCATCGCCTGAAATATCTTAAAACACAAAAACCGTATAAAATCACCAATATAATTATAATCATAGACATAACAATGTGTAATTAGGAGCCTTAAATATATGATATTTCGCTCCAATCAAGCCCCCAAACTTCAACATTGTTAGTCCTTTTGCAATCACTTCAAAAATAAAAATTGGTGATAATTGTGTTTTTAGTACAATAATTTAAAATTAATTAACTATCTAACTTACTTTTTTTTTATGAAGGTGTACGATTACACTTAGCACATTTAATAAGCCTTTTAAACTCTCCGGCATAGCCGAGTGGACGAGTGAAGTCTCATGAGGGTTAAATATACTACCCACAAATTATTTCATTATTCTTTCTTGTATGTTCATGAAATCAAGTGATCATTAACTTATGCAATGCTATAATTTCGTTAGAGTAAAATGTTTACAAGTTATCCCCACTCACTTATAAGTGACAATTATCATGAATTAAAGTTAAAAGAATGATCCCCACAGTAGTGAAATAAACTTACTAATTTCTATAGCCGATCCACATAGTCTTCCGTGTTTTTGTGAACATTCTCTATAGTAGACTAATCTCCCTTCTTCTACTTCGTTGATTAATATTTTCCATGACACAACTTAAATATACTTTTTTTTTTCATTTTTATCCTTTTTTGTCTTTCTAAGTGTCTGGACTTTCCAGCAAGGATTTTTAGTCCCGACCAACTGGGCCCGAGTTTCTTCCATGGGATTTATGCTCATTAATTTTATCCCCTTTAAACACGAATAGTGATATTGGTTGTCATGCCCCAAATTTCCTAGGACTCCGAAACCCGAGCCTAAGAGCTAAGGGAGTGAATGTGGAAATAAAAAGAAACGAGAACAAATGACCTTTAGTCATCAAACACCAACAAAAGGGTAAAAATGTCATTTCACTCCTACAATTTGACAAGAAGATCTCTTGGGATCGAAATAGAAGCAAAAATGAAACAAACGGTACCTTAAACGGACCATTTAAGCACTCGTGCCCCCCCAAGGGTAAAATGGTCATCACAAGGATAAAGTAGTGATTTCAAGGTATAAATACAAGGTTTGGACCTAAAAGAAGTTATAGGAACAAACGGAACCGAATTTGAAGGTACGAAATGAAAACTACAACATTTTGGGAAATCGGCCATCGTGAGGTGCCGAGGCTCAAAACGTACTGTCACTTTCAAACGACCATTAAGCCCTCCAAAATAACTCAAATGAAGCGATTCCAAATCCTAACATCAATATATTTAAGTCATATTTCTAAAAAGCTAAATATCGCCTCAATCCAACATCTGTAGCTCCAGATATGACCGAAAGAGTGAAGGGGTGTCGAAACAGGATCGAACTAGAACACCCTGAGGAAAAATCAGTCGATTGACCAGGAAATCAGTCGACTGATTGGGGAAGTTAGTTGACCAACCAATACCAGTCAGTCGACTGACCTGGATAGAAAAGTTTTGACGATTTGCCAGTCGACCAACAAGGCCATCAGTCGACTGATCAATACCCGTCAGTCGACTGACCTCACCAGAACTTTTTTACGACTATTTTCCAGTTGACCGACAAGGGCCATTAGTCAACTGAAAAGGACCTTCAGTCGACTAACCAATACCCATCAGTCGACTGACCTTACCAGAACGTTTTACGGCTATTTGCCAGTCGACTGACGCAGTTTCGTCAATTGACTCATGAACCCGAAAATACTCAAATTGGTCCGAAAATCACCGTAACAACTACGTATACATGCCTATGTTTGCATATACCCTTATTTAAGTCCATACTCCAAAGTATATTCATCAAACTTAATTTCTTAAATAAAAAACTCTCCTATGAGGTTTATTAAAGTTATCCGTCTTGCCCCCGGTTTCCATTTTAAATATCGCCGGTTTCTAAGAGTTAAAATCTTTGTAAAATGAGTTTAAGATCATTTCTAAGGCAATGAAATTTACCGGGCTACGGGAGTGGGCGAAAACGGATTTTTCCATTCAAATCGAAAAGGGTTAGTTTGAAAACTTAGAAAAATGCCATTTTCGGCCAAACACCTAATACTCACAATTCATGGAAAACCATACAATTCACATTCATAACTCCAATGAAAAAGGTTCAATAATGACACTTAAGCGAAACATGTTATAGTTGTCAAAATATACATTTGTACAATCCGGCACCGAAGTGTACCAAAAGAATATGATCCCCGAGCATAGCGCTCCAAGGGATGTATATAGACAATAACACCTCGACTAACATGCTAGCCGAATCAAAATAATATCATTTTACATGTTTGATTTACATGGGTGAAAGGAACATGTTGGTACATGTTCATCGACCTAATGCCCGACAAAAATAAGTATGGTCCGCCTCCCACGCACAAAAGGGCGGACATACAGCCTCACGTCCATGGAGAGACTACGGAACTCTCCCAACGGGATCATCACCTGAAAAATGTATAAGGTGTGGGGTGAGCTCATTAGCCCAGTAGAGGAAGCGTCATTGCCTCCATCTCGGTAGTCCGAGTGGTACAACCCACTCATGGTACATGAAACTACTCCTAGGTCAGTCTTTTGTTCCACTTGGCTCTTACGCCAATCTGGAACCCCTTCAAACCCAACAAATAAGTTTCCCCAACATGCTCACAACATAATTTTACACAATCATAGCATGCTTCAATATCAATATCATAATTACACATATATGATAGTTCGAGTGCAATATGATTCAACACACCCCATAGTATGCGTTTGCCCAACATAGGTTAACGAATACGCACCCTACTCATTTATAACGAGAAAGAGTACCGCACCGATTCTTCCCAAGTGATTTTGAAACTTCTCACTTCAACAAGGAAGACGGTTGCACGAGAGCCTTACTTGAGACTCCCATGCTGAGAGTGGCGCATACCACCACGATGTGGCAGCAACCAACCCTATTCCAAAGATTCGAGAGTGGCGCACACCACCACGATGGGGCATCAACCAACCCTATATCACCTTTTTGGTTTTGTAGTTCCATAGGTGGGAGACACCTTTTCCTGGCCAGTTGTTGCGACGATTCGACACAAGACTACGTACATCGGTTTACATACCCCGTATAACCCAACACCCATGTTTTGACACTAAATAGTGTAACCAAAATGCAAAAGGGTTTTTGATCCCAACCCTATGCCATCACAATTCATGCTTACAATTCACATTCATAAGCTATAAAACACAACATGCATATATATATATCACAAAATCATGGTCTCAAAGGCCTAAATCATAGGCTAAGCTTTCAAGACCAACTCCCATATATATATATATATACGACATATATACACATAGACGCACACACCCTCGTACAAAGACAAACACAAATCATTTTTCCCCTACCTCAATTCCAAGCAAGAGCACTAAGAATGAGTAAAGACTTCCAAGAGTGAGTCGAATCAACCCAACACCCTCCAAAGCCAACAATAAGCTCAATTCACCCGGTAGCTAAGCTTCAATAGAGTCTTAAGCAAGAGCTATAGACAAGAAAATCCCATAATCAAAATTTGAAGACAAAAACTCAAGAATAGAAGTTAGGGTTTGAAACTAGAACTTCCAAAGGAGGAGAAATCACTTACCAAGCTTTGGCTCAAAAGGAAGCTTAGAGTACCAAAATCATCTTTCATGTACAAACCTCCTTCAAATTCTCATCAAAAGGAAGAGAGAATTTCATAATTTGAAGAAGAAGGAGAGAAGTGAGGGAGAACTAAAGAGAAACGTATGAGAGAAGATAGAGAGCTTTGTGGTGAATGAGAGAAGTCTTGCACTTTAGAAGACAAGAATCAATACATAATTGTGTATATGTATAACTCCTAAATGAGTGTCCTAATCCAAGGATTCATAATAAAGATGGGGAAAAGTGAAATGAATCCAAGGGTTAGGAATAAGTCTTGCCAAGTGGAAGACTTATTACACTACTCACAAAAACCCATTAATTTTCCAAACGGGGCCTTATCATCCAAGGGCTTAGAATAAATATGGGAATCAATAAACCATCCAATGGTTGATAGAAAGTCTTGCCAAGTGGGAGACCAACAATAATGGATTATTCCATTTAAGTGTCAACCAAACAAGGCCTTATGATCCAAGGGTCTATAACAAAGATGGGAGAATGAGATCAAGGGCTAGGAATGAGACACCACATGAAAGGTGGAAATGACCAAATTCTTCCCAAGTTAGGGTTATTCACAAGAGTGTCATCAAGACTCTTAAATACCCTTTTATCCCTTGTCATCCTCTCTAATTACCAAAACGCCACTCATGCCCTAATTCTTACCCAAAATCTCTACACTTTTCACTAATTGCTCAAAAAGTGAAATTACTCATTTACCCCTCGGCCATTTCTTTCCCGAAATCGTTTTCAATAATTTTCATAAATTTCATAAATGAAAATACAACATGTAGGGTACAATTTTTATAACACGTACAACATGTAAGGCATGCTAAAATAAATAAACACATTAAGCACATAATCACATAAGCACTTAATTATTTAAATTAACACGTAAAAATACCGGACGTTACATTGGTGATACCAATGCCCGGTTACTCAGATCGAAAAACTACTTTTTGCATTTTTAATTCATTTTTTCATTATTTACTATTCCCCTTCTCCCCTTGTCATTGAAACAAATCTCTTTTTTTAACTATATAGTCAAAGGTAAATAGTTATCCCATAGAGAATATGTGCATGTGTTTTTATGTCAAAACTATCCTTCTCAGTTTCAATTTCACTCATCTATTTACTCATGTGGACCACATCTTAAAAATTTATTTTAAACAAAATATTACATACTCATGAGTGGGGTAGTTACATACATAATACCTTTCTAGTCATATATGTACACAAATCAACTCATACTTAACATCAATCACATATTTCGAATAAAGAATTTAATAAGATTTTCAAAATTTTCAATATTATTATTTTTCTAAGGAATTTAATAAGATTTTCAATTCAATAGCTTTAAGTCCTCTTTATAAAAAGCTAAAGCAAACCCCTCTCCGACACTCGTAGCTCGAGATATGAGCGATATAGTAAAACAGGGTCAGAACGGGGCTAAACTAAAATCACCCAATTGACTGGCTGATGACCCAGTCGACTGCCCTGAGTGATCTAGTCAATTGGCTGAAAGGACCCAGTCGACGTGGTGAGTCATAAACCTCAAAATATTTGCAAAAAACTCATCTGTTTTACCCAGTCGTTTACCCAAAAAGGGGCCAGTCCACTGCCTCAACCATAAAACCTCAAAAATGACTTCTAAACATCTTGAAACCCTTAGAAATCATGCAACTAAGTTCTCAACTCCTTTAGGAACTTTAATAATGAGAAATATAAACTAAACTCGATTTATTTTTATCAAAAACACATTCTGTAAAAATAACCGTCTTGTCCCCGGTCTCCATTCTAACGACCACCGGTTTGTAAAAATCAAAATCTTTATAAAATGAGTTGAAAATCGTTTCTAAAATAAGGAATTTTTTAGGGGTAGGCAAAAACGGATTTATCCATTCAAAACAAAAAGGATTGATTTGTAAACCTAGAAAAATGTTATTTTCGGCCGAACACCTAATGACCACAATCCATAGCAAATAATCCACTTCACATTCATAACTTCATATAAAAGGATTCAATGCTTACATTATAACGCTCTAAGGCGAAACATGCTATAGTTAATCAAAGTATGTAGTTTTACATTTTCGGCACCGAAGTGCACTAAAAGAATAAAATCTCCGCGCATAGCGCTCCAAGGGGTGTACATCAATATAAGCTACCCGACTAACATGTTAGCTGGAAAAAGAATAGGTTTAATTTAATTGAAGCACTAAACAAAATAAGAACATGTATACAATGTCTATCAATGCTCTACAAAAGTACTCTGCCTCCATATGCTCAAAAGGATAGAACCAACACCGAGTCTCTACCAGGAGACTACGGGCCTCCTATATGGGAATCATCACCAGAAAAATATATAAGTCGTGGGATGAACTCACTAGCCTATTAGAGGAAGCGTCATTGCCTCAATCTCGGTAGTCCGAGTGGTACAACCCACCCAAGGTATATGCAACTAATCATAGGTCGGTCTCTTGTTCCACATGGCTCTCACGCCAATCCGGAACCCCATCGAACCCATCAAAAAATTCCCCCAACATGCTCATATTATAATTCTTCAAGAATGTAGCATACATCAACATAGTTATTACAATTTTACATATGACAATTTAAATGCAATGTGAACCAACACACCTCAAGGTACACATGCCCAATCACACACCCTATCTCTAAGGGTCAACGAAAACACACTCTACCATTTACTCTGAGGATATTGGCTCACGAAGTAAGGTAGAGTCCGCAACGATCATTCACTTGAGAGATAGACACATACTCAATAAGGAATATCGACACACGAAACACGGTCCGTGAAAACGGAGTTTGGACCAAGTCCTCCCTCATTTCTCAGTTTCTCAGAAGATTAGTTCTGTGGGAAGCGAAAAGCACCCCCTGGCCAGTTAATTGCAACGATCCGACACAAGTCTACTCACACATGCTTACATAACCCACATAGATCAACACCCATATATTCGATACTACACAGTGTACTCAATATGCATCAAGGTTTTCAATAATAACCATGCTTCATCATAATACATGTTTTTATCCTCATGCGATATATTGTATTCAATTTTATCACCAGACTCATAATTTCACAATTTTAAGCAATAAATCCACAATAAGCATTAATATGACATAATCATGATTTTCAAGGGGGCCTAGTTCATCGTCTAAGTTGTCAAGACTCAACTCGCATATATATATATATATATATATATATATATATATATATATATATATATATATATATATATACGACATATATACACATAGAAGCACACACCTTCTTACAAAAACTAAAAAAACTCGTTTTCCCCCTACCTCAATCCAAGCAAAGCGAGTTTCAAATGTTTAATATGAGTTCCAAGCCAAGCCACCAATTCAAGGATTCAAGGGAAGGCTTCCAAGAGTGAGTTCGATTTCACAATTCACCAAGATTCTATTCAAAATACCATTTAATGAAGGCAAGATTAATACGGTATCAATTTTTAAAAGTGGTTCCAACCACAAGAATCCAACCAAACCCTAATGATAACTAACTAGGGTTTCATGAAGAATAAACTCAAGAGAAGGGAATTTCGAACTTACCAATAGTTCCAAGACAATATGAGTGAAAGGCCACCACACAAGCAAGGCTTACTTAAAGATTGCAACCAATGCTCAACCTTCCATAAATGAACAATGGAAGAGGAAAAATCAAAACAGGGAAGAAGAATGGTGAACTTTGAAAGCTAGGGTTCTTGAAACCCTAAGAGAAAGAGAGCTTAAAAAATGGAATTCAAGGACACCACTCCAAGTGACCCAAAATAAGAACCCCTCACCAATTAAGTATGGATAACATAGGAGAGCATGGTTGAAGCAAAATGATGGAGAGAGAAAAGTGTGGCTGAAAATTCCATGTAGAGGGAGAGAGTGTTTATGTGTCCTTTGTGTGGAAGAGAAAAAGAGTGGAAGATAATGATAGAGTTAGAGATAGGGTTGGTGTGTAGAGAATCCCATACAAGGGCTAGGAATGAAGATGGCAAGATAGAGTTGATCCAATGGCCACTAGTGTGACAACACTAAAGGTAGTGGCGAAATGCCCAAGTTACCCACCCCTTTATCACTTAATCACACCTCTTGCCATTATGAACCCAATTTACTAGTTTGCCCAAGTATTCTACACAACCATAATAGTGCCACTCAAACATCTTCCCAACACTTAGTTAATTAATCTCAACAAAACTCACTAACTCAATACATGTGAAAATACCAATTTGCCCTTCGTCATTTATTTTTTAAAATGTTTCAATACTTTTTTTATTATTCACGAAATGAAAATATAGCATGCCACTTATAATTTTTAATTACGCATAATTCAAGTAAGTCATACATAAGCACTTAATTGTTTAATTAAAATTTTTAAATTAGCACGTAAAAATATATCGAACGCTACAATAATAGTGTGTGCAAATAAACCCTTAATGTTGACCTATTTTTCCCTATCGCAAGTGCACGAATCAATTATAGTATAGTACTAATGAGATAGAGTATATCGAATCCACGGAGACTAATGATTCTTCAACTCTTTATAATTACTTCTAACTAAAGTATTAAAGATAGTTTGTTTGTTTTGTTTTCTTATAACTAATAGACATAAAATAAATATGAGAAATAATTGATTTGGATTGTGAACAATGGAGATAAAGATATAGGGTATTTCTAACTCCACCATTAACCATGTAATATATTCTCTAAATCATTTAATTGTAAATGGTGGTCCATCATATGTGAATCATATATAGGATCGCAAACATTGGCAAACCCTAATCCCAAAAAAAGGAACAATTCATTCATCATTGGCACATGTCATCTCTAATCAAGCATAACGAGTATGTGCATCTATTCTAAACTACTCCTACTAACATAAATTAAAAGCATGTCACTAATTATCCCTTTCAAACATGGTGTGTCTAAATCAAGATTACATGTTAATAACCACTATTGTGTAGAAAATCATGAGTTAAGCGTATGAGTTCTAGCCCATATTGAATAACCATGATTATGCAAGATAAAACATTCACTCAAGCTAAGATAAGACATAGAATAAACGTAGAATCTTATATAAAATCAAACATAATCACTCATCTACACAATCATCACATACGTGTCCTTCAGTTTCTCCTTATACAATAAAAATAAGAAAGAGTCTACATTATTTGGCTAGGGTTTTGTTAAAAATCCTAGATACCGGTTTAGTTGTTCATGGTAGTGGTCGTCTTCATTGTTGATGTAGATGAACCCTCCATGGTTGATATTCTGCTCCAAACTCTAATATAACACCAAGACAAAACTCTAATTAGTCCTCCTCTGTTGTAGGGGAGACCCCTTGATTTTATAGAAGAAGAGACGTCTTTATTTGGTAATCTGATTGCTTCACAATTAAGTCAGGAATGTATATTGTGATATGTATTGAAGAATGATATATAATCTCTTCATATATGGTCAATATTGTATTTAAAATAACGTAGAGATCATTCCATGTTTTGTTGGGTCGAAATGGGTCTCACAGATTTGTATACAGATGGCTGTAGTTTTTGGCCGTATTAGGGTTTACTGAGTACTCGGTGAAGCCTCTACTGAGTACTCGATAGACTTCAAGTCTCACGAAAATCATCGCAAGTGCACAAAACTCTCGAGCAAATTTTCCATCCTCCGTACTCTTCTGAGTACTCGGTAGTTCTTCACCTTGAATGTTTGCACTTCATCTCCTTTGCCCCGTTTCTCTTCCCAGCTTCATTCTTCTTCAATTCTTTTGTATCCTTGACTTGTTTTTGGTCATTTATAGGTCGTTCATTCATGATTTTGGCTCTCGAACAATCTTGAGTTACAGATCTAGTTAATTCACCGGATTAAACTCATTTTACATAGCGTCGCCTGAAATATCTTAAAACATGAAAACCGTATAAAAGCACCAATATAATGATAATCATAGACATAACAATGTATAATTAGGAGCCTTAAATATATGATATTTGGCTCCGATCGGAAATCTCCGGCCTCCTTAAGTACAAGTGTCCGATAAGATCCCATTTTTGGATCTTTGGTCTCATACTCCCCAGTGATCTGCCAGATGACCAACTGGGAGTCATTGTTAGGGGTGCACGCGGTTAGGTTTCAACCGAAACCCTAACCGAACCATTATTTTTGATTTCTTAAAAATGAAAACCTTAACCAAACCAATCCATTTGTTTCGGTTCGGTTTCAATTTTTTTAATTTCCTTTCAAAAAAGTAACAACGACATAACTCAAAAGATAATATAATGAAAAACATAAACTAAAATACATAGAATAGTTTATGTTTCAACTGTTACAAACACAAAATCAAATACAGAATTAGTGGAATGTAAGTATGTCGTTCAAAATTACTTCCCACAATATTTATCTAAATCTTCTTACACACCATTTCTACATACCACATTGAAATCTGTTACTGAGTGAATGAAAGACGTTTTTTTTATACTGAGTGAATGGTGTGATACAAGTACTAAAGTAGGTTATTTTTTCATCAAAAATTACGAAACATACCATTCTCTCAAGTCTGAATGTCTGATGCTAAAGTGATATAGATAAGATAATATTGTATTATTAATACATATATAGTATGAAATATTATAATATATTTAAAACCAGTTCGGTTCAGTTTTTTACCAACCAAAACCATAACCGAACCGAAAAAATTAGTTTTTCAATTTAAAAAACCGTAACCGAACCGAATCATCTTGAAACCAAACCAAATCGCCGGTTTCAATTTGGCCCAGTTTAGTTTTTCGGTTTTGTGTGAATCCTTAGTCATTGTACACCGAAAGTTTCTGGACTTGAAGGTTTTTGGCCAATCATAGACCGGATATGATTGTTTCGTATTCGGCTCCGTTGTTGGTTGCTGGGAATTATAGACGTATAGACATTTGCAGATGGGTTCCATCGGGCGTCTAAATCTCTATCCCCACCCCTGATCCGTTCGGACTGGCTAAACCATCCACAAATAACTTCCACAGACTCGATGCGTTTGACGGATCGATATCCTCAATCTCCCCTTCTAACAAAAAGTCTACCATTGCCTAACCTTTGATGGAGACTTGGGGGATATAGGTTATGTCATAAATGCCCAATTCGATGGCCCACTTTGAGATCTTGCCCGAAAGGTCAGGTTTCGACATAATGACTCGGATGGGAGTAGAGGTTGGGACAACAATTGGGTGTGCTTCAAAGTAGTGCCTGAGGCATCGTTTTGCATTTACCAGGGATAATACTAGCTTCTCCTGCTTGCTGTAGTGGTTCTCAACTTTAGCTAAGGACTTGTTGTGTAAAAGACGGGCATCTGGTGGTTTTGTCTTCCCTGATGAGGGTTGTGCTGGTCGATACTGCAGAAATTGCTAAGTACAAGTATAGGACCTCGTCGGGTTTCGGAGTGGCTAGGATCGGGGGTTTAGCCATGTACTCCTTTAGTCTGAAGAGAGCTTTAGTTTGTTCAGGGCCCCAGACCTCACATTTCTTCGCCTTGATTGCTTAGAAGAAGGGCCTACAACGATCGGTAAGCCTTGCAATGAACCTATTAAGAACGATCACTCTCCTAGTCAGTACCTGAACCTCTTTATGTGTTTGGGGTTCTTTCATTTCTAGTAGGGCTTTGACTTGTGTCGGGCTGGCTTGTATTCTTGTCTGATCCACAATGTGCCCCAAGAACTATCCAGATGACACACCGAAACAACATTTGGTTGGGTTGAGTTTCATGCCATGCTTTCTCAGGGTGTCAAACACTTGTTGTAAATTCCCTAAATGGTTCCTCTTTTCCCTTCTTTTTACCACTGTGTCATCGATATAGGCCTCGATCACTGTGCCCATCATTCCCTTGAAGATCTTGTTTACTAATCTTTGGAAAGTGGCACCTGCATTCTTTAGTCCGAAAGGTATAACTTTAAAACAATAAGTACATGTCTTAGTGATGAAATAAGTTTTTTCCTCATCGACCAGGTTCATACGTATCTGGTGTAGCCCGAATATGCATCAAGAAAAGTTAGCCGTTCGTATCTAGCCGTGACATCCACCATCTGATCAATATTTGGCAATGAAAAGTTGTCCTTAGGGCATGCTTTGTTAAGGTCGGTGAAGTTGACGCAAACCCTCCATTTTCCATTCTTCTTCTGGACTACCACAATATTAGCAAGCCATTCAGGATACCTTACCTCCCTGATGAACCCTGCCGGAGCAGGCGGGACACCTCCTCGGCTATGATCTGGTTTTATGCGCCCCCATACGTCTTTGCTTCTGCCTGATGGGCTTCATGTTTTGGTCCACATGGAGGGAATGTTGTGCAACAGTGGGATCAATGTTGGGCATGTCCATGTGCCCCTATGCAAAGACGTCAGAGTTGTCCTGCAAGAATTATGTCAGTTCCTTTATTCACAAGGAGTAAGATTTGTACATGCATATGTAATTTTCTCGGGTTGATCGGGTATGATGGATATCTAATGTAAAGGCTCTACCATGATCGGGGGACACGAGTCCCCTTCCTTGCAGTGGATCACCCCTTGGTCCTACCTTTTCCTCATTCCCTTTAGGGTAATAGCATAACACTCCTTAGCAGCTACCTGATCCCTTTTAATGTCAACGACGTCAAACTCGTTCAGGCCCATGCATCTCATCATCTGATGCAGGGTTGACGGTACTCCATGCATTCGGTGGATCCAACCCCTTCCCATGAGCAAGTTATACAATGGCTTCACATCCACTATAATGGAAGACTCTGAGAGGGTTCTTTGGACATCATATACTGGTAACTGAACCTCCCCGATTGGCTTGACATGCTTCCCGTTGAATCCCATTATGGGGCTTCGGGATGACACTATTTCCCTTGGGTTGATTTTGAGCTTGTCGAAGGCACATTTAGTGGGTGATGTTGGCGCTTTTCCCCGGGTCAATTATGACTCGCTTAATGGGCCAATTTGCAACCATCAGGGTGACAACCAACAGGTCATCATGGGGGCTCAG
Source organism: Cornus suecica (assembly GCA_963922005.1). Lineage (NCBI taxonomy): Eukaryota > Viridiplantae > Streptophyta > Magnoliopsida > Cornales > Cornaceae > Cornus > Cornus suecica. The sequence goes on along the minus strand of OY998247.1, from coordinate 36,525,479 downwards.
GATGTTACAGAGGTCGGCCGTGGAGAAAACGATATGCGCATCACCTGTCCGATGGTGGACCTTATTCACTTCGCCAACTCTCCTCATTTTCTGGGCCCTGCGTAGCTATGATTTGCTAACCCCCTCCACTTGCTTAGAGGTGGGACCACCATGAATCATTTTGATGATCCTAACGGGTTGCGCAGCCATGGGATTCCGTTGGGCATTAGGTGTCTGCTGCTCGATCCTCAGTTCATCCCGTTTAACGTAATCTGGGAGTTCTCCTCTGGCTAGCATGGACTCCACCTGACGCTAGAGACTTCGACATTCATTAGTTACGTGACCAAAGTCACTATGAAAGGTGCAATGTTTTGACTTGTCCCTTTGGTCTAGGGGCTTCCTAATAGGTGGTGGCATCTGGAAGATTCCTTTGGCCTTACTCTTCTGATATAGCTTGGCCAGACTGACCCTTAGGGGGGTCACATTCTCTTCGAATCTGAGGTGCTTCACGGGAAACGGGGTGGAAGAACCTGAAGAGGCGGAAAAACCCGAAAAGCTGGGTCACTTGTGGTCGGCTATCCGTTCCTTGTTTGGGCCTCCACATCCACCAAGGCTGCTCTCTTCTGCCGGATAGCCTCTTCCTCCTCTATTCGCAGGTGGCCTTGGGCCCTGGAATTCAATTCTCCGATTCCTGATGGTGGGAGCTTTACCAGAGTTTGGTAAAACTTCGTCCCTCCTATTATCACAGTTTGTAGTCCTAACTCATGGGGGAGGGGGGGGGGGGGGGGGGTTACAAGCCTGGCCCAATCCCACCCACCAATTATTATCAGAAATTTCATTTCAATTAAAACAATGATTGTAGTTGAAAGCTCAATAATCTACAATTATTAGAGGAAATCTGGATTTACAAATAGAACTTCTGAATAAAAAATGTCTTGAAATGGAGAAGAAAATTCGAAATTGAAAGTGAAACTAATGTTAGCGTAGAGCTCCTAATTGAGACAAAGGCTTTGTATCAAATGGATGATCCAAAATAAAATTTCTGCAAACTTATGCTAGAGTAGACCTCTCAATTGACAAAGGTTTTATATGAAATAGAAGATTCAAAATAAAATTTGTCCTCGTATTGAAATATGTAGTCATTGAAAGAAGGACCATACTTCTATGGAAATGTGATTAACCCCGTTTTTATTTTTTTAGGTGGAAGTTGTTCTATTACCTTTCTATTATGTAATTTATATATATATATATATATATATATATATATATTTATATATTTTTAACACAAGCAAAGAAGAAAACAAACTAAACACGAGAAGATTACATGCTTGATTTTCAAAAAAAAAAAAGAGAAAATAAAGAAAGAAGAAGATTACCGTTCTGTTCTACCAATGTAATTTTATATGGCGTCTGAGCTGATGTAATAAAGCGACCCAGAACAAAAATACAGGATTGGAATATGCATGGTTACTTTTAGATATCAACTTATAGAATAGCTCATCCTTAATTACGTAATTAAAATTTTCCATCCCATGTATAATAACTAATCAAATGAAATATTAGAAACTCACTTATGCCCATTTAGGAAATGCATGATCAGGCATTTCTAAAGAAGAAGCCATAATAAATCCAATGAAGGTCTAACACAAATTAATATATACAAATATAGTGGTAGTCCAACTAACTTTCTCTAGACACTAACTTTGGTGATAGTGGATCAAATAAGTGATGGAAATATAAAAGAATTGATTTCTTTTTAAAAATAAAACCAGTTAATGAATGACTGGACAATTCCAAGGGTTAAACCCAAAACCATATATAAGTATGGTATTTTCGAAATGATAAGCACCATGGCTATTAAAACCATGGAACAGACAATAGGTCTGGATGATCAGGACACCACACTTAAATTGTTGAGTCCTAAAGATTTGGAAAATTATGGTTCCACTTATAAATTTATCCATATAGGGTTAATTCAGGTTGCATTTAGGCCTTTAACCTTACTTGGTATGAATACCTCTCTTCAGGCTACCTTAAGAGATGGAAGATGTCTAGATTTAAGACCATCATTAATGGGTGTTGTAGAAACTAGTCTAAGTCATAGACCAGTTTACTTCAATGTTTTCCCCAATTTATCTCTATCTTTGACAGATCCTAATTTGTATGAAGCAATTAATCTTCGTATTCAAACTCATGGGTATAATTATATGCCTGGAACTGAATTGATATGTGTTGACTATAGGATTCAGTATAAGGTTTTAAATACCTTATGCCCTAAAGTTAGAACCATGTCTACTTCAGGTCAAACTATTTTAATTGACACAAATTTAATGACTTCTAAGGTTGCGACCCTTAGGATGATCCCCTGGGATGAAGTTGTTTTCCCTAATTCTTGGACAATACAGAATGTTGTACCTCCAAGACCTTTAATAAACCATGATATAAATTTGATCATTCAACATGTGGATGGTGAGGTTGTTTTGAATTTTAGACAACCAAGAATTTTATCTCGTAGTCATTCTACTAGAGAGTCTTCCCTTAGGAGTTTTATTCCTCCTTATAAGGTTTCAATTCCCTCTAGTTCTAGAATGTCTAATGTTGATTTACATCCTGAGGTATCTTTTGAAGAAAATGTGTCTTTAGAAGGTGTTCACATTTCTGACCAGCAAATTCCGCATGGTATTTATCATCGTAGGGAATCTTCCACTCCTACAACATCTTAAATGAATTTTTAATGGTTTTTATCGTTGATAGAAATGCTATTAATAATGATTTTCAAAAACCAGAGTATAAGGCTTTTAGAAGTTGGTACTTTGGTATGTTCAATGAAGAACAACTTGAATTTTATAAAACTCAGTTTTATAACTATATGGATTTGACAAAAGAAATTGTGCCTTTTGCAAGATGATTTTGTTACTTTTATAGTATTCAAAATCCTTCAGTTCTTGTTTTAGATAATCTTCTTAAAACATGGACTACTTCTGAGGGTAAAGTAATTTACTCTGTTCATCCTCTTCCTAAATCATTGAAAATTGAGTCTTCTGGTTCTTGTAAGGAAACCCCTCAGTCAATTGCTCCTAAGCCCATAAAAGTTGTTGTTTATGTTAAGCTTGGAACTAATTCTAATAAGGATCCAGTTACAACTGATTTTCATAATATTTTCAAATAAAACAATTACACTAATTTGTGTTTTCAAACGTTTGGAAAACAGTTATCAAAAATTGAATCTAATATAGATTCTATGATTTTGTCTAAAACCAAAATAGAAGAAAAGGTTGTTTTAACTAATCCTTCTGTTAAGCCTCCAATGGAGGTAAAAGGTTTTAAACTTAAAGCTCATGTTTCATCTCCCCCAATCAATGAAGAATTTTATTATGTTCTTTTGGGAAAATTAAAGAATCTTAGGTTGAATGTTTTATCTCAGAATGATTCTCATTTAGAAGATAAAAACTTAGAGATCTTTCTCTAAATCAAATAAATGATTTTGAACAATCTTTGATTTATTCAAATAACATGAATTTGAACAAAGTCAACTTTTCCAAAACTAAGCATCAAAATGCTGATATTGGTGGAAGTCGTAACTACTACCAACAACCTATTCCTCAAGATATTCTTTTTGAAGAAGCATATCTTCATGGTCAAGTCTCTTTTAATTCAAAAACTATCTATGAATGAAATATTGATGGTAAATCTGAATATTCTATTTATGAGATGGTACATCAAATGATGATGTATAGTACTGTTTGTAAAACTGCTGATAAAAATGAATAACAAATTGTTGGGTTTATTACCTGTGGTTTTACTGGTGTTTTGAAAGGCTGGTGGGATAATATCCTCTCTCAAAACCAGAAAAATGAAATTTAAAATGCTTTCAAAGTTGTCAAAAATGAGATTAATCAGGATGTTCTTGTTACTGATGTTGTTTACACATTAGTCTTGACCATCATACATCATTTTATCGGTCGTGAGGGTATTAACCATGAACGCGGCAGTGAGATCTTACAGAATCTTAAATGTCCTACACTTACCCATTTTAGGTGGTATAAGGATGTTTTCTTAGCTAGAGTTACCCAACAAACTGATGCTAATAGTGAGCATTGGGAAGCTAAGTTCATTGATGGTCTTCCAACTTTATTTGCTGAAAAGGTTAGGAAGAAGTTAAAGGATAAACATAATGGAATGTCTATCCCTTATAATGATTATAATTATGGTGATTTAATTAGTATTTTTATACAGGAAGGTCTTTCTCTGTGTAATGATTTGAAATTAAGACACCAATTGAAGTCTCAACGTCTTTCTGGAAGAAAGGAGTTGGGTGAGTTCTGTGACCAATTTAGTTATAATGTCCCAAATGAGTATCCTAATAAAAGGAAGCATAGGGTTTCTAAGGATAGTAAACCTTATCGTAGAAAGCGTTGCCATAAAGGGAAACACAAGAGTACTAATAATGAGTACAAACCTAGAACTAGCTCTAGCTCTAAGCACAAGGGTAAGAATAGTTCTAAAGCCAATGCTAAGTGTTATAAATGTGGTAGAATTGGCCATTATGCCAATAAATGTAAAACTAATGCTAAATTAGATAGTTTTGAGATAGACCCTGGTCTTAAACTCCAATTGAGTAAGTTATTTCTCAATTCCAGTGATTCGGAACAGAGTTCATCTGATTCTGATTCTGACAATGAAATTATGTTATTGTCAACTTCTTCATCTTCATCTGAAGGTGCTCCCCTTTGTACTACTAGTTCTTGTAACTGTGGTACAATGAAGGCTCTTCCAATTATTGGAAAGCTATTGTTGAAATAAATGGCTTAAGTCTTAATGTCTTAACTAGCCATCATTAATCATTTACTGAATTGTTAGATCAAATTAGTGATCCTCAAATAAAACTTAAAATGATTGAGTTTTGTTACAAGAATCAGATTAAGGATGATAAGGAAACAATAAAGGTTCTTAATCAACCTTTTCCCATGAAAGAGGTTTTCAATAGGTTAGAAGGATCTACTTCTCAAAGACTTGTTAATATTAATGACCTACGTCATGAGTTTAATATTTTGAAAACTGAGGTTCAGCAATTAAAAGCTATCCAAACCAAGAGTGAGTTAATGATAACTCAGCTGCAATTAGCTCAGGCTTCACTTAATTCACCTAGGATTGAGTCTGAAGTTTCCCCTGAGGATGAACCTGTCAAAAATGATTATTTATGTCTTCTTGACCAGGTTACTTTTCAAAAATGGTATATCAATGTTAAGATTGTCATTAATGAAGAGTATGTCTTACCAGAGTTAATGGCTCTTGTTGACAGTGGTGCTGAGTTAAATTGCATCCAGAAAGGATTAATTCCTACCCAATATTTTGAAAAAACTACCCAAGGTCTTTTAAGTGCTAATGGTAGTAAAATGCAGATTAATTATAAACTTAATAAGGTTTATATTTGTAATGAAGGTTTTTTTTTACCAACTACTTTCTTATTAATCACAAATCTGAGTTTACCAGTAATACTAGGCACTCATTTTCTCACATCTTTGATGCCTATAGATAATATTGATTCTAAAGGTATTTTTACTACTTTACAAGGGCATTCTATTGTGTTTAAATTTATAACACAACCCCTTAATTAAAATATCAATTCTCTTAGAGAAAATATATTCTTTAAAGAGAAGCAAATAAATTATTTGCAAAAGGAAATTATGTCCTTAAAAATTAATCAAAGATTGTCAAATCATGACATTCATACTGAAATACAAACAATTCAGAATCAATTTATTTCTGAAGTTTGTAGTGATATCCCTAATGCTTTTTGGGATCGTAAGAAACATATTGTTTCCCTTCCTTATGGAGAACGTTTTAATGAAAGATTTATTCCTACAAAAGCCCGTGCATGTCAAATGAAAAAAGACTACATGGACTTATGTAAGAAGGAAATCCAAAACCTTCTTGATAATAATTTAATTGTTCAAAGCAACTCTCCTTGGAGTTGTACTGCGTTTTATGTTAATAAACATTCTGAGAAGGAACGAGGCGTTCCCAGATTGGTTATTAACTATAAACCTTTAAATGATGTTTTAAAATGGATTCGTTATCCAATTCCAAATAAAAAGGATTTATTGGATAGACTTAATTCAGCTGTTTTATTTTCAAAATTTGATTTGAAATCTGGTTTTGGCATATACAGGTTGATCCCAAAGAAATATATAAAACTGATTTTGTTGTTCGTTTTGGTCATTATGAATGGAATGTAATGTCATTTGGATTAAAAAATGCTTATTCTGAATTTCAACATGTCATGAATGATATATTCAATCCTTATTCTGATTTTGTGATTGTTTATATTGATGACATTCTTGTCTTTTCTAAATCTATTGAACAACATTTCAAACATTTAAAGATTCTTAAAGATGTTTTGAAACGTAGTGGTTTAGTTATTTTTGCTCCTAAAATGAAACTTTTTCAAGACAAAGTTAGATTTTTGGGTCATAATATTAATCAAGGAAAAATTGTTCCAATTGATAGAAGTATTGAATTTGCTTCTAAATTTCCTGATGAAATAACTGATAAAACTCAACTCAAAAGATTTCTTGGGAGTTTGAATTATATCTCTAATTATTATTAGAATTTTGCTCAGGATAGTGCTATTTTGTGCCAACGATTAGGCAAACATCCTCTTCCTTGGTGCAACGAGCATACTGAGGTCGTAAAGAAGATCAAGTTTAAAGCTACACAATTACCTTGTTTATCTTTAGCTAATCCCTTATGGTTTAAAATTGTTGAAACTGATGCATCCAATAAAGGATATGGGGGTATTTTAAAGCAATTAAATCCCTCAACAAGTAAAGAAGAGCTCGTAAGATTTACTTCTGGTACTTGGAAGAATGTTCAGCTCAATTATGCTACAATTAAACAAGAAGTTTTAGCCATAGTAAAATGTGTCTATAAATTTCATGATGATTTACTTAACCAACATTTTCTGGTTAGGGTTGATTGCAGTGCTGCAAGTGTGGTCTTCAGTTTTCCCTCGTTACAATTGGAACAAATAAATAAACTACATTACTTGGCTAGGGTTTTGCTAGAAAACCCTAGATACCGAATTAGTTGCTCATGGTGGAAGGAGACTGCACGGTTGATGTAGAAATGCCCTCCATGGTCTTCTTCTCCGGATTTGTAGGTCTTGAATGACTCATTTCTTTGAAAGATATAAATCTCCAGAGATAGTTCCCTGGAAATTACGTAATTAGAAGCTCCTTAGGTCTAGTCCAGACCTTGGTATTTATAGAAGTGATTGAGAAGAGTCCTGCTTGTTTTCAACTTGTCCCACTTGAGTAGGATTCCTCTTTAATGTGTTTCTTCTCAAATCTCAGCCAAACCCTTTAATTTGATGTCTAAGATGCCTTATACATGTGCTTAGAGGTGTTGGAGTTGAAGATATGTCAAAAGAGTTCAAATTGGATCAGGACTCAATTTCAGCCATCTTTCCTACGTGGTTGCTAAGCTTAAGCGTAGCTTCAAACGTAGGGTAATTTCCATATGTGTAACTCAAGTGTAGTTTTTGATATTTTTAGCCACTTTTAGCTACTGTATGCGTAGCTCAAGTATAACAAAAATATCATTACTAATTATTGTTTCGTTAAAACCCCCTCGACTCCGTTGGTATGTTCCCCAAAGTTTCAACTCCGAAAAATATCATTTTTGCCCTCTGGGAGACACTTTTTGCTTGAAAACTCCTCTTTTGCTCTCTTTGTGGATAGACACAAGCATGTCTTTGGTTAATTCACCAAAGTTAGCTCGTTTCTTCGTTTAGCTCCTGAAACACGCTTTAACATGCAAACCACAAAAAAATACCAAATAATGGAATGATAAGACGTGACAATAGTGAGTTAGGGACCTAGAATGTATAACATTCGACACCTATCACACCCTAAACTTACATATTGCTAGTGTCTTTGCAATGAAGACATGAGAACAATTAAAACATCCCATGATGATTTTCTAATCTAATTACTCCACACTAATCCCTTTCTTTCGCGAGGGTCGACGATTACACTTAGCATGTGTAACAAGCCTTTTAAAACCCTCGGCAACGCCGAGTGGACGAGTGAAGTCTCGTGAGGGTTAGCTATACTACCCAGAACTTCTCCCTTCTTCATTTTCACGCATTCATGCATTCACATACTCATTAATTAAGCCATGCTACAATATACAAAATAACACATATACAAACATTCCCACACAGTACCAAATAACAATTTTCTTGAGCTAATGTTCAGAATGGTCCCCACTAGAGTAAACAACTTCGTTAATCTCTACTCCCAACCCAGACAACCTTCCATGTTTTTGTGAACATTCCCTTATGGTAGATTAATCTTTCTTCTTCTACTTCATTCATCAAACTTTGTCATGCTATGTGTAAAATTCTTCTTTTCACTTTATCCATTTTTGTCTTTCTAAGCTCCGGACTTTCCAGCAAGGATTTTTAGTCCTAACCAACTGGGCCCGAGTTTCTTCTTTGGGATTTATGCTCATTAGTTTTCTCCCCTTTAGACGCGAAGAACCTTACTTTGTGGTAAGAGTCCCAGTTACTCAGATCGAAGAAATACTTTTTTGTAAATTTTTAATTATTTTTCAGCTTTTCTCCACACTACTCCCCTATTACCCTTTTCATGGTTACAAAGCTTTTTTTTTTTAAATACATAGACAAAGATCAACTAATCGTCCCATAGAGAATATGTGCAAGTGCATTATAGGTCAAGAATATCCTTTTCGGTTTCAATTTCACTAATTCATTCACCTATGTAAAACCACATCACCTCACTAACTCAATCTAATCATTACTCTCATGAGTGGGAATATTGCATCACATAGTACTCATACATCATAAACATAAACTCAATCAACTTGTAATGCAAAACACTCATGCATAAAAAAAAAAAAATTAAATTTTAAAAAAAATTTAAAAATTTCTTTTTTCTTTTTTCTTTTCTTTTTTTAATTTTTTAATTATTTTTTAAATCATTCCCTATAGCTAACTATACCTTCTCCCCAAACTTAAATTAAAACATGTCCTCATGTTTCACAATCATACTAATGAGAAAGAATATAGTTACCATTGAAGCGTGATTCCGTACTTTCAACAATATCGCATTTGTTCTCCCCCCCCCCCCCCCCCCCCCCCCCCCAAACTTGAATAGAGCCACCTGTAGAAATATTCACCAAAGCACACATACCCAATATCATAACAATGAAAGAAGGAATACATCATCGCTTTCCGAAAATCATTACTCAATATAGCACAAGGAATGAATCTTTTATTGAATAAAATAAACAATAATTTAGCCTTAAGGGCCTATAATCCTATATAATTGAAAAGTGAAACTTATTCTAATAAATTAAAAACAAACCCTAAAACTACAAATCCTAATCCAAACTACGAATCCTATCCATTCCTTGCTCCAACGGATCCTCATTCACTTTACTTTAGCCACGTCCAAAAGAAGCCTTGATAGTTGACTCGACTTCAAGCCTTTCAAAATTCGCTTCTTGGAAGTGACATGTTAATGATAAACACTTTTCATTCATCTCTTTTAACCGATAACCCAATTGGTCCTTAAGGATCCTCTATATCAACATTGGATATGGAAGGTATAAATTCATCATATCTCAGCCTTGCACCTCTCCACTCACAATCCTTTGCACCAATATCATGTTGCCCATTATCAACTTCGGTATCGATATCCAATAACCCTTTAGCATGCAATAGAGGACTTTGATCATCGTGTACCCTCTCCAACTTGTGCGATGATTTTGTCACACTTATGATGTAAGCACACAATCTAGATATAATAGGTCTGGGTTTAAATGATACATATCCACACTCACATCCCAATGCTTCGGGATATGAATATCACATATCTCCATGATCATATCCGCTGCCGTGAGTGGCCATGCCTTCGGGACTGTTTTGAACTTCTTACGTAGGTGATCTGAACATCAAAGTGGTATCTTCCAAATTCTTGAAACTACCTCTTTATCAACCACTATAGGGTCACTCCATTTATCAATTCTCACCTTTATTACTTCTCATCCCTCAGGTCCGTCCATTGTTATTCTCTCATAAAAATGCCAAACCAAGTTTGGATACACTCTTAATCCCGCCGGACTCTCCAAATTCTTCAATCCTCTTTCGTGTAGGAGTCTCACCCTCGGTGCTATCAATTGACTTTTTATCATTTTCGGAAGGAACATGAGTTCATATTGAACCCTACATTCCATAAACATAGGAGGCGTTGTGCTCATTCATGGTGCACTCGTAGCTTGCATGTTTGTGCTTTCCTCATCTAAGTACCCGTTCCTTCTTCTCATATCTACTATCCCCAATCGGCATCATCTTCTAAGATCTCCTCTGGATCAGATTCAATCTCGTACTCACTTTCTCTCTCATGCACAATCTCGCCCGGAAAGGGAGAAGAAGAAGAAATCATCTCTTTATACTTTCCTTTGCAAACTCTTATGTTGAATTGTGAGAATTATGTAGCCTTAAGGGTTGTATTTATAGATAAAAAATTCATATTCAAAAAGGTAAAGGCAGTGGACTTATTACTTGAGTTTCAGAATGGAATCAAACATTAATCCTTCTTTGACATGTAATTGGATTCCAACTCCTACTCAGAGTAAGATTTTCTCTAAGTTCCTATCTAAATCCTAAAACTTAATCCTAATTAAATCCTAATACAGTATAAGTACAAACCTATATGAGAAACCCCTCTTTTGGGCCAATTTTTAAATTTTTCTGAAATTTCTACGAAGGTCCCTACGCTTAAGAAGCCTTGCTACACTTAAGGGCTACCACCCTCCAGTATGCACACACACTCCCCCAAAATTAAACACACACATGTCCTCATTGTGTGAACCCGGAGCTTAACCGAACCTTAAAATTCACATCACATTCAACGTATGCATTATCATAGTTCTTGAAATGTAAAACATGAGCAATACTATCACATGAATACAAAAATCTGTAGTTTTGTATAATCAAAAAGCAAAACAATACTTAGAGATCGATCATTTAAGTGATGACATCGAACTATAAAAATTCGCTCAACAATTTCTCTCTAGTGACAATAAACTTAAAAAATAGCAAAAACTATACTATAACTAAAATAATCATCCTCATCCTCATCCGACGGTTGTGGTGGTGGTGGTAAAGGTAGTCTCGTGTGAATCACCATTTCGCGTAAGATGCACAATGTCTCCCTTTGGCCATACCGGACTCGACCAATCTCCTCACGTTGCATCTACATCTCTAACCTGAGCATCCTCTATCCGGCTCTATAATCATCTCTAAACTAGCGATTCTCCTCTTGAGCCTATCAAGTCTTCTATCTGCTCAACCGTAGCTTATCCTTGAGCATCGCCTGCCCCACAAGTAACTAATCAAACTAAGTATGAGTAATCGTGATTGGCGCATCGGCAGGCGCCTGAGGCATTTCTCTCTCTACAGCCTATACCTCATCTCCCTGAGGTGGCACTGTATCATCATGCATAGCCTCTGGTACATCAGGTATATCATGAGGCGTAACCCCAACATGAACTACCATTGGCCTCCTCTGTAGCATTAACTCTCCCCAGAGTCTTGACCACACGTTCTGCCATAATCCCACTATGTACACACATGGCAAATAATTATCCACGTCCACCTCCTCATCTATCTCGATACCGGCATCTGTCATCAATCGCATGACCAGAGTTGGGAATCTCATCTGAAATTCGCTCTGGCTGACCTTAGTCACGCTTCGCGTGTCGGCATAGTGCTGATATAAACCCCTCCATAATATCTGAGGAATGGAGATCCAGTGACCGAACAAAAAGGCATAAAATAATTCTAGAAATAACTGTCATCTTTGAGTCCCGTGCCCCTATGGGTGTATCTGTGAATGCAAAACGTTGTCCAAGAACCACATATTCGGATCCGAATTCTTCATGTTCCTTTCGTTAGCAAAACTCCCTGCGTACTGCAATCTGACTATCTCTGTCTAGACCAAAAATGGCTCTAGCACAGGCGTAAAATCATCCACCAACTTCGGTGGACACTCATCCGGTATACCCCATGCCTCTGCAATACTGTGCGGTGTAATCTCGAACCGCACTCTTCTAACCTCACTCACCATCCTGAGCTATCATCTGTAATGTTGTATATGAAGCCATAACTCTCGTATCTGGTCTGGGCACACTAACACAGAGGGAGGAGAAATAATCGGTAATAGTCTCAATCCGATTTGAACTCTTTTGACATATCTTTGACTCCAAGACCTCTAAGCACTTGTATAGGGCATATTATACATCAGATTGAAGGGTTTGGCTGAGATTTGAGAAGAAACACATTACAGATGAATCCTAGTAAAGTGGGACAAGTTGAATATAAACAGGACTCTTCTTAATCACTTTTATCAATACAAAAGTCTGGACCAGACCTGGGGGGCTTCTAATTACATAATTTACAAAGCACTATCTCTGGAGATTTACATCTTTCAAAGAATGGAGTCATTGAAGACCTAGAGATCCGGAGCGGACGATCATGGAATGGATCTGATGCAAAAATCGAATGAAATGGACCGCTTACGACCTAGGGATATATTGGGAGTGATCTGAGAGAACTTGATGAATAGTGGAGTGGGCGGGAAATGTTTTAACTCCCCATATATAAAATAGAGTTGCGTAGGCTGGTCGCTGAAATACCAGTCTACGCTTAAATATAGGTAGAGCTACGCTTAAACGTAGCTCCCCAGCTCGGTTGAAATTTTTAACTTCGTTTCCCCGTCTTATCTCGTACATCGTTAAGTGCATTTACTCCTCGCAAATTCTATATGGATCACTGGACGTTTCACCACACCAATCATGACAACGATGATACTTACGAGTCGATCTTGACACTGTCAAACTAAAATACAAATTACAAAACTAGTTTCAAAAACTAATTTTCATCCCCTAGTACCAATATTTAATGTCGTTGGCGCGATGTTGTCATTTCTCAATATCCTGAACCATGCTCATGTGTTGGATCAATCAAATCGATTAATTCAATAACACCCTCATTTGGTAGGACATCAACATAATGCTTAAGCCTCTGACCATTTACCGTAAATGTCTTTCCCTTCTTCAGATCATCGAGTTCTACTGCTCCATGGGGGTAAACCTTTGTAATTTTGTACTGTCCCTCCCATCTTGACTAAAGCTTGCCAGGAAACAACTTTAGTCTCAAATTAAATAGCCACACCTTCTGGTCGAGCTCAAAGGACTTCTTTCGAATATGTTTATCGTGAAACGCCTTTGTCTGAGCTTTATAAATCCGAGAATTCTCATATGCATTGTTACGTAGCTCTTCAAGCTCTGCAAGTTGAAGTTTCCGTTAAGCACCGGATCTTTTCAGATCAAGGTTTAACCTTTGAATTGCTCAATATGCTTGGTGCTCTAGCTCAACAGGGAGGTGACATGTTTTACCATAAACAAGTCGATAAGGTGTCATACCTATCGGAGTCTTGTAAGCGGTCCTATAAGCCCTCAGTGCGTCGTTCAGCTTTTGAGGCCAATTTTTCAAATCTACTCGCACTGTTTTCTCCAAAATACTCTTCACCTCTCTATTAGAAATCTCCACTTGTCCACTCGTCTGGGGTGATATGGTGTACCAATCTTATGAGCGACTCCGTACTTGCGACATAGACTACTGAGAAATCGGTTAACAAAGTATTTTCCGCCATCACTGATTATCATACGTCATATACCAAAACTTCAAAAGATATTAGACCGCACAGACTCCTCTACTGCCTTATGGTTGGCGTGTAAAGTTGCTACAACTTCTACCCATTTTGACACATAGTCAACCCTTACTAGTATGTACTCTTTATCGCCTGCTTTTGGAAATGGTCCCATGAAGTCTATCCCCCATACATTAAATAGATCAATAACCAGAATTAGGGTTAGTGGCATCATATCTCGTCGAGAAATAGATCCCAACTTTTGACATCTTATACACGTTTTACAATATTCAAATGCATCTTTGAATATGGAAGGCCACTAGAACCCACTTTACAGCACCTTATGGCTTGTCTTCTGAGCTCCAAATTGCCCTCCACATTCTAGCGTGTGGCAAAATTGCAAGATACTCTGCACTTCACTTTCAGGAACGCACTTTCTGATTATCTGATCCACGCAATATTTGTACAATTGCGGACTATCCCAAATATAAAATTTAACTTGGCTAAAGAATCGGTCTCTATCACTTTTAGACCAACCTTTTGGAATTTGACCTGTGGCTTCATAATTGACAATATCAGCATACCACGATATCTGTTCCACAACAGCCACACTGAACAGATGTTCATTTAGGAATGAATCCTTAAGAGGAACAATATCCTTTGTAGTTTCCACAATGATCCTCGATAAATGGTCTGCAACCACATTCTCCGAACCCTTTTTGTCCTTAATTTCCAAATCAGATTCTTGTAGTAATAGAATCCATCGAATAAGCCTGAGTTTGGAATCTTTCTTTGTCAGCAAATGTCTCAATATTGTATGATCTGAATATACTATCACCTTGGTTCCTAATAAATATGATCTGAATTTATCTAAGGCAAACACTACTACTAGCAACTCCTTATCTGTTATTGTGTAGTTCATCTGAGCATCATTCAGAGTTTTACTAGCATAATATACCGCAAATGGCAACTTTTACTTTCTCTGACCCAATACTGCTCCTGCAGCGTAGTCTGAGGCATCGCACATTAGCTCAAAAGGCAGAGACCAATTTAGGGTCATATGATTGGGGATGTAGAGAGCTATGTATGAAGCTTCTCAAAAGCATGAAAAAATTCTTCATCAAAGACAAAGATTGTATCTTTAGCTAATAAGTTTTATAGTTGTTGGGCGATCATACTAAAATCTTTAATAAATCATCTGTAAAACACGGCATGGCCCAAAAATAGTCTTATCTTCTTAAAGGTTGTGGGAGGAGGCAACTTTGAAATAAGCTCAACTTTTACCCTGTCTACCTCAATCCCCATTTTCAATATTATATGGCTAAGTACTATACCCTCTTGAACCATGAAATAACGTTTCTCGCAACTTAAAATTAAGTTTGTCTCCTTACATCTCTTGAGCACGAGTGTCAGATGTTTCAAACAGTCCTCAAAGGTTACCCCAAAGATCAAAAAGTCATCAATGAACACCTCTAAGAATTTCTCCACCATGTCAGAGAATATTGACACCATACACCTTTAGAATGTAGCTAGCGCATTACATAAACCAAAAGGCATTCTTATGTACGCAAATGTTCCATACGGGTATGTAAAAGTGGTTTTCTCCTAATCAGCAGGATCAATCGCCACTTGGTTGTAATTGGATATCCATCCAAAAAACAATGATAGCTCTATCCGGCCAACCTCTCTAGGATCTGATCGATAAATAGCAATGGAAAATGAGCTTTCTATAGTCAATGCAAACATGTCTCCCGGTGGTGGTGCGCTGTGGAATCAACTCACCTTTAGAGTTAGGCACAACTGTGATACCTGATTTCTTTGGTACCACCTGTTTAGGGCTCACCCATGTACTATTTGATATGGGGTAAATGATACCGACATCTAACAACTTCACTACCTCCTTCATTGCCACCTCTTTCATGTTCGGGTTTAATCTCCATTGTATCTCCCTTGATGATTTTGTAGTCTCCTCTAAATGTATGCGATGCATGAAAATTGAGGGATCTATTCCTTTAAGATCATCAACACTCCATCCTATCGCCTATTTATTCTCACTTAAGACCTCAACTAGACTCAATTCATGTTCTTTTGTCAATTTTGATGATATAATTACAGGAAGAGTCTCATCCGGTCCTAAAAAGACATATTTCAGTTATTCAGGCAATTCCTTGAGTTCCAAGGTAGGAGGAGTTATTAGAGATGGAATTTGGTGGTATACTCGAGAGTGTGGGAAGCGGCTCAATTGTCATTTTCCATGGTTGAGTGTATAGTATTGCCTCAATTACAGCAACATCCTCATTGTTCAGCCTTATCTGCTCATCCAAGTCTTCTGGTTCAGTCTCCAACCTTACTCAAGTCATTAATGACACTAACTCGTCTTTCTCCAAAACTTGAAGTGCAAACTCCTCTATTATCTCATCAATCTCGTCAATATGAAAACATTCTACTGACTCCGGGAGTTAATGATTGATATCGAAAACATTCATTCGCACCTTCAGGTTTCCAAATGATAGATCCATAGCCCCTATTATGTAATTGATACACGCATTGGCAGCGGCCAAAAACGATCTTCCTAATATGACCGGGATATGTTTCTTTGAATTCTGGACAGGTTCCGTATCGAGAATTATAAAATCCACTGGAAAGTAAAACTTGTCCACCTGAATGATGGCATCTTCCAGAATTCCTTTCGCTTGCTTGATCGATCTGTCTATAAGTTGAAGCACTACTGAGGTAGGACTGAGCTGTCCCAAACCTAACTGCTGATATACTGAATAGGGAAGTAAGTGCACCTAGATCAAGAAGAGCTAAACCAATCTCCTGGTCACCAATGACATAAGGAATAGTGGGAGCACTAGGATCTTTCCTCTTAGGCGGTATGTTACTTAATAGCAATGAACTCCCTTGTTCAGTCAACATAATTTTATTCAGGACCTTCGATCGACTTCTTCTTTTCTGAGTACAAAGGTCCTTCAGAAACTTCGAATAGGCTAGTATTTGGGCAATGATGTCTAAGAAAGGCAGATTGATCTTAAATTGCCGGAATGTCTCCAACATGTCTTTCTCTTTATGTTTGCCATACGTGATTGACTCTTGAAGACGTTGAGGAAAGATGTTATATCCTCATAGTTCGCCCGATCCGGCTACATACATATGTCCCTATATATATATATATATATATATATATATATATATATATTTATTTATTTACGTATAGGTGTTTATGTGCGTGTGTACCATGTGATTGTATGGTTGAGATTTGTACTGTGCTATATGCCTTACCTTATTATGCATGGTAGGGGATTAGCAGGATTTATTCAGGGATCTCGGATTGGTGTGAGGGTCATGTAAGACAACGGACCGACCTAGGCTAGATGCATGTATACGGGTTGGTTAGCACTACTTGGATGGTCAAGGGATGTGGTAGTTAGGGTTCTTCGTCCAGCGCGACAATAATTCGGGGATTGGGACGTATCTGTTGCATTGGTGTTCCTTTTATTTTCTTGTGTTTATCCCCTTATTATTTGGGATCGTTATTGTATCTCTTGCGAGCCAGCGCTCTATGTGCCTTATGTATTATTTGGTATTAGCTTCCGCTCAGTTATGTATGGAATCAATCATTTATATTATTGTTCCATGTATTTTATTGTTATTGTGTCTCTCAGTAAGTTGCTCTATGTTGTATCACACCCTGGGATTCTCGGATCCCTCGCTCCGAGTATCTTAGGATTTTCGGGGCGTGACACTATCTATCTATCTATCTATATATATTTATATACTTGTTAGGTAAAAACACGTAGAAAAAGTATATCACTATAGGTATTGAAAAATAAAATAAAAAATTATAATAAAATTAAATTAAAAGGAATTGGATGAATTTTTGAAACACAACCGTTATAGGATTCTTGTATGAAAGAATAAAAAGATAAAATGAATACTAAAAAATTAATAATAAAAGTTTTAAAATATATTTTGTAATGCCAAGAGTAAATAAATAATAAAATCAATATATTTTCTTATAACATGAAATCAACAAGCTTAATGAGAAAAAACAAAATTTAGGGATACTAAACATATTCTACGAGACATGCTGTTGTAATAAAAATATTCATATTGTAAGGATGTGTCAATAAAAAAAAGAATTACCCTACTAAATCATGAACAATATCTTGAAACGTGGTTTACTTTGCTCAAAGTGACCTATCTCAACTGCAAGAAAAATTATTAAAATATTATATAATACTATTTCAGATCATAACTGAAGGCAAAGTATAAGCCCCGTTTGATTTCTGGTCTGGTCTGGTTTTGTCTGGCTATATTGGTTTTGTTTGGTTTTGTGTGTTTTTGTTTGGTTTTGTGTGGTTTTGTAAAGATTAGTGGTCAGCGGGGCCCACCATGAATTATATATATATATAGAAAGAGAGAGTAAAGAATAGTGGTCAGCGGGGCCCACCATGAATTATATATATATATATAGAAGGGTAATTTGCACTAACACCCCCTGAGGTTTGGTTTTGCTTGCCATGACACCCCAAATGACCAAAATACCCTTCATAAAATTCGAAAATATTAAGGATAATGTGAAATGACCTTTATGTCCCAACCCCAAATATATAAAATTTTGAAAAATATATATATAAATTAGAAAAAATATATAAAATTCAAAAAAATGTATAAAATTCAAAAACAAATAATTAATTTTGAAAAAATATATAAAATTAGAACAAAATATATAAATTTCGAAAAATATATATAAATTTCAAAAAATATATAAAATTAGAATAAAATATATAAATTTTGAAAAATATATATAAATTTCAAAAAATATATATAAAATAAAAAATATATATAAAATTCGAAAATATATATATAAATTGAAAAATATTTAAATTCGAATATATATATTTCAAAAAATATATAAAAAATTCAAAATATATATATATATTCAAAAACAAAATTCAAAACATTATATAATTTCGAAAAACATATATAAATTTAAATATATATATAAAAAATTAAAAAATATATATATAATTTGAAATATATATAATTCGAAAATATATATATAAAATTTGAAATATATATAAATTCGAATATATGTATTTCAAAAAAAAAATTCAAAATATATATATTTTCTAAAACAAAATTCAAAAAATTATATAATTTTGAAAAACATATATAAATTTCAAAAAATATATAAAATTTGAAATATATATATTTAATTCGAATATATATATATAATTTGAAAAATATATAAATTCGAAAATATACATATTTTTGAAATGATTATATGTTTTTCGAAATTATATAATTTTTTGAATTTTGTTTTTGAAAATATATATATTTTGAATTATTATTTTTTCAAATATATATATATTCGAATTTATATATTTTTCAAATTTTATATATATATTTTCGAAATATATATATATTTTGAATTTATATGTTTTTGAAAATATATATAGATGTAAACCTCAGGGGGTGTTAGTGCAAATTATCTTATATAGAAAGAAAGAGAGTAAAGAATAGTGGCCAACGGGGTCCACCATGAATTATATATATATATATATAGAAAGAGAGAGAGAGAAAAGATGATGTGTAGTGAAATGCGGGGCCCACCTTAAAAAAATATTTGTTTTTAAATTGTAAAAACCAAAGTCCATTTGGTCTTTGAAAAAAAACAAAAACAAGACAAGACTAAACTAGACTTAAAATCAAACAAGCCCGCTTTTACACCTCCAATACTATCAAATATTGTTCATTATGAGTGAAATGGAGACTAAATTCCAAATATGAACAAAATAATTACAGAAAAGAAAGTGGTTACTGATTCATCGAACATGGCTTGTGCATTGGACTGTTATTTAGCATGCATATAAAAAAAACCTCTTCTGCCCGATCATAATCGATTTCAGTATCCTGAAAATTACAAAAATTTAAGAAATAAAAAATGAATCCAAAAAATTATAGAAAATTATTAAAAATATATATTAAATTTTAGTATAAGAAAGAGTTTTAAGCAGAAGAGAATTATAACATAAGTAACCTTTAAATTCAACTATTTCAAGTACAATTGAATTTCAAGTAAAGAGTTGCAATATAAAAGAGTTTGTTTCGATTAAAATAATTAAAAATAATAATATAATAATTCAAAACTAGATAATGAACACTTAGTTGTATTTTTAAAAGTAGTATACAGTAGATAGAGACGAAAATATATCATTTCATTAATGTTTTATCTAAAAAACTTCATTCATTTTTTATCTCAAAAACTAAATTTGCAGTAAAATTTATTTTTTTACATTCACATTATTATGTCATTTCACAATCTTCTACTAATAATAATTTAATTATATAAATATTATTTCAAAGTAATATCAACAACGGCTCTAAAAATTATGAAAATCTTGTAACTAAACATAATTAATCAAATTTTTTATTTATATATTGAATATAATTAAAATTTAATACAATTAAATTACAAATGAATTTAATACATAATTTATACATAAATAATGTTTCCAAATAGGATTTCATTTACCATTCCAAAAAAAAAAAAAAAAAAGGGATTTCACTTGAATTTGAGTTATAGAATTCAATTAAATTTTCTAGTTATAATTCAAGTTGTAATTGGATTAAGTTTTCAAATAGAATTCTACTTGAATTGGAGTGTTTCTTCTTAAATCGGCTAGGTCAGCCGATTATGTCGATTTGCGCGGGCGTGCCAGGAACCTTGACCCCGGCTCCAGAGGTTGATCGGAAAGCAAAGATAGTCTCCTTGGGTTTGAATTCTCAGGCGATGCGTAGGAGGAAGAACGTGAAACTCCTACTTTGGGTACTTTTTTATGCCTCAATTAAGATGACTTAAACCGGTTAGGAATGTAACATTGGAAACCACAAATTTTACGCAAACAATCGACATGTTTGGATGAAAATGTGACGAATGCAAAGTGAACAAAAATAATGGCTTGGATAAAGAACTTGAATTTAAAGAAAAAGTTTTTGAGCTTGTATCGAAATAACTTGAATAATTGAAATTGCAATGCCGAATTTAAAATAAAGACTTAAATGAAGAAATTAAATGGTGCTTGAATTGAAAAGAGTTTTTGGAATTGAAATGGCTTAAAATAACAATTTTTTGCAAGAAAGCAATGGTTGGAAAATGAATTAATTGACTGAAATGTAAATAAAAAGGCTTAAGAATTAAAGACTTGACAAAAATAATAATAACGAGAGTTTGGAAATAAAATGACAATTGTAATTGTAGTGTTTGATTGATTGGTGTGTGACCCTTTTGTACAGTTGTATAGAAGTCATTATTTATAGGATATTACAATAACCACTTTCCTAAAAAAGTGTAAAGACAAATACCCTCTCTAAATTTGAATTAAAGATAAACAATATTGAATTTCAAATACAACCTTCTCATGTTTTGAATTCAAACAGTAGTTTTTTCTCTTTGCATCAGTCGACTGATGTGAAAGTCCAACCCTTTTTGGACTCCTCATGCTCATCTTTGATAAACACCATTTTTGTAGGATCATTATCTATAAACAGTATTGTATATGCAAGTCTTTGAAACACTATTTAACTCCATGCACTAATCTAAATCCTCTTAATGTAGGTCTGACCACCAAGTGGTTTCTACATAACCAACTTCCCCTTTAATTGGACTCTCTTAATAATAATCTATCTAACTATATCATCTCCAACAAAATTTCATGTTCTAATTCAAAGAGTCCTTGTATCAACATTCCATGTTTGTTAAGTGTTATTTGGTTTGCCAACTTATGATCCTCTTGCCACGTCAACCTAGAATTTCCACCTCAAAATTGATTTCTTCTTTAGGACCCATTGTCACATAGGTGTCAAAATGGGGTGTCAATAATGTCCCCTAATTTCAAATATTTTATCGGCTATCGGCCGCCCAAGTCGATAAGATGTTTGAAATTTAGAGATGTAGAGAAATTGCCCCCCACCATGCTTGAATCAATCACGTGCAACAAATGGAGAGTCGACGAGCTTCAACACTTTATGTATTCATTTATCAATATAAAATTGATATTTATTCTGATCAGCAGCATCTTGCTGATCACAATTCTAACTAACAAGAAACACTGGTTGATCAACCAATGGATCAATGGACCCATGCAACGACCCACCACTTGAGCTTTGTAATTCTTTCAATGGTGGGTTAGCATGATCGACCGGAATTAAGGTATTATACAACGTCATGTTGGTCGATCTTGTTACCGGTTCCATTAAAAGAACGACATTGCACCAATGAAACATTTTATCAGCCAACCTTATAAAGTATTTACATGCTTTGTTAATTTCAGCTATATCAGCTGATATTATAAAGAATGAAATATCCTACTCAATCGGTTCATAGTCAGCTGATCTAATTTTAGCAGATTTATTATCGGCCGATTCACCTTCAGCTGATTCATTATCTGTCGATTCTTTATCAACTGATAAACTATCAACAGATTCACTTTCAACCAATTCATTATCAATCGTTTTTCCATCAACCGATATATTATTAGCTGACTCCCTCTCGACAACTTCACTTCCTGCGGATTTGTTCTCAGCCGAATCACTCTCAACAACTAAATTATCGTCGGTCAATTCATACTCACATGTCGATGCTTGTTTGGCCAATTCACTATTAGCCAATTTATCAGTTGCCGATTCATTATCGATCGATTCTTTATCCACCGATAGATCATCAGCAGATTCATTTTTAATACATTTATCATCAGCTGATTCAATAGCCGATTCGCTCTCACTTGATTCTTCATCAGCCAACTTAATATCATCCGAATTATTATCAACAACTACATTATCAACCAATTCATTTTTAACAGATTCGCCATCGGTTGATTCATTAACCGATTCATCTATAGCTAGTGCAGTTTTTCTCACTGCAACTTGTTGGTCCTTACCATAAATTATTGTAAGATCTTCAATGATCCTATCAAGTACCACTATGATTTTATTACACTTTATTATTAGCCGATCATCCCTTACCTTGATCCGATCAAAATGTTTATCAGTAGCTGATTGACCTTGTTTACTACCAGCTGCTGATTTACTACAGGTGGCTATTGACATTTAGGCCAAGCTGCCGTTTATGTGTCAGTGGTTGTCCCCCATGTATCAAAGGTTGATGCTGATATTCTGACCAACCTTGATATTGATCGACCTCTTGTTGTTGCTGATTAATCATCATCGGCAGGTATGTCGCCGTTGATTGATAATAATCGGTCCAATCTTGTGGATAATTATCTACATCTTGCCCCCCATGTATCAAAGGTTGAGGCTGATATTCTAACCAACCTTGATGTTAATTGACCTGTTGTTGCTGCTGATTCATCATCGACGGATATGTCGTCGTTGATTGATAATAATTAGGCTAACCTTGTCGCTCATTGACCTCTTGTTACTGCTGATTCATCATCATCGGCTGATATGTTGCCATTGATTGATAATAATCAGGCCAATATTATGGATGATTATTTATCGCTTGCCCCCCGAGTCCAAAGGATGGATGAGGAACAACTTGCTGATTATACATCCAACAATTTTGGTTGTCCACATTGTTTACAAGCTGCTGATATGAAATGGTTGGGGCTAGAGGTCGCTGCTGATATGGAGTTGGTGGCTGATAAGCCGACCAAACTTGTTGCTGATTTAGCTTTTCTGCCGATCCTCCTAACTGATCAGCGGGATACATAATCGGCAGATTTACCGATTCTCGTGCATCTTCTGCTAGCATCTGGTCCCTCTTTTGAAGAAGGGAGTCCAAATAGTTAGCATAATCCGGATCAATGCACCTTGTAGTCTCGATGATGTGAGGCCATGGATCTAAATCATCTTCTTCATCATCTTCGGAATCTTCAGTCGTGGTAACGACTTTAAAACCCCTTGTTGGCAGCATGTTTCAATTTCTTCCCATCCGATGGTCCGACCGGGCATGCCAAAAATTGTTTCCTCTTAAATCGGCTAGGTCAGCCGATTATGTCGATTTGCGCGGGCATGCCAAGAACCTTGACCTCGGCTCCAGAGGTTGATCGGAAAGCAAAGATAGTCTCCTTGGGTTTGACTTCTCAGGCAATGCGTAGAAGGGAGAACATGAAACTCCTACTTTGGGTACTTTTTTATGCCTCAATTAAGAGGACATAAACCGGTTGAGAATGTAACATTGGAAATCATAAATTTCACGCAAACAATTGACATGTTTTGATGAAAATGTGATGAATGTAAAGTGAACAAAAATAATGGCTTGAATGAAGAACTTGAATTTAACGAAAAAGCTTTTGAGCTTGTATCGAAATAACTTGAACAATTGAAATTGCAATGCCGAATTTAAAATAAAGACTTAAATGAAGAAATTAATTGGTGCTTGAATTGAAAAAAGTTTTTGGAATTGAAATGGCTTAAAATAACAATTTTGTGTAAGAAAACAGTGCTTGAAAAATGAATTAATTGACTGAAATATAAATAACAAGGCTTAAGAATTAAAGACTTGACAAGAAAAATAATAACGAGAGTTTGGAAATAAAATGACAATTGAAGTAATTGTAGTGTTTGATTGATTGGTGTGTAACCCTTTTGCACAGTTGTATAAAGGCCATTATTTATAGGATATTACAATAACCACTTTCCTAAAAAAGTGTAAAGACAAATACCCTATCTAAATTTGAATTAAAGATAAACAATATTGAATTTCAAATACAACCTTCTCATGTTTCGAATTCAAACAGTAGCTTTTTCTCTTTGTATCAGCCCATTGATGTGAAAGTCCATCCCTTTTTGGACTCCTCATGCTCATCTTTGATAAACACCATCTTTGTAGGATCATTATCTATAAACAGTATTGTATATGCATGTCTTTGAAACACTATTTAACTCCATGCACTAATCTAAATTCTCTCAATATAGGTCTGACCACCAAGTGGTTATTCACATAACCAATTTCCCCTTTAATGGGACTCTCTTAATGATAATCTATCTAAGTATATCATCTCCAACGAAATTTCATGTTCCAATTCAAAGAGTCCTTGTATCAATATTCCATGTTTGTTAAGTGTTATTTGGTTGCCAACTTATGATCCTCTTGCCACGTCAATCTAGAATTTTCACCTCAAAACTGATTTCTTCTTTGGGACCTATTGCCACATAGGTGTCAACATGGAGTTATAGAGCTTAATTAAAATTTGTAATTATAATTCAATTTAAAACTGTAAAAAATCACATAGAAAATCTATAAAATAAATATTGTAACTCTTTGCCCTATGTAGTATAGATAGATATATTTTAACGAGGGTGTAGATGGATATAGATAAGAACAAATAATATAATTGAATTTCAAAGCCGACCGATACTTACCCGATACTTACATACTGATACACGACAACATTTCTAAATCAAAATATTGGTTCGATTGTTGTAGTAGAAAAATCAGCCTAAATATCAAATAAGGACAAATAATATTAAATTTGACTTTCAAAACGAACAGACAAAAATGAGGACTAATAGTATCGATGGATTTCAAATCCAAACTGTAGGTTGTTACAAAATGTATCACTTCTTCATTTTCACTTACACTAGAAAGTTATAAAAGGGTGTAGCTTTATATAACAATACAAAGTATTCTATAACATACCTAATTTATAAATTTTGTAGATGGATAAATTCTTATATATAGTTGATCAATCCAATATTAATCCTAATTTTACTCAAAGAATTCTTAAATTGACCTATTTAAATTTGTCACATATCTCTAAGCTAAAATTTCAAATAAATACGGACTAATGTCAAATAAATGTACGCTCACCTAAATATAAGAAATTACATATAATTACGAGGGCTTCGACTGAATCCGAAAAAACATGATCACATATTTCAAATAAATACGTGCTAATGTCAAATAAATGTGCGCTCACCTAAATATAAGAAATTACATATAATTACGAGAGTTTCGGCTTGATCCGAAAAAACATGATCAAAGCAGTCTACTATGACTATTTAGGACTTGGTAAGCGGGCTGTGTATCTTAATTTGATGTGTATATGGCATTACCAAACATGAAACACTGACCGGTATTATTAAGTAAATCTAAAGCTCCATACATTTTCTTCTTTAGAGAAATAATGATTAGTTAGAGAAGAGATACTTCCTTGTGAAAGGTTAGGATATTTACTTGATACGCATGTATAAGTCATTTTAAATATCTCTAAACATTTATTTCAAATTGATGTATAAGGCAGTTTAAATATCTCTAAACATTTATGTTAAATTTTGAAATAAAAAATATAATTTACGGAAATAATGATTAGTTAGAGAAGAGATACTTCCTTGTGAAAGGTTAGATATTTACTTGATAGGCTCGTTTTAAATATCTCTAAACATTTATCTCAAATTGATGTATAAGGCAGTTTAAATATCTCTAAACATTTATGTCAAATTTTGAAATAAAAAATATAATTAAAATAGTCATTACATTTTAGTTGTTCGTTTAACTATTACAAAACCATGCTCTGGATGTGTGTAAAAATTTTATACTCATATTTTGTTTTCCTTTTCACATAGTTTTCCCTGTATCATATCTTAAATTTGGATATACGTGGCTCTCAAATGGATACTCTAATTACATAGGCTTTTACATTTTTTAAGGGCACCTATATGAATAATTTCAAACATTACTAATTAAATTGCAATTTCATTATTATCTCAAATTCACTTACTCCCTCGATTCCAATTTAGTTGTTCACTTTGTCTACTTTACTTATCCCAAATTAATTGTCTAGTTTTAAATCCCAATACAATATTATCACATATTTTCTTAAATTATCCTTCTTCATTAACTTCAAAAAATGATGGCCCCACTAAAAACTATAACTATACTATATTACTTCTTCATTGCCAAATTTATTCCACAAATGATTCATGAGATCTTTCCTGAGATCCAAATTATTCTCCGTATTGCGAATTCTACCAAGTTGGGTAGAGATGTGTGCTGCCAAAAATGATGAATCTCGAATGTAGTGTGAAAGCGAGACTGATTCATCTGCTAGAGGTGCCCAGCTCAAAATTTTGGCATCCGGTTCGTCTTCTATGATCATATTGTGTAATATAATGCATGTTCTCATTATTTTGCTCAAATATTATTTTTTCCAATAGTACACCGGTCCACACGTTATAGCCCACCTTATCTGCAACACGTCAAAGGCTAGGTCAACATCTTTCCAAACAGCTTCTTTTCTCTGAGCAAATAATTTTTCTTTTGCAGTTGTTGAATGTGGAATAATTTGCAACAATGTTGCCCACTTCGGATAAATACCATCAGATAGGTAATACCCCAATGTTCGTTGACGTCCATTCACCTCATAATTGGCAGAAGACATTGTACTATTGATAATACGTTGGAATACTGAAGAATGATCTAAGACATTAACATCATTGTGTGAACCTGCCATACCAAAGAAATTAAGCATGTTAGATCCACAATTTTTTTTATGCAACTGCCTCTAATATGAGCGTAGGTTTGAGAACTCTTCCCTTATGTGTGTCATGACAAGCCGCATGACAATTTTTTCATTCCCAATGTATACAATCAATAGAACCAAGCATATCTGGAAATCCTCTTTCCTCCCCTTCTTGAAGTAGACGTGCTACGTCGGCTTCATTTGGTGAGCGTAGGTATTGATCCGCATATAATTCAATCACAGAATCACAAAACTTCTTCAAGCATTGAATTGTAGTGCGCTCACTAACCTTCGTGCACTCGTCACATAGATCTGCTAAAATTCTATACGCAAGTATACGTATCGCTGTTGTAATCTTGAAGATAAGGCTGCAACCCATATGACCAACGACATCGGGCTTCTATTTAAATAAATTGTCATGACGAGTAACATCATTCAAGATGTGAATAAATAATTCTCATCTCATCTAGTACCGTCGACGAAAATACTCGGTTGGAAAAACGGGATTTCCAACAAAGTATTATTTAAAAACTTGTTGGGCTGCCTCCTATCGATCACGCTTGATATATCGTCTCTTATTTGAACCAAATAATGCTTTTATCAGCTCAATTGTGAACTTTTTCAGAACTGTTTTGATTTGTTTTTGGTTAACCTGAACTGCTGTCTCCCTCTCGTCTCGATCAGAACCCAATGAATCAAATGAAGATTCATATCCAGACTGAGAAGACAAGAGTGGAAATTGGGATGAAGATGTCATATATTTTGTTCTCGTACAATATAATGGAGTTGAGCAATTGTAAAAGAGAGAGTGAGTGGTTTATATAGGCATAAAAAAATATAGTCGTTGGAATATAGGCGTTAAAATAAAGGTGAGATGCCAATGAGTGATGAGTCCCATGTGTTGTGTTACTGTTGATGCTCTCAATTGTCACCATCAGACACCATCTTATCTTTGCATCTTCTTTATTATTATATGTTTTTTGTCTTTATTATATAATATTTGTTTTCATTTATTTCATCTTTATTCATTATAATCACGTATAGTCCCATAACACTCATGTCTAGTCCCATCTTTTTTTTCTCTCCATTCAACTTATTATTGTTGTTTGGTGCAATTTGTAATATAGCCATTGGAAGTGGTTTAAAAATATAGCCGTTATTATAACCGTTATGATTCTAAAGTCTATAAATATCACACAAACTTTTCTTCAATTCGCCATCTCAACGTTTCAAGCAAAAACCATGCATAATTGACATCCATTCAACAACCTTTACACTAACCAATCTGATAGGTCTTAATTACCACCTGAATTCAATTATGGGTGGAACTTTCAAGATCATACCCAATCTGAATTCTTGTCCCAACCCAACTTTCAATACGCACATCATCCTCAATATGAACCTGAATTCCAAACCCCACATCCATCACAATATGCATCTCAATTCCAAATCCCTTCTCAGCAAACTTCTCAATCTCAACCCCCCTTCAAAGCCAAAGAACAAAAATTAGTCAAAAGAAGAAGATGTAGCATTGTGTAAAACATGAATCATGGTTGGTGATGATCTAGTCATGGGGACAGATCAAAGTAAGTCCACTCCGTGGCAACAAATTCACTCTCATTTTACTACTCAATTGGGAGGCATGTCCTAAAGAAATAGTAGTGCTCTGTTGAACCGCTTCTCAACCTTTCAAGTAAAAGTAAACAAATTTTCAGGATACTGCAACAATGTCCGTGACAATCCAGCCAGTGGCTACACTGATAAAAGATATAGTAAGTTTTTATTATTAATTACAAGAGCAATCCATTTATTTATTTAATAATTATTAAATTTTAAAAGTTGAATTTTATTTTTTCATTAACTGTAGATGGAAACTGCCAAAGAACTATATAAACTACAAGAAGATCACGAATTTAAGTTTGAGCATTGTTGGATCGTGCTTCGGGACACATAAAAATGACTCGTCCATTGCAATATTAAGTAGAAGTCAACTCAATACAAAAAAGAGAGGTATTATTGATTTGGATATTAATGAGCCTGATAATTTATCTAAATCGATACCAATAACACCTGGTTCTTTGACTCCTGGTGTATCAACTCCAGGATCGATAAACCTTGGCGATAATAATCCACCAATAGATACTGATGAAGGTTCGCTTAGTTCCCGCCCCATTGGAAATAAAGCAATGAAGAAAAGTAGGGATAAAAAGCCATTTATGTTATCGACAACAAAAAATTTACTTGTAAAAATACAAGTTATAGCAGAAGAGAACAAGAAAACTAATGAATTCGGAGTTGAAGAAGACCGGATTAGGCTTCAAATTTCCTTGAAGAGACAATGAACTAAACAAATGGAGATACAATCGAAAGAAATGATGACTCAAAAGGAGTTTTAAAGAGAAATAATGCTTCAAGATCCATCGAAGGCTCCAACAGAAGCATCAAAACTATGGATCATTGCACAACAAAAGGAAAGTGCAAAAAAAATTAACTCAAAAAACTAATGATGTGTAATATTTTTATTTATCTAGCGAAAACATTTGTAATGCATTTTATTTAATGTAATGTTTTTATTTTTTATTTGTTTTTATTTTTTTGAAAGTTGTAATGTCTTTTTATTTAATTTGATTATTTAATAAAAAATATGAATTATTATTTAACTTTTTTAAAGTTTTCATGATTTGGCTAATTTTGATTTTTCACAAACAAAAATATGAATTAATTTTTTACAAACATTAATCTTTTACATATTTTAAAGTTAAAA
Organism: Cornus suecica; assembly: GCA_963922005.1. Taxonomy (NCBI): domain Eukaryota; kingdom Viridiplantae; phylum Streptophyta; class Magnoliopsida; order Cornales; family Cornaceae; genus Cornus; species Cornus suecica. The sequence continues at coordinate 36,495,504 of OY998247.1, read as the reverse complement.
AAAAAAATTTAGTTGCATCATACCATGGGTTGGCTAGCTAAAGTATTTAGCTAGCCTCTCATGCATGGTTCGCCGTTGCGGTTTCAATATCGGTTACGGTATCGGTGTAACGAACTCGGATAATATCGGTCTCTAAAATGAGTATCGGATGAGTATCGGTGCTAAATAACGGTATCGACACTTTCTTAAAGCGTTACGAACCGGACGATACGTAACAATTTCGGACGACATGACGAACTATGCTCCCATGATGACGTGGCTGGCTATATTGCACCAATAGCCAGCCCAATATGAGAGCAACCATACCGGTTGCTCTAATACAAGGCTTAAATTGTGTATGTAAGTTTTAATTTAAGTAAAAATTATCTTCAGCACCACTCCATAAAATAAATAAAAATTCACCACCACCTCAAATAAATTTCTGGATTTTGTATTATCAATAGTGAAGAGGTTCAAATACCACCAGAAACAATGAGAGATGAAAGTGTGCATTTTCTTTCAATAAAAAAGTGAAAATTTTTAGTTGTTTGGTGGCATAACAAAACAATACAATTGGAGGAAGTCTTTCCTAATAAAGGCCACTTGACATCAACCATAAGATAATATTCATATAAGGCCTGCATAAAATCAACCAAAGGAGAAGCGACTTATTACTTTATTTATTTATTTATTTTATTATTTATAATGAAATGTCCTTCAGATTTCAGTTAGACATGTGATACATAATTTTTTATTTATCATTAAAAATTACTAGTCATTCACGAAGATGAAAATAAAATAAATATATATGAGAAAAAATTCTAAAAGTATTACTAAGAACCTAATAGCATGCATTTCTTACTTACCACATCAACTAGATCACCAAACCCTGCCAAAGCCTTCATCACCTTCACCCATTCTGAGAAACTTCAACAACAAGCAAACTAAGTTGGTCCAACCTCCAAAATGCCCCCAATTTGAAACTTCCCACTTCAAAGTCCCCTCCAACACACCCTATTCTCCCACCACTCCCTTCCCCAAAAATTGAGCTCAAACAATGGCCTCATTCTTCCAACCTAACCGTAACCTCGAAGACGATTCAATCATACTCTTCTCAGCTTCCAACTCGCCCTATCAATCCACCAGCCTTTCCTCCTCTTCCTACCACTCACCGACACCACCGCTACCTTCTCGCCAACCTAAATCAACCTACAAACTAAGTGTTAAAAACCTCTCCTACACCATAAACCGAAACAGTTCAATTCTACCTACTTTTATTTTTCGCCCGGTACACAAGCCTAAAGTCCTCAACATACTCAAATCAGTGTCTTTCGATGCGAGAAGCTCTGAAATACTTGCTGTTGTTGGCCCAAGTGGAACCGGGAAGTCTACCCTTCTGCGGATAATATCCGGGAGAGTAAGAGATAAGGACTTTGACACAAAGAGTGTGTCACTCAATGGTTGTCAAATATCAAGTCCTGCTCAGTTGAGGAGCATATGTGGATTCGTCGCGCAAGATGATAACCTTCTTCCTCTTCTAACTGTGAAAGAAACTCTCATGTTCAGTGCCAAGTTTAGGCTCAAGGAAATGAGCTCAAAAGAGAGGGAAGAGAGGGTTGAGAGCTTCATGCTAGAGCTTGGCCTTTTGCATGTTGCTCATAGTTTTGTTGGGGATGAGGATAATAGAGGCATATCTGGTGGAGAAAGAAAAAGGGTGTCAATTGGTGTGGATGTGATTCATGACCCTCCAATTTTGCTCCTTGATGAGCCTACCTCGGGGCTCGATAGCACCTCGGCTCTTCAAGTGATAGAGCTACTTTCTTCCATGGCAAAAGCAAAGCAGAGAACAATAGTGTTGTCTATTCACCAACCAAGCTATCGAATTCTTCATTACGTATCGAATTTCTTGATTCTTTCGCATGGTTGTGTTGTCCACAATGGCAGCCTTGAATTGCTAGAAGAGACCATCAATAGATTGGGATTCAAAGTACCAAGGCAACTAAATGCTTTGGAATATGCCATGGAAATAATAGGTACCCTTGAAGAGTCATACACCAAATGTTCTATATTTATCACAAATGATATGGAACCATCTTTTCACTCAATTTGGCAAGCACAAATTGGGGGTGTCCCACAAGAAAAGATGGGCCGTTCTTATTTTTGGAGTAATGTGTTTGAAATTATGGTTCTTTGCCAAAGATTTTGGAAGATTATTTACAGGACAAAGCAACTTTTCTTGGCAAGGACTATGCAAGCTCTTGTTGGAGGATTTGGATTGGGAAGTGTGTACATAAAGGTGAAGCGGGACGAAGATGGCGTTGCAGAAAGGTTAGGTTTGTTTGCTTTCAGTCTTAGCTTTCTTCTTTCTTCTACAGTCGAAGCGCTTCCAATATACCTCCAAGAGCGTCGCGTTTTGATGAAGGAGGCCTCGAGAGGAGCCTACAGAGTTTCCTCCTACATGATAGCCAACACCATTGTCTTCCTTCCCTTCTTGTTTGCGGTAGCAATTCTCTTCTCCTTCCCCATGTACTGGATCGTAGGACTCAATCCCTCGCTCTCAGCCTTTGCGTTCTTCACATTCGCGGTTTGGCTCATTGTGTTGATGGCTAGCTCTCTAGTCCTCTTCCTAAGTGCTGTCTCCCCCGATTTCATATCCGGGAATTCGCTAATTTGCACCGTTCTTGGCGCCTTCTTCCTCTTTTCAGGCTACTTCATTCCCAAGGAGATCATTCCCAAGTATTGGTTGTTCATGTACTATGTCTCTCTTTATAGATATCCATTGGATTCACTTCTCATAAATGAGTATTGGAGTGTGAGAAGTGAGTGTTTTTCTCAAGAACACCCTCTGGGTTATTCTAAGTGTTTGGTTACTGGGAATGATGTATTGAAGAGCAGAGGGCTGGACAAGGATACTAGGTGGAAGAATGTGGGGATCATGTTTGCCTTCTTTGTGTTTTATAGGGTTCTTTGCTGGATCATTTTGGCAAGAAGAGTCTCAAAAACAACAATTTAAGTGGTTCTTTTTTGGTCATTTTCTAATGTAAAATTACTTGGAAATTATGGATACGGATTAAACCAAGACTGAATGTTACATATTTTGATTTGTAATCTGACATTATATATCAATGAGACTATATATTGATAGAACTTCAAACTACATATGCAGTTGCTAATTTAGTTCTTATGCTATTTCTCAATCATTATTTTATCAAGGGAATTCAGTTTAGCAATACCCAAATTGGGTGTCTATTAGGAGTGTTTATGGATTGGATTGGACCGGATTGAAGATATTTTATGACCGATACACTAATACCGGATTCACCATTTATGGATCCAATCCAGTCCGTTTGCCCAACGAATCCAATCCAAACTAGTCTGCGATGAACTGGATTGGTTCGGATCGGATTCGCGGATTAAAAGATTAATTTTTTTCTGAGAATTGCAATAGCGATTGGTGAATGATAGAGATTGATAATATTTAGTTATAATTTTTGTTAGTTATATAACTTTATTATATTTTAAAATAGGTTAAATATTCAAAGATATTAAAAATAGTTCATATTTTTATAAGTAACTAGCTAAAAGTACGTGCAAATGCACGTGGCATAAAGCTTGACTTATATTGATGTATGAAATACACATAGCTTAAAGTTTTAACTTATATTACAACCTTGTTTGAATAATATTTCACAACACAAATGTTTTTTTAGTAATAATTATTGAAGATCATGAGTTATATTTATTTAACTATGAAATTAAAAAAAGTCATAAATTTGGGTATCCATTCATTTTCTTTATAATTGTTGTGGATACTTTAAGTCTTTAACTATACTTTTTTTTAAAAGAAAATACATGCATTGAAATAAGAAAAATGTATTAATGCATTTTAATGATAGTTCTTTGAATGTAGTTATTAAAGTCTTTATTAAATTACATTTTATTTTTAGTTTTTTTAATGAACTATATGTATAAAAATATTCTAGAGGCCTTACACTTTTATAATAGTAAATAACTAATAGAAAGTCTTCAACTGTTTCTGAGAATTGCAATAGTAATGAATGTTTTGATGTATAGGAATATTAGAAATGATTTACACTTTTATAGTAGTATGGATAAATATAGATAATTATTTAGTATAAAATAAGATATTATGATTTAGTTTAGAATAGTGTATTATTGATATGAGATATTATAATTTAATTTAAAATAATATATTATGTGATAAATTATTAATATAATATATGAAAATGTATATGAACATTACCGGACTACACTGGACTGGATTAACCGGATTATTAAAAATGCAATCCAAAACCAATCCGTAAAATACCGAATTCGGTGTTTTTGGATCCATATCCAATCCAATCCATAATAAATTCGATCCAATATGTCCGGATTAAATTGTACGGATTGAATTTTCGGATTAAATGAATTTTTGAACACCCCTAGTATCTATGCAATATATTTTGGCCAGCCACGTCAACCCAATGCTTGACTTGGCTAGCGGTGTACGTGTAGCCTTTTAGCCAATTGTTTTTTTATATTTTGTGTGAGATTGGTTATGGGTGGGACTTACTAAGAGGCTGGGGTTTATTTCACTTTACCCTAAAGAAAATGAAAAAATAGAGAAATAAAGAGGAGTAGAGATTTGTTAAAGTCTCGTCACTCTATAATAGCCATTTAGACTTTTCCATTGTTTAGTATGTTTTTGTTTAATGGGAATGGTTATAATCAAGGAATGAAAATTTTTAGGGTTTGTTTGGATGGACATGAGAGAAAAGAAAAAAAAGTGTAAAAATATTTTTGTGTATTATTTGTTTATGGCATATTCTAGACAATAACCATGTTGAGTGTTAGATATATTGTTTCGGTTTCAATGACATTGATAAGCTTCGTCAAAGGCAGAATCAAGCGTTGAAGTAATGAAGAATTCAAGTGAAGCACGAAAGTGAGCATATTGAGGCAAAATGTCTCATAGAAGGCGAAAACGACATTTTCTGAAGCCGTCACTTCAAGCAAAAAGTATCGTGAGTTCAAGAAGGTCATTTTAGTGTAGTTGCGGAGAAAAGTGATTTTAACAAAAATGTCTACGCTTTCAGTTTCAAAAAGTGGCTGGAAAACACATTTTTACGCTTTGAGGTACGCTTGAAGTGTAGACCCTGATACGCTTGAAGCGTAACTGCGACAAGTTTTTGCCAATTTTTGTCTGCGATGTCCAAATTGTTCGGGGGTTGGTTTTATGATATGACCACGACTTATATACATCAAAGTGCGTTCTATATACAATATATTCACCGTAATATAGGGTTTGGATGTGAAATTATGAGAAATGGCAAACTTAAGGTTTGGATCATCATTGCCTATAAATATTTTTAAAAATACTGTTAAACATTTTAGGACAAAACATATAAATATTCGACATCATTTCTTTCGTGATCTTGTTGAAGATGGTATAGTGTCTCTAGAGTTCATATCCACAGATTCTCAGTTAGCAGATATCTTTACAAAATCATTAGATTTTAAAAAGCATGTTAGTCTTAGGAAATCTATTGGTATGATTTATTTAGAATAAATATCTTTTATCTATTATTCTAGGAACACATTGCATTATTTTCCTAGAATTGATAGGTAATCATGCATTTGTATTATTTTTATTCATGTATGCATTTTATTTTGAAATAAATGACAATAATTTTTTTTTGAGACTGTTAAGTTTGGCTAGAGTACAAAAGTTGTCATTTTTTACTCTATTTCCACATTTACTTGTCTCATTATGCATATGTGAAGTAGAGGTATCAGTCTGACCTAAGATTTTTGGATAATCACTTGACATGATTATTTTATGTTACAAAACTTTAGTCTTAGGTGCTAGTTGATTTGGTGATGATTGTAATGTCTATTAAATCTGTTAATTTTTTCATTTAACCTGAAGTGGTATGAAGGTTCATGAGCTATGCTAGATAGGTTTATGCATGAAATATCTTTTGCATGTGTATGAATGTTATGGTGGTTCTAGAAGGAAAGGATAAAAATGAAAAAATATATATAATCATGCAAAAAACAGTTTTTCAATCCAAAAAGAAAGATAACTGATAAACATAAATTCCATGGAAGAAGCTCGGGCCCAGTTGGTCAGGACTAAAAATCCTCGCTGGAAAGTCCGTAGCTTAGAAATACAAATCTCGAAATTGAAGGAAATTGTGTGACAAAGAGAAAATATCTTTTATTTTGCCTTCTAGTTTGGATTTTGGATTGAATTATCATCATTGGTGATGGGGAGATTATCAGCTTTAGTATGTATTGTTTTCATCTTGCTGATGTGTTTTAAAATATTACTTGCAAGCGCACGAATCAATTGTAGTTTAGGTTATGCAAGAACGAGGTCGAATCAAAGGGAATGCTTTAAAGAAACTTAATTAAACTCAAATTAATCTAAAACTAAGCTAGTTTCTCAAAGTTTGTTTGTTGAAGTGATTTTTATACTAAACATGCAATAACGAAATACAAATAATTAAAACGAGATTAATCGGAAAAAAATACTAAGGTATCGAAATCCGCCACCACTAATCCATAAACTTCTAATTATTCCTTTATCAATTCCAATTTTAGAGTAGTAATTTAAAAATCAATCTTATTACTTTCTCAAGATTTAACAATAATCTAATAATGAAATAGATTTTCAAGAAATAGACTTTCCTTCGTTTTAAAGTGTAAAATTCTAAACATCCTATGTATGCAATTTCATGGATCACATAAGATCAAAGATTTTTACTTATAAACTCATCAAATACAAGCTTGATTAATTGTGATAATAATTCTTAACTACTATAAATACATGATATTTATAGTGAAATTAATTTAAAACAATTAATACTATGAAGCAAAAATTATAAGCATTTAAAGCATACACATGGAAATTGACAAAATACTAAAAGGAATTTATTTCATAAATGGTGGTTTCATTCTCAACCTTAGTTGAGGATTTAGTTACACATGCTTAAAATAAAATAACAAAGTAAGAACAATAGAACTCGAAATTGAAGATGAATTTTTCTCCTCTTTGGTGTCCTCATTGCTCTCCGCATTCTTCTTCCTCAAAATGTATCTATATTTATAGATAAATATTGGAATCAAATTACAACTTGTAAAGAGAAATGAAATATTCTTTTCTTTTCTTTTTCTTTGAATATACATAATTTTCCATCACATTTTGTTCTTTCTCCATGTGCATTTGAATCTTCCAACTTTCATCCATGTGCATTTGATTCATTTCTCAATTTACACCTATAAATGAAAGACACACATGTAGATGTAATTTAATGACATTGAAAATGATTTATTCAATAATTTTATTACATAAATTAAGTTTTGTGCATTTATCATTATTACACTTCTATATTAGTTAAAATAAATAGTTTTACCTACTAACAAATATACATTTGAGGATAAAATATGTATGTAAAATGGACTTATCACTTGCCTTAGTGCTTACACATGAGAATTTATATATATATATATATATTTGCAAAACTTGACTTGTGCATTCTTGAGTCTATAAAGTATGTATGTTAATTTTCTTTTATAACCATGTGTATAATGATCGAGTTAAATATGAGAATATAATGTGTTAATGATTGACTTTGTGTCTCTACTGTCTTGCTCACAGATTTATAAAAACAAAAATATTTTTTATTTTTATTCATGACATTTTGGATTTATACATTAGTAGTAGGGTCATGCATAGTAGAGATTTTTGTTGCACTGAGAATTTGGATATAATTTGATAGAGTTCTGTATCATGGTGTTTTTTTCTTTGAGTACTTCATTGCATCTCTCTACATTGTTGTTATGGTATATACTAACTTTGCTTGACATTTCAGTGACAAAAAGGGGGAGAAGTATTAAGTGAGGGGGAGAGATTGTTTGATTAAGAGGGAGAATATTTAGCAAGTAAGAGTTTACTCTCAAGGGGTGAATGATGATCATTATGTGTGCATTGTTGTTATGATTTTCTGATGATCATTATGATGGTTTATATATGTTTTCCACACATGCGTTTAATGGTTTGTTCAGTGTTGTGATTACATGATTAGTCGTCATGAAAGCAAAGTGACATTTTATATCTATGTTTGTTGGTGTGTGTTCATAGGTATAGATGATATGTTATTATTTGTGAGGATATATTGTAAAACATGGTTTTTTCTCTAAAATGTCAAGGGGGAGATTGTAAGAACATTTTTGTGTATTGTTTGTTTATGACATGTTCTAGACAATAACATTGTTGAGTGTTAGATATGTTGGTTTGGTTTCAATGACATTGATAAGCTTCATCAAAGGCAGAGTCAAGCGTTCAAGTAAAGAAGAATTCAAATGAAACACAAAAGTGAGCATATTGAGGTCAAATGTCTCATGGAGGGCGAAAACGATTTTTTCCGAAGCCGTCACTTCAAGTAAAAAGTATCGTGGGTTCAAGAGGGTCATTTTTACACAATTACGGAGAAAAGTGGTTTTAACAAAAATGCCCACGCTTAAGCCTACACTTTCAGTTTCAAAAAGTGGTTGGAAAACACATTTTTATGCTTGGAGGTACGCTGGGTCCTACACTTGAAGCGTAGGCCCCCTACACTTGAAGCGTGAACCCTGCTACGCTTCAAGCGTAGCTGCGACAAGTTTTTGCCATTTTTTGTCTGTTATGTCCAAATTGTTCGGGGGTTGGTTTTATGATATGACCATGACTTATATACATCAAAGTGCATTCTATATACAATATATTCACCATAATATATGGTTTGGATGTGAAATTACGAGAAATGACAAATCTAGGGTTTGGATCATCATCGCCTATAAATATTAAAGGTCTGAACATGAGGAGGTACGTTTTGAAGAATTCTCTGCAAGTTTTCTACTACTTCTTCTTCTTCTACAGATATATACATATGGTGAGAGAATATTATTGAGTGATTAGAGATACACAAGTTCTCTCTTATTTTGGACGTCTTCAATCGTGTTTCTACATCGACGATTTCTATGCATGATTGAATGGTTTAGTTGTTGAAAAATTCACACACCATTTATTGCAACGAGGATGCGTTGATTCGTTGAAGAACGGAGCCGTCTATGTACGGAGATCGAAACAGGAGGTTTCGTGGTGATTTTGATTTGTTGAGAAACAGAGTCGTCAAAGTACGGAGATCGGAGTGAGAGCTTCGTGGAGCGCGAGTGGATCTAGACTTTCAGACGTCGAGTGAAGAATAACAAATTACAGCAGTTGTATGTTCTGTTTTCATAGATTTTGTACAAATTTTATGATTCATAGTACATCGATACCCAAGTGTATCTGTGGTTTTTACTTGTAGTCTTTCCAAGGTTTTTCACGTAAAAATCTCTATGTCTTCTCATGATTTGATTTTCTGCACTTATATTCGTATTTGCATGATTGATCTGTTTTGATAATTGAATTGAGAATTAGGGTTTGTGACTGATTAAAATTGAATTTTCCCTAAATAATTTTAATTGTTCATAAAATCGACAAAAAACCCATTCACCCCCCCCCCCCCCCCCCCCCTTCTCGGCTATTTTCACTATCGTCTAGGTAATTTCATAAATGATAATATTAGTTATGACGGAAAAGAAAAGAAATGATAACACTATTTTAAATTTATGTTTGGATAGATTATTAAATAAAAGAAATGATATCATTTTTGTTTGGATACGACAAATGAGAGAAAAGAAAAGAAAGGATAATAATTAAATTACTAGTATACCATTTAGTTAATAAAATTGTTCTTTTAATTATAGATGATAGTTTTGTCATTTTAATACTTAAAGTTGTTATCCTTTCTTTTCTTTTCAAATCTTCTCATTTTTAGAGGGATAACACCAAAGGGTTCTGTAGTTATAGGCTTATCCTTTTAAATCATTTCTTTTCTCTTTAAGATGTCAACCCAAACACATATAACACTATCATTTCTTTTCTTTTCTCTCAAATCCTTTCAAATCTCTCCTACCAAATGAAGAATGCTTTTAAAAAATAAAATTAAAAAAATAACTCTTTCACATTTAACTAAACAAACTACCCTCACCACATTGTCACCAACTTCTACCACCGCGACTGTCATCACCTTCTGCCGCCTCCACCACCACCACCACCACCACCACCACCACAACCTCCATTAATTGTTTGCCACTAGTACTATCGCCGTTACCTTTCACCATTTTTTTGTAAAACAATTATGAAATAATATTATTTGATTAAAATTATATATATATCACTAATAGCGGTATTTTTTAGATTTTTTTTCTTTTAAATTCATTTATTCCCAAAGTGTTTCACATATATTTATAATCAAACATGAGAATGAGAATGGTTATTCCATTCCATTTTCACTTGTATTTTATTTCATTCATATGTACCAAACATAACCTCAATGTGACTATTGCCATACCGGCCCTGATTATACATGTAGCCAGTCGCTTGGCCAACATTTGGGTAGGATCCATTATTGAAACGAGTCTTCAAAGGCCTAACTTGTTGGTGTAGAAGGCATACACTCATGCGCACCGTGGCATTGTTTTTCCCTGATTATGAGGGCTCTATTTTGACTCTACAAGTGGACTAGGATTTCTTGGAAGACCCTAATTTGGGTCCAAAATATAATATAAACATATGAGGTTGGTGAATTGAGAGAAATTTTTGGTGTTAGAGTCTGACTCATTTTCTTGTGTGAAAAGTAAATTTGGGCAACAAATATATTTATTTGACTGAAGTTTGTTATATTTGGTGATTCATTTATTAAGGGGGAATATGACTTTGCCACCAAGCAATCTTTAATTAGATAAGAGATCAATTCCTAGTTAGATTGATTGTCTTGGTCACCACTTCATCATCTCCTATAAATATAGGTCTAAGTTACTGTATTCTGGGTACCAGAGTGTGAACCAGAATATACCGGTAATTGTGTGGGCACAAATAGAGAGAGAATAGGGAGAAATATATATTAGTATTATTCTTAGTGTAAGTGAAACACCGGTGATGGTGAACATTACACGTGTGAGTGAAATACTATTTGAGTTGTTGATCTGCTGATCATCATATTATAATCCTCTCATTGATAGTGATTATTGGTGTTCTCCGTGGACGTAGACTGATTTGACCAAACCATGTATATCTTTGTGTCAATTGTGTTGATGTGTGTTTGTGTGCGATTTTTGATTTGCAGGTACACACGGCTTCGAATAGAGAGGGTGTGAAAATCCTAACATTTGGATCATTAAAGAATTTCAAGAGTTCGTAGAAAATTACTAAAGATTTCAAGTAGTAGATTAAAAAGATGCTATCCTCTATGAAGGTGATATGTTCGTCCACCATGAGTGGTTAATTGCATTATTAGAGATTGACAGAGTCCCAAGACTCCCAACCAAGTAATATATGTTTAATTTGTATTCAAATAAGGGGATTTAGAACACATATATATTGATTCCACAATTGTGAGGATGATGCAATAATTATGTGAATGATTAAACTTAATTAATTTTTAATAAATATTGATGTTGATTCTTATCTTATCTTATCTTAGAAAGGATTACTCAATGTTTTGCTCAACTCATTTATTTATTTTGTGATGAATGTGACGAGTGTGTATTGGTGCTTTCATGGACATGTTGGCCACAACTCATTTATTTATTTTGTGATGAATGTGACGAGTGTGTATTGGTGCTTTCATGGACATGTTGGCCATAAAATGTCCATGGTGCTATCTATGAAATGATTTAAATACCCTTATATATTAAATTATTATTTTTTTTGTTCCTAACTTATAAATGTAATTTTACCTTTATACCTTTAGCCAAACAACGCAGTAAATTGCTAACTTCAAGCTTTTCCATTTAAAATTCAAAGACTTTTTTTTACCCAAAAATAAATATTTTTTAAATTTTAAAACTTAAATCTATTAATATATAACAATTTTCAAATTTCTACGACTGTCTGAGGTTTTCGGAAATTCTATAAGGAGAAATAAAATAAACAAATGTAAGATGCAGCTAAATTTACATTAAAATTGAAAATCAAATCTGGAACATGTATACATGTATATATAGGTGTATATACACAGGCACAAGCTCTTCATCTTATCTCCGCTGGTCAAGCCTCTTCTCTAACCTATTGACCTTGTCCTCAAAATAAATAATCACTACATATATATAGGGATATATATAGACATGCACAAACACAGTGGCTTGGAAGAAGGAGGTGAAAATGGGTTACCCAGATGCAGGAGTAGTAAAAATTGGTAAATGGAATTGATGATAACCATGAAATTTGGTAAATGGAATTGTTAAATTTGATTCCTTTCAAAATATTACTTATCATATCAGAAGGGGAAGTAACAAAAACAAGAAGAATAAAGATCATTTAGCCGGTAGGGGAGGTAATGGCGAAGGATAGCGGAGGGTGATGGCACAACTGTTGAGACTTACAAATGGTGAAGAAGGGGAACTGATTATCTATATATATATACAAAATTATATACACATTTATACCAAATAATATACATGTATATACAGACGTATATATATATATATATATATATCAAAAGAAGCCCTCCGCTGCCCGCTTATCCCTCTCCTACAGCGCCGCCGCAGCCCCCCCACGGCCAGCCTTCATCCACTACCACTTTCCCTTCTCACCGCGGACGCTGTACCACTTCTCCCCCTTGTTCTCCCCATCCAACCGCTCGTCACCAGCTTTGACACTGTCATATCCCTCAACAAATTTCAGATCTCAATATTTTTGCACAAATTCAAAACCCTAACCCTAGCCCCCTTGCCCTAACTCTCCAAACTCTCTCAAAACTCAGATATAGGGTTGGAAAGATGCCAAGGGTAAAACATTCTTCAGAAAAAAATATTTTCTAAACCTTTTTCAATATTATATTAAGGGGGCAAAGTGGCAACTTCACAGACAAACATTAATTAAGTTAATGGACGTCAGGGGTTCGTGTGGGAATATATAATTTTAAGGGAGTCCGTGTGGGAATATATAATTTTAAGGGAGTCCGTGTGGGAATATGGCAAACCTAAGGAAGTGTTTGTGGGAATAACCCGTGAAAATAAATATGTGTGTGAAGTTTTGAATTATTAATTGTATTATTGAAAGAGGAAAAAAAAAGTAAAAAAAATAAATACAAAAAATGGATTATTATAAGACAAGGGGGCAAAATGATTAATGTTTTGAGTAAAACATATCAATGGGGGTAATTCGCTAGCTTTTTCAAAGGTGAGTGTAGTGATTTGGAGCTAAAAATAACACATGGAATATTTTGCAACTTTTAAAAAGCACAAGGGAGTAATTTTCTATCTTTTACAAAGGTGAAGGTAATAATTTGGAGCTAAAATAGCACAGGAGATATTTTACAAATTTTGAAAAACATAGGGGATTATTATGCACTTTTGCCTAGATTATATTTGACCTAACTGTGTCGTTATGATTTTATTCTCTTTTTCTTAGGCTTTGGAAAGAAAAAGAAAAGAAAGGATAATAGAGTTTGTGTTTGGGTTGACATTTTGAAAAGATTTGGAGGGATAGGTTATTACTCCAAAATTCTTAATTGCTATCCATCCCAAAATGAGAAGATTTGGAGAGAAAATGATAGTAATTTAAGTAATATTTTTATAGTGACAAAAATACCCTCTATAATTAAAAGAATAATTTTATTAATTAAAGGATATAACAGTAATTTAGTTATTGTCCTTTCTTTTCTTTTCTTTTCTCCATTTTATCTAAACAAGAATGTTATCATTTTTTTTTTATTTTCCTTCATAATCTATCCAATCATGAATTTAAAATATTGCAATTATTTTATTTCATTTTTTTTTCATAACTAATATTATCATTTCTTTTATTTTTTCTCATAGTTACGTAAACGAAGCCTAAATCTTCATATTTCCGGTCGCAGTTTTGGTTTTTCGGTTCTTCGTCACCTGGTTCCCCGATATTGGTGTATCAGGTCTTCTCGAATGGTTACTGGGCCTGATGGTCTTCTTGTTCCTTGGGCTAGGCTGGTTTTAGCCCCCACAAAATACATTGTCAGTATAAAAATCATTCAACAATTTGAGCCCGCCAAGTTAAAAAGGAAGGTTAATTAATAAATTAAGTGAATTTGAGATAATAATGAAATTGCAAATTAATTAGTAACGTTTGGAATTATTAATTTAGCTACCCTTAAAAAATGCTAAAGCTTATGTAATTATTAAAGTAAAGTATCACATTTGAGTGCCACGTATATCCATTTTAATAAATGATACAGCACAGTTAATAAGATGAAAAACTATGTGAAGACTATTTGAATTATCCGGAGGAGCGTAATAGTTAAGGCCCCGTTCGTTTGTTTATTGGTTATGATCTTATTTTTTTGGTCTGGTCATAATTTTTTGAGACTAGATCATGTTTATTTTGCATTGGTCTCAAAAAATATAACCAGACCAAAATGACCTTTTTTACGACCATAATTTTTGTTGGTTCTATTTGGTCTGGTTACAAAATCTATCCAAAATCAAACCAAAATATCCTCCAATAATTGAATCACATCTAACCAATATCTAAACCAAAACACAAAAATAAAATAATAAAATAATGAATAATAAAAAATAAAAAATAAAGGGTTAACTTCATTTACACCCCCTGAGGTTTGTCCTATCATCATTTTGACCCCCTCAGGTTTGCATATCTTCATTTACACCCCCTCCCATTAGTTTTCATTTGATTTTGGTCAAAATATTAGTGAAATGTCGAAATTACCCTTCAAGTAAAACCTGATTTAAAACCAGAATGGGGATTGACTTGTACCCAAACACTCCTTATAACCCTAGATATAAAAGCCACACTTGAACTCTTTTTAGGGTTCAAACGAGCCACCACGAACGCTTCACTCTCAACCGGTCACTCTCTCTTTTCAACCCTCTCTCTGCAACACACGACCGATCACTCTTCTCTCTCAACCTTCTCTCTACAACACACGACCGGTCACTCTCTCTCTTCAACCCTCTTCTGCAATGCACGAACCGTGCGTCACTCTCTCAACTCTCTCTCTCTCTCTCTCTTCAACACTCTCTTCGAAACCTGACTGTATCTACCAAAACGTTACCCTAGTTCACCCAACATCGTGAAATGCCCTAATGAAGGCTCATATTGAGTTCGTTGGAGGTTGATTGAATCATTTCTTGTCACCGATTCAAGCTTTGTTCGTCTGGATCTGCAATAACATCACTAATCATTGTTCATCTTGGATGCGAGTGATTTAGAAGCAAAGAGGTATGTCGATACACCATCGATGTTAGTTAAATTTGGGAGTTTTGCCCAAATTTTTGCAATTCGTGAGTTAAATTTGGGGGTTTTAGAAGCAAAGAGGTATATATATATATATATATATATATAGATACCTTCGTTTCAAGACATAAGGAGTGATCTTGCCCGATGAATCATGAGCTGCCCAGCCCTCAACTGTCTGTGTGTGATTTGGGGTTGTTTGGGCCATATGTATGTGTGTGTGTAAGAGAGTAGGGGATGACAATGACAATGGTGCCTATCTTGTTTTATATATAGAGCAGAAATGGCGGTGTAGTAGATTGTAAAATGAATACTCTGGTCACGAGTTGTTGGAGTGTTTCATAATGTCAGTACTTGAGTGGTTGGCATAATGGCTATGGGGAAGTCATTTTTAATTGGATAATGTGAGATGTCTAGAGATTCAATATTAGCCTCAATTCAGTATACTATGTATATTGCAATTGCGTTTACACTTTTATTGATATATAGATTGATACATATATATATATATATGCTATATATATTGCAATGTTTAGAATGATTTAGTAATCTGTTTTTTTTGTTTTTGTTTTTGAAGTCTCAAACTGGTTCTAATGTGGCTGGAACCAGTAGGCCTGCCAGAGTAGAATGAAGGCATGAAGAAGGTTTTTTTGGTTTTTTGAAATCTCAAATTGGTTCCTAACTTTTTGATTTGTTCACAACTTTTGGGGGGTACATGATAGTAGGGCTGGCAATTGGTTTTTTTGGTGGGTATATGCTAACTTGGATTTTCATACTTTGGTTGGTAAAGTTGAAAATTGACCAATTTTTTTGGGGGTACATGATGCTGCGAACAAATATGGACATTTGGTTTTTGTGATGCATTGATCTGAATTTGAGATATGTAACAGATATTTAAACTTTCAGTTGCAAATGTTGAATGTTTGTATTGTGATGTATTGTATTTAAACATCACAGTTGTTTGTGATGCTTTGATCCGAATTGTGATGCAGATATTTTGTGATGCTTTGATCCGAATTGTTTGTATTGTATTTAAACTTTCTGTTGCAACTTTTTTGATGTTTTTCGATTTCAGTAATTTTGACAATAGCAATATTTTGTAGTCTTGAGACATGAGCAAATTTGGGGAGAGAGAACTGAGCAGAGGGGTAAAATGAGTGTGTGAAAAATGGTTTTGTTTTACAAAATACAAATTTTTTTAAAGCCAAAATAATTTAAAAAATATTTCAATTTTAAATTTTTTTTATTATATTAGGTCAAATTGAAAAATTAAAGTATAAAAATGGTGGCAAAAATGAAAAAATTGGCGCCAAAAAATCATGAGCTAAATT
Source organism: Cornus suecica (assembly GCA_963922005.1). Lineage (NCBI taxonomy): Eukaryota > Viridiplantae > Streptophyta > Magnoliopsida > Cornales > Cornaceae > Cornus > Cornus suecica. The sequence goes on along the minus strand of OY998247.1, from coordinate 36,478,869 downwards.
ATTTAAAGAGGGGGTGAAATTGATATATAAAAGTAAGCCATTGCTATCCTTGCAATTATTGATATAAAATTGATATAAAATTGATATATAATAGAAATTATTGGAAGGGGTTAAACTGATAAACTAAAGCAGGGGGTGTAAATGAGTTGAGTTAGGTAAAGCAGGGGGTGTAAATGAAGATATGCAAACTTGAGGGGTCAAAGTGATGATAGGACAAACCTCAGGGGGTGTAAATGAAGTTAACCCAAAAATAAATACAATAATAAATAAATGAATAAATAATAATATAAACAATAATATAATAAAATATATTTATAAATTAATAAAAATAAATGAATAAATAAAAATATATATATTTATGAATTAAATAATAATGTAAATAATAAATTAATAAAAATAAATGAATAAATATAAATATAAATAAAATAAAATATATTTCTGAATAAAATAATAATATAAATGATAAATTAAATAAAATATATTTAAAAATTAATATAAATAAATGAATAAAAAAAATAATGAATAATAATATATTTTTATAATAAATATATATAATAATAAATAATGAATTAATAAAATATATTTATAAATTAATTAAACAAATAAATAAATAATAATAAATGATAAATTAATAATATAAATAATAAATTAAATAAAGTATATTTATAAATAAAATAAAAATAATTAATAATAAACAAAATGAATTAAATAATACATAAATAAATAATAAATAAATAAATAATAAGCAAAATGAATTAAATAATTCAAAAATAATAATAAATGATTAAATATAATAATAAATAAATAATAAATGAATAAAATATATTTATAAATTAATTAAAATAAACGAATAAATAATAATATAAATAATAAATTCAATGAATTATATTTATAAAAAAATGAATAATAAACAAAATGAAATAAATAATACATAATAATAATTAATAAATTAAATGAATTAAATAATAAACAAAATAAATAAAATTAAATGACTTAAATAATACATAAAAATAATAAAAAATAAATAAATATAATAATAAATAATAATATAAATAATAAATAAAAAAATATATTTAGAGACAAATCAAAATAAATGAATAAATAGTAATAAATAATAAACAAAATCAATTAAATTAAATATAAAAATAAGAGTATATAAAAAATAATAAGAAAAATGAATTAAATAATACATAAAAATAATAATAATTAATTAAATAATAAGGAAAATGAATTAAATAATACATTAAAGTAATGATAAATGAATAAATATAAAAATAAAAATGAATAAATGAATAAATAATAAATGAATAAAATATATTTATAAATTAATTAAAATAAACGAATAAATAATAATATAAATAATAAATTAAATGAATTATATTTATAAAAAAATGAATAATATACAAAATTAATTAAATAATACATAATAATAATTAATAAATTAAATGAATTAAATAATAAACAACGAAATGAAATAAAATGAATTAAATAATACATAAAAATAATAATAAATAAATACAATAATAAATAATAAAATATATTTATAAACAAATAAAAATAAATGAATAAATAATAATAAATAATAAACAAAATAAATTAAATAATATATATAAAAAATATATATATATTATAATAAATAATAAATAAATAGTAAACAGTAAATAATAAATAATAATTTTTTTGAAAAACCAAAATATCAGAGTGTATTATTTACTTGTTATCGACAGTTGAAGTTGTTATGTAATATTAGTGTGTGATTTGTGAAATTTGTGTTATCGTAATTTTTGTATAATAAAAAATGTGGCTTATATAAACCTATTTGTTGTTATATTTGATAATTGGAATGTAATAATCATATTCTAAGAAATTTTTACAAAACCAATATAACATTATTATGTAAGAAATACATAATAAAAATCAATCAAAAAGACTTTAACAAATGTGTACAAATTAAATGTGTGGGTTTTAAGGTTATTACATCATATAAAGTATATTCAATATTTTTACACTTTACTAGAAATTTAAGACCAGACCAATTTGTCAAACATGGTCTGGTTCAAAGAAGTTTGGAACCAGACAGTTTGTCAAACATGGTCTGGTTCTAATTTCCTCAGACCAAGATTATCAGACCAAACCGCTTACCAAACAGAATTTCAGAACATCACCCAGACCGGTTACCAAACGGGGCCTAAATGAACAACTAAAGTGTGCAAGTGTTGAATGACTATTTTAATTATATTTTTTATTTCAAAATTTGAGATAAATGTTTAGAGATATTTAAACATAGCCTATCCTAAAGTCTCTTTTCTAACTTATCATTATTTCCCTATCAAGAAAATATATGAAGTTTTAGATTTATAATAATAACTATTCATTGTTGTAATTATATCTAATTTGTGAGTGCATTTTGAAATTAGTGTGTATTTTATTTGAAATTTTAACTTAGAGTGTGTAAATACCAAAAAATGCACAACACAAGAATGGAATCTTTATTTATGTTTTACTTCATTTATATACATTCCCTTTTTGGGCTTCGAGCCCATTAGGGAAACACTACTTCGCTTACATCATTATTATATCATTATTTATGTTTTCAAGGAATTATAAGCTGAAATGGGCCTAATCTTTGGGCATTCGATAACCTTGTTGGGCTATTAACCTGATGGGCTTCTGTGGGCTCGGATATTTTCACACTTACACATGCCCTCTTCTTGGTTGTGGGCTTTCAGGTAGTCAGGGCCATTATCGAGAAGGTAAAGTGGGGGAATATAGATACATTACCCCTGTCAGGGGTGACGTAACAGGTTCATTTAATACGTCGGTTGTGTCATCATTAATCATTCCAAATTCATGGCTCAGGTAGCCTCGATTTGTGAGACGGGGCTGAGGAGGCGGCGTCATGCTTCGTTTCATGTGAGCATGACCCTTCGCATACTTCAGTGACCTCTATAAATACCCAGGGTCCATTTGCATTTGCCAAATACTCCTTGCATTTCCAAGCTCTTGGCTCTTAGAAACTCTCTGCAACTTGGGTTCTCCTATTGTTACTATCAGAACCTGTTCATTTCTCAGGGAAACTCACGAAATCTCATTGGGATTCATCTTAGAGTAAGTTCTTTCTTCCAACTCTCCTACCTTTCTGTCAATATGTCTAATAACGATGAAACTCGGTCGGGTAGTGACCGTCTCCCCTCTTCTGTAGATCCCGATGCCTCCTTTAGTTCTCCATCGGTAGAGGTGGTTAGGAGAGTCAGATCTAGTCCTCCTGAGGTTAACCAAAATGCTATTGTGGGTGGGGATCCGGCTGTAGGAAGATCGGGAGATCAATTTTATGCCGATCCCCTTCCCCCTGCATAGAGGGTAGATACGGTGCTGAAGAGATTAAGGGTCAAGTGTAGGATACCCGATGGGGTGATAGTTAAGAATTATCTCAGAAAGTACGAATTCAGGACAGGGGAGACAGTTAGGGATGATCAGATCTTGCTATCAGCTTTTCATCTTCAGGTTCTTAGATTCCCGATCCATCCTTTCTTTCTTTATATCATGTCTACCCTGGGTCTGGCTCCGCTTCAAGTGGGGCCCAATTTCTTCAGGATCGTGGCTATGGTCATGATGATTAATCGGGAGATGGGTCTTGATCTGGCTCTGGCTGAGCTCCTTTTCTGTTATAAGATACAGGACCAGAAGGACTGTAGGGGTCGGTACGATATCTTTCCTTTAAGTGGGAGAAAGATGTGCGATGGTATTGAGAATTCTAATAAGGGGTGGAAGGAAAGAATGGTCCTGGTAAGCAAGAATTGGAGGCTTCCCGGCTCAACCAGATTCGTAGTCCCTAGTGAATTTGACAAACCTTTATTCCCTTCCTTCAAGCCTTATCATAGAGGGTCGTGCTATTGCGAACGGTGCAATGATAAGTTGGGTCATCATGTGCTAGAGTTTCTGGGAGCGCCCGACCGATTTAAAACTCCAAAATACATCCCGTCTCGATTTGATATCCTTAAGTCTAAAATTTAGGGGCAACCCTAGAGGATGTGTGGCAGTTACCTGAGGAGTTCTAATTTGCATGCACTAACATCAGAAGGTCAAAATACCATGCTGAGGATCCCGCCATCCGTTCTTAAGAAGAAGGTCAAAAGAGTACCGAGCCCTCAAAGAAACCCTTCGGTACTGGAGGAAGCCCAAAGCGATCAGCGGTCCCAAGTTATTCAAACTCCTCCCTCTCGGACAATCCCTCCACCAACAATGGGAAATATTCCAGTTATCCCACCTCCTCATTCGGGATAGGGTATTACCGAATCGCCCATTGTCCCTTCTTCGGGGGAAATCCCCGTTCCTGGGTCCCAACCAGTTGATGAAGAGGCCAGTCTAGTGGGGACTCAATGTCCCCAATCTGAGGAAGATGTTCCCGATCGATCGGTTAGGCCCCGTCTGACTATAGCGTCGTCACCAAGCGTAGTGGCAGAGTCTGGGGCTGCGTCCGGGAAGGAGCAACTTGTCCCATGGGCACTAAAGATAACGCTTCCGAGTTGTGACTTCTTGGTCGCAGGACATGAAACAATTGATAATGATGTAGCCCTTTAGGCAATGGGTCTCTAAATCTGGACCCCTGCAGACAAGAAGAAGCTGACATAGATCGATCGGGCAGAGTTGGCCATGACCGATCTGGAGATTGCCATGAAGGTGCGTTTTTGATATGTTGTTTCTTCAGTCATAATTTTTATTTATTTATTTTATTCATTGATCTGGCTAACACTTGCATCCTTTGGCAGATGCTCTACCTGACCCAAGCTTATAATGCAAAGATGGAGGAGGATACTAGGTTGCTCAGCAAATCTTCAGAGCTCCTGAGATTGAAGGAGGATGCAAGGAAAAAGGTGGCCACACTGCTATCGATATCTAATGATAAGCTAGAGGTTCAGACCATAAGGGAAATCTCTTCGGAGCAAATACTTCAGGTGGCCCAAGAGAAGATCAAGGAGATGGCGGCAGTTCATCCGGCCCTAGCTGCTCAAGTCAAGGGCCTAAAGACAGAGAATGAGGGCTTGAAGGCCTCCAAATAGAAGCTCCTGGAGGAGAAGGTTGAAACCGAGAATCTCCTGGCAGTGGAGAGGTCAATAGTGGAGATGTGTCACCGGGGTGGTAATCAGATGTATAAGCGTCTTTGCGAAACTACCCAGTACCGGATCGGGTTTGGTTGGAGGACCTGTTTCCAGGACATACAGAAACCTGTTGAGGAGAGGGAATTTGCCTCAGTGGAGGAGTTGGATGAGTCTCTGGGCATTGCTCCGCCGTATGATGATCCGGTTGGAGGTCTGGATGACGTTCGTTTTTATGAGTTCCTTACCAAACCTCTTTTGGGGCATTTTTCCAATTCTGTTCCTTCAGTGCTACCTGCTCCGGATGTGGCAATTATTCCTGTGAGTTCAAATGCGGCGGGCACTGACTCTAGCACTTAAATGGTGAATTCTACCGGGCTTCCTTCTAGTTTTTAGGATAACATAATGTAGAATTTTTCAATTGTAGAACATTTGTAAGCCTTGACCATCAGGGTCAATCTTTTTGAATGAAAATCATGGTTCCTTTCCAATTGACTTCTATTGTATATAAATATATATATATATATATATATATATATACTACACATTTTGATCTCTTTTGGATCAGTGTTGTGTTTTTCGGGCACTTCAGGCCATGCGACAGACATGACAACACTTGGTTTATTTTTTACAAAATTTGTGATCTCTTCTGGATCAGTGTTGTGTCTTTCGGGCACTTCAGGCCATGCGACATACATGACAACACTTGGTTTATTTTTGCAAAATTTTTGATTTCTTCTGGATTAGTGTTGTGTCTTTCGGGCACTTCAGGCCATGCGACATACATGACAACACTTGGTTTATTTTTGCAAATTTTTTGCTCTCTTCTAGATCAGTGTTGTGCCTTTCGGTCATATTTGGCTATGCGACAGAGATGAAAACACTTGGTTTATTTTTGCAAAATTTTTGATCTCTTCTGGATCAGTGTTGTGTCTTTCGGGCTCTTCAGGCCATGCGACAGATATAACAACACTTGGTTTATTTTTTGCAAAATTTTTGATCTCTTCTGGATCAGTGTAGTGTCTTTCGAGCTTTTCAGGCCATGCGACAGACATGACAACACTTGGTTTATTTTTGCAAAATTTTTGATCTCTTCTGGATCAGTGTTGTGTCTTTCGGGCACTTCAGGCCATGCGACATACATAACAACACTTGGTTTATTTTTGCAAAATTTGTGATCTCTTCTGGATTAGTGTTGTATATTTCGGGCACTTCAGGCCATTCGACAAACATGACAACACTTGGTTTATTTTTTTTGCATCAGTAGATATTTATAAGCTATTTTTGCCATACAAATGATTTTACTGATGATCTGGCTCGGGGTCTTTTTACAAAAATGATCAGAGTAAAAGTAAACTCAAAAGTGACCAAATTAAAAATAAACTGGGCTTGTTATGGGTAGTACCTCTTCAGCCGAGAGGCGTTCTGGGAGTTTGGTTCCATTCCACCGTCACTGTTCCTTCGGACACGGTATGCTCCACGCCCGATGACTTCGGTGATAGTGTACGGGCCCTTCCGGGGCTCTCTGAGCTTGCCCATGAGTCCAATCTTTCGCCTGAGGACCATGTCACCGACCTGGAACTCCCTTCTTTTAACTTTTTGATTGAAGTGGTTTCGAACGCGCTATTTGTAGGTGGCCAGCCTAATACCAGCAGCCTCCCTTATTTCATCTATCAGATCAAGGTCGTGTGCCAGGTGCTGGTTATTCGGGCCTTCCACCTAGGCCTGGCTCCGAAGGGTTGGAACCCTGACCTCCGTTGGGATAACAGCCTCAGTGCCGAATGCCATGGCAAAGGGGCTCTCACCGGTAGGCTGCCTGGGGGTCGTTCTATATGACCAGAGCACTTCAGGAAGCTTCTCGAGCTAGGCTCCTTTTGCTTCATCGAGTTTTTTGGCCAAGGTGGCGAATATGGTTCGATTGGTTCTTTCGGGCTGTCTATTCCCCTACGGGTACCTGATAGAGGATGTATTCTGATTGATACCATGCTCGGCAAAAAACGCTCTCACTTCCTTATTGTTAAGATTTGTTCCATTATCCATCATAATTGTCCTTGGTAGCCCGAATCTGCATATTATGTGGGTCCAAATAAACTTGATGATGTGGCTACCTTTGATGGCGGGGTAGGCTTCAGTTTCCACCCATTTGGTGAAGTAATTAGTGGCCAGGAGGACATAGGAATTTGATCGAATTGCCTTCGGGAGAGGTCCTACGATATCCATTCCCCATCGGGCGAAGGGATGTAGGACTATGGTCGGGTGTAGGAACTCCTACGGTCGATGGATAGCATCCCCGTGCATCTGGCATGGCTTGCACCTTCGGACATAGTCCTCGGCATCCTGTGACAGATAGGGCCAAAAGTATCCTTGGGAGAGTATTTTGTGGGCAAGGGACCTTCCTCCGGAGTGGTTCCCGCAAGATCCACTGTGGATCTCCTGCATCACTGCTCTTTATTCTAAGGGCATAATGCACTTCAAATAAGGACCCGAGAAGGAATTTCGATAGAGATGCCCGTTTATGACATAATATCGAGCTGAATTCCTCCTGATCCTGTGAGCTTTAGCTTTGTTCTTCGGGAGTGTCCCATTTCTCAGGTAATTCATCAAGGGATCCATCCAGCTGGGCTCCCATGGAATAAGCATCACTTGTACTGGGCCTTGAATACTTGTCCTGGTTATAAAATCTACCAACACAACCCGGGTGAGGTCCTCTCCCACTGAGGATGCCTGACCGACTAGGTGGTCAGCTATAGAGTTTTCGCTTCTCGGGATTTGAGTGAAAGTTATTTTTTGGAAACTTTTTGTTTCCTTCAGCGCAAGTGCCTGGTAAGACTCCATTTTCGGGTCTTTTGCCTCGTATTCCCCTTTAATTTGTCAAATTACTAGCTAAGAGTTGTTGTGCACTGCTAGGGCCTGAATCTGGAGGCTACGGGCTAACCTCAAACCAGATATGATCGCTTCATACTCTGCCTCATTGTTTGTGGCTGGGAACTGTAGTTGTACTGACATGTAGAGGTGTATCCTATCGGGTGTCTGGATCTCAAAACTGATTCCTGATCCGACAGAACTTGTTGATCCATCCACGAAAAGCTTCCAACTGTCTGGTTCAGTCTGTTGGTCGGGTTCTTCAGTTTCATCTTCAAGTAAGAAATCTGCCACCGCCTGTCCTTTGATGGAAACCCGGGGTATGTAAGTTATGTCATATATTCCTAATTCGATTGCCCATTTGGAGATTCTGCCCGAAAGATCAAGTTTTGACATAATAACCCGAATAGGCGTGGAGGTCGGGACAATGATTGGATGAGCTTCAAAGTAATGCCTCAGTCGCCTTTTGGCATTCACCAATGATAGAATCAGCTTTTCTTGCTTGTTGTATCGAGTCTCTACTTCAGCCAAGGATTTACTAGTGTAGAAGACTGACATCTGCAGGTTCCTATCCTCTTTGATGAGGGCTGCACTGGTCGAGATGGAGGATACTGCTAGATACAGATGTAAGACTTCATCGGGGCCTAGTGTGGATAGGATTGGGGGTCTGGTCATGTACTCCTTCAACCTTGCTAGGGCTTCAGACTACTCAGGACCCCAGACTTCTCCATTTTTTGCCTTGATTGCTGAAAGAATGGTCTGCATCAATCAGTGAGTCATGAAATGAACCTGTTATGGGTAACCACTCTTCCCGTTAGGACTTGAATGTCTTTATGTGTCCTGGGCTCCTTTATTTCCATTAGGGCCTTGACTTATGTTGGGCTGGCTTGGATCCTGGTCCGGTCCACGATGTGTCCTAGGAACTGTCCGGATGACACTGTAAAGGAGCATTTCTTCGGGTTAAGCTTCATGCCATGCATTCTGAGGGTGTCAAACACTTCGTTTAAGTGTTTAAGATGATCTTCCTTTCTCCTTCTATTTACCATAGTGTCATTAATATAAGCTTCGATCACTGTACCCATCATTCCCTTAAAGATCTTGTTGACCAACCTCTGGAAAGTGGCACCTGCATTTTTCAAACCAAAGGGCATAACCTTAAAGCAATAAGTACATGTTTCAGTAATGAAGGAGGTCTTTTCTTTGTCCATTGGGTTCATTTTTATTTGATTGTATCCCGAATAAGCGTCCAGAAAAGTTAGACGTTCGTAACTGGCGGTAGCGTCTACCATCTGGTCAATCTTTGGCAGCGGAAAGCTATCCTTCGGGCATACCCTGTTCAGGTCAATAAAATCAACACAAACCCTCCACTTACCATTCTTTTTCTGTACAACCACTACATTGGCGAGCCATTCGGGGTACTTGACTTCCCTGACAAAACCAGTCTGGAGCAATCTGGACACTTCGTCCACTATGATCTAGTTCCGATGCGTCTCTGCCTTTGCCTGATCGGTTTTACGTTCAGGTCGACATGCAATGAGTGCTGGGCAATATTAGGATCGATACCTGGCATGTCTGTATGCTGCCATGCGAGGACATCGGAGTTGTCCTGCAATAACTGTGTCAGTTCTTTCAATTCAGGGTCGGTAAGATTTATTCCTACAAAAGTAACTTTTTCTGGGCTATCGGGTATAACAGAGATTGGCTGTAATGGCTCGACCACGATCGGGATACCCGGATCCCCTTCCTTTGATTGCTATTTGGGGCATGGATTCTTTTCCTTGGAATGGGACACCATTGGGCCTTTTCCCTTCCGAATCTCTTTCAGCTTGACCGCATAATATTCCTTTACGGCCACCTGGTCACCCCTGATATCAATGATGCCAAAACCATTCGGGCTTATGCATCTCATCATTTGGTGAAGGGTTGAAGGCACACCCTGCATCCGGTGAATCCATTCGCTTCCCATGAGAAAATTGTACGAAGGTTTCACGTCCACTATAACAAACGTCTCGGTTACGGTTCTTTGAGCAGCAGATACCGGCAATTGGACTTCCCCGATCGGTTCGATTTGCTTTCCATTGAATCCTGTAATAGGGCACCGAGATGTCGCAATTTCGTTCGGGTCGATTTCAAGCTTTTCAAAAGCCCATTTGGTAATGATGTTTGCACTACTCCCAGGATCGATCATGACTCTCTTAACAAGGTAGTTGGCCACCATCAGTTTCACAACCAGAGGGTCATCATGTGGGGTCTGGATATTCTGATGGTTTGATGCAGAGAAAATAATATGTGTTTCTCCTGTCCTCTGGTAAACTTCGCTGATTTCATTGACTTTTCTCATTTTGCGGGCCCTTTCACAGCTGGCTCCGGCAGGATCCTTCCATCTCTTTGGAGGCGGGGCCACCAAGAATCATATTGATGATCCTGACCAGCTGTGCGGCTGCGAGGTTCTGAGGGGCATTAGGGGCACGTTGATCGGCCCTCGGTCTGTCCTATTGGATGTAATCCCGGAGCTCTCTGCGAAGCAACAGTGCATCTACCTACCATCGGAGATTACGGCATTCGTTTGAGATGTGCCTGAAATCACCGTGGAAAACATAATGTTTTGACTTATCCCTTTGGTCAAGTGGCTATCTGATGATTGGGGGTTGCTGGAAGATCCCTTTAGTTTTGTTCTCTTGGTAGAGCTTAACAAGGCTGACCCTCAGGGGGGTCGCTCTCTCTTCAAATTCGGAACATTTAAAAGGTTTCGGGGTTGGAGGTCCTGAAGGAGCTGGCGGCCCTGATGGTGTTGGACGCTTTAGATCGGTTGCCCGAACCTTTGATCGGGCTTCAATGCTAACCAAGGTCGCCCTCCTCTGCCTGATGGTCTCCTCTTCTTCAATCCTCAGGTATCCCTGGGCTTTGGAGTTTAACTCCCTAATGCCCGGTGGTGGTCGCTTCACCAGAGACTGATGGAACTTAGTTCCTGGAATAAGGGCCATCCGGAAGGACTCAACAGTATAGTGCTGGTCACAGTTATCGACAGAAGAAGACTCGATGTTGAATCGGGATAAGAAGCTCTTCAGTGATTCTCCTTTCTCCTGGATCATAGTGAAGAGGCAAGGTATGGTTTTATTCTGTCTTTTGTTCCTATAGTACCGGGCAACGAAGAGCCTGGTCAACTGATGCCAACTGCCGATGGACCGAGGTGGCTGCTTCATGAACCATAATAGAGCTGCATCAGTAAGACTTGTGGAAAATACCTTGTAAAACAAGGATTCGTTCTCAGCGTATATGGTCATCTTCTGATGGATCTGATAAATGTGCTCATCGGGGTCCTTGGTGCCATCGTAGGGGGTAAACCGAGGCATAACAAACTTCTTCGAAAAAGGTTCTCGGGTTATCTCGGGGATGAAAGGTGATTGTATTAACTTGGTTGACGCTTGGATGGCTAGGTCATCAGTAGACTGGGCTCTCAAGTCCCCGAGGACTTTCCTTTGGAACTCGGCCATCATTACTTGGAGCATTTGGGGGGTCATGGCTTCGTCGGCGGCGGGAGCCTTTCCTGAGCGCTGGGAAGACTTAGCGTGCTCTTCCAGCCTGTCGTCATCCTGCTGGTTCTGAGAGTGGTCGATCGCCGCTACTGGAGGGGCAGGCGGTGGTAAAGCCAATCTTGCTATAAGATGTGCATTCTGCTTCTCAAGAGCCAGGCTACGTTCCTCAGCGGCTATCAGGCGTTGCAGGATTTGCTCAATGGCTTGAGAACCTTCTACACGACTGTCTCCTGTGGTCGGAACGTCCGCTTGCGAACGAGTGACCGACATGTTTGCTTGGGAAGTTGTGGGTTAGTGTGAATGAAGATTTTCGAAGGTGGTGAAAAATAGGAAGAAGCTCTCAGATCTTCAGGTTGAACAAAACAAACTCAGCTTAACGAGATGGGAAGAAGGAGATGATTTACAAATCTCGAATAATAGATCCGAAAAATCAAGAACTCCTTGTCGATTTTTCCACAGACGGCGCCAATGTGTAAATGCCAAAAAATGCACAACACAATAATGTTATCTATATTTAGGTTTTACTTCATTTATATACATTCCCTTTTTGGGCTTCGAGCCCATTAGGGCAACACTACTTTGCTTACATCATTATTATATCATTATTTATGTTTTCAAGGAATTATAAGCTAAAATGGGCCTAATATTTGGTGTTCGATAACCTTGTTGGGCTATCAACCTGGTAGGTCTGATGTCTGATGGGCTTCTGTGGGCTCGAAGATTTCCACACTTACAGTATGAGACGAATTTAAATAGGTTAATTTAAAATTTGTTTGAGTAAAATTAGGATTAATATGGGTTGATCAACTATATATAGGAATTTATTCATCTACAAAATTTATAAAATATGTATGTTTTAGTTATATAAAGCTACACCCTTTTATAACTTTCTAGTGTAAGTGAAAATGAAGAATTTTGCAACCACCCATTAGTTGGATTTGAAATCCATCGATACTATTAGCCCTCATTTTTGTCTATTAGTTTTGGAAGTCAAAATTAATACTATTTGTCCCATAGTTATCAGAATTACGATTTTAACCGGTAAAATCTTATAATTTTACGATTCTACTATAATTATGTACGATTTTATTATTTTACCACGATTCTACTATATTAAAATAATGATTGGATGGTTAAGCCCTCCATATGAAATGTCCAAAAACTTAATGACTTAGTCCAATATCCCAATATATGGCCTAATTTATTAAAAAATAATTAAAAGTCCAATGTATTAGAAAATTATAATATGATTTAGACTTTTAAATTAAATAATAAATATTTAATATTTTTCAAAAAAAATTAATACGTTTAGTTAGAATCTTACGATTCTATAGAACCAATAAATGTTGTCGTGTATCAACAGATTAGTATCGACCGACTTTAAAATTCAATTATATTATGGGCCATTAACAAATAACCCCCTTTGGTTCCAGATTCTTGACAAACACCCCTCTAAGGTGTCAAATAACCCCCTGCACTTTTATCCGTTAACAAACAGCCCCCACTCCGTTGAGAAATACCCCCCTGCCGTTAAAAATAGATATTTTATGCCCAAAATACCCCTAAAATAAATTGGTAACTAAATTAAATTTTTTTTGTAAATTACAAAGTGGGGGTTGTTTGTTAATGGATAAAAGTTAAACCCCTTTATCCGTTAACAAACAAATAATTTTTTTGTAAATTATAGGATTTTTTTGTAAACCCCTTTGGAACCAATAAATTTTTTTGTTTAATTTTATTTATTTATTTAAATTAAAATCTAGAAAAATATATTACTCCCCCCGTCTCAAATTATAAGTCTCTTTTGGGGAATTCAATTTTTTAAGAGGATGATTTTTATTGGAGTGTTAGTGAATTAAATACTAACTTTACTCGTGGTCCACTATAGTGATATGATCGTTTATAAAGTATATGTTTTATAACTTTAATGCATTTATAAGGGGAAAGCCCTTTTAAAATTTCTATGCATCTATTCTCTTAAAAAAAATAAAAATTATTATTTAAAGTGTATTATTATCAATAATGGTTTTTTTTTTTAATAATTTATACTCCCTCCGTCCCAAAATCAGTGTCCACTTTGAAAAATCAAAGCATTTTATTTGATTAATTTACTAGTTTAATATTCAAGCATTAAAGTTATAAAACATATACTTTATAAACGATCACATCACTATAGTGGACCACGGGTAAAGTTGGTATTTTATTCACTAACTCTACAATAAAAAGTCATTCTCTTAAAAAATTGAATTCCCCAAAAGGGACTTATAATTTGAAACGGGGGGAGTAATATATTTTTTAAGATTTGAATTTAAATAAATGATTAAAATTAAACAAAATAAATAAATAAATTATAATTTACTCAAAAATCTTAATTTAGTTAAAAGAATAATAATTTGTAATTTACTAAAAAATCTCAATTTAGTTACCAATTTATTTTAAGGGTATTTTGGGCATAAAATATTTAGTTTTAACGGCAAGGGGTATTCGTTAACGGAGTGGGGACTGTTTGTTAACGGATAAAAGTGCAGGGGAGTTATTTGACACCTCAGGGGGGTGTTTATCAAGAATCTGAAATCATAGGGGGTATTTGTTAATGGCCCTTATATTATGTGTTCTATTTGTTCTTATCTATATCCATCTATGCTACTATTAAAATATACTTCCCCTATCCCAAAGTATAGGTCCATTTTGGGGAATCCAACTTTTTAAGTAGATGACTTTTGTTGTAATGTTAGTGAATGAAATACCAACTTTACTCATGGTCCCACCATAATGATGTAATAGTTTATAGGGTATACGTCTTATAACTTTAATGGTTGAAGGTTAAATTGGTAAATTGATCAAATAAAGTGATTTGACTTTTCAAAAGTGGACACTTATTTTGGGATGGAGAGAGTATTTATCTATACTGGTACACAAAATATCACATACATAGATGATTCTAAAGGGGGTAATTTAGGATGGCAATCGGGTGATTTTCTCAATCCCCATAATCAAAATCGTAAAAATTTTCATACCCCATAACAGCCTCATAATCCTTTAAAAATTTCTCCCTTACCTTCATAATAAACAATCACTCCCATCCCCCGTAATCGCCCGAAACTACCCCATTAAATCGATTTCCCCCCCTAAAAACAAGCAAAATATAAATACATTAAAATTTTACAAATATCTAATAAAGAACAACCAATTATAATTAATCGGAATAATTTCTAAAACAAAAAAAAAAACAAGCAATTATTCAATTAATTTAATCGCAATAATTTTTTAACACAAAAACAAATTTAATAATTTAAAATTCACAAGTAATTCAAATCTAGATAAACAAACTTAAATAAAAGTCTCCAATTATAACAACATAAAATAATAATTCATATTTAAATCATAAAATATTAATAAAATATAACTCCATAATAAAAAGGGTTATTATCATAAAACTCCCTATACTTTGACATTTGTATCAAACAACCCCCACCACTATCATATTGCTCTCTGCACTATTAATTTTTCTCAAATTGCCCCCCCTGCACTGTTTGACTTTGTTAAATGACTATATTAATTGTACCCTTTTAATTACTTATCTTAATTTTTCTATTTCAAGGACAATAACAAAGCAACAATAGAAAAGGGAAAAAAAAAACCACACATGCACTAACAAATATTTTCATCACCTTCAACATAAAATTATTCGATAATTTAATTCATAATTTATTGTCATCAAAAATATTAATAGTAATTTAGATCCATTTCCTTTTGGGGAAAAAAAAATTAATATTGTTGTAATCTTGTGCACTAACAAAAATGAGTATATTTATTTTCATAATAAACTCATATTTAGCCCCAATCCGAAATTAAACCAATATTAATTTTTTTTCTAAATTACACAATCCAAATTTTTATTTAAAATGAAATGGGTCTACATTACTATTAAGTTATCGAATAATTTTATGTTGAAGGTGATGAAAATATTTGTTAGTGCATGTGTTTTTTTTCTTTTCTATTATTTTTTTTTGTTTTTTGAATGTTAATGATAAATTATATTAAAACAAAGCTAAAAGCTTTCACACAATTACCATGGGGCATACCCCAGGAGGTGAAATCCATAGATCCACCATTCAAAATGCCACATAAAATCATAAACGTTGTAAGCAAACTTGATCCAAGATGATAAATAGCAATACCAGCTCCTATCTATACTAAAAAAACTAAGGGACAAAACAACACAAAAACCACCATACATAAACATGAAATGGCCTGTCAGAACATCCCAATAGAACATGAAAACATTCAACATAGAGCAGCCCCATTGAACTCCACCATACACAGCTCCCATGAACCAATCAACAAACAACTCTACATACATATTCCCCATCAGCATAAAAAGATACACAACCTCCATGAGCGAGACAACAAGCAACATTATAAACAAATTCCCCATCAGCATAGAAGAAGAAAGACACAAGAACATCAACCTCCAAAGATGCACAGACTAACCACCTGAAAGAAGGGACATAGGCAAATCCCAATCCAACAACAACCTCTGATTACCTGCATTGTTTGCAAACTTATGAAGGGGAAAAAGAGCAAGTCTGATATAGCTTACCACCTTCTTATAAACATCCTCAGTAGACTTGAACTCTTGAGTAAGAACCATACGGTTCCTTTCTAACCAAACTTCATACACAGTAGCTGCAAAATCCAACTTATTAATAGTAGCCATTAAAGAATTTCCTCTCAAATGAACCCTGATCCAATTGATAAGAACCTCCCAATCATCATCAAGCCATGGTTGTAAATCCTTCTGAACAACTTGAAGCCAAATCCTTTTAGTAAAACTAGTATGAAAGAACATATGATTCCTATCTTCTATTATGAGACTACAAAAGATACAAGTTGCATGCTGAACCAATCGAATAGATAGGAGGAAGGACATTGTGTTGATTCTGTTGAGGTTAACCATCCACAAGAAAAAAACATGCTTAGGGATATGATTCTTGAACCAAATGGCATCATACCAATCCACCTGAGTAAAGATTTACCTAAGAACTTCCCATGCTGAGTGAATAGAAAAGGAGCCATGAGAAGGAGTCCAAACAACTTTATCAGAGACTGATTGATTAGGCTGCAATGTAGAAGGAAATGAGGCCTTAAAAGCAAGCCAAGATGAAGAGTTCAACACCAGAAAATGCCACCCAGTAGCACTAATGAATCTGCTAACTGTAGCATTTACACCCAAACCTGAAGAGAGGATCGCAGCTTGATAAAATAGGTTAGTAAGGGGACCTTGAGGATGTTAAGAGTCATACCAGAGAGAAGTACTCCTACCATCACCAATCACTAACCTGATATAAGGTTGAATCAAAGGTCTAAGTTGAAGAACCTTTTTCCAAGTCCAAGAACATTGCAGAGGAATAGGAATAACCCAAAAATTCCTATTTTTAATGAGATACTGATGAACCCATAGAGCCCACAAAGATCTATGTTTAGGTTGGACTATTCTCCAAACATGTTTAGCCATAACTGTCATGTTCCACTCTTCAAGATCTTTAACACCCAATCCCCCATCAACTTTAGGAGAACAAACATTCCTCCAAGCTACTTTACATCCCCCATTACACATCTTTGAGTCTGTCCAAAGAAATTTCCTAAAAAGAGAGATAAGATCATGCAGAATAGACTTAGGAAGAATGAATGAGGAAGCCTAATAAACCTTAATAGAGAATAACACTGCTTTCACCAATTGCAATATGCCTGCAAATGAAAGAAACTTATCAGACCAACTGTTAATTCTAGTTGTTATCCTGGAAAGAAAGCATTCACAATCCTCATTTTTCAATTTAGTAAAAAGCAGAGGTAACCCCAAATATCTCACGGGAAGAGTGCCTTGCTGAAAGCCTAATCTAGATAAAATAGTGTGAAGCTCAACCTCAGAAACTCCATAATGAAACACCACACTCTTAGCATGGTTAGGGAATAAGCCAGAGATGGAACTAAACTGCTCAAGAGCTTGCATAACACAATCGATAGATTTTAAATCCCCATTTGATAACACAAGGAGATCATTAGCAAACATTAAACTGGTTATTTGCATGGCTTCACACTTTCAGTGGTATTTGAGAAGAGTAGAAGAGGCCTCATACTTGAGAATACCACTCAAAACCTCTATGGCAAGCACAAACGAATAAGGAGAAAGAGGATCCCTTTACGAATACCTTTAGAACTAGAGAAATAGCCTTGGAGAGAGCCATTAATATTCACTGAAAATTTAGGAGAAGAGTTGCACACCATAATCAAATGCATCAATTGTTTTGGAAAATGAAAAGCTCTTAGAGTGGCTTCCAAGAACTGCCATGATAAAGTGTCAAAAGCTTTAGTCAAATACACCTTTAAAGCAATCCTAGCTCCATCTTCATGCTTATGGTAGTTCCTCAACAGCTCCTGAGCTAGGAGAATATTATCCGAAATGCTTCTACCAGGCACAAAAGCACCTTGATTCTTACTAATGCAAGAATCCGAACAGACCTTAACTATGTTAGCAATTATCTTGGTGATGCATTTATAAAGAGTGTTGCATAAAGAGATGGGTTTAAAATCTGAAACATAAGTTGGATTGCCAACCTTGGGCACAAGAGTAATGATAGTGGCATTCACCTCCCTTAAAAGCCTCCCAGAGTGGAAGAAAGCTTGAATAGATTTAATGATGTCCCCTCCTATAATAGGCCAAACATGCTTAAAGAAGGTAGTATTATAACCACCATTACCAGAAGCTTTGCCATTTTTCAAACAAAACATTGTCACTTGGATTTCCTCAACAATAATAGGCCTAGAAAGATAATGGATTTGATCAGCAAACAAAGGAGAGCTTATATATTGATGAAGATCATGTATAGCATTGTGAGAGCTTCCTTGAAGTGACCTTGAATAATACCTCACAATCTCCTCTTTTACTAGCAAAGGATATTCCAACCTCATACCATTAGAAGAAGTGAGAGATAAAATACTATTATTCCTATTCCGGAAGTTTTCAATTTTATGAAAGTAAGATATATTTTTATCACCTAAATGAAGCCACTGAACCCTTAGAAGTTTTCTTGTATTGAGACTCCTCAGTAGCAGCCAAATGAACATAAGCAGCCAAAGCCTCTTTCTCCTGGACTTTCAACATATCATTACTTGGATCTGCATCCACTTTACACTACAAATCAAGGAAAACATTCCTAGCTTCAGAAGTTTGAAGAGATAAATCACTATAAGAAGCCTTATTGAGAATTTTCAACTCTGTCTTCAGCAACTTCAATTTCTTAGTGACTTGAAACATAAATGATCCTGCCACATTGCTACTCCACACTTTCTGAACAACATTCATGAACTCAGGATGCTTCAAAAGATGATTATTAAATTTGAATGGAACACCATGCTTCGAGGAGGGAGTACCCAACTTCAAAACAATTATAGCATGGTCATAAATTCCACAAGGCTCAAAGATAAATTCAGAGAGGGAGAACATAAAGTTCCAAAGCTCATTAACCACAACCCTATCAAGTTTCCTGAAATAAGTATGATTTGTCCAAGTAAACCTAACTCCATAAAATCTTTTAGATAGTCACCAAACTCCCTCATACTAGAATCCCATTGAGTGGAACCACCAAACCTTTCATGAGGGAACCTTAAAGCAATAAAATCCTTAGCTAGGAAAAGAAGCATATGAGAATAATCATGAGAAAACTGTAAAATATCCCTCCATAAAGGCCTTCTACCAATACTATCATTGAGACCATAAACAAAACCTCCAATACAATTTAGTTTCCCATCAATACTCTTAATATATCAAAGCACTAGCTGATTAGATTGAAATAAAACAGAAATAGAAAGAATAGCAACATCCCAACATACCCAAATTCTACCATTATCAACATGATTATAGTTGTGGATAAGACCCCAACCTAGAAACATATACTGCAACACCCTAGAAGCTTGACCCTCATTGACCTTAGTTTCAACAAGACAAAAAAGAGGCATAGATCTGCTCCTAACCACCCTTTTAACTTCATATTGCTTATTAGGGGAATTCAAACCCCTTATATTCCAAATACCAAAAATCATAACAACCAGTGAAGAAGAAAACAAACTAGACATATCAAGCAACCCTCTTTCTAGTTTTAACTCCCCCAGTACTTGGCACAACACTTGACAATGTAGACTTTCCCTTCTCACCACCTTTTTTCAAAGGTTTAGGATCCACATCCTTAGAAGACTGGTGAGATTCAGAAGAAGGAACTATAGGCTCCAAAGATTTAGCAAATTCAATTACCTGGATAAAATCCTTAATAGGTTTAGCTACCTTAGTAGAAATATCAACAGGCTCAGCTTCCTTCGTAGGAGAAATATGAACTATACCATCAAGAACAAGCTCAGTTTCACCTTCTTCAATAATATCATCAATACATTCTTTTTGAAAAACAACAAAATTATTTGAATGAGCAGCACCCTTAGGAGAAGGTAATTGAGCACCTCCCTCACTCCTCTTAGAAGACTAAGTAGCATCACCAGAGGGAATTGAAACATGTTCACTAACAACACTATCCACACTCCCTTTATTCTTCTTCCTCATAACTCTCCATTCTTGCTGTTGAACTTGAACTTTAGGATGGTTAGTACCCACCCTGGTAGTATTATTAGGACATTTGGAAGTGGCATGACCAAACACATTACAATGTATACATCTTTGTGGCATCCATTGATATTCAACTCTAACCTGGAAGCATACCCCATAATGCATATGAGCTTGAAACTCCTTCAAAAACGCTGAATGGGCTTCCATCTCAACATAAACCCTAGCATAAGCCAATCTTTTCTTCTCATCAGTCATGGCATCCACATATAATGGCTTACCCACAACAATAGCAATACTACTCAAGGCATCTTCATTCCAATAATCAAGAGGAATACCAGATAATTTCAACCAAACAGGCACAATCTTAATAATATCTTTTTGTAGAATTAAACCAGGCCTCCACTTTTGTAAAATGATTAAATGATTGGTAAAATGTCAAGTATTACCTTCAATAACAACATCTCTTTGAAGGATGGAACTAAATTTGAATATAAAGAAGTTACTATCCAAGATCTGAACTCCACACAGTCCCTCTTTACTCCAAAGTATTTTGGCAATGGATTCCACTATCAAAAAGGGTAGCTGCTTATCAATGAAATACCCAACTAAACACTGATCCCAATCTCTACTTTGTGCCACTTCTGCAGGAAGAATAGCCATAGAATGGTTATCTTTGCTTGGAGGACAATAGTGAAGTTTCATCTTTCCAACCTCTACACTCTTGTGTAACCGTTGAGCCCAGGATTGAACATGAGGTGTTTCCATAGTTACGACAACTTGTCCATTAAAAGAAGGAAGCGTAGGGTTTTCGGCAGCCCCAACAGACAAGCTTTGGATCCTAGGTGAAACCCTAGGAAAAGACCTAGGTGAAACCCTAGTGATATTTAAGTCACCCTCTTTATTGCCATGCATAGCATTAATGGGAAAAATCACAATTCTCAACTATGATGGATCAACAACATTAGGGTTATAGGAAAATGTTTGATGCAACTATCGAACATGCTCTATCAATAACTCAATCTCATCAACCCTAGCCGCCATCAATGAATCATCCGTATAAGTGATTGACAAAGTATTTTCAGCCATGAAAAGAAAACAGAAACCCTAAAAGAGTTTGCACGAAGAAAAATGCAAAACCCTAGGTGATGGAAACTACAATAACGATTAAAAACAATAAACGAGACAACTCTAATCAATAATGCAATAAATGAATGAAGGAACGGAAATAATCAAGAGAAACCCTAGCAACAAATGATAGGGTTTAACAAGAATGCAGGTCTGAATGCCTACTACCCCATCACCCTCTACAAATTGCCAAGAATTGCCTTTCTTCTCCTTTCAATCATTTGTGGGATTTATTGTACATATATCTATGCCGTTGATTTTTATTCTTTTTTGGGATTTATTCTTTTCTATTATTTCTTTGTTATTGTCCTTGAAATAGAGTAATTAAGATAAGTAATTAAAAGGGTAAGGTTAATATAATCACTTAACATAGACAAATAGTACAATGAGGGGCAATTTGAACAAATTAATAGTGCAAGAGGCAATATGATAGTGGTAGGAGTTGTTTGATACAAATGTCAAAGTGTAAGGGGTTTTATGATAATAGCCCTAATAAAAACAACAAGTTCAGTCAATAACAAAAATTAACAAAGCCCACTATTGATTATTAGAAATTAGAGTTTTCTATATATATAGAGAGAGAGGGTAGATAAGGAAATATTTATTTTGTTTAAGGATATTAATGTAATTTTAATATAAAAAAGATGTAAATAAATATACAACTATGTAATTTTATTATAAAAACTAAAATATTAATTATGCGATTTGGGATGGGTCGGTTGCCTAATGGGGGAACCCCTCAAACCGTCTCCCGCCCCATAACCGGTCTTTTTTTAATCCCCATAACCACCCCATTTTTAAATGGGATGGTTAAAAACCGTTCAAAATGGGGCGGTTTCAGGCAGGGCAGCTTTTTCTGCCATCCCTCGTCATGAGTTAATGTTTGAGTGAGAAAACTCGTTTGTTCACTTTTATAGAGTATTGTTCACTTGGTTTGGGAGTGGTTTGTATTTTGCATTGTTCACACGACGTGGCATAAGAATTTAAGTCTCGCTTTTTTTAGTGGAGAAGACATCAGACCATTAGGATTAGTATTCACGGTACAAATCATATATATATATATATAGTAAAGTCCTCAAAACTCCCATGTAGTATAGATATTACACCTATAATACTCTATAGTTTCAAAATGTGTGTATTGGCACATATAGTTTTGGGACAAGTGCTTAACCCCCCCCCCCCCCCCCCCCCCCCCCGGTAATATGGATATAATGCATATAACACCCATTAATTTTAAAACGTGTGTTTTGACACTTACTTTTTTTGGACAAGTGCTTAAAACACCCTTGTAGTATAGATATTGTGAGTATAACACCCATTAATTAAAAAATATGTATATATATATTTTTAAGTAGATTTATATATAATATCAAAGAAAAGGCATAAACCATACAAATAAAAATGTGTGTATTGACACCTAAATATTTATGAATCACTCCAATTGTATTTTGTTCCAGTTTCATGAGTTTCTAAATTAAAATTAATTATCTATTTTCTGCATTCATATGTTTTTATAAGAAACAGTCCTTGATTTTCCACATTAAAAATCCAAAAATATAATGTCAAAAATTATTTTTGTATTAATTAAACTAACCTATTTTTATTTTTTTCTAATTTTTGATAAATACACCCACCTAGTTTTTCAAATAAGTTGGTAAAAATTTATTTACAATCATTTTTTTTTTTGTTTCAACAATTTAAGAATATATATACAAAAAAAAATGGGATCAATGCAATCAATGGTGGAGATCGTGAAAAACACGACCAAACCTAACTTCAATAAATATATATTTTAAAATTTAACTTCAATAAATATTTTCTTTTTACTTTTTTTTTTAGAACTAAAAAATAAAGGTGCAAATTGTCCCCAAAATGGTTCGAGCTTTTAACCCCCTATACTATTCATACCGTGCGTTTAACCCCATATGGTTCTCCCATTTCGGGGGCAATTCGCACTATATTAAAAGGTTTGGGGGAAAGTAGAACCACGGGGGTGTTATATGCACTGTATGCATACCATAGGGGGTTAAAAGCTCGCGACCCATATATATATATATATATATATATATGTATTTGCATAGTACGACATTAGCATATGCACAAAATACGTGTAGCTGGTAGATTTATATATTGAATAACAAGCTATTATTATTTCACAAATCAAGCATGCATGATGCAATACATGTTTTTCAGAGACAAATGAAAAGAAATATACTACATAAATACATACATTACACCTGAAATAAAAAATGAACAAAAAATATATGATCACATTTCCTATATATCCACCAATGCAAATCAACTTGGTCAGTCCAAAAGTAATAGCCATAGCCATACATACACCCTCCTATATAGCTGTTGGGGGTTCTTATGTATATGATGCAGAAATAGTTTCTACAGTTCGTTGAATAATACTGGAAGGAAAATAACTTTATTGATTTTGTGGTGATTCCAAAGCTGTGAGAAAGAAAGTAGAGTAACAGTGTAAAAGGACTAAAGATCACTTACTCTCTCTCTAGTACGTTTTTGTACTAAGTTCTGAAAAAAAGTCCCTTCACATGAAGCTCTGGCTTAGTATTTATATACATCATGGTGAACCACACTTCGCGAGGTACTTTTACCATGTCAGCCCTCAATCCACGACTACCCTCCATGGTATGTCGCAGGCTTCTTGGCCATCTCGCGATTCCCCTCGCGGAATTATTCATGGTTATATTTATATTTTTAGGGTTTGGTCCCATGTCCCCTTCCTGATGTCATGGCATTTTCCTGGGTTATGACCCTTTGCATGCACTTCTTTTTTCATGACCCTGAGTGTTATTGGCCTTTCTAAGATACTCCATCTTTAGATGATGGAGGCTAGGTCGTGATCTTATACCTAGATATCTAAAGTGTTTCCCTTAAATTTTCATTGAGCGTTCCCTATGCGAGCAACATATAGGGTCATGGGTTTTTGACATAGCCATGACTTCGTCAAACTCCCCATGATCACCTCTTTGAAATGCCTTTTTATTTTTTTCTTGTGTATAGACCATTTTGGGCCAATTCCCAATTTTATAATTCTTTTCCCCAAGTCGCATATTTTAGTTACGACATGCCCAGGCCCGCGATTTAGATATCCAAGAGCCACCCTTACATTTTTTCCCCATTGCACTTTAGTACTTAGCCAAGTGCTAAAGTGAAAAACTAAAGTTCATGATTTTGAATTGTGAGTTTATACCTTCCGTAGTAAATCCCGTCTCCACCCTTCTTTTTTTGCCTTGCATCCCCATTCTGTGAGCTTTTTCCCATCCTGGGAGCCAATTCTCTCCCCGCGATCCCATTACCATTTCGTGAATCATTTCTTTTCCATTTTTATCCTTTTTGCTCTGTCATCCAGCCATTCATTTGGGTTTAATTTCGCCTATTTGTGTCTGGGATTTCTTTTCCAAAATTATCCCTTATTTAGGATCCACGACCTACTTTTAGGCTTTTGGCTCAGGCGACGTTTCGCATCCCTCTCGCATTTAAGGCACCTTCTCATTTTTCGCATCCCCCCTATATAATCAACACTTGTCATTTTTCTGTCACTTTTTCCCTTTTCTCTTAGAGCTCCTCCTCTTTTTCCTTATTTTCTTCCTCCCTTATCCTCAATCATCTCTTCCTTTTTATACTCACACCTATACATACTCTCACACATATTTTTCCTTCATATCCCTCTTACCCTTCTCATCCCTTTTTTCGCGAAAGCCCTTTTTCCTTCCTCTTCTTCTTTACTCTTTTTTCCTTTTCCTCCCACCACGCCTAAGGCAGCTTCTACTCCTTAACTCCTAGCTCCTTTTTCTAGTCTAGTCCCCCCCCCCCATTCCTCAGTCTTCCGAATGGCGCAAAGCCCCCTTCTTTGACCTTCGTCATGATGTCTTCTGGTCAGAGATGGAGGGTCTTTCTTGTGACTTTATTTCCTCATTGACGCCTTTTTCCTTGATCTAGAGGCTGAAGTCTAGCTTAAATACATTCCTTCTTTTTCCATTCCACACCTTTTTATTGAAAGGGGTGATGTATCCCTTTTCTTTTATTGAGTATGAGAGCCATGTATCCCCTATAAATGACTGGAAAATATGGTCCAGTCACATCTTGACCCAAGATTGTCATCGCAAAGTGCTTGAGCAAGCAGGAATTTTGGAGTCCATCGAGCTTTTTTCAGACTTATGTATGTCGTGATACCGATGCCCTTACAATTCTTACATTGTGATGGAGTACATACACCCATACTTTTGTAACCGCTTGGGGCGAGTTCACTCCTATCGTGGAGGATGTTGCGGTTCTATTTCATCTTCCCAGTTTAGATTCTTGCAATGACAACGCTCATCCCGATGAGGGAGATTATCAAGATATCCTTTATTATCTCCGAGATTGCGCTATTTTCGTGACCAAGCATAACAGCTGGTATGTTAAAGATGGCACATGCTTTGCTAAAAAGCCCCTCGCAAGCAGACCAAATTTGTCGTACTCATCTTGGTGTCGTCATTTCATTGTTAAGTACGCACCCAAAAGCATCCTCCAAGATCAGGATCATGATTTTACTCTTGTTCCTGAATTCAACGGAGCCTATGAGTTAGTGGTTTCTTGGCCTATTGGCTTGATCGCTACATTTTCCAAGGCAGGCCTAAGGATGGTCTAAACAGGATCATTCTTATCTTAGCTGCCAAGGTTTGGCGAGGCATCCGGGTTGCACTGGCACCCTTATTCCTAGGCACACTTTACGCACAACTTGATGTCATTACCACGGATTTCACCAGATCTTTGGTTAGGTATGATATAAGTACTCATGTCCCTTGTACTTTCCTTATGCTTTTTCTGTTTGAGCGTTTTCCCAACTTTGCTCTTGAACCTATTTATCTTTCCCCAAACCCTTCCAGTCCATCCTCTAGTGCTGCTGTCTCCTTTCCTTTGAGATCGCGAGCTTCTCGCTGGTGCGTTTTGTTTTCCACCAAGAAATTAGGTAACAAATGCAAATTGGCCTTGCAATCCCATGATTATTTTCTCCAAGAGTCTCGTGACTCTACTTTGGATGCCCCAGAGCCTTCAAAGAAGTCTAAGCCCATATCACAAAAGAACAAAATTAAGGCAAAGGCAACAGTTCCCAAAGCTACCCATACCCAAAAGGGGTCTATTTGCGTGGAGATCCAAGGCATGACATCTTCTTTTCACGATGAGCCCATCGCGAAGAGACTGGTATGCACTCCTCATTTATTAAATAAAAAGGAGACTTATTTATCATTGCTAAACCTTTATTATTATTCCTTATTCTTTTTAGTGTCCTCGCGGTCTCCTGAGTCATTCAACAGTAACTTCAAGTGTCTCAAATAATGACTCCCCTGACCCTGTGGATGACATGCCTCTTGCCCAAAAAATGAGGAAGGCCCCTGCTGGCAGTTCAGATTCCCTTAATCACATTCCTTTATCCCAGCGCAAAAGGGCTAGGTTGGAGGATGCTCACGGAGAAGATGTTCATGGCGCAGAGGCTAATGCTCCTTGCAAACGTCGATATATATCTTAGTGTTGAGTTGGGTAACTTAGATGACACATGTGCAAAAATGATTTGATTTTATTGGATGGTGATACCATGTCAGCCTAATGACTTGGTATCACCGTTGTAACCAATAATTTCTCCTCGCAAAGGTACTTTTCCATCCAAACACTTCATTTGCTTTATTATTATATTTTATATATTATTAGTATTTTCTGACATTCCCCCTCATTTCAGCAGTCACTAGCTCCGTTGAGCATGCTGACGTAAACGTCGCAATAACGGAGGTCACGACTGCAGACTCAAGCCCGTCAGAAGAAGCAGACTAACACGAGCTCGCAAATATCCTCTCTTCCTTTTCTGGCCAAACATCTCACAAAGTATTCTTTCTGTTCTTCTGTTTTCTCCCTTTTCATCATTCATTTCTTACTCTCTAGATTTTACACACCTCTATTTCCCTTATGTTTTCACAGGACAGCTATCACAAAAATCTTCTTCTGATGCCTCTCTATCCTTTATTGGAAGAGTTACCACCACCAGTCTTCTTCACGATCTTTCTGATAGCCCAACGGATTCTGATACTCTTCCTATGTGGACTCTTCTCAAAAGAAACCCTCCTCCAGCATCTTCTACCGAGGATGATAGGCAGGAGATCGGTGAAGAACATCGTGAGAGTGACGTGGAAGAGCCCAAAATCCGCGAATATCCTGAGGATCGTGAGGAGATAGTGAATCGCGATGATCCCACTAAGTATGCTAAAGTTCATCTTTCTCTCGAGACAAATCACTCCCCTATTGCAAACCTTTCTCGCGACGAAGAGGATGGGGAGATAGATATGAACAATGACACCAATCACATACAACCTTTGGGTGGTGACATTGCGGTGGAGATCGCTTTCGCGCTGGACGACGATCCTCGTATTCAGCACGAGCTTTTTGGGGCTACCCTCCCTGGTATTGAACAAGTTTTGGAACAACCCTCGCTCAATAATTCTTAGGGATTGTTTCCTTTTATCTTGTCTTTCCTTCATATATATTTTTCATGTTTTTATCCTTACACATATCTATCCTTGTGTAGGCCTGGGTCCTGAAGGCCAAGATATGCTCGAAGATCTCCTTGTCTCTTCTCAGACCGATCTTTAGGATCAAGAATTACTACGGCAACATGGTTTGATACACACCCCTGGGTTAGAGATCCCTCTATTAAGAGTATTGCTTTATTTTATGTGTTTTGTCTTTTATTCCTTTTACATGGGTAGTTTAGTCTTTTACCCCTTTTATTATGGCATATAAATAACTTGTACTTGTGTAAATATTTTTCAGGTTTTCTACGATTAATGAGAATATAGCAGTTTTCCAAAGCTTTCATGGTATTAGAGCTAAAAGAATATTTTGGTTTGAGATTGCATCTTGGCATCTTCTTTTTATCGCACTTCATCTTTGCAACATCAATTTGTTTTATTTGTTACCATTGATCAACCTCCATTTCACACCAAGACTTTGCACATTAATTGCAGAACTAGTTCCATCCCATGGTATATATATTGCAAACCTATTTGGCATCACAACATCGAACCTCTATTCAACACGTTACAGATTCAGCCGTTTCATATCAGAATATGTTCGCAATATTGTTTGCATTCATAGCAACAAATCGCAACATAGTTGATCTACTGTATTATTAATATCATCATATTGCAGCACCTTGTTTAACTCAAAGCTTTAGAAGATCACTTCCCCTTCTTCTGTTCAAATTAAATCGCAACAGCAACATCGGAAACTCTAACAGATTCAAGGATATCATCACACACACCAACTGTTTGATATTTGTTCGCATCACAAATTTCAATTCACTTGGTCATTACAGTTTTCATTCCATCTGAAAATTGCAATTGCATTGCACAAGGAAGAGCAACGGAGAAGGAAGGTTCTTGTTTGAGGTTCTTGCATCGCATATCCAAGTTTTTTTTCTATAAGATGACTCTTAGAGGTGATTTTGAGGGTTGTAATACCCCGTTATTTTATTTATTTAAATTGGATATATTTAATTTAATTAATTAATTAATTATAAATTATTTAGTTTGGCTAATTAGCCAATGGACTACTACATAAGTAAAATGGGCTATTATATATTTTTGGGCCCATTGGAAGGATTAAATATATAAATTTATATATATATATATCTTATATATAAGAAAAAGAAAACTCTAATACAATTCTTAGGACCTATTCTATCAGACTATCAATAGAGGGATAGTAGAAATAGGCGTAGAAGATGAGAGGAAACAAGAAGTTCATACGTTATTTAGTTTTACGATCAGACAAGTATAATGTTCTTCTCTTCCCTTTTGAACCCCTAATCGTATCGTCAATCCATTGTATTTTCTATTTTAAATTAGGGTATGGGTATGTCTCTCTTTATATTATGTTTCTTTTTTTGTGTTTATTTCAAGAACTGTAATTATATATATATATATATATATATATATATATATTTTGTGCGTAATATATGTGTTGGTTCACCACTGTAGTTAATTGGTGCTTAATTGGTTTTGGGCACAACGATTTGTGCATAGGTAATAGGTGGTCATGACTCATGGGACCAAATCATAATATTGCAACTGCTTTGTTAATGTAATAGGATTTATTGGGTGACATAAAAATCAAAAGTTGACCATTGATCTGATTACTGTGTACGTAGAAGTATATATATATATCTCTGTGTGGGTGGGTGGATTACAAGTGGGGATTGTAGTTGGACTAATTAACTAATGTTATTAGGTGGTGGTTAAGAATGATAGCTTAGGTAATGGTTTTCCTTTGTGTACGTGGGTAGTGGTTTTTACAGGTTGCCTAGTATGACCATGTAATGTATCATTATATGTGTGAATGCGTATATGAATATATGCATATGTATATATATATTCTGTGTGGCATTGAAGGTTAAAAATAAATAATGAATACATGAGTAATAATAAAATTAATAAAATAAAAATAAAAATAAAAATGTAAATTCACGTATTTTTGTCATCTAATGGGTATTATTATTAATTACAAAAGGATAATATCGTTACCTTGGATTCAATTTGATCAAATTGGTTACAAATACCAATTGATATAGTGTTTATCTGTTTAGTGTTAGTATTATTATTATTTTATTGAGAAATGGAGGAAATCACGATGAGCTGATTACTAAGTCAGTTTTATATGTACCATGGTCGACTAGTCATATATTAATTAAGGTTGTTCTTATTTGTTTTGTCTATTGATTTGTCATTTAATTATGGATGCGCTTTATTTATTTTGTCTATTTATTTATTTTGTTGTTTATTTATTTGTTTTGGAGGATATTTATTTAGGAAATCACGATGCGCTTCTTAAGTTATTCAGCTTTTCACTTTGTTTTAGTGTAGGGACTCTATATTAGCATTTTATTTCGGACTTATATTTTCGTTTATGGTTTTAGGGGTCTATAAATATGAGATTCCCAAGTTGTACCCTTTGGGGATTTGGATTTCTGAATTTATTTATTCATGAGAATTAAACTTTTGAGATTCTGTTATTTCTTAAATATGTCATTTCTTATGTGCTTGTTTATTATTAAGTATTGATGCGCCTTAGTTTTCGGTATACGCCTGGCCAACCTATGCATGAAAATTATGGGGTATCTCAGTTGGTATCAGAGCACTTCAAGTTCAAGTATCCTAGGGATGATTTCGTTAGGTTTTCCTCATTGCGTATTCTAATATTTAGAGAGCCTAAATTTAGGACTCATTGTACTCTTTTCAGTTCGTTGTTGTGGTATTAACGACTCGTATTATCGTTGTTTCAGTATTCCGCCTCGTAGGAGAAGCAATGTGAATTAGGGTCAGGGCAATGCTAAGGATGGCAATGTCGAATTTCCTCCTAACCTTGCAGCCATCATTGCTCAGGCTATTGCTACAGAGGTGGCGACTGCACTTCATAGCTTCATCCGCCGCTTCCTCCTCAACAGGCTCTTGTTGTTTAGCAGGAAATTCAGCCTATTACATGGGAGAATATTCGGAACACTTTCACTAAGGGAAACCCACCAGAGTTTTTGGGGTCTACTGATGTGAAAGTAGCTCACCAGTGAAGGAAGAATATTAAGCGTCATCTCCGTATGGTTGAGTGTACAGAGGTCCAGAAGCAGATATTTTCCATTTTCAAGTTGGTTGGTGATGTTTTGCAGTGGTGGGAGTCAGTTACCACTTCAGAGGAGAGGGCCACATTGACTTATGCTCAGTTCCAGGCTCGCTTTGATGAGAAGTACTTTTCATTCGCAGTGAGAGCAACTAAGAAAAGGAAATTTCTCAATTTGTAGTAGGGAGATAGGACTGTCGCAGAGTATGAGCAGGATTTCACCAGCTTATCATTGTTTGCACTTGAGGAGGTGGACATAGAGGATAAAATAAGAATTGATTTGTTCACGGGTTGTCATGGACCATTCACTAGGTGATAGTGGATAGTTCAACTTACACCACTTATGCTCAGGTGGTGGATACAGCATTACAGCATTGTCAGCTCAGAAGGGACCACAAGAAATCTAAGGGGGAGAAGCGCAGTGACAAGGACTCTACTAGTCAGACAGTGGAGATAGGGAATGGTCAGAGTGGCAGACACAGTGATAGGGGCAAATTCCAGGGGTATCAACCTTGGAAAAAGCAGAAGGGTAGCAACGATGCTAGTAAGGAGATGTCTTCTCATCAGAGGCAGCAGGGTGGAGCACCTCAGAATGGACAGGGTCAACAACATGGAAATTATCAGAGGAGAATTTCTGGTCCTTTCAAGGGACATTGTTATGGGTGTGGGGAGTATGGGCACTCAATTAGGAGGTGTCCAAAGCCTACTCAGGGTCAGACTGATCAACAAGGGCAGAGGCAGAGGCAGCCACCACCACCATTGCCGACATATTCCATGTATTTAGGGCCCGACGTACCCAGGTTTACCATCACCCCTACCACCACAGGGGTAACCACAGCAACAGTTGCATTATGGCAGGGTGTACAACGTCATGCCTTATGATCCTTGGGCACCTCAGGCTATTGAGGGTATGTTTTTTATTCATGATAGACTTGGTCACATTTTTTTTATAATGGTGCATCACATTCTTTTGAGTCATGGTCGTTTGTTGCTTTATCTGAATTATTGACTAAGCCCAGTAGTCGACCCCTCAATATTTCCACGCCATTAGGTGTTGATGCGGTTTTACAAGAGAGTGGTGGGTATGTTTATATTGAGATTGATAGGATTAGGTTTCTAGGTAATTTGTTAGTTCTCGATATGCATTCTTATGATGTGATACTTGGGATGGACTGGTTATCTCACTACCATGCTTAGTTGGACTGTCATGGTAAGACGATAATGTTTGCGATACTGGGTCAGGAGATGTACTTGATTGCTATGCCTTGTTCACAGAGAGGGTCAAGTACGCATTTATTTTATATTGACATAGAGACCCATGAGGAGACTACTGTATCTATGGATAGTATTCCTGTAGTGTGTGATTTCCAGGATGTGTTTCAGGAGATTCCAGAGTTACCACCGAGTCGTGAGATTGACGTTGTTATTGACTTAGCTCTAAGCACCAGGCTTATTACTAAGGAACCATACAGGATGGCACCGATGGAGATGCGGGAGTTGAAGGATCAAATTCAGCAGCTTCTTAGTCAGGGTTTCATTTGTAGGAGTACTTCACCATGGGGAGCACCAGTGTTGTTTGTGAAGAAGAATGATGGTTCTTTTTCGTCTTTGAATCAATTACAGAGAGCTGAATAAAGTTACAATCCACAACAAGTATCCGTTGCCTAGGATTGATGATTTATTTGATTAGTTGAGGGGAATCACTTACTTCTAGAAGATTGATTTTAGGTATGGTTGCCATCAGCTTCGTGTTAGGGAGCAGGATATGCCTAAGACAACATTTCTCACCAAATATGGGTCATATGAGTTCCGTGTTATGCTTTTCGGGTTGACTAACGCTCCAGTTATTTTTATGGATCTGATGAATAGAGTATTCAGGCCATTTTTAGATCAATTTTTCATGTATTCATTGATGACATATTGGTATACTCTCAATCTGAGGAGAAGCATCCCAGACATCTACAGATAGTGTTATAGACACTTAGAGAGCACCAGTTGTATACAAAGTTTGAGAAGTGTGCTTTCTAGCAGAGAGAGGTGAAGTTTTTGGGTCATGATTATTAGAGAAGGGGATAACAGTGGACCCAGCGAAGGTCTCAGCGGTTCTGGAGTGGGGATAACCTACCTCACCTTCAGAGGTCCATAGTTTTCTAGGATTGGCAGGTTATTATCGTAGATTCATTCAGGGTTTCTCTAAGATCGTCAGTCAGCTCAACAACTTGACTAGAAAGGGTGTGCCATTTGTTTGGGATGATCACTATCAGAAAATTTTTTGATGAACTAAAGACTAAGTTGACATCTGCACCTGTTCTAGCCACTCCATAGAGTGGGGTTAAGTATATTCTTTACACCGATGCATCGTTATAGGGTCTGGGTTGTGTGTTGATTCAGGAAGAGAGACCAGTATCTTATGGTTAATGTAAGCTCAAGCCACATGAGCCTTATTACCCTACCCATGATTTGGAGTTGGTAGCGGTGGTTTTCGCATTGAGGATTTAGAGACATTACCTCTTTGGTGAGACTTTCAGATTATTCAGTGATCACAAGAGCTTGCAATATCTGTTTACGCAAAGGGAGTTGAATATGAGACAGCGCAGATGACTGGAATTTGTGAATGACTATCATTTCTCCATTCAGTATCATCCAGGGAAGGCTAATGTAGTGGCAGACGCCCTCAGTCATCGACCCTTTTCTAGTCTTTCAACCTTGTTCGAGACTGAGTGGAATGCGCTGAGGTCAGTTGATGAGTTAACTGACACTTTTGCGGCATGTGTTGTGGTGACACCTATTATCATTCGAAAAGTGATTGAGGCCCACCAACAGTGTATGTATAGAGTTACAGGATTGGCATCAGGGGAGATTCAATTTTACTTAGTTGGCACAGATGGAAGTTTAAGGTACAAGAGTCGATTAGTTATTCCTCCTATCGATGACTTGAGGAGAGATGTGATGAGAGAGGCTCATAACTCTCCATTTGCAGTTCTTCTTGGAGGAGATAAGATGTACTAGGACATGAAACACCAGTTTTGGTGGGATGATATGAAGAGAGACATGGCCATTTTTGTCTCCAAGTGTAGTACTTTCCAGATTATTAAAATCGATCACCATAAACCACCAGGACCATCGCAGCCACTTCTGGTGCGGGATTGGAAGTAGAAGAGTATTTTTATGGATTTTATTGAAGGATTACCTACCTCACATCGGAACCATAACTCCATTTGGGTAATAGTTGATAAACTTACAAAGTCTGCCCATTTTCTACCTGTTCGCTCATATTACACTTCAGAGCAGTTGACAAAGCTTTACATTGTAGAGATAGTGAAGCTTCATGGGATTCCATTGTCTATTATATCGGATAGAGATCCGAACTTTCTATCTGGGTTTTGGGCAAGCTTTTAGTAGGCTTTGGGTACACAGTTGCACCTTAGTACAACTTATCATCCACAGACAGATGGTCAGACTGAGAGACTTAACCAGATTTTGGAGGATATGTTTCAAGCTTGTGTCCTTGATTTCAAGGGCAATTGAGAGTTCTATTTGCCACTTTTAGAGTTTGCATATAATAATTATTATCAAAAGACTATTGGTATGACACCATTTGAGGCATTATACAGTCGACCCTGTAGATATCTAGTGTATTGGATTGAGGTCGGAGAGAGCAGATTATCTGGTCTTGAGTTCATCAAGGAGACCTCTTAAAAGATTCCTCTTATTCGGGACCGTATGAGGACTTCCTAGAGTAGGCAGAAGAGTTATGCTGATCGACGGACTCGAGCTTTGGAGTTCAGAATGAGGGATCAGGTTTTACTCAAGGTGTCTCCCATGAAGGGAGTAATGCGGTTTGGAAAGAAGGAAAAATTGTCACCTCGTTTTATGGGTCCTTTTATGATTACTAACAGGATTGGATCAGTGGCGTACCATTTAGCAATGCTAGATTTTATGCACAGGGTTCATAATGTATTCCATGTTTCAATGTTGCCAAAATTCTTATGAGATAAGGATGTGTATCAAGACATTGGTGTGGGAGGGATCGAGTTGGAGCCAGATGTGACTTATGTGGAGCAACCTTACCGCATTATCAATTGAAAGGAGCATGTACTTCGTAAGAAGATCATTCCTCTTGTGCGTGTTCAGTGGAGCCATCACAATGAGGTAGAGTCCACTTGGGAAAGGGATGATGAAATTCGAGCTAAGTACCCGGAGCTATTTAGTTCAGGTATGTGGTGAATCCCGGAGACATAATTCCTTTACTAGGCGGGGAGAATGTAATACCCCGTTATTTTATTTATTTAAATTGGATATATTTAATTTAATTGATTATAAATCATTTAGTTGAGCTTATTAACCAATGGACTACTACATAAGTAAAATGGGTTATTATATATTTTTGGGCCTATTGGAATGATTAAATATATAAATTTATATATATATATATTTATATAATAAAAAAAAATTCTAATACAATTCTTACGACCTATTCTATCAGACGATCAATAGAGGGAAAGTAGAAAGAGGCGTAGAAGATGAGAGGAAACAAGAAGTTCATACGTTATTTATCTTTATGATCAGGCAAATACAATGTTTTTCTCTTCCTCTTTGAACCCGTAATTGTATCGTCAATCCATTATATTTTTTATTTTAAATTAAGGTATGCGTATGTCTCTGTTTATATTCTGGTTTTTTGTGTTTATTTCAAGAACTTATATGTGCAGTATGGATTCATGACATACATATATACATATATATATATGTATATATATATGTATGTTGGTTCGCCACTGTAGTTAATAGGTGCTTAATTGGTTTTGGGCATAACGATTTGGGCATAATGATTTGGTCATGGGACCAAATCATAATATTACTACTGCTTTGTTAATGTAATAGGATTTATTGGGTGACATAAAAATCAAAAGTTGACCATTGATCTGATTACTGTGTACGTAGAAGTATATGTATATATATATATATATATATGTATATGTGTGTGTGGGTGGATTGCATGTGGGGATTGTAGTTTGACTCATTAAGGCCATGTTTGTTAGGCGGTTTTTTTGGTCTGATCTGGTCTAATCTGATCTGGAAAAGTCTGTTTGGTAAGCGGTCTGGTCTTACTATTTATTTATTATTTATTATAATATTTATTTATGTATTATTTATTTCTTTATTTATTATTTCTTCACTTTATAATATATTTTATTATTTTATTATTTATATTATTAAATTATTATTTATTAATTTATATATTAATTTATAAATATATTATATTTATTTATTATTATTTAATTATTTAATTCATTTAATTTATAAATTATTTATTCATTTTTAATTATTTAAAAATATATTTTATTAATTTAATATTAATTTATTATTATTATACTCATTTATTATTATTATTATGAAGTATTTATTCATTATTATATTTACTTATTATTTATTATTATATTTATTTATTATTTTTTATTATATTTATTTATTATTATGTTTTATTTCATTTTGTTTATTATTTATTATTTTTATTATATTTTTAAATATGTTTTATGTAATTTATTATTTATTTTATTAATTTATTATTATTATTTATTATTATTATATTTATTTATTATTATTGTAATCATTTTTTATTATTATTATGTTTTATTTAATTTATTATTTATATTATTAATTATTCATTTTTAATTATTTATTAATATATTTTATTGTTTATTCATTTATTTATTATTATTATATTCATTTTTTTTATAATTATTAGGTATTATTTATTTCATTTTGTTTATTATTTATTATTTATATTTTATTTTAAAAATATGTTTTATTTAATTTATTATTATTATTATTAATTTTTTATTATTATTTATTCATTTTTAATTATTTATAAATATATTTTATTAATAAGACCAGACCGGACCACCAGGAACCACCTTTTTTTTTTGTCTGAAATGAGGTCATTTTGGTCTGATTTGGTCTTACTTGGTCTAACAAAAAATTTGGGACCAATGCTACCAAACACGGTCCGATCCCATAAAACGAAAGACCAGACCAGAACACCTGGGACCAGACCACCTACCAAACAGTGCCTAACTAATGTTATTAAATGCTAGTTGGGAATGATAGCTTAGGTAATGGTTTTCCTTTGTGTACGTGGGCAGTGGTTTTTACAGGTTGCATAGTATGACCATGTAATGTATCATTATATGTATGAATGTGTATATGAATATATGCAGATGTATCTATATATTATGTGGTATTGAAGGTTAAAAATAAATAATGAATACATGGGTAACAATAAAATTATTAAAATAAAAATAAAAATGTAAATTCACATATTTTTGTCATCTAATGGGTATTATTATTAATCACAAAAGGATGATATGGTTACCTTGGATTAAATTTGATCAAATTGGTTACAAATGCCAATTGATATAGTGTTTATCTATTTAGTGTTAGGATTATTATTATTTTATTAGGAAATGGAGAAAACCACGATTAGCTGACTACTAAGTCAGTTTTATCTGTACCATGGTCGACTAATCATATATTTATAAGTTGTCGGGTACGTGGTTATGGTTATGCATGGTTAAGTTCCCTATTAACTTGTGATTTAATTAAGGTTGCTCTTATTTGTTTTGTCTATTGATTTATCATTTAATTATGGATGCGCTTTATTTATTTTGCCTATTTATTTATTTTGTTGTTTATTTATTTGTTTTGGAGGATATTTATTTAGGAGTGGTATATAGGAATTATAGTTTTATACTTATATTTGGTTGGGTTGGAGGATAGGATTATTGGTACTCTGTTTAGGATCATGTAGAGTCTACTTTGCTCGTGGGTCTGATCCACCAGTGTTAACATTTCAGGTCCTCGGCAGTTCCAGCCATAGGGTTGAGGATTCATCTCATTTCTTCTTCAGTTATTCAGTTTTCCGCTTTGTTTTAGTGTAGGGACTCTATAGTAGCATTTTCTTTCGGACTTATATTTTCATTTATGGTTTTAGGGGTCCATAGATATGGGATTCCCGAGTTGTACCCTTTGGGAATTTGGATTTCTGAATTTGTTTATTCATGAGAATTAAACTTTTGAGACTCTGTTATTTCTTAAATATGTTTTTTGCTTATGTGTTTCTTTATTATTGAGTGATAATGCGCCTTAGTTTTCGGTATAGGTCTGGTCAACCTATGCATGAAAATTAGGGGGTATCACAAGGGTCTTCGAGGTTCTCTCCTTCATCGGAATCCACTTCTTTCCGTCGATTAAGACATACAAAGTAAACAACGAAGTAGAGTTGGTTTCGAGAAATGTAGCTTTTGTAGACAGAAAGGTCATTGGAAAGCTCAGTGTCCCAAATTGGTGAACAAGGGAATTCATGATCGACATCAACAATATCCAAAGAATAAGGACCATCACACTACCACGGTTGCACCATTTGGGGATAAGTCTTCTTCTACTACGTTTTCATTGATTACAGAGTCGTTGCAGCAGCTTCTTTCCACCCTTCTACCAAATGCTCTTTCAATTTCTCCCTCTATAGGTTTGTCTATTTCAGCTTCTTCATCTTCAGGTACTTCTCAGACGACTTAGGTTTTTGATTCAGGTGTTACACACCATATGACTAGTAATTATTCTTTATTTGCATCTATTTCCTCTCCTCCATCATCTGTTTCCATTGTAGCTGCCAATGGTATGTCTATGCCGTTGGCCAGTATTGGGACAAT
Source organism: Cornus suecica (assembly GCA_963922005.1). Classification (NCBI taxonomy): domain Eukaryota; kingdom Viridiplantae; phylum Streptophyta; class Magnoliopsida; order Cornales; family Cornaceae; genus Cornus; species Cornus suecica. The sequence goes on along the minus strand of OY998247.1, from coordinate 36,440,255 downwards.
TGTCTCTTCCAATTTATGTATTTCTGATGTTTACTGCATTCCACAACTTACCTTGAATCTAATCTCGGTTAGTCAGTTGTTTGATTCTAGATATTTAGTTCACTTCTCTTTTATCGGTTGTATTGTGCATGATCCACATTCGAAGAATGTGATTGGGACAGGCCATAGAAAAGGTGGTTTATATGTCTTAGAGAAGCTTCATGTTCCCATTATACCTGCTTCTACAGTTGATTTATCTCTTTTTAGTTTGAATCCTCAGTCATCTAGTTTTTATTTATGGCATTCCCGTCTTAGACATGTGTCTAGTTCTTATTTACGGTATTTAAACGAGTCATATTATTTCTGATTGTAGTGGATGCATATTAGCTAAATTTTCTACTTTTCCTTTTAATAGAAGTACTAGTACCTCTTTAACGCCATTTAACTTGGTTCATTCTAATGTGTGGGGATCTTCTCCCATTTCTTCTATAGGGGGATCCAGATATTATGTCTCATTTATAGATGACTATTCTCGTTATTGTTGGATTTTTCTTCTGAGACGTCATTCAGAGTTCTTTTCAATTTATTCTAACTTTCATGATATGGTACACACTCAATTCTTAGCTATTATAAAATTCTTTAGATGTGATTTAGGTGGTGAATATCAGTATGGTGGTTTTATTCATTTAATAAAAGCTGATGGTAATATTCTCCAATCATCTTGTGTTGATACATTTGAGCAGAATGGTGTTGCTGAGCGAAAGCATAGACATATCATGGAGACTCCTTGCTCGCTTTTGTTATTTGCTAGTGTTCCTAGTTGGGGGGGAGGCTGCTCTTACTGATGTACATATTATTAATAGAATACCCTCTGTAGTCAATTCTTGTATTTCTCCATTTGAATGACTATTTGGTAAACCTCCTGACTATTTTTCCTTGAAAGTTTTCGGTTGCATTTGTTTAGTTCTTCTTCCTAAAGTTTATCGTACCAAGTTATCCGCCCATTCTACTATATGTGTTTTTCTTGGTTATGGTGAAGGTGAGAAGGGTTATCGTTGTTATGATCCTGTTTCTCAAAAGTTATATGTGTCTTGTTATGTCGTGTTCCTCGAGCGCATTCCTTTTTTCTCCATTCCTACTAGTCCTAACACATTGAGTAAGAATGATCTCGTTTATGTTGATCCTTTTCTATAGGATAGTTCTAGTCTCTTGTCTGATATGACATCTAATCCTATCCATGCGCCTAATCCTGTCAGTTGTCCTCCTGTTATTCATACTTACACTCGTAAGAATATCACTTTCCCCTCTACAGGTACATATTCATCTCTCTCGGTGGACTCTCCATTAGCTTTTGGCATTATGGATCTCGTAGCTTCTCGTTATCCTCAGTGAGTGCGTAAGTGTCCTAATCATTTTTAATTTTCCAATTCTTGTTATTCTTCGAAGTTTTGTTCCTTTTTGGCATCTATTCATTCTCTTTCCGAACCTAATTCCTACAAGGAGGTTGTTCTTGATTCTAATTGTCAACAAGAGATGGATGAAGAACTCTTTGCTTTGTATAAAATGACACATGGGAGTTGGTGACATTACCTCTTGGTAAATCTGTAATTGGTTGTAAATGGATTTATAAAATAAAGACTAAGGCTGATGGTTCTATTGAGCGGTATAAGGCATGCTTGGTTGCAAAGGGATTCACTCAGCAGTACGGTATTGACTATGAAGAAACATTTTCCCTTGTAGCTAAAATGACAAATGTCCGTGCATTAATTGTTATAGCCGTTGTTCGTTAGTGGGGTCTTTAACAAATGGATGTAAAAAATGCCTTCTTACATGGAACTTTGGCTAAAGAAGTATATATGGTTCCACCCCTAAGTATATCTCATAATTCTGGAGAAGTCTGTAATCCTAAAAAGACAATGCATGGTCTCAAGCAAGCTCCTAGAGTTTGGTTTGAGAAATTTTCAATAGTCATATGTGGTTTAGGATTTCATTCCAGTGATTATGATTCAGCTCTTTTTATTCGTTCTACTTCTGTTGGACATATTCTTCTCCTATTACACGTTGATGATATGATTATGACTGGTGATGACACTGAATGAATCGTTCTCTTAAAGTCACAGTTGCAACAACAATTTGAGATGAAAGATCTTGGGCCTCTTCGTTATTTTCTTGGTATTGAAGTTGCTGATTCTCCTAAAGGTTATCTTCTATCACAGTCTAAGTATGCAACGGAAGTTATTCGCAAAGCTCGTCTGACAGATTCATGAGTAGTTGAAACTCCCTTGGAGCTCAATGTTCGTTATACTTCCTCAGATGGTATTCCCTTGGGTGATCCTACTTTATATTGTGTTATAGTTGGCAGTTTAGTATATCTCACTGTGACACGACCTGACATTACCCATGCAGTACATATTGTTAGTTAATTTATGTCTTCTCCTACCACTGTTCATTGGGCTGTTGTTCTTCGCATTTTGCGATATCTGCACGGTACTTTACATCAGAGTTTATTCTTTTCATCTACTTCTGCTTTGGAACTTTGAGCTTTCTCTGATGCTGATTGGGCTGGAGACCCCATGGATCATAAGTCCACTACTAGTTTTTTGTATCTTTCTGGGCAATTCCCTCATTTCCTGGAAAAGTAAGAAACAAAAAGTTATTTCTTATTCTTCTGCTGAGGCTGAGTATTGTGCCATAGCTTTTACTACGTCAGAAATAGTGTGGCTTAGATGGTTGCTTGCAGATATGGGAGTGATTTGTTCTGCTCCTACTCCTATGTATTATGATAACAAGAGTGCCATTCAGATTGCTCACAACAGTGTTTTTCATGAGTATACCAAGCATATTGAGATTGATTGTCATTTTGTGGGCCATCATCTTTAGTTTGACACGATTTCTCTACTATATGTCTCATCTACTTTACAGTTGGCTGATTTTTTCACAAAAGTCCCACACTATTATGCGGTTTCATTTTCTTCTTGATAAACTCTCGATGCTTATTGTCGTCACATCATGATTTTGAGGGGGGAATGTTAAGAGTATTGCTTTATTTTATGTGTTTTGTCTTTTATTCCTTTTACATGGGTAGTTTAGTCTTTTCTTGCTCTGTGGGTAGTTTAGTCTTTTGCCCCTTTTATTAGGGCATATAAATAGCTTGTACTTGTGTAAATATATTTTAGTTTTTCTACGATTAATGACAATATAACAGTTTTCCAAAGCTTTCACCCTCATGGTCGGCCTTCTGATTCTTCTCACGAACCTGTGCGGGACTCTAATCCCTCTCGCGAGGTGGTCTCTACCTCCAATGTCCACACTGTTCCAGCTTAAACGAATGCCTCCAGTGCTACTTCTTAAGATCCCGTGTACTTGGTGGGAGGCACACCTGAATGCTGTTAAGAGGCTATACGATCGGTATCATGCTGAGCTTAAAGCTCACGTCACTTATCAGGAGAAGTAGGACAAGATTGAAGAAGCCCGGAGGCAACTGGCTTTGCTTGGGGGTGAGGGTCTAGAGCTGAAGGATTCGGATGAGCATTCCACACAAGCTCGCGAGCTTCTCGAGGAGCCTAGTATTTTAGATTCTATCACCAAGAATATGTTCTAATTTTGTACTTTTGCTCTGTATTATATATTATTATTATATATTTTCTTTTGTTGAGTTTGCACGTGGGCACTCCAATTTTTGTATGACATCGATTATTTATATGACATAAATGAATTTTTGCCAATTTTTCTTATCTTCACTCTTTCTCCTTTTAAAATGTTTTTTTTCCTAGGACGGAGCTTGTATTCTTGACTTATGCCTGATCCACTTTTATCCACTTCACATTGAGGGGTCTAGATCACTCGCGAGTGACTTCATGTTCCATTATGTAATAGCCACTGTTGCTTTCACTTGTGACTACATAAGGACCTTCCCACTTAGGCTCAATTTATTTCACCCTTTGCCCTCTTATGATTGTTGAAACTGTTTTCAATACTCTATCCCCTTCTTTGAACCACCTGTATCATACCTTTTTGTTATATCTCTTTGTTTGTTGCTTATTGTAAGCGTTTTGGTTCGTAAATGCTTCATTCATTTTCTCTTCAAGGCTCTCTACCTCCAACAATATTTCTCCCAATGTATTATTCGCGACCAGTATCTTAGCTGCGATCTCCAATTCTGCTGATAGCACTGCCTCTACTACGTAGACCAAGGAATATGAAGACTTTCTTGTAGCAGTACGGTATGAGGTTCGGTGTGCCCATAACGCTACAGGGAGCTCCTCTACCCACTTCTTCTGATTATCATGCATCAAACGACTCAGTATTCAAATCAATGCCTTATTTGAAGATTCCACCAATCCATTCCCCTAGGGATAGTAAGAAGTGGACTTGTGATGGATTATCTCGTGCTGCTGGAGCAAGTTTGACACTTCAGAGTTAACGAATGGGGTCCCGTTATCATATAATATAACTTTAGGAATCCCAAACCGGCAAATGATATTTTCTCTTATAAAGTGAACTACATTATCTCCTGTTGTCCTTCACAGTGGAATGCCTTCCACACACTTTGTGAACAATTTTGTCGTGACCAATACCCACGCGTGCCCCTGAGCTTGAGGTGTAATTGACCAATTTATATCCAATGCTCATGTATGGAAAGGCCAAGGTGTAGATAAACTGTGCAGTCCCGCTGCCGGTGAATTGATGAGATCTCCATGCACTTGACACATGTGGCATTTTCTGACAAAGTCACCGATAACTTTTTCCATCATTGGCTAGTAATATCCGGATAGAAGGAGCTGTTGGAATACTTTCCTTTGGTCCTGATGCCCAAACTCACTGGTTTGTTTTATGACTTCCCCCACATTTTCTTCATCAATGCATTTGAGCAACTTTCCTTCAAAACTTTTGCGAAATAGGTTCCCATCCTGAAGGACAAATCGCGAAGCCAATTTCCTGAACCGCGACCTATCCTTTTCTGGCACAAGCCTTTCCTTCAGATAAACAACATACTTCTCTCGCCAGTCACCTGCTTCCACGAAATTTCCTTCACTCGCGGAGTGGTAAGGATTACAGTTCTGGCACTTACTTTGCACCTCCACCGTGTCACCTTTCATGCTTAGCCAGAAGTATCCTTCCCGTTGTATACTTTTATAAAGGCTTACATCCATTTGTCCGCACATTCTCTCGTGAGCCTTTTATAATAGTTTTTGTACTTCACCCATTGGTACACAACTGGCACGGATTCCTTCTACTGCTTTATAGTATAACACCTTTTATGATTTGATAACCTCGTCTTAAAGTGGTACTATCATTCCTTAGCAAAGCTTGCACTATATTCTTCCTCCAGTCTTGATCGGAATAGGACTGTGGTCGATCCTCGTGATTGATAACAGAGCTAGCCCTTCGTAGCACCTGCAAGGTGATCCTTGTTCCTTGAAATTATAGTCGCAAACCAATGTTGCTAGTGCGTTAGATCGTTTATTTCCTTCTTACGACTCATGCCGGAAGTTCACATATTCGAAGGTTTCCAACATATGTTGAATGAAGGTCCTATAGGACATGAGGTGGGATTCTTTGACAACATATTCCCTTTTAACCTGTTTGATGACCAACTTGGAATCCCCTCTCACATTTAGGACTTTTACCTTCAGCTACTGAATTAATCCTAGAACCAATAGTTTGTATTCAACTACATTGAGAGGGTGAGTGACATCTGCTAATGTTGGGATAAACCTTCTGAGATATGAGACCTTTCACATAAAGGTTTTTAATAGTTTGCGAGTCATAGGTGGTGCCATTTCCAACAATGTTTTAGCTTTTGTTGGGTCCAAATCTATTCTATGTCGATGTACAACAAATCCTAAAAATTTCCCTTCTGGTACCCCGAAAACACACGTTAGAAGATTCGTTTTCAGGTTATATTTGAGGCACCATTGCAACACTTTTCTTAAATCGCCCACATGATCCTGGACTGCCCTAGACTCTACCACCAAATCGTCTACATAGTCCTCAACTATTTTATGCATCAGATCATGAAAGATGGCCTTCATGGCTCGCTGGTATATGGGTCCAACATTCTGAAACCTAAAGAGTATTACTATATAGTGAAAATTTCCCATCGGTGTGCAAAAAAATAGTTTTTTCAGCATCCTCTAGTGCCATCTTGATCTGATTGTAGCCACTGAATCCATCCATCAGTGAAAACATCGCATGTCATGTTATTGCATCCACCATAGTGTCGATGTTGGGCAACAGAAAATCATCATTCGGGCAAGCTTTATTTAGGTCGCAATAGTCTACGCAGACTCGAATATGTCCTCTCTTCTTCTTTACATGCACTATATTTGCGAGCCATGTGGGGTGCTGAGTAGGCTTAATGAATCCAACTTTCAACAGTTTTTCCACTTCTGCTTTAATTTGAATTTCCAGATCCGGGTGAAATACTCGTTGTCGTTGCTTATTTGGTTCTGACGTAGGATGAACATTGAGGTGATGACTGATTAAACCAGTACTAAGCCCTGGAATTTAGCCATAGTCCTAGGCAAAAACATCATGATATTCTTTGAGCAGATTCACCAGGGATGCTCTGGTTTCTTTAGTCAAAGTGCTGCTTATGAAAGTTGGTTGCAGCGTTGTTTCATCTCCGATGTCGACCTTTTACAGGTCGTGCTCTAGTCGCGAGTTCAACATCAATTTCTCGGGGTCAGTGCCAATTGCACAAGCCTCTAACCCCCAACCCCATCACAACTTGTATACCACACGCCCATCAGGCATTTTGACTCGCGACCAACTCACTTCTTTCGGCCATATTTTGAGTGGAACCTTAGCTTCCAAATCCTACCACTTTGGTAGCGGGGTAGCGTAGATACGACGTCCAGCCTCCTCTCCATATTCTGAGAAGTAAACTGCATCTACAAAGTGAGCTTCGGAGGCACATAAATGGCTTTTGGACATTTTGAGCATCATTATTCCCTCCCCCCAATTGGCCTTCATTACTTGGTGATAAGATGGTGGTACCACAACATATGTATACAACCACGGCCTTCCCAATAATAGTTGATATGAGGGTTCCCCTTTGATGAAATGAAACTTGGTAGGAGCTCTTATTATCCCAACTTTGAGATCTAACGTCGCGAATCCCATAGTTCTTTTTTGGTCCCCATGAAGTCAGTGACTGATGATAGAAGCCAAATATCATATATTTAAGCCTTCTAATTATACATTGTTGTGTCTATATATATCATTATATTAATGTTTTTATACGATTTTCTTGTTTTAAGATGTTTTAGGCCATGTTATGTAAAACAAGTTAAATTCAGTGAAATAACTTGATTTGTGATTCAAGATCGTTCGAGAGCCGGAACCATGGATAAAAAGACCTATAAAGGACCAAAACAAATTCAAGAATGCAAAAGAAGTGAAGAGGAATGAAGTCGAGAAGAGAAAATGGAGCAAAGAAGATGAAATATGAAAATACAATGTGAAGAACTATCGAGTACTCAGTAGTGCCTTCACCGAATACTCGGTAGTACAAAAGTGAGAAACATTCTAGAGAACTGCGCGCGTTATCGCACCATTGCATGGCCATTGTCCAGCCACTGAGTACTCGGTAAGACTAGATACAGTCAATACACATCAGTAAGTTGTATATGTACCTGTGGACCCGTTTCGACTATAATCAATATGGGATGATCTCTAGGCTATATTGGACACAATATTGACTATATTTGATGATATTTAACATCATTCTTCAAGGAATATCATGATACACATTCCTGACTTAACCGTAAAACAATCAGATTACCCAATAAAGACGCCTCTTTTTATATAAAAGAGAGGGGTCTCCCCTACATTGACAAGACCGGGGGAGAGGTGATATATTATAGTTTGGGATACGTTGGAGATTTGTGCAAGAATATCAACCATGGAGGGCGTGTCTACATCAACAATGCAGACAACCACCATCATGAACAACTAAACCGGTATCTGGTAATGTAGACTTTTTCTTATTTTTATTGTATAAGGGGAAACTGAAGGAAATGTATGTGATTATTGGGTAGATGAGTGGTTACATTTGATTTTATATAAGATTCTACGTTTATTCTATATCTTATTTTAGCTTGAATGATTGTTTTATCTTACTCAATCATTGTTATTCAATAATGGTTAAAACTTAGATGCTTAATTCATGATTTTCTACACAATGATGGTTATTAACATGCAATCTTGATTTAGACAAACCATGTTTAGAAAAGATAGCGAGTGACATGCTTTTAATTTATGTTAGTAGGAGTAGTTTAGAGTAGATGCATGTACTAGTTATACTTGTTCAATGATGGATTAATTGTTCTTTTTTTGGGATTAGGGTTTCGCCAATGTTTACGACCTTATATCTTATTCATATATGATAGACTGAACTTTACAATTGAATGAATTAGAGAATATATTATGTGGCTAGTGGTGGAGTTAAAAATACCCTAGATATTTATTTCCACTGTTTTCAACCAAAACCAAAATCTATCTTTACTTTTATGTTATTTTATTTCTTGTCAAATTAGTAATTGAAAACAAAACAAACAAATTATCTTTCATAATTTAGTTACAATAATTATAGAAGAAGTTGTGAATTCATTAGTCTATGTGGATATGATATACCCTATCTCATATATACTATACTATAATTAATTTGTGCACTTGCGATAGGGAAAACTAGGTCAACTTTAAGTGCTTATTTGCACAGATTATTATTATTATAATTATTTATTATCCCACCATAGTAGGCTAAATTAATGAATGCTTAGCCACCGATCAAATTTTTGGCGCCGTTGCCGAGGACTAACAATTTTCTATACTTTTAAATAATTATTATAGCTAGATTATTTATTTGCTTTATTTTTATTTTCTTCTTTTAAGAGACAAGATTGTGTGATTTTTGATAGGTGCATTAAGACTAGCAGAAGGAACCAGAAAAACGGTGACGATTGCTTTGCTGGACCGGTTGTGAGTTTTAATCATATCTTAAATTATTGTTTCAATCTTATCTTGAATTTTCTTATTTAATTTCTCTTTTATTTTGTTTATTTACTTTCAGTTTATTGTTTATATTAGTTTATTTTTTATAAAATTTGTTTTATCGTTGTTTGAGTGGTTTGCGTTCTATATCTAAAGAACTTGCTCCTTTTAATCTTGAAGTTGATATAATTTATTGTAAAAACTTTAGAACTAATAAACAAATGATTGAAAAAGATACATTAAATTTTAACGATATGGGCGACCCTCAAGAACAACCACTAGGTTCCTTGAAAGATTATTACACACCTTCTAATTTTGAATCACCAATGGATATTATAATACCAGGCGAAACAGTGTCTCATTATGAAATTAAAGCTAGTATTTTAAATATGTTACCTAAATTCTATGGACATAAACATGAAGATCCTTATGAGCATTTTACTGAGTTTATAGAAGTTAGTTCGACAACTAAGATGAATGGGATGCCTACTAATGTCTTACGTGTGTGATTATTTCCCTTTTCACTCAAGAAAAAAGCTAAAAGATGGTATAATAGTTTAGAAGAACAAGTGACAACTATTTGGGAGAACCTTGAATGCAAAATGTCATGAATAAAAATAAAAAAATATTTTTGTTTTTAGAAATGTTTGAACAAGGTAGTAGAGACAACAAGTAAATCATTAACACATCATATTCTCATATCTATCTCATCCATTATACACACGGTAGTGAAGAAAATCAGTACACATACCTTGTAGACTTAAGAATGCACAAGTCAAGATTTGCAAATATATATATATATATATATATATATATGAAAATTATCATGTGCAAGCACTAAGGTAAGATGAACTAGGATTTGGTTGCTTCACTCACCACAAAATTTAAAAACCTTATTGCAAAGTAGAATCCCATGGTCTGTGTACCACAATGCTTCAAAAAATCTATGCCACCACCGCTACCGCTACTACTTCCATAACCACCCCCACAACAGCAATTACCACCACCACTGCCCAACGACATCATTTATTACATTCTCTTGCTACTTCCGATCAAACCTGCAGCTTGATTCAGGTGCATTTCCAAAAAATAGAACAACTTGCTAACCTGTACCAAATTTTTACACAATTACTTGGAATGTGGTAATGATCGGCGCATGATTATAACATCTTCCGACTCTCACAAGTCTATGAATATTAATGTAAGAACATTTATTTATGTAATGACATTATTCTGATCAAAAACCATGTTGAGAGTTGTGTGTTTTAGATCGAGTTGTTAAAGCGTTGTATGGTAAGGAGTTTATGTCAAATTAAGTATAAAGTAGTGAAGATACAAGAGTAGAACAACGATTGGAAGGAAGCAGAAACGTGACAAAATTATATTTTTATATTGGAAGGTGCGAACTTGTGCACAGTTTGCGCAAAAGGGATAAAAACCACCTGTGTGTTTTATGAAATTGCACACACTTGTGCACGAAAAGGTTCATCGAGTACTCGGTAGAATAACCATCGAGTACTCGGTAAGTGGCTGCGCAGATTTATTTTTAGGAGATATTAAATTGATATGTATTTGATTCATGACCACTTTGGGACATGATTAGAAGCTATTATCAGTATATTGGACTATCATTGACATATTTATTTATATTTGGAAGATTTAAATGGTGGAAATACGAATCCTGATTGGAAAATAATTTTTACCATTAATTGAAGACTCTTATCTATATATGTGAGTTAAACCTAAGAGAAGAGTGTGACTTTTTGAGAGATCTCTGCATTTTTATTTCAGATTCATATTCTTCTACAGAGATATATATAAAGATAAAATTATTGAGTGAATATATATTTTATAGTTCTCTCTTTATTTGAGTTTTTCCAATTGTGTTTCTACACGAAGATGGATATGCACAATTGGATGATCTAGTTGCTGAAAAATAATCACACCACCGTGATCGAAGAAGGATACTTCATGATTCTTTGATCCGTTGAGAAACGGAGCCATCAGAGTATGGAGATCGAAGCGAGAGCTTCGTGGAGTGTAAGTGATTCAAGATCTTCAGACGTTGAGTGGAGAAAGGAAGATCAGAGTGATTTGTAAGTCTAAAACTTCATAGAGTCTTGTATTTCTTGATTCATAGTGCATCGATACCCAAGCGTATCCGTGATTTTTTACTTGGAGTCTTCCCAAGGTTTTTGCACGTAAAAATATTTGTGTCATTTCTGATTTATTTTTTGCACTTATATTTATTATTTCATGGTTTATAGTGTGATTGAATTGAATTAAAATTGACTATTCCGCAATTAAATTTTTAATTTGTCAATTAATTCATAAAAAACCTATTCACCCCCTCTAGGCTTAATTCACCATCTTCTAGGTAATTTCAATTGGTATCAGAGCAAGGTTTGCCTTTATTTAAGTTAACGACCTAAGGTTAGATCTTGAAGTTAGACGATGGATTTACCTCGTGAAGGAGGGTCCGTATTTAGGTCCCCTTTGTTTGATAGCTCTAATTATACATATTGGAAAACTAGGATGAAAACTTTATTGAAATCTCTAGATGAGAGAACATGACTTGCTATAGAGATAGGTTATTCACCTCCTACTGTGATAAACGTGACTACTAATAAATCTAAATTAAAATCCGCTAACTAGTGGACTACTGCTGAAACAAACAGTTCTAATTGAAACTCTAAAGCCTTGAATGCTTTATACAATGTTGTTACCTCGAGTGAGTTTAAAAGAATTGTCACGTGTAAGAATGCAAAAAAAAGCTTGGGATATTATCCAAGTAACTCATGAAGGGACTTCAAAAGTTAAAGAATCAAAACTTCAAATGTTAAATTCTAAATTTGAACAACTTACAATGGAAGAAAATTAAATTTTTGTTGACTTCGAGGATAGACTAACCGACATATAACGAGTTGTCATAATTTAGGAGAGCCCATTCCTGAGACTGCTTTAGTGAAAAATATTCTTAGGTCTCTCCCTGAACGTTTTAGATATAAAGTTACTGTTATCTCGGAAGTTATGAGTCTTAAAGAAATTAAACTTGAAGAATTGGCTGGAAATCTAAAATCTTATGAGATGGGGATGTTCAAAAGTCCCCCTAAGAGGTCTAGTGGCACTAAAGAAAAAAACATAGCTTTTAAAACCACTAAGGAATATCATATTGAGTCTGGTGAGGAAGGTGATAGTGGTTCAAGACAAGTTGACATGATTATGAAATAGTTTTATAAGTTTTTAAAATCTTCTTATGGTCAAGAAATGATTAAAGGACAAAAATTTGATCATATGATTTTAAAAATAAAAGTAAGGTCCAAATTCAGAATGACAAGTTTGACCCTAAGAAGAAGAAAGCTAAATATTTTTAGTGTCAAGGTTTTGGTCACATAGGTATAGAGTGTGCTAATATAGTAAAAATATCCAAAGGTCTAGCTGTCACTTGGGATGATGGATCAGGTGATAGTGGTTCAAGACATGATTTTATTACACTTGCAACGCAAAGTAAGGAGTTTGAAGAAGTTGTTACAAGATGGACAATGTTTGGGGATGAATATTATGAGGATAATGAAGATCGTGGGGATTCGCATGAAGATGCTTATAATAAAATTTATGAAAAGTCCATACATCTTAGTAAAGAATTCTCAAAATGTATAGTTAAACTTAAAAATGTTGAAAAGGAAAGACGATCCTTAAGAGAAGATTTAACCAATACTACATTTTCCCTAAATAAACTTCAGACACAAAGAGCTCAATGGTCTGAAGAATTGATTAAGTCTAAAAAAGATAGGAAACAGGCTTTCAAGAGTGTAGATAATCTTAATAAGGAATTAGTCAATCTAAGATCTGATATAACTGAGAAATCTACGAGAATTGAGGTTTTAGAAAAGGAATTGAAAGATGTTAACTCAACTATTTATAAATGATCTAGTGGAACCCTTAAGCTTAATCATATGTTGAGTGTAGGTAAATCAATGGGAAACACTAAAGGATTGGGATTTAAAGGAACAACGAGTAATTCAAATAGTGCCCCCAAAACGATTTTTGTTAAAGGTTCTCAAGTAACATCTAGTTCCTCTCAAGGTAATTCTAATATAAAAAACATTCCTCTTGTTAAGAAGAATTCTAATGTCCAATCTTATGTTAGAAAACCGGTTGAGAATAAACCTACATTTACCTCTAAGTATCATAAGAATTTTGATAATGGTTTCAAAGGTGTGTTCCTATATGTCATCACTGTGGAGTAAGAGGTCACATTCGCCCCCACTATTCAAAGTTAAAAGAAAATACATTGAAATCAAAGATGAAACAAAGAAATCAAAGAATACCCAATATTGAATATCAAATTAGGGTTTTGAGTGAAAAGGTAAAGAATTTGTCTATATTGGTAAGTAGAACACCGAAAATTAGACAGGTTTGGATTAATCAAGATGAGCTACATTGTTTGGCTGTCAATACTGCCCTTAGATCACATGATTCTAATTCATGGTGTTTTGATAGTGGATGTTCTAGGCACATGACTAGAAATAAGTCATTGTTTGGTGATTTCAAGGAAAGTAATCTGGGAACTGCTACTTTTGGTAATGAGAAAAAATCTAAAGTTTTAGGAAATGGAACCATTGTTGCTTCTGGTTTACCCAGATTAGAAGATGTTTATTATATTAAAGGCCTAAAGGCTAATTTGCTTAGCATTAACCAAATTTTTGATAATAACCATAATGTCAATTTCACTTCTGATAAATGGTCTATTATTGATTCTTTTGAAAATTATGTTATGGAAGGTGTACATACATTTGATAATCGTTATTGCCTTTTTCCTAAACTTTATTATGAGAAAGACCTTGAGTTTATATCCACAGATTCTCAGTTGATAGACATCTCTACAAAATCATTAGATTTTCAAAAGCATGCGAGTCTTAGGAAATATAGTGGCATGTTCTCATTAGAATAGATGTCTTCATATGTATCATTCTAGGAATATCTTGCATTATTCTTCATCCTAGAATTGATACATTATCATACATTTTTTTATATATAGTGCATTTTTATTTTGTTTATTATTATGCATGTATCATGTTTTGTTACTATTAGGATTATTCATGCATGTATCTTTATGACAAAAATACCATAACAATTATAAAATAAAAATTCTTAGCATGTTGAGCTTAGCTAAGGGTAAAAATAGTTGTCATATTTTACTTTATTCTCATATTTACTTCTCTTATTATGCTTATGGGAATCGGAGTTGTTAGTCTGACCTGAGGATATGAGTTATTCACTTGACATGTTTAAGTATTATTTGTTAGAACTCATTAATCTTGGGTGCTTGTTTTACTTCGGAGATGAATGTAATACTTGCTGATACTTTTAATCTCTTTCATCTAATCCGAAGTGTTATGTAGGTTCATGAGTTTTACTAGATTGATCGATATTTTTGAATACCTTTTTGCATGATTTTGAATGTTGGGGTGTTGTTAAAAGAGGAAATAATGAGATGTTTAAAATATAAAAATATGAAAAGTAGTTCTTCGATCTGAGTAACCGGGCTTCTTACCTCAGTAAGCATTGAGTGTTCGCGTAAAAAGGGGAGAAGACTAATGAACATAAATCTCATGGAAGAAGCTCGAGCCCAATTGGTCGGGACTAAAAATCCTCGCTGGAAATTCTGGAGCTTAGAAAGACAAAAAGGGATAAAGTGAAAAGGGCGCATAAGATTAAATTGTGAGACATTTAAATGACATAAGGTCCAAGCTAAAGATTTGACTTCTAACTTAGGTTTCAGACTAAAATGTCATCATGGTTAGTGAGGAGATTATTAGAATTAGTACGTATTGCTTTCATCTTAATTGTTTGCTTGCATCTGAATATTTTTATATATGCAAAACCTATGTAAAGTCTGTCTTGTGACTGTTTATAACTACAAGGTATGTGTGCTGATTTTCATCATTACTGTGTGTATAATAGTTAAGTCAAATATGCAAATATGATGTGTTAATGATTAGCTAATTGTCTCTACATCCCTGCTCACATGTTTCTAAGAACAAATATATATTTTTATTATTATTGAGCATTTTGCATTCAAGCATTAAAATTAAGTTAATGCATTGTAAATATTTTTGTTACTCGAGAATCTAAATATATTCTTTAGAGTTATATGACTTAATATAAGTTTTGATTCGATTCTCTGGTCCTCTCGAATATTTTCCCAATATTTACCACTTGTCTATTCTCTTTTATTTATTTTTTATTATTTTTATTGTTATATAATTCCTTGTCATTTCAGTGACAAAAATGGGGAGAAGTATTTAGAAAGGGGGAGAATTATTTAGTAAGGGGGAGAGATATACAGTTAAGGGGGAGAAGTATTTAATTGAAGGGGAGAATTATTTGTTATTAATTAATGATCATTATGCTTTATGTTGAAATTATTTATTTTGTTTATGATAATTTAATATGGATTATTCATGCTACTTGTTTTCCACACTTGCATTTCACATGTATGTTTGTTTAAGTGTTGTGATTGCAGGATTTATAGATCATTATGAGATCAAAAGAAAAGTCTATGTCTATGTTTGTTGGTGTGTGTTCATAGGTATAGATTTTATGTTTATCGTGAGGATATATATTTGTAAAACATGTTTTTGTCTCAGAAATGCCAACGGGGAGATTCTAAGAACATTTATTTATGTAATGACACTATTCTGATAAAAAAAAACCATGCTGAGAGTTGTGTGTTTTAGATCGAGTTGTTAAAGCGTTGTATGGTAAAGAGTTTATGTGTCAAATCAACTATAAAACGGTGAAGATACAAGAGTGGAACAATGGTTGGAAGGAAGCGGAAATGTGACAAAATTATATTTTTATATTTTCACACTTTTGTTCCACCGAGTACTCGGTGGGAACATTACCGAGTACTCGGTAAAGTGCGAACTTGTGCACGGTTTGCGCAAAAGGGATAAAAACCACCAGTGTGTTTTATGAACTTCCACACACTTGTGCACGAAAAGGTTCACCGAGTTCTCGGTAGAATAGGCACCGAGTACTCGGTAAGTGGCTATGTAGATTTATTTTTGGGAGATATTAAATTGATATGTAATTGATTCCTGACCACTTTGGGACGTGATTAGAAGCTATTATCAGTATATTGGACTATCATTGACATATTTATTTATATTTGGAAGATTTAAATGGTGGAAATACGAATCCTGATTGGAAAATGATTTTTACCATTATTTGAAGACTCTTCTCTATATATATGAGTTAAACCTAAGAGAAGAGTGTGACTTTTTGAGAGATCTCTGCAATTTTTTTCAGATTCATATTCTTCTACAGAGATATATATAGAGAGAAAATTATTGAGTGAATATTTATTTTCTAGTTCTCTCTTGATTTGAGTTTTTTCAATTGTGCTTCTATACCGAAGATCGTTATGCACAATTGGATGATCTAGTTGCTGAAAAATCATCACACAACTGTGATCGATGCAGGAGGCTTCATGATTATTTGATCCGTTGAGAAGTGGAGCCATCAGAGTACAGAGATTAGAGTGAGAGCTTCGTGGAACACGAGTGATTCAAGACATTCAGACGTTGAGTGGAGAAAGGCAGATCAGAGTGATTTGTAAGTCTAAAACTTCATAGAGTCTTGTATTTCTTGATTCATAGTGCATCGATACCCAAGCGTATCCGTGGTTTTTTACTTGGAGTCTTTCCAAGGTTTTTCCACGTAAAAATATTGGTGTCGTCTCTGATTTATTTTCTACATTTATATTTATTATTGTGTGGTTTATAGTGTGATTGAATTGAATTAAAATTAACTATTCCACAATTAAAAGTTTAATTTGTTAATTAATTCATAAAAGCCTATTCACCCCCCCCCCCCCCCCCCCCCCCCCCCCCCCCCCCCGCGGCCCTCTAGGATTAATTCACCATCTTCTAAGTAATTTTAATTAAAATACCAACCAATTTTGTAAGTTTGGTTTGTCTCGATGCCACGCACATTTTTTAATTGAGGTTTGGAAAGAAGTCAAAAATTTAAGGGACAATAATTTGATCTAGCCTATTCAAGATATTCCAAGTTAGGAGATCTATTCTAAAGGAGTCACTCTATGTAATTTGTCCAAATTTTAAAAAAACATTAATGTTATTTATATAATCAAGTGAACAAGCATAAAATTTGTTTTCTTTCTAGATTAATGGATTTTAATTCATATACAAAACAAGAGACCCAACCATCTACATTTCAATATAAGAAGCCTAACCCACCACATGTCAAAAATAGTAGGGGCCAATAGACCAAAATGGCAATAAAGCCCACTATGGATAGTCAAACAAAGAGAAAGAAAGTATGAACTGTTGTCGCTGTCGTTGTTGCTGAATCATTATTTGTTATTGCGATAACCACTTGCCTTCTTCCATTTATTTCTCTTGCTTCCCGATCACTCTCTTTGATGATGATGATGATCAAGACGAGAGGGAGGATACTCACTCAAAACACACACACTTGTTTCACCATCAATTTTTACTCCTTTATTTTCCTTAGAAACATACATAGGGCCAACAAACATACATAAATATATATATATATATATATATATTTCTTGGGATAATTACACAACTGAACTAAGGCATAATTGTATGCGGTTTTTCTAATATTTTAATTATATTAGAAACCTCTCTTAATATCATCGAAATATTTCGTCAGTTTTACTCACCAACAATAGAAGAACAAGAAATAGAGAAGAAGAGGAAAACATGGAAAAGCATGTGGGAAGGAGAGGGTCACTTCACGCAAATGATTTTGTTGGATAATGAAATATATATATATATATATATATATATATATATATATATATATATATATATATATATATATAACATATCTTTCTTGTCGCTTGCTTGCTAGCTAGCTAGCTATTTTTCTTGA
This sequence comes from Cornus suecica, assembly GCA_963922005.1. Classification (NCBI taxonomy): domain Eukaryota; kingdom Viridiplantae; phylum Streptophyta; class Magnoliopsida; order Cornales; family Cornaceae; genus Cornus; species Cornus suecica. The sequence goes on along the minus strand of OY998247.1, from coordinate 36,422,351 downwards.
ACATTATCAACCTCCAAGTATCAATCTACAAACCCATCAAAATCATGGGTTTTTCATAAAATCAATTAAAATTGAGTGTGCTACAACATATATACACACATATATATATATACATATAATTACCTGAGGAGGTGGTGGGTAAAGGAGTGCAGACAAGAGAGATATATGTAGGATTCATCTGCCTGCGCCTTTTGGGATGATGATGAATATTAATATTGGGATCACCATCATCACCTATTCCGAGACTCAACTTTAGCTCTTGTTGTTGTTGATGTTGTAAATTACTAAGTGCAGAGAGTTGTTGGAGAAACTGTAATGTGATATAGGTGTATACTCCATATTTATTTTATACACGAAATAGGCATAGGATATTAGACACTCAAAAGATGTAATGCGGGATTGATTTTCTCTCATACTGACGTACTAGAGTCATACTATGTATATTCTTATAATGGTTTGTTAAAAATTAAACTTGATCATTGCATACACAATAGACACTCACATGGTTGATACACAATGGCCATATTCAAGGTCGTAGTCTACAAAGACCACTTCCATAAGTGGTGTACTTACATATTGAGTTGTTTGTTTTTTTTGTATTTGAAGTCTTTGAAATAAATACAAGAGTGTTGTTTATATCTCTCTTTATATTTGTGGGTATACACACAATCACCATAAGTGAGTTGTGAGGTTAATCTCTGCCACCAACAGTGGTATCAGAGCCAGGTCAGAACCGTTTCAGAGTAAGGTTTCGATCCTGGTAGAAATCATCAGAGCCAAGTTAAGGCGTGAAGAGAAACCCAGAAGAAAGATTAAAACAGTCTAGTACCTGCCAGCTCAAAATTTGTGAAAGTTTAATCTAGCTTCTCCGTTCTAGCAGGAACATAACGACGGAAAAGAAAGCCACACACCATCACCACTATGAAGTGAGAAGCCACCATCCACACCACCACCTTGAAGATCCGGTTGCCGATGCACGATCCAATCGAGAACACCCTATCCAAGATCCGTCGACCATCACCAAGTCCATGTTATTCTTGCCGAATTGAAGAACCAACACTACCATGACTGCCTCCGAATTATTTCTCGCCTCCATATTGCTATGGTGAGGCTACCATTAAAAGATTCGTTCATCCTTTTTTTTTGAATGGTAAGAAGATATATAAACTAAAAAAAAGGCAAAATCCTTACAAGAAACAAAGGGGAATACCCCAAATAATAATGTGAAATCCATACTTCCACCAAATGAAAAAGAATGAAATGATGTCGTAAAGCACTAGGAAAAAAGTTAACAAGACAATTACAAAAATTCTGATAGAAAATAGAAGAATAATGAGAAGCAGAATTGTCACAAGCTACCAAATCCATCCCAGAAAGGAGACCATCCTTATGGAGAAACAACAACAAAAGAAGAACCATAACAGAAATCTTAGGCAAGAAAAAAGAGTAAGCAGCAAGCACACAAGACAAGAAGCACGCCCAGAAACCAGAAGCAAAATTACTTGTACAAATGAAACTGAACCAAGCCAACTCCCTCATATGATAGTAGTCTGTCAGCAGCAACCAATATGCCAAAGAGGACCCAAAAACATGCCAATGAAAACCATCCAGAACCATCCATAATGATATACAGAAAACATGAAGAACCAAGCAAGGTCAAGAGAGCTGTTAAAACTAGAAACTACAATGATCATGAACTAATAATAGAGGCAGGAAGATCCCACTGATCCAAAAAAACCTGACTGATAGAAGAAGCTTTAAACTTTGACAAAGGGAACACAACATATTTAACTAAAGAAACCACTTTCTTGAAAACTTGATCCATGGTACAAAACTTGTCATTGTAGATCCTGCAATTCCTTTCAATCCATATCTCATAAACCAAAGCACAAAAAACAAGTTTATTAAGAAGAGAAACCAAAGAATTTCCTTTAAGATTAACAATCATCCAATTAACTCTAGTATCCCGATCCCCATCAGGCCAATCAAGAAGACCTTTTTGAACAAGCTGGTTCCAAAGCCTAGAAGAAAAGCCACACTGAAAGTAGAGATGGTCTCTATCTTCCTATCTAAGCACACAAAGCACACAAGAAGCTTGTTGAACAACACCAATGGATAGGAGAATATGCAAAGTGAGGAGCCTATTGAGTTGAGCAATCCAAACAAGAAAAGAGTGTTTTGGGATGCAATGAATAAACCAGATAGCGGTTTCCAAAAAACCTTATCAAATTTATGTCTAAGAAAGTCCCAAGCAGAATTGATAGTAAAGACCCCATTAGTAGGGACCCAAATCAACTTATCATTAGTAGCAGGATTAGGCAAAAAAGAGGAAGGAAACCCAGCTTTAAAATCCAACCAAAATTGAGAATTGAGAGTGGGGAAATGCCAACCTAAAGCACTTATGAGTCTACTCACAGAAGCATTGTTGCCAAGACATGAAGACCTGATAGTACTCACTAAAACAAATTCATGAAGAGGGCCTTGAGGGAGCCAATGATCATACCATAAGGAAGTAGCTCTACCATCCCCAATAATAGATTTGAAAACATGTCTAACAAGAGGTCTAATATTGAGAAGCTTCTTCCAAGTTCAAGAACACTTTTGAGGAACACTCAACTCCTAAAAATCCCCCCCCCCCCCTAATCAAATGGTCTTTCACCCAAGAAACCCAAGAGAATAATCAGATGATAAAAGCTTCCATATGTGTTTAATCATAGTCGCAATGTTTCACTCCTCCAAGTCCTTAATTCCTAGACCACCCTCATCAAAAGGGGCACAAACATTTCTCCAAGCCACCTTACAACCTCCTTGACACATTTTAATACCGGTTCAAAGGAATTTCCTAATTAAAGAGGTAAGATCTTGCAAGATGGATTTAGGCAAAACAAAAGTGGAATCCCAATAAACTTGAGTAAAGAAAAGGATAGCTTTAACTAATTGAAGCCTACCATTAAAAGATAAAAATTTACTAGACCAACTAGAAATCCTTTTAGAGATTTTGTCTAAAAGAGCCTCACAATCAGACTTACCCAACTTTGAGGACAACAAAGGGACACCAAGATACCTCACAGGAAGAGTCCCAATTTGAAATTGAAACTTTTCTTGAATTAAAGGAAGCAGGTCAGAAACAACTCCAGCATAAAAAAGAGTGCTTTTAGAAGTGTTAGGAAACAAATTAGAAAACTGCCCAAACTTATCCAAGACCTGAATAATGCAATTCACATAAGCAAGGTCCCCAACTAGGAACAACAAGAAGTCATCCGCAAATAATAAATTGGTGATTTTTTGGGGCTAGCATTTCCAATGATAAGAGAAACAATTGCCATCTGCAGTTGCTTTAGCGAGCATACCCGTCAAAATCTCCATAGCAAGCAAAAAAAGATAAGGGGATAAAAGATCCCCTGGTCTTATGCCTCTAGAGCTTTGAAAATAACCTTTGTAGGAACCATTGATGTTGACAGAGAACCTTGGAGTAGATATACAAGTCATAATCAACCTGATTAAAGTTGGAGGGAAGTGAAACCCATGTAACATAGTTTCTAAAAATTCCCAAGAGACAGTGTCAAAAGCCTTGGTTAAATCCACATTCAAAGCAACTCTGGGAGTACCATCATTTTTATGATAACTTCTTAATATTTCTTGAGCCAAAAGAACATTATCAGTGATGCTTCTACCAGGAATGAAGGCCCATTGATTCAAGCTCACACAATAATTCAAACAAGGTTTAACCCTATTGGCAATGATTTTAGTGATGCATTTGTAGAGAGTATTGCAAAGGGAAATAGGTCTATAGTCAGAAACAAGAGAAGGACAATCCACCTTAGAAACAAAAGTGATAATAGTACAATTTACCTCCTTTAACAAATGGCCTATATGGAAGAAGGCCTACACTAACTTAGTGACATCAACCTCAATAATACTCCATGTATGTTTGTAAAATCCAGTATTAAATCCTTCATAGCCTGGAGCTTTGCCATCTTTCAAAGAAAAAAATAGTAAACCTAACTTCCTCATCGGAAACAGGCTTACATAATTCATGGGTGAAAGCACTTGACAATGGTTTCTGAATAAAAGGATTGAGATCAGGTAAATGAGCAGATTTCCTGGCTGTAAGAAGAGATTCATAGAAGGAAAGAATTTCACCCTGCACCAACTCTGGATTAGTCAACCTAACACCTTCCCTTGAAGTGATTCAAAGAATTGAATTAGTTTTCTTCCTATAATTAGCCACTTTATGGAAAAAAGAGGAATTTTTGTCCCCTAACTGAAGCCATTGAATTCTGGACCTTTGCCTGTTTTGAGATTCTTCAACCTTTGAAAGATCCAAATAGGAAGCTAGAGAACACTGCTCCTGAGATTTTAAAATCAAATTCCCCGGGTCATCATCAAGCTGAATTTGAAGAGTATGAAACTTCTCTCTGGTCTTAATAACCCTTGAAGAAAGATTATTATAATATTTAATATTTAGAGCCTTCAATTCTCTTTTAAGAAACTTCAGCTTCTAAGTAACCTTAAACATAAAAGAACCTGAAATATTGAGCTGCCAAACCTTGGAAACCACCTCCATGAATTTCTTATGCTTCTTGAGATGATTATTAAATCTAAAGGGAGCCCCTCTTTTAGGAACTTCATCATGAAACTTCACAAGGATAACAGCATGATCAGAAACTCCTCTTGGATCAAAAAGAGCCTCATAAGCAGGAAACACTTCATTCCAAACCTCATTGACAAGGGCTCTATCCAACTTCCTAAATATGGTGCCATTAGACCAAGTATACTTCAACCCAGAGAACTTGAGATCAACAAGAGTAGCCTCATTAAGACATTCACCAAATTCTCTCATACTAGCATCTCAAGTAGTACAACCACCAAAGTGATCATCAGGATTTCTAAGAGCATTAAAGTCACCAGCAAACAACACTGGGACATTGGAATAGGTATGAAACAATTACAACATCTCAGTCCACAAACTTCTCCTTCCAAGAGGGTCATTCAAAGCATAAACAAAGCCCCCAAAACATTGAAAATAATTATCCAAGTTCTTGATAGCACAAAAAACAATTTGTTTAGAAATGGGTTAATTTCAGTAAACCCCCCTATACTATCCAGATTAATCAACTAACCCCGACTCTATCCACTTTGCCCCCTATACTATCCAATTTCATCACTATGCCCCCTCACCTCTCAAAATGCCTAAACTACCCTCAATAGTATAAGGGGGTTTACTGAAATAGATATATTTCTGAATTTATAATTTCAAGATTTTTCGAAAATATTAAAAATATATTATAATTTCCGAAAATTCATAAATATCAAAATATGAATTATTTCCGAAAATATAATATATATTCAAATTTTTTTTTTGAGAAATATGAATTATTTATTTATGAATTTTCGGAAATTATAATATATTTTTCATATTTTCGGAATTTTCGGAAAATATGGAAATTGTAATATGAAAATATTTTTCGAATATAATACAAATTCAGAAATATATATATATATATATATATATATTTTGCCAAAAATTTTTTTTCGGAGGGAGTATATTATTTTCCAAAATAGGAATTATTTCGGAAAAAATAATATATACTTTTTGAAAAAACATTATTTTTCGAAAAAATATTATATTTTGGAACATAATAGTATATATTTTCTGCAAAAAAAATATTTTTCGGAAAAGAACATATTTTGAAACATAATAGTATATATTTTTTGCAAAAAAAAAATTTCGGAATAAAATTCATATTTTCGAACATAATATATACTTTTTCAGAAAAAAATTCATATTTTGGAACATAATATATACTTTTTACCAAAAACATTATATATTACACAAAATAGTTTTTTTGCGAAAATGTTTATATTATGTTCCAAAATATGAATTTTATCCGAAAAATAATTATTTTGCGAAAAATATATATTATGTTCCAAAATATGATTTTTTTTCGAAAAATATATTTTATGTTTCAAAATATGATTTTTTTTACGAATTGTTTTTATAATATATACTTTTTGCAAAAAAATTATTTTTTGAAAAAAAAAAAATCATATTTTGGAATATAATAGTATATATTTTTCGCAAATAAAATTATTTTTCCGAAAAGATCATATTTTGGAACATAATAGTGTATATTTTTCGCAAAAAAATTATTTTTCAAAAAAGATCATATTTTGGAACATATATATAATTTTCGCAAAAAAATTCATATTTTGGAACATAATATATGCTTTTCGCAAAATAATTATTTTTCGGAAAAAATTCATATTTTGGAACATAATATATACATTTTCGCAAAAAAACTATTTTGTGTAATATATAATTTTTTTGGTAAAAAGTATATATTATGTTCCAAAATATGAATTTTTTTCTGAAAAAGTATATATTATGTTTCAAAATATAAATTTTATTCCGAAAATTTTTTTTTGCAAAAAATATATACTATTATGTTTCAAAATATGTTTTTTTCCGAAAAATATTTTTTTTCTAAAAAATATATACTATTATGTTCCAAAATATGATCTTTTTCCGAAAAATAATTTTTTTGCAAAAAGTATATCTTATTTTTTCCGAAATAATTCATATTTTGGAAAATAATATGCTCCATCCGAAAAATATTTTTTTGCCAAAATATATATATATATTTCTGAATTTATATTATATTCGAAAAATATTTTCATATTATAATTTCCATATTTTCCGAAAATTTCGAAAATATGAAAAATATATTATAATTTCCAAAAATTCATAAATATCAAAATATGAATTATTTTCGAAAATAATTCATATTTCTCAAAAATAAAAAATTTGAATATGTATTATATTTTCGGAAATAATTCATATTTTGATATTTATGAATTTTCGGAAATTATAGTATATTTTTAATATTTTCGTAATTTTCGAAAAATCTGGAAATTATAAATTCAGAAATATATCTATTTCAGTAAACCCCCTTATACTATAAAGGGTAGTTTAGGCATTTTGAGAGGTGAGGGGGCATAATGATGAAATTGGATAGTATAGGGAGCAAAGTGGACAGAGTAGGGGTTAGTTGATTAATCTGGATAGTATTAGGGGGTTTACTGAAATTAACCCTTTAGAAATTTTAAGCTCTTCTACAATGAGTTTAGAAGGGTCCCAACATACCCAAATGCGACCATTGGAAGCATAGTCATAATTAGCTAGCAATCCTTAGCAATATTGTGAAGAACTTTGGCAGCTTTAATATATTGCACCTTGGTTTCCACTAAACAGAATAAAGGAAGTTCAAATTTCTTCAAAAGCAAACTCACCTCATGTTGTCTACTTGGGGAATTCAATCCCCTCACATTCCAAATGCAGAAAAACATTTAAAATTATGTACAAGAGAGGGTACAAACCCAGAATCAATGAGCACCCCTTTTAGAGGAGACTTTACCCCTCCTAGTCTTAACACCAACAACATGAATTGGCTTAACTCCTTTACTAGTAGTCTGAGAATAAAACCATCTAAAGAATCCTTCATGCCTTTCTTTAAATTCTCTGTAGGCCTTAGGGTTCCCTCCCTAGGAGAAGCAAATTGCATGTCAACAACACCAACCACCACCTCTTTGGTTAATTTTTGGGCAGAATTGTCAGCGACTACAAGTCTGGAATTGTTATCCATACACTCAGCATTGTCAGTTTGAGAGTCTAACACCACCTCATCATCCTCCTCTTCCCCTTCATCATTTTCTTGTAGAGCCTGAAAACTATTAGAAGCGAGAGGATTAAAGTCGCCCTCTTTCTGAGATTCATCAGGGATATTTATAGTATGTCCAACATTAAAAACATGTTCAAGTTGAGTTCCAGTCACTTCTATTGGATGTTCATTAGACTTGTTAACAACCCTCCACTCAGAAGTAGTAGCTCCATTATTCTTCTTAGCCCGCATCTGAGCACTTTCTTGAATATCAATAACCTCAGGGCATGTTTTGTCCCAATGCCCAAAAACCCCACATCTTCCACACCTAGGTGGAGTCCATTAATATTCAAAATGGATGGTCTTCACTTCACCTGTTGGCAGAGTTAAATCAAACTCTTTCACCATCTCATTCTTTGCTAACATCTCAACACATACTCTTGCAAAACCAATTATATCACCTTTCTCAGTAAGAGAGTCTGGGTACAATGGGGTACCCAAAGCACTAGCCATATAACTAAGACTAATGCCCGACCAATATTCAGTGGGAACCCCAAAAAGCTTAACCCAAATAGGGATAGAAGAAATTGAAGCTTTATGCAATGATAGACCCTCCTTCCATTTTTGTAACACTAGGAATTTATTGGCAAAGTGCCAAGGCCCATTTTCAAGAATCAATTCACAATCATGTTCAGAAGAAAATTGAAAGAAGTAAAACCCATTTTCAGCACCCAACATTTTTTAAAGTCTAGAAGTACTCCATAATCTCTGAGCAATAGAATTAACTACAGGAAAAGAAAGCTTCTTATTAAGAAAATAACCAACCAAAAATGTCTTCCATTTCAAACTACTAGCAACAGCCACTTCTGGGGGAGGAGTAACAACAATTCTATCACCAACCCTAGTTGAAAGAAAATACGCTAATTTCATTCTAGGGTTTATGATGGGAGACGCAATAGTAGCCCAGGTTGTACCAACAACACCAACTGGTTGGGAAGGCTGCACGTCTCCTTACAATGGTGGAAAACCATTCACATCATTGAGCTGTAAAGATATGTTCTGATTCGGCATAGTAGCATGGTCAGCACCACTAGCAGAACTCGCATCCCCAATAGTGACTTCAAAGATATCAACAACTTTCTCTACAACCCTATTTAGACAGATTTCAGGCGCGTTAATATCCTCAACATTCGTCTCTTCGTTCAGATGCGTTTTGTTCTTCTCAAGGATTACACGCAACATCTCTTTAATAGTTACCAAATCATCATCTGCATGAGAAGCCATTGATTCGTCTTTGGGTCAAATTGTCGAACACCTAGCGTGCATTGTAACATATGTATGCAAATAATAAATAATACCTAAAGATGATGAATCAATAGGAGATGATAATTATCGCGATTCGAGAACAGATCAAATCATCAAGGAACATGAACTAATTTCACAGCAAAGATGGTGAAATAGCAATGAGATATGATCAAAACCCTAGTCGCCCATTTCTCCCTCCTAGAGAGAGAAAAGGGTAATTTAGTATAAATCTAACTCTCGCTTCGTTCATCCTTAATAGTTTCTTAGATATAGTTTGAGAGGGAGCCGATGGAGAGTCAAAAGGAGAAGAGTAAATGAGTTAGGAGTGTTTGTCTTGGTGATTGAGGAAATAATTATAATGGAAGTGGGGGATAAATGGGAGACAAGAGTGAAGTGAAAAAATAATAATAATAGAAAAGATGAGTCTTGAAAGGTGGTCTGGGAGACAAAGAGAAATAGTAGAGAGAGAAATAAAATAAAAAAAGAGGAAAAAGAAAAAAAAGAAGAAGGAAGAAGTAGTTTCGGTGGAGTTGAAAAAAATGGAATGTGTGAGGTAGAATAAATAATTATTAGTGGGTTTTGGTGAAGAAGTGAATCCCAAGGAGTTCGTCAAGAAAAAGAAGAAGAAAAAAAGGTTGAAGCAGTGCCACCAACAGTAACACAAAGGCAGATTGAACTAGTGACACCAACAGTGCCACAAGTTACACAAGTACCTGTCAGAAATGATTAGTTAGAAATGGATCCGAGCGAAAGATATCGGACCAGAAAGAAGTCAAAAGTGGATCCGGTGAAAGATATCGAACCAGGGAGAAATCATATGTGGATTCAGGTGAAAAAAATCGGACCAGGGAGAAATTCGAGACACTAGAGTGAAGTGCGTCCAAAAGACAACGGGAAGTGAAACCAGACAAGGTCAATAGTTTGAGAAAGTTGCAAGAAATGCAAAAATTTTGAAGTTGCAAGGAATGCAGAAATTCCAAGATAGGTCCACTAGACTGAAGAAGTTGTAAGAAATGCAGAAATTCCAAAAACAAGTCTACGAGACTAAAGACGTAGCAAGGAATGCATAAATTCCAAGAATCAAGTTTAAGGGGGTATGCTAAAAATTAAACTTGATCATTGCATACACAATGGACATTTACATGGTTGATACACAATGGCCATATTCAAGGTGGTAGTCTACAAAGACCACTTCCATAAGTGGTGCACTTACATATAAAATAATGTATCTAAATGGCTATAAATAGCCTCAAATAATGAACAAAATTAAAAGCTAGAAACAAGATGTAGAAAATAATAAGAGTGGCAGAATGAGTTTGAGAGCCAGAGTGAGTTTGAGAGAGAAATTGTATTTGTGTGAATTGTCTTTCTTTTAAAATAAATACAAAGTGTTGTATTTCATCTATTTCTCTTATAAGTGTAAATCCTGGGTTGAAGGAATCACCATAAGTGATCTCCATCAGTGGTATCAGAGCACCACCAACAGTGGTATCATAGTGATTTTCAGCAATGGTATCAGAGCGTTTTATTTTTTTCCAACATGGTCCATATTTGGAATATGAGTACCATGTTTACTTGATGTTGCCAATTCGGGATCCACCCATTTGGGAATAGTCTGAGACGATGCCTATCCGGAATGTTGTGGAGATGAGGCCTATCTAGAAGGTGTCTGCAATGCCCACCAAAGAGGGGTCAGTAGACAGGGTGGTCTGACCAAAATAAGGTGGTTGCAAGTTAGGCACCACCCATCCAAAAATGGTCTATGGAGAAATGGCCGGTGGAGACTTCGTCTTTTCCATCTATGATTTTATAATAACAGAACTAAAATGAATCACTGCATATTATATCCCTAGACATATTTCAAAGTAGGGTAAATAGCTTAAACCCCCCCTCAATTTTACTCTATTTTCCTACTATACCCCCTCAACTATGAAATGAGCTTAGAACCCCCTAAAGTTTCATAAAATGTTGCACCATGGGTTTGCCTTCAAATTTTTTTACCCTTTTACCCTCCAAACTTTTTGTATTTCCACCTTACCTTTAATTCTATCCTTACTATTATATTTCTTAATTCTTTATATTACAAAAATATTATTTCTTTAAGTTAGAATATTAATTATGCCATTTACCTTTAATGTATTAGACTAAATATACTCTCAAATGTTAATTTTTTTTTTTGTAAGTTTTAATTATTTTATTTGTAAATCAATTAACTTGTTATTAAATTTTAGTTTGATTTAAATCATAAAACTCAATCCTAATTAATATATTCATAAATAAATAACAATTTATGAATATATTTTTGTGAAAAGAAAGTTTCATTTGGGCAAAAATAAATTTTAATTAAGATAATGAGTTTTATGATTTAAATGAAATTAAGTTTTATTGGAAAATGATATATATTTTGGAATATATATATATAATTCGTCAAAAATATATATTTTTCGAATTGTTTTAAAAAATTATGAATTTTTTCCAAAAAATAAAATTTTTGGGAAAAATATATATTATGTTCCAAAATATGATTTTTTCCGAAAAATAATTTTTTTGAGAAAAATATATATTATTTTCCAAAATATGATTTTTTTCCGAAATATATATTTTTTATATTTTAGAAAATAATGTATATTTTTCATAAAAAAATCATATTTTTTAAAACAATTCAAAAAATATATACTTTTGACGAATCATATATTTATATATATATATATATATATATATTCCGAAACATATATCATTTTCCAATATATATATTCCAAAATATACATATTTTTTCAAAACATAATATTTTTGAAGGTTTGATTTCACTAAACCCTCTTATACTATTGATGATAGTTTAGGTATTATGACTCAAAATCATATTTTGGAACATAATATATATTTTTCTCAAAAAAATTATTTTTCGAAAAAAATTCATATTTTTGAAAATAATATATATTTTTCTCAATAAAAATTATTTTTCAGAAAAAATCATATTTTGGAACATAATATATATTTTTCCCAAAATAAATATTTTTCGGAAAAAATTCATATTTTTTAAAAGAATTCGGAAAAGATATATTTTTAAAGAATTATATATATATTCCGAAATATATATCATTTTCCAATATATATATATATATATTCCGAAATATATATTCTTTGTTCAAAATATATATATTGTTTTCATAAATTGGATTTATTTATGAATATATTAATTAGGATTGAGTTTTATGATTTAAATCAAACTAAAATTTAATACCAAGTTAATTGGTTTACAAATAAAATAATTAGAACTTATTAAAAAAAAAATTACATTTGAGAGTATATTTAGTCTAATACATTAAAGGTAAATGACATAATTAATATTGTAACTAAAAGAAATAATATTTTTGTAATTTAAAGAATTAAGAAATATAATAGTAAGGATATGATTAAAGGTAAGGTGGAAATACAAAAAAATTGGAGGGTAAAAGGGTAAAAAATTTGAGGGCAAACCCATGGTGCAAGAAAATGAAAGTTGAGGGGGGTATAATTAATTGAGGGGGTATAGTAGAGAAAGAGAAGAAAGTTGAGGGGTATTTTTAGCTATTTACCCTTCAAAGTAAAATAAAATTCTATTATTCGAGCTTATCGTATCTCATCTAACAGGTTTAGTGTTCTTGGGTGTTGGGTGGTGCTTAAGATGGGTTAGTCTTATGTTTCAAACTATAAATATTGCATAACTAAACCAGATACTGGTAAGTAGAAAAATGCAAAACAAATGTAGTAATGAATAACGATTCTAATTTGTTGAATTTTTTGGATTGCCGTCATTTGTACAATCTTAACTTTGAGTGATGCTGTGTCCTTCCCCCGAAGTATAGTATTGCTTATATGAATAGTATGAAGTTTTTAATAAACAATAAGAGTATTTCATCTTATTCGATTTTGAGAAATATTTATCCGTCACCCTGCCGCAATGGCTGGGTGCTGGAAAGTGTGAATTTCATTTATGTTCCTTTTTGTTCTCAATGCAGTGCATTCTACTTTCTTGCTTGCTTCACTATTAAAAGTAATTAAGGTGCCCCTCATAAAGTTTTGTCTCCGATCTTATATTCCATTTCTTTTCCATCCTCTTACTATTCGTCATATTTTATTGGCTGAAACGTAGGTGTGCCGAGGTGTTGAGTTCCTCTGCACTTCTCATTCCGAGTCGCCTTCCTTCGATGATGACATGGATGCCTACAGCTCCGGGTTGGTGTCTGTCGTAGAGACCGGTGCACCCTTTGACTCCACTACTGAAGAATCAGCCACGTCCTCCATTAATCCTCAATCAACCATTGATGAAGCCAAAGAAATCTTCATAAAAATGATATCTCAGGAATTACCGGAAATTCCTAACTTCACCGCACATCTTGCAGAATCCATCATTGACTTGTCAAAATGCTCCAACCTCACTTCGTCCCGGCTTGAAGAGTTGAACACCTTCAAACTCGAGAGTTTATAACACTTCTCGAAACTTACAAGACTAGCTTCCAAGAAATCTCTGAAAGTGGTGGAAGAAAAATTGGTACAAAAGCAAGGAACGAAAAATTCTTTGGTTGAGCAAGTGAAGATTAACATATTTGCATTCTAAACGTGGAGGGCAATTCACAAGGACTTGGTCTCAGAGGAGGCCGAGCTAGAACGTGAGTTTGAGCGTCTGCAGGCGGAACTGGCAAGCATCTCTGAGAAGAAGAAAAGTGCTGATAAAGAGATGAAGCAACTTCTTGAGAAAATGGTTAGTCTGAAAAGTTCTAGATCATCTCTTCTTGAGGAGTTCTCAACTCTTGAGGCCGAGAAAAACACTGCGAAGGGTACTCTGTCATCAGTCCAACAAAAATGGACTGACCTTATACGCATATTCCTGGAACCTAACAACTAGTTTCTTTTTCACCAACAAGAAAATTAGACTATATATGTTGATGTAGTCTAATTTGGCTGGCAACATTCTACCTCTATTTTCATGTTTTTGGATATGCAACCTATTTTTTTTTTTTTTTTTGATAGTTGATGTGTCCGGGGCTTTCACCAGACTAAATCAATGGGATGTGTAGATCGCGGGTAAGGCTCGGACTATGATTTTGGATATGAAACTTATTTCTGATTGTTGGAATCAATATTGTGTGCGTCTAGTCCTTTTTTCTTGTAGTTTTGAATGTGATTATGTTTTGCACTTGAAACAATTACAAGACAACCTGAGAGACTCATCTTTCGTGTTCAAAAACTTGTAAGGTTGTCATTGATGAATTGATGCCTTTCAGAGGGTTTGTTGTCTAAGGTTGTGGCCATTTATCCACATAAGGATTGATTCTACCATCTCTATCTTTCGATTGATATGCCATTTCACTCGGAACTCTGCGCACTATAAATGGCTCTTATCTTCTCTTTTCTTTTTCTTTTTTCTTTTTTTCGGATTTAGTACTATAGATTGATTTGAAAAATTATTGTTTATCAACTTATTTATTTTTGTACTGTGGCGGGAAAATCACTCAACATAGTTTTGGATGAATAACGTAAATTTTGTATTTGCATGTTGTGTAATATATATATATATATATATATATATATATAATACTAGGTAAAAGCACTTCCATGCACGTGATGAGTAATCTATGATGAATAAATGAAATATATATATAAAAAAGAGAAAATAGAAAAAAAAAAAAAAAAACATAATATTAAAATTATATATAATCGATTGGAAAATGGAAGGATTAAACATTCAATATTTTATAGGTCATTCTTTATCTCACAAAAAAGAATTATAGAACAACCAATTCAAATACATGAAAAATAAAAATTAAAAATTAAACTTGAAAAAAAAAATGAAATGATAGAAAGAGATAATGTATAATGTACCTATCAACATGTTTATTCTTTATCTTTTCTAAAATAATCATATTGTCAAATTATTAAAGTAATACATATTTATAGAGGGGATAAGGTGTGGGATGTAATATGTATGACTCCTTAACCTTCTCTTTGCGGAGATGTCTTTTATTGTTTAGTGTTTTAGTTTTTAAGCTTGTGAAAAATATATATATTTTTTATTTAGAAATTTATACTACGTAAGAAAAGACCTCGTATTCCTTTTTAAAAAAATATTGGATTTATTTGGATTCTACTTAAAGAAAAAGTATTTATCAAATTTTGTAACAAAAAACCATTATCCATTTTTTCTAAAAGTATTATAGGGGGAACTAAACAACTCCTACAATCTAAAAAAAGACATAAATCATTGTGCTAGACACTTATATATTTGTGGTGCATTTTCATAAATAGAAGAAACAATGAATAAATAGATTTGCACACATAGAAGTAAATTTGATTATATTTACTAATAAAAGAAGAAATTTCGATTATATAGAAAAAATAAGGTATAAAAAAAAACACATAGCTAGATCCTCTTTATTTAATTTTTTTTTAGAAAATAATGAATATATTTTTTATATTATCATACGCAAGATAGAATTATTTACTGCATACTAAAAAAGAAAATGAAAAATTTTAATTTTCTCCCAAATAGTGATCATGTATTCTTATGGTATTAAATTTTGAAATTTTCAATATAGAATCCTAGATATTAAAGAAAGAAAATATATTAAGAAAAATTATGTTAATACAAAAAGGAATTGTATACATAGAAAAATATGTAAAGAAAGTATATTTTGATTAGTACAATATCATAGTTCAATAAAATTAGAATTGAGAAAAATAATTATTTTAATTTGAAGTCATGAATGAGAATTTTAGGAATAGAGAAACAAACAGAATAACTTATCACGTAAAAGTTTGAATCAAAATTCATTTCCTTTTATGAGTAATACCTCCTAAAATCATTAATTAGGCTACTATCAAGGGAAAAAAAGGAATACAGATAAATCACTTGGAAAAAAGTTAGATAAAAAGTAAATTTTAAAAAGTGGTTAATGTTGATTTATTAAAATATACCAAAGAATTACAATAGGAAAAAAAGAAGCAACAAAAGTTCTTTATACTCTAAATAGGTATGCAAAGAGGATTATACTTTCAATATTAATATTGTACTATTACTGATACCACCAAGAAAAACAAATATTGCAAATTCAAACTTACACCCAAAAGTAGCAATATATTTGTTCACAAAATAAGGCGAAATAAAAAAGAGACGGACTGTATATAAAAAAAATCTCCCTTGATAATGATGTTTAAGAGTCCAAGAAAATTAGAATGGAGAAAAGAGTTCAATTTGTACTTAATATACATGTTAGAAAAAGAGAAACATACGTTATTATAAAAAGTGATAAAGTTTATAACTTTTAGAGTTTGTTAAACACAGTAAATAATCCAATTTCTAGTTTACTTCTTAGTTGAAATTTCTTTGGAAATTATGAAGATTTGACAGAAAAGCAAATAAATAAATAAAAATAACTCTATACCCATTGATTGATCGGTCATATGTTCAACTTACATAAAAATGAAAACCTAAATTAGTTTTCGACGCAGCCGAGACGTAACTGATTCATCAGGATTGCATTTTCTTGAATCTTTATGAAGCGCATATGTGTGTGCAGGCGTGTAGAAGGAGATAAGGAGCCGTTATGTGTGTATATATATAGAGAGAGAGGGAGAGAAAAAAACAAAACTAATATATATAAAAAAACAGACTTAACAAAACATATATACAACTTAAACACGAATATATAGTCATACAGGCATAAAGTTTTTAGAATTACAAGCCAAAAAAAATAAGAAACTCACATATCTATCATAACGGGCAGAATATGAATATATATATATATATATATATATAGTAATGACGAAGTGTGATTTGGAGGGGTTTGAGAGGTGATTGTTGAGAATGAATCTGTGAGACAATTCCAAAACAAGGAAACATGTCTGAAAAAGGAGAAGCCGCCTGTATTTAATAATAAATTTTAAATAGAAAAAATATTAGAAATAAAAAAAAAAAATCCTTTGTAAAAGACACAACTATTAAAATAACCCAAAAAGGCACACATGTCTTTTTTTGCTATTTTAGATTTAAATTTAAAAAAACATTATTTGGAAAAAATAAAAAACCCTCGTACATTTAATAGTAGTCTATATATATATATATGTGTGTGTTTGAAGAATCAGCTGTTGTGTAATTTGTTCTCTATTCTATTTATATTTATTTTATCCCCACAATTGAAACTGAATAAAAACTTGTACAAAAATAGTATTATGGCATGATTTAGAGATATTTTATTAACTTTCTATTTTTAGTGTTCTTTCTTCAAAAATAGAAAATAGTATTTGTTCTCTATTTTATTTATATATGTATGTGTATGATGAAAGAAGAAGATAATTGTAGGTTAAAATAAAGTAAAAGTTTCTCCAAAATCTTTCTTCTTTTTGAGTTAATAAAATCATGAGTGAAACCTCTGGTTTCATTAATTTCTGAACACTTCTACAGTTTATCAATCTAAAAATCTTTAAGATTATAAATAATTAGGTAAATTACAGTTATCTTTCTTAAACACACTTCTATTAAAGTCAAAGATGATGTATTACTATTCACATATAATTGAAGGCAAATATGAGAATTTAATAACTTTCGACATCTGATGATTTTGTTAAAATTAAAAACAACTAGATGATCATGTTTTCGAATATATTTGTGTCAATATGGCGTTATACACTTTTCAATTATTGGCATTATCAACTAAAGGGGTTTTGGTTCTAGGAGACACGCTTTAAAATTGAGAAGGTAGCCCTTCAAATTCTTCTTAAATACTTTATTTTTATTTTATATTTTCTATTAAAAGAATTATATTTCTTACTTAATTAATTGTGTTATTAGTCATAACCATGATTGAGTTTAAAAATATAGATTGATATAATAAATAACATACAAAAAGAATAAAAGACAAAAAATTTAATGAAAAATTATTTTATTTTTATATCTGTAAAGGTGGTAACTCGCGACAAGTTTATTCCGCGAGGATTTATTTATCTGGGATATGGCCCAAGGTTTGGTATATTTGGGGAAACCGGCCCAAGTAAAAGATTAATTGGGAGATTGACCCAAATAATTGATTACTTGGGGAAATAGCCCAAATAAGGTTTCACGCGAGAGCTTGCATTATACAGAGGGAGGTATGAGAGGCTGATGTGTTTTATAGCTCGCATCAGAAACTCATAACCCTATATACTGCTCGCATAGCGAGTACTATTCGGAATTTAGGGGAAATGCTTAGGATGAGTAAATAGTGTGTCGCGACCTTATTTACATCGTCCTAAACAAAAGTACCTTAGAGAGGTCGATAGTATTCAGGGACATGACCAAGGCATGCATGATTGGTCATGACCCAGCAAAGCTATAACAGCATCTTTGGCTAAGGATACATCAGATCCGCGATGAAATAGGCGCGGATCACAGGTCACGAAGCATAGTATGATCCGCGCACGGGATTACGCGAATCTATTTCGCGTAGTCAAGGGCGCGAGATGATACTGTGCAAGATATTTTTAGCGCGGATTGGTACGCAGGAACCATGTCGCGAGATAGGTGTTGACGTGGCAATACAAATCCGCGAGGACTACTGGACTCTCGCGTCTATAAATAGAAGTGCGATACCTCACTTCAGGAGGACTTTTGGAGAGATCAAGAGAGAGAAATTCCTAGAGTGAGAAAGTATTTTGTAAACACTTGTAACTACCATTTTCTCTTCCATTTCTCTGTAAAAGCAAATCAAAAGCAATAAAAGCATAATTGTCGTTATTTTACTGACGAACTTGTGTAGAAACTATCTTTGCATTATCTAAATCTTGCGAACCCCTACATTAAAGGCGACTTCGCTGGGGAGAAGATGTCTTCTACACAAGTAGAGCCTCGTCAGACTCGCCGGAGAGGTCGTCCACCGACCCGGCACACTGAGCAAACTGAAGAGGAAACAGCTGCACAGACATAAGGAGGTGAACCAGTCCCACCAACGCGAAAACAACGTCATCGCACAAATGTTGGTGCGGATCAGGCTGAAACTCCTCCGATGACAGAACCAGTACAAAATTCAGCAGAATTACCATCAGCTCTACTACAAACTCTTCTCAGCATCCAAGAAACGCAAAAGGCTATACTTCATTTCATGGAGGCCTCGCGCGTTTCAGCACCAAATCTTGAATCACCACGGATGGATAATCAAGCCATACCAGAATTATCAGCACATGAGCTTTTTTGAAAGGCACCACAAGCGCGACCAGAGACACTGGAGAAAGAGTCATATATCACCAAGGAGCAGCTGCAGGCTATCTTGAACGAGAATTCTGAAATAGAGGAATTGGAAATTGCCCCACCGTACCATCCCAGCATTATGGCTTTGCCTTATCCGGAGGATTATGGAACACCAATCTTCCATCAATTTGATGGCAAGAAGGGAAATGCAAGAGATCACATATCCAGGTTCGCGGATGCCATGGGACCCCACAGGAACAACGAGTATTTGAAACTTAGAGAATTCTCCAAGTCTCTAACTGGAACTGGATACACATGGTATAATGGTCTCACTCCAGCTTCGGTGTCCAGTTGGACAGATATGGTGCTCAAATTCTACACCAAGTTCTTCCAGGCAGACGAGGAAGTCTTGATGATTTCACTTACAAGGCAAAGACAACGCTTTGGGGAAGAAGCAGCGATCTATGTCAGGAGATTTCGCGAGGCTGTTCTGCAATGCCATGAGCCAATTTCTGAACTGCAATTGATCAAAATTTGTATAGAAGGAATACTGCGGGAATACAGAGTACATTTGGTCAATCACGAGTTCAAGACTTTTTCTGCTCTTGTTGATAATGCCCGAAGATTGGGAGAAGTTTTGGCTCCCCCGACACGACCAAATATCAGTACTAGGCGGGTGCCAATGGTAGCAGCAGCGCAAAACGAAAGGCTCAGGGAAGAGCATGCCAGGAAATCTGAACCACCTCTCTTACCCTTCAGTGAAAAAAAAGGCAGTTGTTTTGCTGAATCAATGGATCGCAGATCATGTAATATCGTTACCTCCAGTGCAAATAGTGCCGCCAAGAGAGGAAAGGATGAAGAGCAACTATTGTCCCTATCACAGGACTATGCGGCATTCCCTGATGAGTTGTTGGGCGTTTCGCTGATTGGTACACCGGAAAATAGCATCAGGAGACTTGGAAGTGGCGAAGAATGTAGTTCATGAGCCTTTCCTTGCACATGTGGTTGTGGTAACCGCTAGAGATATTATTGAGGATGTGGCCAATGCCACCAAGTATGAATGCCCGCCAGTGCGTGAAGCCAAGGAGAATGCTAAAATAGACGTCTTCTTCAATGAACTCCCAATACTGGAACATGTGAATGAATTCTTGAAAGAACAAACAGTTGTCGCACTCAATCATACCATTGTGATTCCGCAATGTGAGAAAGCCTCCAGTAAGATCACATTTTTCGAAGCAGACAGACAAGTGCCTTTCCTCCACAATCGGCCCCTATATGTACCAGCCACTGTAAATAGTCGGGAGATGAAACAAGCATTCTTGGATGGGGGAGCGTCAGTCAATTTGATCCCACTGGCCACTTTGCGAATGATCAGCTTTCCTGAAAACAAGATCGTGAATCATACTATTGAAGTTACTGATTTTAATGCAGACCACCAGGCCACTATGGGATTCGCAACATTAGACCTCAAAATTGGGAAGATCAGGGGGCCCACCAAATTTCATGTCATCAAAGGGGAACCCTCATATCAATTGTTGTTGGGCAGACCATGGCTGCATGCATATAGCGTAGTGTCGTCATCCTATCATCAAGTGATGAAAGCCAATTGGGGAGAAGGAATAATGACTGTAAAGACATCTAAGAGCCCTTTCTGCGCATCAGAGGCCCATTTTGCAGATGTAGTCTATTTCTCAGAGTACAGTGAGGAAGATGGGCCCGGCGTTTTTGCCACACCGTTACCAGAATGGAATGAACTGGAAGATAGAAGTTTAGCTAAACGGAAGCTCAAAGAGGTGAGATGGTCACGGGTCAAAATGCCCGATGAACGAGTAGCGTACAAATTATGACGGGATTGGGGGTCAGAAGCTTGCACAGTTGGTACTGACCCCGGGATAGATGAGGCTATACAAAGAAAACTTGACACTGATCCTGAAGTACTGAATGTGAATCTGCGACCAGAACATGGTTTGTGTGAAGTGGACATAGGCTATGGCAGGAATCCGCGACCTACCTTCATAAGCAGTACGCTGCCTGAAGATATTAAGAATGCCCTGGTATAATTGCTCAAAGAATTTCGAGATGTCTTTGCTTGGGACTATAATCAAATGCCGGGACTCAATGTTGGATTGGTAAGCCACTATCTTCATGTGCATCCCGCATCAGAACCAAAGAAACAAAAGCAACGAGTATTTCATCCCGACTTAGAGATACAAATTAAAGCAGAGGTGGAAAAGCTGCTAAAAGCAGGGTTCATCAAACCAACCCAACATCCGACTTGGCTCGCGAACATTGTGCCCGTAAAGAAGAAGACCGGGCAGATACGCGTATGTGTAGACTATCGTGATCTCAATAAGGCATGCCCTAAAGATGATTTCCCCCTACCCAACATTGACACCATGATGGATGCAACCTCGGGACACGTAATTTTCTCGTTAATGGATGGATTCAGTAAGTATAACTAGATTAAGATGGCGCCGGAAGATGCTGAGAAAACTACTTTTCGCACCCCAGTGGGGAATTTCCACTATATAGTCATGCCATTTGGGCTTAAAAATGTCGGGGCTACGTATCAACGTGCCATGACAACCATATTCCATGACTTGATGCATAAAACGGTGGAGGACTATATCGATGATTTGGTTGTAAAATCCAGAACCGTACAAGATCATATGGGTGATTTGCGAAAAGTACTGCAACGATGTCGCGAATATAATTTGAAGATGAATCCCCTCAAATGTGCCTTTGGAGTACCAGAAGGAAAGTTCTTGGGGTCTGTAGTACATCGGCATGGCATTGATATGGACCCGACAAAGGCCAAAGCAGTATTAGAAATGGCTCCACCCACAACTCGCAAAATGTTGAAAACTTTTATGGGGAATATATCTTATCTAAGGAGGTTTATCCCGGCGCTGGCAGAAGCAACTCACCCACTTATGCCTTTATTGAAAGAAATATTTGTATATAACTGGGGGGAAGAGCAGCAAGAGGCTTTTGAGAAAATCAAAAAGATTTTGGCATCACCAAAAACAATGGTAGCTCCCGAGTCAAGAAAATCGTTGATAATGTATCTCACTTCCACTAACAAATCCGTGGGAGCTCTGTTGGCCCAGGAACATGAAGGGGAAGAAAAGCATGTCTACTATATCAGTCGGGTACTCAAAGGACCATAGTCGCGGTACACATCGTTGGAAAAGCATTGTCTCGCTTTAGTATTCGCAGCCCAGAAATTCAGACATTATTTACTGGCACATCCATTAGAGCTAATCACAAAAAGTGACCCCATACGGTATCTACTCACGAAGCCCATACTTAGTGGAAGAACTGCTCGGTGATTATTAGCACTATCTGAATATGAGATCACATGTTCTAGACCGAAAGCAGTAAAAAGTCATGCCTTGTCAGATTTGCTAGCTTTATTTCCTGGGGGAGCTGAGCCCAAGGTGGAGGAGATAGGAGTGGCAAGTGTGGCACAGAGCGCGAAATTCACTTTAGAGTTTGATGGTTCATCCACAAAAAAAGGAGGTGGAGCTGGTTTCGTACTGAGGAATGAAGAAATAAAAGAAGAATTAGTCATGACCTACAAAATTGACTTTCCTTGTACCAACAACATTGCCGAGTATGAAGGATTGGCGCTGGTAAGGGTGCACAAAAGAAACGGTAGAAGCAGAACCGTACTAGAACCGGTGGTTTGGTTCGGTTCCAAGGACAAACGGTACGGTTCTGGTTCTCAATTTTCAAGAACCGTCAATTTTGGTACGGTTATGGTTTTCCTCTCTTTGGACCCGGAACCGAAACCGAAACCGGAACTGATTCTTTATAATATTATATATATATATATATATATAAACCTTTATGAATAGAATAGTGAAACAAATGGTTGAGAGTGGAGACAAGACACTGTGGACCGTGTGGTGGGTCGGCCACTACCCTCATTTGGAACACCATTGTCTTTGGCTATACTTATACCTATACACATGCATCTCTCTGACTCTCTTTCCCATATCCCATATGATATTATATTGGGTATTAACTTAATAAATGATGAGACTCTGTACATCAGTACATTACATGTATCATTTGTTTTTTGAAAATTTTGTACATGTATTATCATTGTGTTGTGCTTACGCCGCTCTCTGCTCAGACTCTCTTGAAGCCCTAGATCTTCCTCTCTCACACATAATTTTCGCTAAGCTTCCTTTCAACGTCTCTCGGAGCTCTCATCTCAGATCGGCGATTCAGTTTGTTATTTTTCTCTCTCTCTCTCTGTGTTTCTCTCTATGAGTTTCAAATCAACTATGGCCTCGTCGGATTCATCATCTTCTTCAGTCAAGGTAATAAACCCAAAAAATCTTGTTGGAATTAAATTTTTGGATTTAGATTATTTTAATCTTATTAATCTGGAATTTTTGTTATAGATTTCATATTTTGGAATTTCTGTGTAGTTAGTAGGAAAAAATCCCGAAAAAGTAATCATCAAAGGAAAGTTCTTGGAAACAGATGAAAAAGGAAAAGAAAAGGTAATAATACAAATTAAAATTAAAAGAAGAAATAGAATGACACGTTTGTACATGGCAAGTGCAAATTAAATGGGTTGACACCAATATGAACAAATTAAATGGGTTTAATATATCTTTTTATTTAGTCATATATGTATAACCGTATAACAAACAGGGGAGCTGCAAACAAGTAATGGAGATAGACAGTAGAGTTAGGTGAGATATTCAGAGTTGGGAGTGCTGGGATATTTGAATGAAATTATTGCCTACATACTTCAATTCTTGATCTCTAGCTACAGGCAGACTTGCATGTAAGTTGGGGACAACTATATTAGTTATTTTTATCTGTTATTTTGAAGTCTAAGTTTTATTTTCAATTAAACACTAATCGTTTATGTATAAATTAACATTGTCTAATAGAAGTTATGATACTTAGAATTTACAATAGGTCTGCTAGAATAGAAGTTTTGGTGTGTGAAATATACTTGAGAATTGAACATGAATTATTTTTTTTCAATCTTCAGATGGCGGGAGATGCAAAAGGCAAAGAAGTGGTTCCTTCAATTGAGTTTCAACCAAAGCAGCCAACACCAATGGTAACAGATTTACTTTCTTCTAATTCTGAAGAAGATGACAAGGTAACCTCTTCCAAACCAAATGGTCGTTCTAAAATGTGGCAACATTTTTCCAAAGTGATAAAAAATGGTAAAGAGGCAGGGGCACAGTGTAACTATTGTAAGAAGCCGTTGAATTGGAAGTGTGAGAATGGGACTAGTTTATTAAGCAAGCATCTTAAGTCATGCCCTAAATTCAGAAAAAACAAAGATAAACACCAAAAGATTCTAACATTTCAATCGAGTTCACAAATTGACTCGAATAACCTTGGTGTTTGGAGTTTCAACCAAAAACTAGCTAGAGAAGCCTTGAATAAAATGTTAATCATTGATGAGTTGCCTTTTGCATTTGTAGAACATGAAGGTTTTTGAGCCTTTTCAGCTGTTTTGCAACCTGAATTTAATATTTTTTCTCGCACTACAGCAGCTAGGGATTGTTATGCCATATATATGAGTGAGAAAGCGAAGTTGAAAATTTTTTTGTTGAAACCAAATCAAAGAATATGTCTCACTATTGATTGTTGGACCTCACTATAGAATTTGTCGTACATGTGGTTAACTCTGTAATCAGTAACGGGAGAAAATCAGAAGTATATGAAGAGCATGATTGGAGAGCGCAAATAGTACAGGCTCTACTAAAAAATGATAACAATGCCTTGAGATGAGAGTACCAGATCATAAAAGGCGTATTATATTACAGAGCGGCTGGAGGTATTCTAGCCAGATGCATGGCAATAATAGAGATAGGATAACTGCTACGAAAGGCTCACAAGAAAATATGTGGTCAAGCAGATGTCAGTCTCTATCGAGTTTTACAGCGAGAAGGTTTCTTTTAGTCAAGTATGAAGGATGATGTAGTGAATTTACAAAGTAGTTGTCGAAACTTTAATGCATATCCATCCGCGAGCGAAGGTACTGTAGCAGACATGATAGACTGGCGGGACAAGTATGTGCATTACTTGAAAGAATGGATTTTGCCTGAAAAAGATCAACCGCGGTTCAGAAAATTGGCCTCGCGATTTGTCTTACAGGAGAGAAAATTGTTCCGAAAGAGCTTTGAAGGAAAACTGATGAAGTGTGTAAGTGAAGAAGAGGCAGGTGAAGTATTGAAACAGGTCCACGTATTTGATCATCATGGCCGTAGAAAAATGTTTCAACAGATGCTATCATCCGGGTATTACTGGCCAACAATGGAAAGGGATTGCAGTGATTTTGTCAAGAAATGTCATGTGTGTCAAGTGCACGGGGATCTCATCCATGCTCCGGGAGCTGAATTGCACAGTTTAGCTACACCCTGGCCTTTCCATACTTGGGCACTGGACATAGTTGGGCTAATCACCCCACAAGCTCGGGGACATGCATGGAGTTTAGTGGCAACTGAATTATTCACAAAATGGGTAGAGGCTATCCCGCTGCGATGGACGACAGCAGACAATGTGGTTCGATTCATAAAGGAAAATATCATTTGTCGATTTGGGATTCCAAAAGTGATACTGTCAGTTAATGGGACGCCTTTTGTCAATAGTAAGGTCGCGGATTTATTGGGGAGATACTCAGCCATTCATCACAAGTCCACGCCTTACTATCCAAAAGGAAATGGACAGGCTGAAGCCTCTAACAAAGCGTTAATTCGAATCTTGTCCAGGCTGGTGCATGATAATCAAAAGAAATGGGTGGAGGAGCTTCCAATAGAGCTATGGGCGCATCGAACCGCATATCGAAGTGCGATAAACATGACCCCTTATGCATTAGTCTACGGAGCAGAAGTTGTGTTACCAGCAGAACTAGAAGTGGCTGCTAAAATGTTGGCAGCTAAAAGCAAATTGGAGGACAGGCTACTGGAGATAGAAAAATTGGAGGAAACAAGAGCGGAAGCCTTTGCAAATCAGAAAGAGTACAATAAG
The DNA here is from genome assembly GCA_963922005.1 of Cornus suecica. Lineage (NCBI taxonomy): Eukaryota > Viridiplantae > Streptophyta > Magnoliopsida > Cornales > Cornaceae > Cornus > Cornus suecica. The sequence continues at coordinate 36,396,173 of OY998247.1, read as the reverse complement.
AGGCAAGCAAAGAGCTACAACAAAAGGGTACGGTACAGATGGTTCAAGGAGGGGGACAGAGTGTTGAAAGTGGTAACGGAAATCATGAGGGGACAAAGGGTAAGAAAATTTGAGGCTAAGTGGGAAGGTCCGTATGTGATTGTAAGTGAGGGCAACAGTGGATATTACAGGATGGAGCATGAAGTCACTCGCGAGAGGGCTGGACCTCTGAATGTGAAATGGATTAAATTGTATCAAGCATAAAGGCATTGCAGATTATGTTGCTATGAAAATATGTTTCAAATAAAGACAAAGCATCAAACAAAGCATCCCATGTGTATAAATCATGTCAAAGTTACTATCACAATACAAATATTTACAGCAAAAATGTGGTTACAAGTAGAGGACAACCTAAATATATATATATATATATATATATATATATATATAATAATAATAATAATACAAATGATGGGCTAGAAAAGGTTTCGAGTGATGGGATCTGACAACTTGAAACCCTCATGCTACTCTAAGTAAAGACGGGCCTGCTCAAGATGCCCAGCTGAAGCCTGAAGATTCTTCTCATCCTCCTCAAACAATGCTAACTGTCTGCGAGTCTCTGCAATCTCTGCATGTTTTTTTTGAAGAGCATCATGACCCCTCAGCTCGACAAGATGGTGATCATAGAGTCTCTGAATGACATCCAGACGGGTCTCCCACCAAGACACATCCATCCCTACCTTCTTCCAGTCCTTTATACGGGTATGACATCTCGGAAGGGTATCAGGGACGAGGTCCTAAATGGCAGTCTCTGAAAGGGTCATGAGCAAAAGTCTCTGGATGAGCTGCCTCTATCAGATCTAGCACCGGAATGTCACGCGGATAACAAAACCACTAACGCCAAGGTGTTAGCCCTGAAGAAGCAGCATCATAAACAGGTGCAATAGCAGGCATGCGCGAAGTGGATGCAGGGTCGCGAGTAGACTCGGGAGGGTCAGAGGTAGAGGCGAGAGTAGGCTCGCGAGGATCCGGTACAATGACGCGAGATGGGGATGTAAGTGCCTCTGTGTGTGCCACAACAGGAGTGTCCGAAGGGAATACTGTCTGACCCTCAAAAATCCTCTGAGCGTCATGGAATAGCTCATTAATCATCTCTTGATTTTCGGAGTTTGTACCTAAAAAAAAGGGGGGGGGGGGAAAGGCGCATGTTAAAATCACATCTTGACAATAATAGTCAAATAGAAGGACAAAGTAATAAAAGAAAATTATCTCCCTCACATCCCTCAACCTCTGGGATAGGGGTGCCAAAAATGGATCTCTCAATGCTAGGATGGTCTGCGAAGGTTGCAACAACCTCGGATGCAAGATCACCATCAAGAGGCTGCAAATGCCTATCATCAAAATCTGGATCCACTGTTCTATCATCAACAGTCTTTGGGGAAACAGGGATGGAAGGCAGTTTAGGCGAGGCCTCGCGAGACACTGTGGTCTCATCAACCTCGCGATCTGGGGATATCTCGCGATCATCTTCAGGGGTTAAAGTCGCGAAAATAACACTGTCATGAGAGATAGAGGAAGTATCATCATCCCCTTCTTTTTCGACAGTAGGCTGAGAGGACTTGTTGAATAATGAGTTGATGGTGAGATGGTCCTCGTCATCTGATGAAGCTGCGACAAAATGAAGGCAACCTCCTGGAGAGGCTGGAGCATACGGAGATAAAGTCTCGCGAGGGCCTAAAACAAGGATAAATGCGAAGTATTAAAAATAAAGGGATCAGAAGCAAAAAAAAATTAGAACTAAGTATTTAGAGAAAGAGTTGGAAGCTTACTCTGGGAGAGAACTGTCTTGGGTAAATCAGAAAGTATACTGGCGACTTCTGTCTCCTCTGCCTCATCTCCAGTCCTCATCTCCTCGACCACGCGAGCAACAGTTTCAAGCAATGATGAGGTCGCATCAGCCTTGTTTTTGTTCTTTAACTTTTCCAAAGCAAGCCTGCGTCTTTCGGCCAGAGAGGCCTCTTCTGAGGTAAGGTCCGAAACACCAAGAGGTGGAATGACAGATGAAGATTTATGTTTTCGCACCAAAGGGGCCTCCTCTGAGCTAGGAGCATCTTCTGCTACAATAGTCTGCAAAACCTTGGAAAGCTTCATTTTCCTCTTCGCAAGAGGAACACTGTCCAGTACTGCTGCATCGGAAAGATTTTTAAGTTGAATAGATAAGGGAACATGGTCTAATAAATCAGTAGAGGCGCTGGTAGTACCTATAGCTTGGGCACTGGAATGCTGTAAGAAGAGCAGAGGAGTTAGTAACAACATATGAAAATACATAATGCATCAAAGAAAAAAAAGAAGTTAGAAATTTACCAGACGCCTCGCAATAGGCTCCTCACGGATGGCCTTCTCGCGGATAGGCTCCTCGCAATTAGGTTGTCTCGCGAGAGGAATCTCCTTGCGGAGAGACCGTTTGCGAGTCACTGTCTTAGATTTGGCCCAAACTTTGCGAAGCTTCAAAGAGGGGTCTGCAATGAAGACTGAAACTGGAATGGGGACAAGGGGAGTTTCGAACATGAAACTCTGGAACCTCGCCAATTGCTCTTTCCAAAACTCTCCATAGGCCACAGTCACTTCGCCCCTACGAGTGTCTGGCTGAATAAAGATAACCGTGGAGAATATGTGAACACTCCTCTCAATGGATTCGCGAAATGCGATAAAATACCTGTCAAAATTATCCTCGCGATATAGAGGAATAGGAGGCAGAATGACCTGATCAAAGCCTAACAACCTTGCTACACGCGAAGGGTTATAAGATGTGATAGTGTCCAAGGTTTCGCTGAAAATAGGAATGTGACATTTATGGGTAATGGCCGAGAAAATAAGATGATCATCTACCGCTATGTCATACGAAACTATCTCCTCCTTTGGGTAAAAGTCAGGAGAATAGAAACCCTCAAGAGGAGTGGCGTATGGACGCCAAGAAAATTCAGAAAAAGAGTCAATAAAGGAAGAAAGTGTTTGTGAAGACGAGAGAGAAGTCTAGCGGGTAGCCCGCGATTTCAAAAGGATAGGAGCATTGGCTTCTAAGGTTTGGGGAGAAAGGGAAGCAGGAATGAGAGCATAATTGGGGAAACGCTCAAAAAGGAAAAGGGTAAGGAATGTACCTGAAATATGGGTACTAATCTCGTACCTACCCAAAGAACGGACAAAGTCATTGGCAAGGGCATCTAGCTGGGAGTACAGGGTGCCAAGAAAGAGGGGCGCTAAGGCAATGCGCATGCCTCGCGATAGCATGCCGGCTAGTACAAACACCATGCGACTGGGGCCATCCTTTGGCTTGCCCTGAAAGATGTAACAGTCGAGCCAGTATGCGAGGAAGCCAACCAACTCTAAGGGGCCATTGAATTGAGGCCCAGCAGCAGACTCGCGATCTTCACTAGGAGCTAGCTTTCGCGAAGAGTATTCGCGAAAGAAGTGGTGGCACCAAGCATAATAGGACAACTTCGGGCGACTGGATATGGCCTGCTCAGGAAGAAGTACACCCTTGTCAAACCAAATTCCTCGCTTGCAAGCGTACTTGCCACAATCGCGAAGTTGGTTAAGGATCTTCTTATCCTCTGGCTCAACTAAGGGCGTCTTGATGGGGCGCGAGTCCATGACAGGGAGCCGAAATAGAACTACCACATCCTCCAAAGTGGGTGTGAACCCGCCCCAGGAAGCAATGAAGGTGTGGGAAAATGTGCTCCAGCGCGAAATCAAAGTAGTCAGTGCGTCCACATCGCGACGGACATAGAAGTCCGAAAACAGCTCAATGGACTCAAGAATGCCAGCCTTGGCTAGGGTGGCGCGATGACGGTCCTTACTAAGAATGTGACTGGACCATATCTTCCAGTCAGTGATGGGGGCAACATGTCCTTCATACTCAATAAGGGAAAATGGCGCGTCACCCCTCTCAACAAGAAAGTGGGGGAATAAAAGCAGGTCCTGCTTCATTATCAGGATCAAGAGCAAGCGGTTGGCTCAAAATAGAAGGAGAATGAAGGTCTCTCGCGGATGCCCAAAATGTATCTTGAGAGTCTAAAAATGGTGCTTTCTTCCACTCTGAAGCATCAGGTACAGAGGGAGCAACCCCAGAAGAAGGTGCAAGAAGTTTTGGTGTAGAAGTCTTTGTCATGATAGATTAAAACTTGTGAATAAGCTTTGTTAAAGCAAGGGGGTATGCACGAATAAGGAATTGGGTATGAGAAACGGGTGCAAAATAAAAGGCTTGAAAAACAATGCTCTGAGGAAAATATAGGTTGTGAGAGGTGAAAATGACATGAGAAAATATATAAGGGTTGGGCACGGAAATCAAAATGACGCATTAAATGCGTGAGGAAGGCGAAAAGTCGCATGGCCAAGCGCATCAAAAAGAGTCGCGAATCCAAAAATATGAACAGTTTGGGAAAAACAAGAAAGATATGGGAAAAAGCAAAATATGTACATACACAAGGTTGGCCAGAAAACAGATAAACTATAAAGGGAGTATCGCGGATTTGATCGAGGTTCGCGAGAGGTAGCAAACATACTCCATCCGCGAAGAAAAAGAGGAAAATGGCATAGGGAAAAGCGACTTTCGAACAAAAATATATAAGTATCATCATTCGCGAGTCATAGGTTATTGTACTTTAATACTTGGCTAAGTATCAAAGCGCAATGGGGAAAAAATATAAAGGTGGTAACTCGCGACAAGTTTAATCCGCGAGGATTTATTTATCTGGGATATGGCCCAAGGTTTGGTATATTTAGGGAAACCGACCCAAGTAAAAGATTAATTGGGAGATTGGCCCAAATAATTGATTACTTGGGAAATAGCCCAAATAAGGTTTCACGTGAGAGCTTGCATTATACAAAGGGAGGTATGAGAGACTGATGTGTTTTATAGCTCGCATCAGAAACTCATAACCCTATATGCTGCTTGCGTAGCGAGTACTATTCGGAATCTAGGGGAAATGCTTGAGATGAGTAAATAGTGGGTCGCGGCCTTATTTACATCGTCCTAAACAAAAGTACCTTAGAGAGGTCGATAGTATTCAAGGACATGACCAAGGCATGCATGATTGGTCATGACCCAGCAAAGCTATAACAACATCCTTGGCTAAGGATAAATCAGATCCGCGATGAAATAGGCGCGGATCACGGGTTATGGAGCACAGTATGATCCGCGCATGGGATTACGCGAATCTGTTTCGCATAGTCAAGGGCGCGAGATGATACTGTGCAGGATATTAATAGCGCAGATTGGTACGCAGGAACCATGTCGCGAGACAGGTGCTGACGTGGCAATACAAATCCGCGAGGACTACTGGACTCTCGCGTCTATAAATAGAAGTGCGAGAGCTCACTTCAGGAGGAATTTTGGAGAGATCAAGAGAGATAAATTCCTAGAGAGAGAAATTATTTTGTAAACACTTGTAACTACCATTTTCTCTTCCATTTCTCTGTAAAAGCAAATCAAAAGCAATAGAAGCATAATTGTCGTTATTTTACTGACGAACTTGTATAGAAACTATCTTCGCATCATCTAAATCTTGCAAACCCCTACAATATCTACTAATTAATAAAATGTATATAAATATTAAAAGGGCTTCACACGAAATATTAAAAGAGCTTCACACATTTATAATAGTATATATTGTTATAAAACTATATGCTTATATCTATATCTAATATAGAATAACTATAAGAGATCTAAGAAAGAAAGAGAATTCATTATGGTATCAAAATATATGAAATTTCATTAAGCTGACGTCCTTATTTATAGGGAAACTAGGAATACTATTACAATGTTACTATTAATGATATTATTACAATTATTGTGCAAATAGTAACTGTTGACCCAAGGTTTTCTACCATGGGTAAACATGACATTTTGATGATAACAAACCATTGAATGTGGTGAATTTAATGTCTACTTGAGTTATGCTTAATAGGTTATTGATTCAAGATAAACTCAAGAGAGCTAGTGGATCCATGAGAAGATCAAGCAAAGGTGTTTAGAGCTCAAAAGACATTGGAGACAAGGATGGAGGCATAAACCCAAAGCTTAAAGAAATTAAAGATCAAATAAATGGGTAAAATAGTCTTGGGTGAGTGCTAGATTAAATGTAAAGTTATTTTTTGAATAATTTATTTGAAAGCTCAACTCTTGACCATATAGCATATAGGATCATGCATATCATTCATGAGTCCTTGCATCATTAGCATTAGACTATGAACATCATTTAGTCTTTGCTAAAGTTGAGTTAGTTCAAGCTTTCATAAGCTATGGAAGAAATCAACAAAGATGTTGTCCTAGAACCGTTAACTTAACTCATATCACTTGAAATGGATTCTAGATGCATATTAAAGCTTTGAACCAAATTGCTAAACCATGAAAAACTTTTATCTAATATTGAGAATTTGTTTAAATTGGAAAAATATTTTATGATCTCAATATTGACTTTAGGCGTGTCAAGGACCTTAATAACTTTCTAAGACATCCTAGGAGTGTGTCTAAGTCATTTCGGAAAAATCTCAAAAGATTTCACGAAAAACCATCAAGTGGGTTAGAAGTTTGAAATGAAGCATCACATTCAAACGACCATATCGCACTCAAAAATGGATCAAATGGAGTGATTCAAAATCCTAAAATAAAGATCTTGAAGTCTTATTTCCAAAAAACTAAATAACGCCTTCATTCGAGTTACAGAACTCCAGTTATGACTAAAAGAGTGAACTGTGTCGAAACTGGGCTAAACAACCCAGTCGACTGGGTAACCACCCAATCGACTGCTTGTTGACTCAGTCGACTGGGCCAGTCGACTGGCTGAGTCAGAGAGTTACAAATAAATTTCGGAATGAATTTTTGAAGACCCAACCGACTGCCCCAAAACACTCAGTCGACCGCCTCATCCGGAATTTGAATTCTAACGGCTAGTTCTGGATCCAAAGTGTTCTAAAACTTCTCAAAACACCCCCAAACGGCTATATTGTGTTCATATGCTATATATATGCCTTATTTGAGCCAAAAATGGTTAAGATAAGAGAGGGATAGGAGTATGAAAGAAATTTACCATTTGTGCATCATTCTTGAATTCATTTTTGGGTAGAAAACTCTCCTATAGGAATCACCATGAGCATCATTCATATTTTCTCTTGTGATTCATTCTTCCACACATTGAGTTGAGATTTTCAATTGAGTATTTCATTTATGACTAAGTATGTGAGGAAGTGAGCTTTGAATTTCTATATCCATCTATTGAGAGATATGTTGTATACACTCAAAATTCAATTCATATTCTTTGTGAGTGAAAGACCAATAAGTTGTCTTAGCTTGGGATGGGCTTGTTGAAGCTTTGTAAAGGTTTCTCTCAAACTTAAAAAGAGAGGATTCGGTTGGCTCTCCACCCGCAAGAGTGAGCAAAGGTCGGCTTTTCACCAGGAAGCAAGAGTGATGGAAGGTTGGCTCTCCACCCACAAGAGTGAGCAGGGTTGGCTCTTCACCCGGAAGAAGGAGCATGTAAGGGTTTGTTTTTCACCCGCAAGAAAAATACGATAGTGGAATCCTTAAGAGGTTATCTCAAGGCATGGAGTAGACCAAAGATTTGGTTGAACCATGTAAAAATATCGGTGTCTATGGTGTGCATTTTCTCTAACCCTTATCTTTTTACTTTAAAAGCAATTGTCATTTATAATATTGAGCTTTATATATCAATGTTATGGAATTGCTTGTGTTTGTGTATCAATGAAGAGGTTAGGAAAATGCATAGTTGAAATGAATGGAATTGTGAACATTTATATCTCATTTAGATATAATCTATGTGCACACCAAATGTTTGATAAAATTCATATTCAATACACCTTAGCATAAAGTATTCATATACACCCCAAGTGTTTGACACAATGTATATTGAACATGTCATTTTTTCTTAAGAGTGTATATGCACAAAATGTTTAATTACTTTTTGTAAACTCTTCAAAGTATTCTTTATGACAAATAACATTTTGCATCATTTCTATACATATGTGAGAAAAGTGCTTATGCATATTTAGTTGTAATAAATGCTTGAACTAGTTCTCATTCTTGAATTCATTATGTATATCTTTGGCAATGCAATTCATTGTTCATGATTCAAAGTATGAAATGAGGTAGTCACTTAAGGATCATCTATCTAACTAAGTGTTTGACTAGAGCTTTACAAAGATTACTTTTGTTAAAACAAAGTCAAACCGAAAAAGACTCAAAGTTTGTAATTGACCTTATTCACCCCCCCCCCCCCCCCCCCTCTAGGTGTCAATATGTGGCCAACAATTGGTATCAGAGCCTCGGCTCTATTTTTGCCTTAACCGGCTTAGAGTTGATCCATGACAAACTTTGAAAGATTTTCCCTACGTAAGGTTATTTTACCTTTTATTCTCCTATGATGTTTACAAGTTAGTTATATGCATTTAAAGGCTAAAGGAGAATGTTTTTATAAGGGGAAGTGTTTTTAGATGACCTCTAGTGCCCAATGACCATTGAATATGCACATGTCATAAAAAATGAATTTTGATGATGGAATGCAATGATTGAGACGTCTAGGTGAAATTGGAAAATTTATACATTGTATTGACTTGATACTTGTATTCATTTATTCATTGATATATAAATGTGTTTTATAAGTGTATTCATTGATTGATGAATAATCGTTGTTCATGCATTACATTATTTTGAATATCCTAAATTGCATGAGAAGAGTAACACATTGGTTTAGAGAGAAATTATTTCAAAAGGGTGACTCGTATGAAAATATCTTTTCATTGAGCTTTCAAATGGTCAAAGAATTTTGAAATGAAAAAGAAATGAATCTTCCTATATGCTAAAGCTTTACAAATCTTGAAAAATGGCATATAATTTATTTTTGCTAATCAAGGGAAGTTATATTTGTTTTCTTGTCAATTCTTGAAAATTGAACATGAATGATGCATATAGTAGTTTACTATGATCCATATATGAAATAGAGTTTCATTCCTATTATTAATTTCATAGTGGTTCATTTTCTTGTGAAATAACTATGAGCATATTCTAATTTATGAATTGACAAATGCACTTCATGAAAATGTGCTTGAATGATAAATTCAATTGAAGCATTAGTGATTATAGAAAATCACTCATTTTGGGTTAATGTGTTTATTGAAATTATGCTAGTAAATGTGTTAACATTAATGGACCCAATAGCAAATGGGTACCAAAGAAAGCTACTTAAGTGTGTTTTGTAGGTGTGACTTGTTTCCTTACTCAAGAACTATTGGTTCCTCAATAGTAGAAACTTTAATTCAAAAATGGGAGATGAAATCAAGGTCTCTCACAAGATGAGTGGAAGATACAAATCATCTACAAGCAACTCCATGTAAAATGGGTAGGGCTAGCACCATGGTACACATTTTCAAACCTCTATGAGATTAAACATGACATACATATGTTTATTCAAGTATGTTGAATCATTATTGATATGTCATGGAATAAATTTGATGATTGGTAAAGAGGGTGATTGGCTACTTGGTGCATGCAATTGAATATGTTTTTGATTAATTCTTGATAGTAGCTTGCTTTGAAATGACTTGGATATATGAAAGAAAGTCTTGATCATGCATGAAATTTAAAGAATATAGTCATGTCCACCTCTAGACCATCAAAGCTATTTCACTTGAATTTGGTTTATTACTTGAGTAGCTATGTCTTGATATATGTCTACGAGCCTTTATGATTTTTGTGTTTTATCTAAATTCTCTTGATATGACATATTGCACATTGAATTGAGATGTCTGAACTTGAAGTGAAATTAAGATGGACTTGCAATATATGTTTAATCAAATAAGTCCACAACTAGTAAACCTCAAGAGAGAAAAATTTCTTTGAATGATCTATCTAATGCAAATGAGGATAAGAAATATGTGATGAAATTCTATGTGGTTAAATGATTCATCATCCTCTAACTTCTTGGTGATCATTCTAGAGGTATTTGCATAAAGATTTTCATAAAAATGATATTCATGATGCTTAGCCTTTGTTGTTTCAAATTGAAACTTTGGTTGAAGCTATTTAATATATGCTTGGATCTTTATTATGAAAAGGAACTATAGGTTCCTCTTTGAAGGAAGCATGTTGAAAAGATGAAGATATTGTGCTCAAATGTTGTTATCTTGAATGTTTATTGAAAAACATGAATCTTGAGTCTTATGTGCACATATCATGAAAGACATACGCTTTTATTGTTTTTGTATTATTATTCTTTTCTTAATGATATATAATATTTTCTATATCTTAAAATTTTATGTCATTATCATACATGCATACTCTTGTATATTTTATAATGCATATTAATGATGCAATCTATGTCTAATAGTGGTGATCCAAGGTTTTGACCATTATTATTCCATGATCTTAATCAAGAAGGATATAGTTAATTCTTTGCACATGTGAATGGAATTGAAATTCTAAGAATATCGCATGCCTCTTTGCATGAAATGTTTTTATTTAATGCATTCTTATATGATTCTTCAATGAAAAATGTTCATGTAGAAAATCACAATGCTTTGAAATGTATAAGTTTTAGACAATGGGTTTTAAAATTATCATAAGCCGTGCTTAACTTGAAATATGCTCCAAGAGGGTGTTTTGAATAGCTTTAAGTGATTTTCTTATGGATGAAGGTTATTTTAGAACCTATATTGACAAACATTCTTCTTGTTGTTTTTCATTTATAACTTATCAAATTTGGTTATTGCACTTATATGGGAATATCATGTTTACCAATATTTGATGTGTTGTGCAAAGAAGTTTATCACAAACATGTAAATTATTTCAAAATGAGCATGATAGATGAACTTATTTCCTTATGTCAATATGTGGCCAACAATAACCTTATATAATTGCAGTGGGCCCCGCACTATATAATTGTAGTGGGCCCCACAATATATTATATTTATACCACTCCCCCTTGGGGACTACTACACAAAGAAATATGCTTCGTTAAAAACCTTACTGGTAAAACCCAGTGGAAAAAAACCTGGTCGAAGGAAAAAGAGTACACTATTCCTATGTTGCTGCATGGGATAAAGTATGCCTCATTAAAACCTTTGTCTGGAAAACCCGGTGGGAAAAAATGATGACATAGGAAAAATAATACACTATGTTTGTGCTTCTGACAATGGTATTGTGCTAGTTGAAACTTCCTCATTAAAATCTTGCTAGGAAAACCCAGTAGGAAAAACCTTAGCTAAGGAAAAAAAGTACAATATGTCAATACCCTTTAGCCAATGAAATGGTCCCCCTCGAAAGCATAATGGTAGAATGAATAGATCATGAATGATCATCGAGCCGACGCATTCCAATATTCCGCACCAGCTTTCTATATGTAGTAGTTGACAATGTCTTAGTGAATAAATATGTCAAATTATCATTTGAACGAATCTGCTGAAAAATGGTGTATCATAGCTGCCTTGTTAAAACCTTGGTTATGAAAAACCTAGTGGGATAAAAAACCCAACGAAGGAAAAAGAGTACAACATGCTAATGTGAATGGAAATGGTATTACATTATTGTTGCCTCATTAAAACCTTGTCAGAAAAAACCCAGTGGGAAAAAAATTATGGTCGAAGGAAAAAGAGTACAACATGCAACCAGTATGTTTCTCTATTGGTTATTTGCAGAATTCAATTTCCTCATTTGACAAATTTCAGCATAACTGATACTTGCAGAGTTAACGTTTTCAGTTGCTGGAAAAATAACCGCAATTTCATGACTCAGTTTAGCCTTTGCAAAATATTTGTTCCCCCTCATCAATAGAAGTATCAGCAGTAACTCAATATAACAACTTCTTCCGATTCCTCCAATCACATAAAAAAAGTTATCCATAAATACTGCATAACACATCTTCCGTAGTTTATGCATGCTTGGTAATAACTTCTTCATGATTGAGACACTTGTGAGCAGGGTCACAGAGATAATGAGTTAATCACCAAAATCACCACAGAAGGCGGTGTTGCCATACACAGTCTGACTTTCTGGATGTGTCGATGCACAAAGAAATATAATTTTCCTTATAATCATCATATAATAAATAGTCATTAAGGCAATTGTGTACAACGATTGTTGTAATTATATTAAATACATGGCCCGTGGTGTTGAATGAGTTGCTTCAGGCAACTTTATTCTCTTGAAGTATCACTATCAAGTGATCCATGTAAATATACTATAACCACATCCATTAGATACATGTCCAGATTTACTATAACTGCAAAACTTGTTAAGAAACAAATATGATTTCACATATTATATAAGAATACGTGTTCTTGTATTCAATATCAGTCGGGATATGTATCTCAATAATTTATTTTGACCAATCATTCATGTCGACATCATTCGACACTAATAAGCTGAAATCCTTATCATGATCGTTCGCAGTTGTCTGTAATAACATTATAGCAATACATACTTTTTATTGATAGGTACGAATCTTTACCAAGAGCATGCACCTCATTAGTCTTATTCAATACCTAACCTATATCAAGAGTCATAGCCACAAAGGGTCTATAGTTATTAATTGATGGATCATTTTATATGTCAACATTCTTTTATCGATTGAGGTCCCGGATCCTCATTATTTATATTGATAGAAATCGCATATACGAAAAATGTTATCTATAACAACTTCATTTCTTTTCTAGAATATTCATGATTTATAGAGATCTCTTTATTTTCAGGTACCAATGGCTCTTTATTAGCATGTACCTTGCCATACAATTTAATTTCATAGTTTCTTGGTACCTGGGCCTCGAGCTTATCATGAAATTTAGATTGATCGATCATTTATTTTGCTCTATCGATATTTGTGGTCTCCTTTTGAGCACCAACATCACGTAATTGTACTTTCCTTTTTCGAGAAACATTATCTTTTGCATTCACTGGTCTACCACGCTTTAGACGTGTCTTAGATGCATTTATTGCAGCACTGACAGATTTGTCTAATAGTGACATTAATTTTGCTGGATAGTTTGCAGTTGTTATATGTTACTTTATCACTTTATTCGTGTCAGTGAATGCCTCTAATAATTGATTTGCACCATTTTGCAAATAATAATCCTTTTAAACTTCCTTTTCACATTTATTTGATATAAATTAGAAACATTTCAATTAATATCCCGCCATTCATTCATGTATTTTCTACCCATAATGGCGGGAAGACAAAGTCATCAAAAAGGACAACAAGCAAACCATGTCAGAAATATATCACTACATTGTACTTCCTGTATATATTGGTTAGTACGAGTATCAAAATAAAATAATTGATGTATAGAAATTAATCTCACCACACTATTATCATTTTTCCCCTTGATAATGAAAAATTTTGTTTTACGATAATCTGCAAATTTGGGCTTTTAATAAATTACCTATCAGGGGTTAGTGATAAATATAAATAACATATAGGTTTGAGTTTGAAAAATTCTCCATTTGAAATTCTCCTCTTGAGAATGCCTTATATCTGGTGTCGTAAACCTATAAGATATAGAAACAACACATAGCTATACTATTGTGTGTGTATATATATATATATATATATATATATATATATATATATATATATCAGACTGAGATATATTGAAAGAGAAGAGATAGAAAGCGCATGTTAGTGTCCCCATTCTTCCTTATTTCAAATGGATCCCACTGAAAATTTATTTCCTCTCCCGGATGACAATCAAGAACTCTCATCTCCCTTGGTGATCCCCATGGATGACCTTAATGAAGTTGTTATCACAGATGATTACTCGTGGCAGGAAGGTCCTTGGACAACTTCCATGACTAATTATGTCCCTGGTAATCGTTTATAAATATCACACTCATTTACTTCATTTTTATCTGCCATCCTCTTCATTAATGACCTAGAATTTTCTGTCTAATTGCAGATCCAACTCCTCTTCCTTTATCACTAATGGATCAAGATCATAAGTCCTCTTCTAAGGATAATATGTCCATCATCCATCGTAAGATGCGAGGGGGTATCACACGCAGAAGGATAATCCGATCTCCTCCAGCTTGGACAGATAGTCCTCCTCCAAAGGGGGTTGTCACACGCAGAAGAACATCTAGATCCCTTGCAGGGTTGACAGATAATCTTCCGCCAAATAAGAAGGTGAAGGTTATTATTTCTTCTAACATTTCTATCCCCTTGTCACTCTTTAAGCGACGAGCCAGTACTACAGGATCCAAAACCAGCAAGGATCATATAGACTTGGATCCTGAGAGGTACACATCTGTGATTGTGCTGATGGTTCCTAGTGCCACTCTTTCTGCAAATGTGCCTAGTTCTTCCATGGGTCCTTTTATCAGATCCGAAACATTTCCAGCTCCTACTACAAATGTATCTAGCTCTGCTTTGATAAGAGCCCCATTTTTAAAACATGATAGGCGTACTACTTAGAGGAATCTCTTAGGGATTTGATAAAGTGGGGTAACCTCCATTGTCCCATATGGAGTGTAAATACCATAGATCGTATCCAGTGGTGATATCCCAAGACATTTACTGGTTTTAAAGATGGGGTACCTCATTTTCTTCAGGCTTTTGCCCTTGATCATCTGGTGAGTTATATCGAGAGAACAATTTTATTTTGCTTGGCTGATATTACGTCCAATGAACTCGAGCTTGCACATGCAATTCTTACTGAGACAGAATTCCTCGATATCAATCTTGATTGGCTTGCGCAACAGGTCAAGCATATCGAGTAAGCAACTCAGGATGGCGATACCTTAACAGGTGAGCAAGCCAGGGTAGAGTCTAGAAGACTAATGAAGGAAGCCCTCTGATTAGAGAATCATGCCCAAGAGCTTCGTCAAATATCAGCTCTTAAGAGTTACAGGGTTGATAAGCTTGATAAGGAGGTAAGTGCTCGGAGGTCCGCCTAAAATTCAACTCCTTCTGATCCCTACATAGGCCGTCTTATAGGATAATGGTAATGTAATTATTTTCTTTAAAAATAGTTTTTCTTGACCTTACTCATTCATAACATATATTCATATATATTTAAGTATATATGACACAAAGAACCTAGTGGCTTAGTGGCAAGACAATCCAGATTTGTCATAGTCAAATATGGTCGGATTCCCAATGGGCTACGGTTCAAATCCTTTTGCGATCATTTTTTTTTCTTTTCTGTGTCAAAATATATAGCACATTAATCGCAAATGTTAGTATAAGCAATACAATAAATAATCATTGATAATTATTTCCCTACCAATCTTGCTTATAGTGCATAAATCACATATGTTTGGTAATATCAATATAATTTGGTAGTTTTAACCACCTAGTGATGTCAAGTAAATGACATCAAGCAAAACGGTAACTTTATCCACCAATATAACATAAATTAAATTGGTAGTTTTAATCACCAAGTGACATCAATAAATGACATCAAATAAAGCGGTAACTTTATCTACCAATACAACATAAATTAAATTGGTAGTTTTAACCACCAAGTGACATCAATAAATGACATCAAGTAAAGCGGTAATTTTATCCACCAATACAACATAAATTAAATTGGTAGTTTTAACCACCAAGTGACATCAAGTAAAGCGGTAACTTTATCCACCAATACAACATAAATTAAATTGGTAGTTTTAACCACCAAGTGACATCAATAAATGACATCAAGTAAATCGGTAACTTTATCCACCAATATATCACAAAATAAATTGATAGTTGCACCCACCAAGTAACATAAAGTAAATTGGTAGCTTTACCCATCAATGTAAATACTGAATTATAATTAGTGATTTATAATCGACCATTTAATGAGATAGTCTGATATATATATATATAGTCCTTCGTCCTTTTATGTCCTGGAGTTCAGGGTCCTCAGTCATTTGAGTATTGTCAATGATATAGGGTCCGTTTGGATACGAGAAAACAGTTTTTGTTTTTTTACTGTTCACCCAGTTAAAAAAAAAAAACACGTTTGGCAAACGCGTTTACTGTTCACTTTTTTTTTGCCAAGAAAACTATTTTCTGTGAATAGTGTGTAAAAGTGGTGAAAACACCAAATACAACTTTTAGTTGTTTTTTGAGTTTTTTCACTGTTTAGGGTACCACCTCCGCCACCGCCCCCACTGTCGCCGCCACCAACCACCACCACCCCCGCCACCGGTCGCCACCGCCGGCCCCCACCACCTCCGGCCGCCAGGCCCCACCGCCGCCGTCGCCCATCACCATCGGCCACCACCGCTGCCCACCAATACCATTTTATTTTTCAATACAAATTTTCATCCAAACGCTTTTTTGTTTTTAGTTTTTTGCTGAAAAAAACAAAGACAAATACAAAAACATTTTTTATATTTGAAGACAGAAAACAAATACAAAAAACAGGCTTTCCAAACGCACCCATAATCTTTATTTTCTAGATATATTTTTAACATCATACAATTGATTAAATTAAATTCATAGGATGTAAAACCAATCATATGAGACATTTATAGGTGGTTGAACCAACTATATAAAACAATTACAGTTATAACAATATAATTATTACAAAGTTCAGTAATCAAAATGTAATTTCAGTAAAGATTAGGAGTCAAACTGAAATTCCAATGAAGTTCAGGGGTTAAACTTTAATTCCGGAAAAGTTCAGGGGTCAAACTATAATTAGCACATATTTAACAATTATATATACGAATTCTATATAGGGGAACCCTAAGGGTCAGTTTGGGAACCATTGTTTTTGTTTTTATTTTGGGAACAAAAAAACAAGAATAATTCTTGTTCTCGTTCTTATTTTCTCACCCAAAAAACCAAGAACAAAAAACATATTTGGGGGAAAAATACATCAATATACCAAAACACACACACATATACATAGTGCGTTGACAACCCAATTCCTCCTTCACCTCCACCTCTCACGCAACTCCGCTACTCCCTCGCCGCCATCCTCTACCCCTGGCCCGACCTAAGGCTTCGAATTAGTATTTTTGTGAAAAGAGAGAAGAGCTTCGAATCGGTGGCGATTCGATTGCAGTAGGGTGTGTATATATATATATATATGCGTGTGTGTGTGTGTGTATATTAAATTGTGTGTGTTTGGTGGTAGTGTTGGTGGTGGGTGGTAGCGGCGGGTGGGTGGTGGCGTGGTGGTGGCGAGATGTTGAAGATGGTGGTGCGTGGTGTTGGCAAGAGGTTGAAGATGGTGTTCGTTCTGCTGCAATTTTTTATTTTTTTAGAAAATTCCAAAGGTTTTTTTGTTCCCTTATTTTTTTTATTATTCACGAAAACACTTTTTAAATTGAGAACAGAACAAACATTAAAAATAGCTTCCAAATATGTTATGTTCTCCTGAACAGTGCCAAAAAACCAAAAAACAGCTTTCCAAACGCACCCTTAAGCTTTAGTGGGAACTAGGCAGAGGAGACCAAGTGATAATTCTTATACTCATGTAAAGACCGACCCATCTATGAAAAAAAATCACCCCCAATCCTAAAGCAGATCACTCAAATTCATGTTTGTTCATTTTCAATCGAAAGCTAGAAAGTGATTTCAATCACTAAACTAACCAAAAAGCTACCATTTTGCAAGAAAAATAAAGTGATCATGGCAAATGAAAAGCGTATTATATATATATATGAACTGTATAGATATATTTATAAATGCACCACCACCTATACGGGAGTGTTGGCGCGTCAGTGACTCCTTTTACTTTAAAATATTAGGATAATATGCATCGACCTAGATGACAGTTAATGAAAAATTTACAAAAACACCCCTGAGCTTTCAAAAATTATGCAATAATAACCCTTTGGGTCATGAAAAGTCAAATTTACCCTTATTTAATTTCAATAAACTCCCTTCTACTATTGAATTTAATCAACTAACTCCTCTTATATCCGGATTGCCCACTATGTTTTCCAATTTAATCAATTAATCCCTCATATATCCGGATTGCCCTTATATTTTTCAATTTCAATCACATTACCCCCCATTCTCAAATAATATATATATAAAATTCAAAAAATATATATCAAATTTCAAAAAAATATTAAAATTCGAAAATATATATAAAATTTAAAACAATTATATAAAATTAAAAATATATATATTTATTTCAAAAATAATATATAAAATTCAAAAATAATATATAAATTTCGAAAAAAGTGTATAAAATTAGAAATATATATATAAATTTTGAAAAAAATATAAATTTTGAATATATATAAAATTCAAAAAGAAATATATATATACATATATAATTCGGAAGAAATATATAAATTTGGAAATAAATAAATAAATTAAGAAGGAAAAAATATGTATTGGTAAAATATCATATCTTTTCTAATGAAGTGAATCAAACTACTTACACCAATAACAATTAGTGGTCTTTTTATATATATATTTTCAAAAAATATATATGTTTTTTGAATTATATATATATTTCAAAATTTATATGACGTTTTCGAAATTTATATGATATTTTCAAAAGTTATATGATAATTTCAAATTTTTTTAAAAAAATCGAAATTTATATATTTGTTTCAAATTTTATATATGTTTTGAATTTTATATACTTTTTTTGAATTTTATATATTGTTTTCAAATTTTATATATTATTTTTGAAATATATATATATTTATAATTTTTGAAATTGAAAAATATAAGGGGAAATCCGGATATAGGAGAGGTTAATTAATTAAATTGGAAAGCACAATGGGCAATTCGGATATAAGAGGGGTTAGTTGATTAAATTTAATAGTAGATGGGAGTTTATTGAAATTAAATAAAGGCAAATCTGACTTTTCATGACCCAAAGGGATGTTCATTGCAAAACTTTTGAAAGCTCAGGGGGTGTCTCTGCAAACTTATGCATTGACCGTCATCTTGCTGCAATTGATCCAAACCTCAGGAAATGTCAATGTAAATTACTTAAAATATTATGAGCTCAGATAGACAGAGACTCATAATGATAATGTGTTATAAAACTATATGCTTATATCTATATATAGTATAGAATAACTATAAAAGATCTAAGAAAGAGAGATAATTTAGAATGATATTCAAAAATATGAAATTTTATTAAAATGACATTCTTATTTATAGGGAAATTAGGAATACTATTACAAGAATACTATTAATGATATTATTATAATTACGGTGTAAATAGTAACCTTATATAATTGCAGTGGGCTCACACTATATAATTGTAATGGCCTCGCAATATATTATATTTATAACATATATATATATATATATATATATATATATATTCTCGTATATTAATATAGATAGAGATAGATATGGGCTTTTTACACTTTCCATTGTTGGCATTTTCATCTAATGTTGTTGGAAGTGTTTTGATTCTTTTAGGGGTGGTAAATAATATTCATAGAAATTAAGGGGATTTATTTAAAATTTTAAACTAATTAGAGGGGAGGTTAGTGCAATTTAGCCTAAATTGTTTCTGTAACTCAAATAAAGTAAAAGTTGCTTTAAAATCTAATTAAATTCCTTTTCAAATCCTAAATATTCCTTGAGTTCTTCCATTCCAATCCGCGAAATTCTCAAATCCTCATCCATGCAAGGTATGCCTTCAGTAAATTTTGGGTTTGATACACCTTCCATAACAAAGTCATGTACTTGGTGTTTGTATATGTATCTATGTCTAAATGTAATTTAATTGGTGGGTTTTGGTTCTTTTCACTGCTGTTCAAAAATCACTAGTGGTGCACCAGGAAGAAAGTTCTCCATACAGTAGATGCTCACTTGCTCAGTCAGTTAAAATTATAATTTTTTTTTTTTGTTAAAAATTTAATTTTTGATCGCTGCAATGAATTTCTCTGCAATCTTTGGTAGGAAAAAGAAAGAGAGATGGTCCACAATCACCAAGGTTCACATGGAGGATTCAAAACTTTTCTACCCTTGGAGCCAAGCGACTATACTCTGAAACTTTCTGTGTGGGAGGAAATAATGTCAGTTTACATTCCATACATGCATATGCATGCAATGACCTCACTAATGGAGATGATGTATATAATGACATCAAAGAAGCTTCTACAGATATGCCACCTCTCCATGCATGCGTGAACATTTTGTTCACTCTCTATTCTCTCTGATCTGCCAACACATGATCTTCATCATGTTTGCTTCCTCTTTCATTGTCTATATATATGGCAGCATATTGTAGTTGAAGTGTAGTGAAATATACAGAGAGTATATGTGTGAGATATATGTGAGTGATACACGAGAGTTTGAAAGTATAGAAACCTTGTGAGTTTCTGTGTGAGTGAGAGTGTGTGTACGGTTGAGTTGAGTCGATACCGGTTTTGTATCCTCCTCCCGAACACCATTTGTTTTCAACCGAAATTATTGAAACGACTCTCAAAGTGGACGTACCCGTATTTTTTGGGGAACCACTATAATATCTTGTGTCATGTGTGTGTGTATTTGCATGTAGAATTGGTTATCCGCACAACAAAGTGGTATCAGAGCCGTTCTTCGAAAAACAGAGTCGATTCTTCATCCTCTATTTCGAACCACAATTCCACGCAACTCATCACACCACCCACATATTTGGCTGACCCATCTCCGGAGGATCACATCCCCGTCGAGAACAGCCAGAAACGCCGCCGGACGCGCCTCCACGCGCCACCTGAAGGTACGCGCGAGTAAGGTCTCGGTGTCACGCGCCCCACGCGCCTTCAACCTCCAGAGCGCGTGAGGACCACGCGCACCACGCGCCGCCAATCTGCAACTCGCGTGAACCCCACGCGCAGCACGCGCTTTCACGCGCGAAAGTTTGCAAAAATTACACTTTGGCCCCTCAGTTTTGCCAAATTATAGTTTTGCCCCACATCTTTGCAAAATTACATTTTTGCCCCACAGCTTTGCAAAATTACAGTTTTGCCTCACAGCTTTGCAAAAATTATAGTTTTGCCCCACAGCTTTGCAAAATTACAGTTTTGCCCCTCGCCAGTGTTTTGACTGTTCCGGACTCATCCGAACTCGGATTTGAGCGCAGTCAGAGGCAATCTTAAGGTTTTCGACCGTTCCGGACGCAACGGTATACTCCGTTTTGCGTGTTTCTACTCCGAACATATCAAACAAGCCAAGGAGAGCTTACATTTGATTTGGTTCGATGGAAGATTCAGGATCCGGTGCCATGATTAAATTATCGGCGTCGAACTACTCCATATGGAAACCCCGTATGGAAGATCTGCTAAATTGCAAGGATTTGGCAGACCCGTTAGAAAACGAAGGCGAAAGGCCTACGTTAATTGCAGAGAGAGATTGGACCAAGATGCACAGAAAGACGATTGGCCAAATCAGACAGTGGATTGACCACAGTGTCTTCCACCATGTTGCTTAAGAGACCAACGCCTACGAGCTCTGGAAGAAGCTCGAGGATATGTATCAGGCTAAGACAGCTCGAAACAAAGCACTTCTTATGATGCGACTTGTCAACTTGAAGCTGAAGAACGGAGCTTCTGCAGCCGAACATACCAGCGAGTTTCAGAGCCTGGTGAACCAGTTTGCATCTGTAGAGCTAAATATTGGCGATGAAACTCAGGCACTACTTCTGCTCAGTTCCTTACCTCCCAATTGGGAGACACTAGTGGTTTCCCTTGGTAACTCAGCCCCTAAACTCTCTATGGCAACAGTCAAGGATGCCATATTCAGTGAAGAAGCCCGAAGAAAGGAAACCGGCATGAATCAAACACATGCGTTTGTCACCGAAGGTCACGGACGATCTTACGGAAATGGTAGAGGCAAAAGCAGAGGCAGAAGTAGAGGAAGGTCCCAAAACCGCGGCCGACCCAGCAACGACAAAAATCCACAAAAGAATAACTATGTTTGTTATCATTGTGGTATTGCGGGACATTTGAAAAAGAATTGCCGCAAACTCCAAAGGGAGCAAGGTCAAAGCAGCCACCAACCACAGAATGAAGATGGCAACACACTGGTCACTGTTGCAGGAGATATCACTATATGCTCAGTTGATGAAGAGGTATGCCTTCACGCTGGAAGCAATGAAGCCGAGTGGGTGATTGACACAGCAACATCTTATCACGCCACTCCCCACAGTGATTTCTTCACCACGTACAAAGCAGGAGACTTTGGCACAGTGCGAATGGGAAATACAAGTTTCTCAAAGATCGTGGGTATCGGTGATATCCAGATCATGACCGATATTGGCTGCAATATGGTCTTAAAAGATGTGAGACATGTGCCAGATCTGCGTCTCAATCTTATTTCCGGTACAACCTTAGACCGTGAAGGTTACAGCAACTATTTCAGCAATGGCATCTGGAAGCTGACAAAAGGAGCCATGATTGTTGCTCGAGGAAAGATACACGGCACTTTATACACTACCCATGTGAAGGTGATTTCAGACAGTCTCAATGCAGTTGAAGATGCGACTTCACCAAATTTGTGGCACAAAAGACTCGGTCACATGGGAGAGAAAGGGTTGCTTACATTAGCTCGGAAGAAGCTAATCACAGTATCAAAAGGTATTCAATTAAACCCTTGTGATCACTGTTTATTTGGAAAACAACATAGAGTCTCTTTCAACTCAACCTCCAACAAAAGATCGGAGTTGTTGAGTTTGATTCACACTGATGTATGTGGTCCTTTAGAAGTTGATTCTTTAGGCGGTAGCAAATATTTTCTCACCTTCATTGATGATGCTTCACGAAAGGTGTGGGTATATTTTCTGAAAACAAAAGACCAGGTACTCGATTACTTCAAAGCATTCCACGCCATGGTTGAGCGAGAAACTGGAAAGAAGCTGAAGTGTCTACGATCAGACAATGGAGGCGAGTACACTTCCAATGAGTTCCGAGCATACTGCGTTGAACGCGGTATCCGACATGAGAAGACGGTCCCACGTACCCCGCAACATAATAGTGTAGCCGAAAGAATGAATCGGACCATTATGGATAGAGCCAGAAGTATGATCAGTATGGCTAAGTTGTCAAAGCCATTTTGGGGTGAAGCTGTTAGAGCTGCTGTTTACCTGATCAACAGATCACCATCAGTACCGCTCCAGTTCGAAGTACCAGAAAAGGTATGGACTGGAAGAGATCCCTCATATTCTCACCTGAGAGTATTTGGGTGCAAGGCATTTGCACATGTATCCAAGGAGCAAAGACAGAAGCTTGATCTGAAATCAACTCCATGCATCTTCATCGGATATGGAGACGAAGAATTCGGATACAGACTATGGGATCCAGAGTCAAAGAAAGTCATCAGAACTAGGGATGTTGTGTTCCAAGAGAACCAGACATACAAAGACACTGAAGAAACCACAGAGTCCAGTGGTGCAAATTCCAGTGTTACAAATATCATCCCAGATCCTGTACCAGTACAGTTCATCCCCGAAAATGAAGAACTGCTGGATGAAATTCCAGAAGCAGAGGAGGAACCTGAAGGTGTTGAGCAGGGGGAGCCACTAACCCCTCCACCAGAAGCTACAGAACCAGAAGTAGCTCCTCCAGAGCCTCAGATAAGGAGATCTGACAGAGGCCGACCTCTGATTCCGTCGACGAGATATCCGGAGTCAGACTACATTTTGCTTACTGATGAAGGAGAGCCAGAATGCTTTCAGGAAGTAACTACTCATACAGACAAAGGTAAATGGGTAGAAGCTATGCAAGAAGAGATGAGTTCCTTGCAGAAGAACCAAACGTATGATTTGGTGAGACTTCCGAAAGGCAAGAAAGCACTGAAGAACAGATGGGTGTTCAAGCTAAAGAAAGACTCCAACGGAAAGGCGATAAAGCACAAAGCCCGATTGGTCGTCAAAGGATTCCAACAGAAGAAAGGCATTGACTTTGACGAGATCTTTTCACGAGTTGTGAAAATGACCTCAATTCGAGTGATACTCGGATTGACAGCTAGTCTAAATCTTGAGCTTGAACAGATGGACGTCAAGACAGCATTCCTCCATGGAGATCTACAGGAGGAAATTTACATGGACCAGGCAGAAGGTTTTCATGTTACAGGCAAAGAACATATGGTCTGCAAACTGAAGAAGAGTCTCTACGGCCTCAAGCAAGCTCCGAGGCAATGGTACATCAAGTTCGACTCATTCATGGTGGGTCATGGGTACAAGAGAACTTCTGCAGATCAATGCGTCTACATTCAGAAATTCCCGGATGGTAATTTCGTTATTCTATTGCTGTATGTTGACGACATGTTGATAGTTGGACAGGATGCTAATATGATTAGCAAGCTGAAGCAAGATCTGTCCAAGTCCTTTGATATGAAGGACCTAGGCCCATCTCAACAGATATTGGGAATGAAGATTGTACGTGACAGGAAAGCCAAGAAACTGTGGTTGTCACAAGAGAAGTATGTTGAACAGGTGATTGCAAAGTTCAACATGGGAAATGCCAAGCCAGTCAGTACTCCGCTGGCTAATCACTTCAACCTAAGCAAGAGATCGTGTCCCTCTTCTACGAAAGAAAAGGAAGAGATGGAATCAATTCCTTACTCTTCAGTGGTTGGAAGTTTGATGTATGCAATGGTCTGCACCAGACCAGATATAGCTCACGCTGTAGGCGTTGTGAGCAGATTTCTCTCGAATCCAGGCAAAGACCATTGGGAAGCAGTCAAGTGGATTCTGAGATACCTGAAGAGTACTTCGAAACTATGCTTGTGCTATGGGGGAGCAGAACCAATCTTGGAAGGCTATACAGATTCAGATATGGCCGGCGACATTGACAGCAGGAAATCTACATCGGGATTTCTCTTTACTTTTGCAGGGGGAGCCGTGTCATGGCAATCCAAATTGCAGAAGTGTGTTGCCTTATCTACAACAGAAGCAGAATACATTGCTGCAGCGGAAGCTGGAAAGGAAATGTTGTGGGTGAAGAGATTTCTCCAAGAACTGGGTATTATTCAGAAAGAATACAGAGTACATTGTGACAGTCAGAGTGCTCTAGACTTGAGCAAGAATTCAATGTACCATTCCCGGACAAAGCATATCGACATTCGCTATCACTGGATACGCGAAGTGATGGAACAACAATTACTGAAGATTGTTAAGATCCATACAGACAAGAACCCTGCTGATATGTTAACGAAAGTTGTTACTCGAGATAAGATGGAGTTATGTAGAGACATAGCCCGAATGGACAGCAACTGAAGCGCAGCAGGAAACATTCTTCTC
Source organism: Cornus suecica (assembly GCA_963922005.1). Taxonomy (NCBI): domain Eukaryota; kingdom Viridiplantae; phylum Streptophyta; class Magnoliopsida; order Cornales; family Cornaceae; genus Cornus; species Cornus suecica. Next base: position 36,370,991 of record OY998247.1, on the reverse strand, counting down.
CTACTGGTATGGAAGGGGGAGAATTGTCAGTTTACATTCCATACATGCATATGCATGCAATGACCTCACTAATGGAGATGATGTATATAATGACATCAAAGAAGCTTCTACAGATATGCCACCTCTCCATGCATGCGTGAACATTTTGTTCACTCTCTATTCTCTCTGATCTGCCAACACATGATCTTCATCATGTTTGCTTCCTCTTTCATTGTCTATATATATGGCAGCATATTGTAGTTGAAGTGTAGTGAAATATACAGAGAGTATATGTGTGAGATATATGTGAGTGATACACGAGAGTTTGAAAGTATAGAAACCTTGTGAGTTTCTGTGTGAGTGAGAGTGTGTGTACGGTTGAGTTGAGTCGATACCGGTTTTGTATCCTCCTCCCGAACACCATTTGTTTTCAACCGAAATTATTGAAACGACTCTCAAAGTGGACGTACCCGTATTTTTTGGGGAACCACTATAATATCTTGTGTCATGTGTGTGTGTATTTGCATGTAGAATTGGTTATCCGCACAACAAATAAATGGTAATTTTCATCTCTGCCCTCTTTCTAGATTTTGATTTTGATGGATATTGTTAACATTTTAAAAAAAAAAAAATAGTACCACAGATTTGTTTAATATTGTGCTTTTATTTTTATTTTTATTATGGTTACATATTTATTCATTTTGTGTGTGTTGTGTTGGGAAGGCGAGTGAGTATGTTGCCAAAAGGGAACAAAGTGCCCCAGTTGTCAATTTATTTAGCTGTTGCGGATTCAGCAACTATGCCATGTGGGTGGAGTAGATATGCACAATTTAGCTTATCTGTGGTCAGTCAGGTGGATAGCAAGTTCACAGTAAGGAACGGTATGTTCTTTACACAATTATATATATAGACTTTTATATATATATATGTATTTGTAGGCTTAAATTCAATGTGGAAAACTATATGTATTTTTCTTTTTTGTGCTGAATCTGTGCCTTTTTATTACTACAGGTTTGCTTTTTTAAGTTCAAGTTTGTAATGTGTCTGCTTTAAAATAATTTCCATTGAATGGAGTACCTTCCTTCAGTAGGTTCGTTCTCTACTAGAGGAATTCATTTTGGTTCAAAGGAAATTGGAATGTTATGTATGTGTATAATTTATATTTATTTTATACACGAAATGGGCATAGGATAGAAGAAAAATGAGATACTCAAAAGATGTAACAAGGCATTGCTTTTCTCTCATATTGATGGATTAGAGTCAAACTGTGAAGATAAGTTATGGTGGATTAGTGAAAGATGCGTAAGATCTTTACTTGGCGCATTGCGATGTCGGGATTAACCACTTGGGGATATTCTAAGACTATGCCTACGTGGGAGGTCAAGGAGACGCCGCCTTTATAGAAGGTGTCAGCAATGCCCATCAAAGAGGGGTCGGTAGACAGGGTATCTGACCAAAATGAGGTCGTTGCAAGTTAGGCACCACCCATCCGAAAATGGTCTAAGGCGATATAGTTGATGGTTTATGGCTTGAGGTGACATCGTCTATTTCATCTATGATTTCAGCTTAACGAAACTGAATAGAATCACTGCATCTTCTATCCATAGACGTAGTTGAAAATAAAATCACATTCTATGATTCTAGCTTATCATATCTCAGCTAACAGGTTTAGCATTCTTCGGTGTTGGGTGGTGCTTAAGATGGTTACAAAGTCTAATCTTATGTTTTAAACTATAAATATTGCATACCTAAACCAGCTACTGGAAAGTAGAAAAATGCAAAACAAATGTACTAATGAGTAACAATTCTAATTTCATGAATTTTTTGGATTGCCATCTTTCGTATAATCTTGGACACTATATATTTTTTATAAATTATAGTGATGCTATACTTTGTTATGAATGAATTTTGATGATTCCGTTGAAGTTTTGTGTTGCTTGTATGAATAATATAAGGTTTTTAATAAACAAAAAGAGTACTTCGTTTTATTAGATTTTGAAAACATTTACCCGTCCCCCTGCAGTGGCTTGGTTTGTCCCACATAATTGGCCTCTGAAAACACACTAATTATTTGGTGCTGGAAAGCGTGAATTTGATCTATGTTCTTTTTTATTCTCAATGCAGTGCATTCTACTTTCTTTGTAGTGATTATTCTCGACTGTTTTCCTTTTAAAAGTCATTAAGGTGCCCCCTGTAAAGTTTTATTTACGATCTTATATTTCAATTTCTTTTCCATCCTCTTACAGCACGCTTTTTTCAAAACTGTAGCTCTGCTATTCTTCATATTTTATGGACTAAAATGTAGGCGTTTCACCTCGTGCTATATTTTGTAACAGTTGTGACTGTTTTCATTATGCAGACACTCAACAACACTTCAGTGCAAAACATACGGCTTGGGGTTTCAATTCATTCATGCCTCTTAGTAAACTGTATGACCCGAGTAGAGGTTATCTCTTGAATGATACATGCATAGTTGAAGCTGATGTCTCAGTTGTTAATTGTGTGGGACGTGACGTAAAAGAAGAGATTGAACATATCGAAGTTGAGGTCAAGCCAGCGAACACTACCGTTGTGGAAAAGGAGTCAACAGTTAATTCAGATTTCTCTGCTTTTGATCAAGAAATTGTTTTTTCTTTTATATACTGATCTTTAGGGGGAGTCATTAATTACCTGAGAGTTTCAAATTACTTTTCCGTAATCTGGAGAAACCTAAGGAGGATGAGTTCTGTCTTGAGTTGTAAGTTTTTCCTGTACAAATTTTTATCAACCCACTCTAGCTGAATATTTGATTGAAGTTATGATTTTGTATCTTGTTTCTCTTTTATGTTGATTGATTTTCCAGGTCAAAGCATCACAATTATGATGATGTTGTGGAAAGAATAGCCCGGCATCTTGGTTTGGATGATCCATCTAAAATCAGGCTTACTTCTCATAATTGCTTCTCCCAGCAACCTAAGCCCCAGCCAACCAAATATCGAGGTGCGGAACATCTGTCAGACATGATTTTAAAAAGTAGGAAGCCATTTTGTTTTTTGTCACACAATGAGATCCTATACGGGGTTGATTTATGCTTTAAACATGGTTAATCTCAAGCATGCCGTGACACAGATAATAGGAGAGCATATTGGTCCAATTTTTTTGGAAATTTTTAGAAGTGAAAATAAAATAAAAAAGTAGATCTACATATTCTATGATACATAATTACTTTTTGGAGTTTTCATATTAGTTTTTACAAAATTGTCATCAAGAAATTTTTTATTCTAATACTAACAGACCCCGAACGATTACCTATAACCCAATTAATAATTTAAGAATTTCTGTTTCTCTCTTTCGACTATATCTTTCTAAATAGCAAGCAATGGAGGGTTAATATTATACTTTTGTCCTCCCTTATTAGCACTTGCAAATAACCAGCTCTATCCTTGTATTTTTCTTTCCCTCAGTTCTCCTTTTTCATTACAACCTTTAGCGATATGTGTACAAAGGGTAATCTAACAAATTCTACGTAGTCACTTGTTGTACTTGTGTTGCAACAATAGTTTGTCTGCAGCAGATCCAACACAAGGAACACGCAATCTGCCTTTTACACCAACCTACATATAATATATACGTATATATATATATAGACACATATACCGTGAACACACGTATCAGAAGCAGCACATTTATGATGACATTAACTGCTTATAAACCGCAATTCCGCAATTTGATCTAAAAGGTCGGGAGTGTGAAGTAATGAACAAAAATGATGGTTATAAAATTACGATTAAGTTAAGAAAAATAAGACTTGTTTCTACTGCGAGAAAATGGTGGACAATGTGGCTAAAAGATGGAGGGTGCTCAGCGGCCAGAACAACTGGAAGAATCTCTTGAAGCCTCTCGACATTGAACTCCGACGGTACCTTATTCACTACGGCGAGCTGGCTGAGGTAACCTACGACACTTTCAACCTCGATCCGTTCTCAAGGTTTGCGGGAACCAGCAGATACTCAAAGAAGAACCTCTTTGCCAATGTCGGTCTCACCAAAGGCCATCCATACCGGTATACAGCCACCAAGTACCTGTACGCAACGTCTCGTATTGGTGTCCCGGGCGCCTTCATCTTTAAGTCATTGGCGAAGGACTCTGTGTGTAAGCAATCCAACTGGATTGGGTATGTTGCAGTGGCCACAGACGAAACAAAAAAGAAACTGGGTAGGAGAGATATAGTGGTAGCTTGGAGAGGGACGGTCCTGCCACTTGAATGGGTTAAAGACTTTGATTCTCCGTTGACCAAGGCTCGTTCTTCTGCTTTTGTTCTTTGAACCACTGCATTCTGACACCTGACTTTTTCCCCTCTTTATAGACTTCGGATATTTTATATTACGAAGTCTTAGATATTCCTCTGCCCGAACTGCAAGAATTGAAAACGCTGAAAGTTGCTCTTCATTATTTTACCAAGGATGAGGTGAGTGCCATTGGCTATAGCAGTCAATTATCTACTTAGATGCTAAACTTTTATTTTTAATTTTTTTTCATCTCATTTATCTAATTTAACTGTTTCCAGGTAGTGACTCATACTATCACATTGCCAAAACAAAGCACTGTTGGAGATGTTATTAATGACCTTAAAACGAAGGTAAATCTTGCAACCTTTGTTGAAATGGATATGTACTCCTTCCGTTTACAAGAAATTTTTCATTCGTTCATGGAATTTTGAAATCAATTCTCATCCGCATTCGTTGAGGAATTATGTAACAATTTTCCTCACCTCATTAGATTTGTAGTTTTGATGGTTAATTTCCTAATTTTGCACTATATAATTCATATTCTCAAGTCAAAAACAATAATATTTCTAGAAAAGAAATTTACTCATTTATATGCCGTGTCATGGATCAGGTTGAGTTATCTCATCCAAATGCCGAACTTAGACTGCTCAAAATTTCCAATCACAAGATCTACACGGTATTTCGATTACAACTAAATAATTGCTATGCCTTTTTAAAGTTGCACCTTGGGAGTTGATGGAATGATTTATTATTTATTTTTTATTCATAAATTGTTTTTTTTTTTGGGGTTTATGTTGTTCTTTTCTGTATTTGTAGAACCTCTTTTAGTCTCTTTCTGATTTTGGATGATTTTTATCACATGAAGCATGTTTGATTGAAGCACACTTTGTAGAATTGTAGTACCCTTTCTCTTCTTTCCCGAACTTGTGCTAACACTTTTTCAAAAGCTTATCTAAAAGTTTAGTTACCAAAATGATTTCCCACTTATGCAAGATTCTGTTAAATTTTTTATCTTCCATCGGCCTGCCAGTAATAATAAATAGTGTGAAAAATTGAACTTCCATAAAATTACACCAGCCCCCGCTGATGTTTCTAAACAAGAAACTGTGATTCTTTTACTTTAATAATTACGTTGACCTCCCCTATAACTTTGTTGGTCGACGGTGTTAACAAAACTAATGAAGTTACTATTTCAGATATGTATATATATGTATACGTATATTTATGCCTTGTTTGGATTGACTTTTCAAACGCTGCTTTTGGCTTCCTAGAGGAAAAAACTATTTTGAACGGTGTTTATAAAAAATTTTAGAAGAGCTTTTGAGCCTGGAAAAGTGTTTTAAAGAAGCTTGGGGGTATCAGTTTTTCAAAATAGCTTTGACTTCTCTTTTTTTTCTGCGGAAAGCCAGAAGCAGAAGTTATGTCAAACAAGATCTTAGTTAATCTCTCAATATTCTGTGAGGTCATAAATGCCCTCTACTGCCACCTTTTCTACCCTCTCATCTCATGTTCTCTCTTTCACAACTCTCACTATTCTCTCTCTCTCTCTCTCTCTCTCTCTCACACACACACACACACACACACACAGATTTTCATTTTTACCATATGATTTATATGCAACCAAAGATGTCTGTGGATATCTCAGCAAGTGCAGAAGCTTTTTCTGCATTTCTGATGTTTATCAGGATGATACTTTCCATTCTTGTACACCTTAGTGGAAATTATGCGATCCATGTTGAAAATAAGTAAACTTGATAATGGAAAGTGCCAAACTTGGCAAGAAATTCCATGGAGGTGCCAAACTTGCCAACCTCCACAAAAGTCATGGTGTTGAGCCAAACTTGCCTAACTTGCCTAAATTTGTATGCTTATAAATAGAGAGGTATTGTGTAGTGTATTAATTAGAAGTTAGAGATAGGTTTTGATATATAGAGTGTGAGAAAAAGAAAAAAGAGAGAATAAGCTTTGTATTTGAAAAGTGTGAGTTTTGAATAAAAGTTTTGTTCTCTCATTTATTGTGTTGATCCTGGGTATAAGGAATCACCATTAGTGATTTCTCAACAGTGGTATCAGAGCCAGGTGAAGCTTGAGCAAACCCAGAAGATTTTTTTTTCAAAAACAGAGCCGAAGGTTTCAAAACCTATTCGTGAGCCATAATTGTCCAAACCACAAGTTCGAGCACATTTCTAACTTCTCCGTTCCACCAGGAACGTAACCATGAAATTTTCAGGCCAATACACCACCGCACGCACCCTCACGCGCCGCCACAAGCTAGGCGAGTGAGCCCTACGCGCAGCCACGCGCCTGGTTCATCTTCAACCTCCAGACGCGCGTGAATCCCACGCGCACCTACGCGCGCACGCGCCCACGCGCCTGACACGTCATCTGTGACGTCATCGCCTGTGCCACGTCATCAGCACGTGGTCCAGTAATCAGTTGACACGTGTACCAACCATCAGTGGACACGTGGACTAACCACTAGCCGACACGTGGTAACATCCACCAGACGACACGTGGCCCAATTAGGAGCCGACACGTGTCACCTCCACGTCAGCAGAATTTCTGGAAATTTACAGATTTGCCCCTCGTTAGTATTTTGTCCATTCCAGACTCATTTTAACTCCGATTTAAGCAAACGAAGAGTCGTTTTTTACTAAACGGAACGCTCCGGACGCAACCGTGTGATCGGTTTGACCAGATTCAACACCGATTTTCGGAAATAAGCACCTCAAGTGCTTAAGCAAATCCGATGGCATCCTCCAGCAATTTTTTCCAGCCCCAGCTTCCGCGACTAAACAAAGATAATTACGAGAAGTGGTGTATCATGATGAGAGTCCTTTTAGCCTCACAAGATTTGTGGGATGTGATCGATCTCGGGTATGACGAACCCGAAGAAGTAGAGAATCTAAGCCAGGTCCAACAGGCCGAGCTTAAAGAAGAAAGACGAAAGGACAAAAAGGCGTTATATCTGCTTTATCAGAGTGTAGATGAAGCAAGTTTTGAGAAGATCTCTGCCGTCAACACCGCCAAGCAAGCATGGGAAATTCTTCGTAAAGCAAATCAAGGAATTGAAAAGACGATAAAAATTAGACTTCAAAGTCTAAGGGGGGAATTTGAATTGCTGCAGATGAAAGAAAGGGAGTCAATTTCTGAGTACTTTACCAGAATATTGACAATTGTCAATCAAATCAGAGGATGTGGAGAAAAGATCGAAGATGTACGTGTGCTCGAGAAGATAATGAGATCGCTAAACTCAAAATTTGAGTACGTGGTTGTAGCCATTGAAGAATCGAAGAATCTGGATGTCATGACTGTTGATGAGTTACAAGCCACGCTTGAAATCCATGAACAACGAATCGACAAGAAGAATATCTCAAGCATCCGAGAGGACGAGCAAGTCCTGCAGGCAAAGTTCTCAGCCGGAGAAGAGAGATGGGGAAATTCACAAAGAGGTCGAGGCAGAAATCGTGGCTATCAAGGAAGAGAAGATGCATTCAGAGGTGAAGATGGAAGAAGAAAAGTGAAGTGTTATAACTGCAACAGATATGGCCACTATGCCCGTGAATGCAGAAGAGAGCTAACAGAAGAAGATGAAAATGACGAACATGTGTACTTTGCAAAGAAAGACACAAATGAGCTAAACGGAATGCTGCTGATGGCTCAATATGAGAATCATGTTAGCTGGATTTTTGAAGAAGAAGCGGAGCCCAAGGAACCCGTGATTGAAGAAGAAGAAGTGTCACCAATAGTGCCACGAGATGAGGTTGAAGCAGTGCCACCAACAGTGACACAAATTGCTCCCGTACCTGATAGAAAGAAGTCAGAAGTGGATTCGGGTGAAAGATACTGGACCAGAGACAAGTTAGAAGAAGATCCGGTTAGTTTCACCGAAGCCATTCAAGAGAAGGAATGGAAGACAGATATGGATGAAGAGATGTTCACCATAGAGAAGAAGCAGAGTAGTCCACCAGAAGGCCATAAGTCAACTGGGTTGAAGTGCGTCCATAAGACGAAAAGTGGAAAAGGCGAAGTTCAGAGATACAAAACTCGCATGTTCGTGAAAGACTACAAGTATAGAAAAGTGAAGCCAGACAAGTTCAATGGTCTGAGGAAGGAATGTAATGCCTCGGTAATGGTTCCAGAGAAAGAAAGTGCAGGGAAAGAAAATGGTATCTCTTCAGAGTTCAGGCAGGTTGACTCGGTTCAGTTCGAGGTGCTTGTCGCTAGTCGTGGACTTGACTATGAAGAAGAGAGTCAACCATCTCTGTGCAAAACTAGACGAGAAAGGCAGAACTAAGAAATACAAGATAGATTCATAAGATCTAAGATGTTGCAAGGAATGCAGAAATTCCAAGAGACAGAAGAAGCTGCAAGTAATGCAGAAGATCTCCAAATCAAGTTTAAAGGGGGATGTTGAAAATAAGTAAACTTGATAATGGAAAGTGCCAAACTTGGCAAGAAATTCCATGGAGGTGCCAAACTTGCCAACCTCCACAAAAGTCATGGTGTTGAGCCAAACTTGCCTAACTTGCCTAAATTTGTATGCTTATAAATAGAGAGGTATTGTGTAGTGTATTAATTAGAAGTTAGAGATAGGTTTTGATATATAGAGTGTGAGAAAAAGAAAAAAGAGAGAATAAGCTTTGTATTTGAAAAGTGTGAGTTTTGAATAAAAGTTTTGTTCTCTCATTTATTGTGTTGATCCTGGGTATAAGGAATCACCATTAGTGATTTCTCAACAATCCACAATAGGCCCATCTGAAGAAATTCTCTATTATTAGTATGTTTTAAATGAAAATATGTGATCCACACTGGACCCATGTAAAAGAATTTGATCTCTGTTGGATGAACTTGTCTATGGCTATTTACCGGAATTATAGTCATCCGGACTATTTGGTGGGGGTGGGGGGAAGATAGAGATAGGTGGTGCTGGTCCTTGATCTCACTCGTAGTTGTAGGTTGCCAAACTTTTTTTTATTGTTCCTAATATTGTTTTCTGCTTTTGCGAGCAGAGTATGGTCATTTCCATTTCCCTGAGGGATCATAATGTGGGTAATAAGAAGTTTAATTGGTTGGCATAAACCTCAAGGGAGGTTGGTGTAAGTTTCAAATACCTTAGGTATGAGGGTAAATTTTCAATAAAGATCAGGGATGTTACTGTAATTTACCTTGAATATCAGGATATCCTGAATCATTTCGTTTTTCTAAATTTGATTTCTAAATAACTAGTGTTTTTTCATTGTTATTGGGGGATGTTCCTAATAACATTTTCTAATTATTCAAGATGCTCAATGATTTTTTTTGTTGAGGTTTTGGGTCTACTGGGACTGCTATAAGGATTCTCACTGTATTATTCAGCAGAATACAAGGAACATGAAATCTATGGACAGAAAGTGGACTAAGTGGTGCTTATCGATTTCATCTGACCTTTATATGGCTTCACGCTTCTGCTACATTTACTACGTGTCACGTGAACTTGTTCTTTTGTGCTTATGCTATCTTTTATATACTCTGCCAACAATGTATTTGCAGATTCTCCCTCTGACTCAGAAGATTGAATACATTGGCGATCGACACTGGACTTTACGTGCTGAGGAGGTAACTGCAATTATCGATTGCAAGGCTAAAAGTTCATGCATTGGATTTGTGTCCCCTTCCATTGTTCTCTATGTGTTCGTTTTCTTAATTTGTTAACATTGTCAAGATTTAACTTGATTGCCAAGATTGCTGAGTTTGTCTCTATTGGATTCCTCTTATTTATAGAGAGAGGAATCTTATATTGAGTAAACTTGTATCATTTTTGGACTAGAATTCCTCCCTTATTTAATCCTCTTGTAATTTGGAATGAATCTGACCAATATTGGTGTATATATCCTTTATACACGTGTTAGGATATATTGGAGTGTAACCCAAGTTGATAGAAGTTGAAACGGTTTAGAACTTGCAATTTCAGCCAAACACGATTCTACCTACGCTTGGCCCCTACGCTTAAGCGTTGGTCATATGTAGCCCAAAACCTATAAGCGTAGGTCAAGCATAGTTTTTTCACTTTCTAGCCACTTTTAGCTACTATAAGCGTAGGTCAAGCGTAACAAAATTATTGGAAACCACTTTTCTTGATTATTGCTCCGTTAGAAACCCCTCGACTCCGTTGGTATGTTTCTCGAAGTTTCGGCTCCGAAAAATATCATTTTTGCCCTCCGGAATGCATTTTTCGCTCAAATTTGCTTCCTCTTCACTACTTTAAGCTTGATTTGAATTTGAAGAAGCTTGTTGATGCATTTGCTTAACCACTTTAATTTTCCTAAACCTACCCAACCTCACAAGTCACTCAACATGGTTATTATCGATAACATGTCAACAATAAACAATTCTACAAATGTTCTTACAATTAGTATTGAAAAATACCCAAATGTTGATTAGGGATATTTTGTTCTTTCGTTGTTTGGCAAATGAGTACTTATTTAGGTGATAACTGTATGGGAACCATGAGATGATATGATGGAGTATGTTAGATACAAGAATATTGTTTGATCTGGTCACAATTCCCTAGGGAGATGGAGACTGATAGATACAAGAATATTGTGAAAAAAAAAAAATAAAAAAATAAAAAATAAATGGTGACATTACTGTTATCTACTCCTTCAAATGTTGAGATCTTTTATCAGCCGATCAACATCCTTCTTGTGAATAACTGGGGAAAATATATAAAAAATAAAATATCTTTTTGGTGCACTCACCTGACTGCTGTAGCAAATCAGTTTCCAGTTCTGGTTGATTTACGTTATATCATACTTACTGACCTTGTTTGTCTCTGTAGATTCCAGAAGAGGAGAAAAACATTGGCCCTCATGATCGTTTTATTTACTTTTATCACTTTATGAATGAAAGAGCTCAGAACCAGTTGGTAAGTACATATGAATGAAAGGAAGAGGAGCTGCTGTTCATGCATTGCTGAGTTCTGTCTTAAGAGTACTGTTATGTTTTGTTCAGTGGACTGATAAACAGAGATTATCTATTAGCTTAATTTTCTTTAATTTTGACAGCGAGTCCAGAAATTTGGGGAACCCTTTTGTCTGGTCATCCACAAAGGTGAAACATTAGCTGAAGTTAAAGCGCGCACACAGAAGAAACTGCAGGTTCCTGATGACGAATTTTCAAAGGTTTTTTTTTTCTCTCTCTCTCAATGGATTGTACCTTTTCTTTTCTTAACATTACTGTGGACAGACAATGGAGCCTTTTAGCCGACAATATCTAAAGCTTGGTTCTTCGATATTTAAAACTTTAAAACTTTTTAAATTGGGTCATTTCCGTAATTTTCCTCTCCAGAGGAAGTTTGCATTTTTTCCTATGGGTCGTCCCGAGTACCTCCAAGACTCCGACATAGTGTCCACTTGTTTTCAGGTGCTCTCTCTCTTTCTCTCTCGTATTTTTAAGTTGGGTGGACTTTTAACTTTTTATATGTGACGATCAAACTCTGCAGAGAAGAGATGTTTATGATGTTGTTGAGCAGTGCCTTGGACTTGACCACGCTGATACTGCTCCTAAACGGTCATATACAGCCAATCAGGTATCTCATTGTATCCAAGTTAGTTTAAGAAGTTAATTGTTTCAAGGTTCATAAAATATGTTTAGGCAACATATTTTGTGGACCTTTTGTTCTACTTATTCTCACTTACAAGCCAATATTTGACCTTTGTTTTGGCATTTTAGCAATTTAAAAGTTCAAAAGTAGCCCCAAACCGTTCCCCTTTCATTCAGTAGTAAAACTTTAACTTGAAAATGATTTCATATTTGTCACCTTTGTAGGAAGTTGAATTGCCAAGGAGTCCTCCAACAGCTTCTCGTTCCGAGTCGCCTTCCTTTGATGACATGGATGCCTACATCTCCGAGTTGGTGTCCGTCGGAGAGAATGATGCACCCTTTGACTCCACAACAAAAGGATCAGCCATAACCTCCATTAATCCTAAATCAACTATTGATGAAGCCACAAAAGTCCTCAGTAAAATGCTATCTCAGGACATATTGGAAATTCCTGATTTCGCCGCACATCTTGCAGAATCCATCCTTGACTTGTCAAAGTACTGTGACCACACTTCGTCCCAGCTTGCAAAGTTGAACAACTTTAAGCTCGAGTTTCTAGCACTTCTCGAAAATTCCAAGACTTCCAAGCATTATATAAAGGAGGTAGAAGAAAAAATGTTAGAAAAGCAAGGAGCAAAGAAGTCTTTTGTTGAGCAAGAAAAGATTAATGCATTCGCATTCCAAACGCGGAGAACGATTCACAAGGACTTGGTCTCGAAGGTGGCCAAGCTTCAACGAGAGGTTGAGCGTCTGCAGGCGGAACTAGCAAGTATCTCCGAGAAGAAGACAAGTGCTGAGAAAGAGATCGAGCAACTACGTGGGAAAATGGAGAGTATGAAGCAGTCTAGATCCTCTTTTCTTGAGGAGTTCTCAACTCTTGAGGCCGAGAAGAAGACTGCGAAGAATACTCTGTCATCGCTCCAACAAAAATGGACGGAGCTCAGGCGTGAATTCATGGAATTGGAACCCAACAACTAGTCTCTTTATACCCGCAAGAAAATTAGATTATGTTGGTGTAGTGTTGTATTTGTCTCTGTACTCTGGTAACATTCTACCTTTATTTTCATGTTTCTGGATATGGAACGTGCTTTTTGTCAAAAGCCGGCGTGTTCTCTTGCTCGCGACTAATCCATGGGACTCGTGAAAAGCGACCCCACACTGATCTGGTAAGGTTTAGACTATATTTTGTATATGGAACTTATTTCTCATTGTTGGAATCAATATTCTGCATTTCTAGTCATCCTTGTACTTTTGAATGTGATTATGTTTTGCACTTTCCTGTTTTCTTTCTCTCTTTTGGTTGTCATTGTGGAAATGCCTCCTTTTTTGGAGTGGAAGATAAAGATGTTGGAGATAGTTGGATAACTTGGATGGGACTTATTAAGGCCTTGTTTTGTAACTGGTTTTGGTACCAGTTTTTTGATTTTGGTACGAAATGGTGGTACCAATCCATGTTTGTTAGGATTGGTATTGGTTCAACAGTACCAAACCAATGGTACCAAATGATGGTACCAACCCATGATTTTGGAACCATCTAATGAGATGGTTTTTGGTGGTGCGGTACTGTAGTAGCCCAAACCAAAACCAAATGGTTGCACCATCTCACCCCAAACCAAAACCAAATAGTTGCACAGTATTAATATATTTATATTAATATTAATATATTAATATTAAAATATATTTTTGAAAATTTAATATATTTTAATATTATAGTTTTATTATTTTTCCTAAAAATTAATATATTAATATATTAATATTAATATATTATAATATTTTAATATATATTAATATTAATATTAATATATTATAATATATTAATATTAAAAAATATTTTTCAAAGTTATTTTAATATTATAGTTTTATTATCTTTCCTAAAAATTAATATATTAATATATTAAAACTATAATATTAAAATATATTAAATTTCCAAATATATATTTTAATATTAATATATTTTAATATATTAATATTAAAATATATTTTTGGAAATTTAATATATTTTAATATTATAGTTTTATTATCTTTCCTAAAAATTAATATATTAATATTAATATATTATAATTTTAATATATTAATATTAAAATATATTTTTGGAAGTTATTTTAATATTATAATTTTATTATCTTTCCTAAAAATTAATATATTAATATTAATATATTATTACTATTTTAATATTAAAATATATTTTTTGAAATTTAATATATTTTAATATTATAGTTTTATTATCTTTCCTAAAAATTAATATATTAATATATTAATATTAATATTAAATATATTTTAATATTTATAAATAAAATGTGAAACCATTCCAAGTTACCAAACATGGTTTAGTTTCAGAATTTCAACTCATACCAACTCTACCAAACATGGTTTGGTTTTTTAGCATCACTTTTTCTCACACCAAAACCATATGCACCAAACATGGTTTGGAATCAAAATAAAACAACACCAAACCAAATCTAACCCAACCCAAACCAAAACAAAAAACTAACACCGCATCGCACCGTTACCAAACGCAACCTAAGTAGAGAGAGTCGAATTGCATGTAAATGAAAAAAATTTGCATGCAAGGAGGATGTCAAATTGGCAATTTATGTTACTTTTTTATTTCAATAGAAATTCTTATTAGATTTCTTTATATCATTCCTTCTAATATTCTTACTTCTCTACTTCTTCATGTTTTCGAACATATTTGTAGGTCAATTAAGGCTTGTTTGGTAGGCCGTGTTTGTGTTTGTATTTTTTGTTGAAAAAAAAAACACGTTTCTTGTTTTTTTATTTTTTCATCCGAAAACAAAAGTATGTTTGTTTGGGATGTGTTTTGTGTCGAAATTGAAAATTCACAAACCAAAAAACACGTTTGACAAAGTTTGTTTATTCTGAATTTAAACAGAAATAGAAAAACACATTTAGTGACTTCAACTATTTCTTTTTTCTTTTCAAAATACAAAAATTAATGATGACAAATCTTTGGTAATTGAAAGGCACTTCTGTACCAAATGTCTCTATGATAAGTTGGTATTGTTTCATCATGAGCATATTGGAAATGAAAAAAATTCGGCAGCACCTTCCCATAGAAATGACAAGTCCATTTTTTTTCCACCTGATAGTAAGAATTATCACAAGACATAACTAAAAAATAACTCAATTTCAAAGGCATACAACATCACAAGACATATCTAAGACATTGTCCTCCAACATATATTACATGATGAAAATTCAATAATATTTTACAGTCATCCAATGTAAAAGCATATCTGAATATAGTTATTACAGACCATGTGAAACAAACGGTGGTCTTTTTTTAAACTGTTAAATTTATTATTTATCCTAACCTTAGTATACCCAGGTCCAAGAGTAACTTTAACGCCTTCACGAATATGGGTCCACCCAATTTTGGTAAAGGTTCCTTCTGACTTATAACCGAGCTTCACTTGCTCCTCCATCAGATTCATCAAGACATCAAGCTGGGTTTCCCCCCAAACTTTTCCATCGTCTACCTCCTCATTGATGTTAGTGGTATCCATCTACATTATTTTAAATCACATCAATTCAATACGACCATCACATTTGGACATGATTACATAAATTCACCTCAGGAAATTGACATTTTTTTGCTACAAAATTGAAGCTAATACATAATTGAAGCTAAGACAAAATTCACCTCACTAAGACAGAATTGAAACTAAGACAAAATTCACCTCACAATTTCACTCAAAGATTAAATTGAACATTTCGATAGCAAATTAAATTGAACAAGAAATTAAACATGAACTCTTCTTCCATATTGATGACCAACCACAAGCACTATTGAAACAAGTAGTAGAAAACATTTGCTTAATTCGTGCTCAATGCACCATTTGTTCGGTAAATTACACTTTGTAAAACACCATTACAAATTACTAATGCCCAGAATTACCCAAGTTGATTTATTTACAAAAGTTGATTTATTTACCCCTTAAAAAAACTTAAATCCGTGTTTCTTCAAATGGCCTTCAATTGGGTATGAGTTTTTTTAACTGTTCACTAACCACTTGGGCCTAAAACAATGCACCAATCAAGCTTTTTAAACAAAAAAACAAATACAAAAAAAAAACATAGGAACCAAACAGACCCTTAGAGTTTTTCACATTTTCAAACTATTGGCATTGTCATCTAATGTCCTTTAACAATGTTTTTGGTTGGTTGTAAATAATATTCGAAATTTTTTAAAGAAGCTATATGAAATTACAACAATGATACTTTGTACCGAATTAACACAGTGAATACATATCCATTGTTGAATGAAGTATTGTGGGATCCAAACATATCTATAGTTATCCATCCAACCGTAAATATGCATTCACTATCCTACTTCTACCCAACAATTGGTGCAAGAATCATTTTCCATGAAATTATAACTAATAAAGTAAAAGCCGCTTCAAATTTTGCCATTTTTCTGAGACTATTAATGTTCATCAAAATCTCATTTAAAATCCAAAATCTTTTAAAATTCTATAACTCCAAACATCTAGAATCAATCTTTTCAAATCCAATTCCGATGTTTCTTCCTAGGCTTGCAAGTGAATCGAGTCGTTCGTGAGCAGGCTCGTGCTCGGCTGTTTAGTAAACACCCATATGGTCTCTCATGATCATGGCACTTCCCTGTTGTTGGGTACATTGTAGAAGTTATCCTTTTACTTGATGAAATTATATGATCCCTCTCTCGTTAAGAGGGACTTTGTAACTATAGGGTAGTTGTATCGCACAATGGCTTTGTATCTTATAGAGGGGAAAACATGACATGAGCTCACTACATGCATGTGATTTAGGGGTGATTTCGAGTATTGATTGTAAGGGAATAGCTGGGAATTTTTTTTGTAAGGGAATAGATATTGTTAGGATTTGGCAAAAATCCTTGATGATGTATGTGATGACATGTGTGGAGGTTAAGAAGCAAAATTGAAATTGGTCTTCATCATGAATTGCATCACATGGTAAATGTGGTACAAAATACTACAATGGTCAAAATTTGTGGGTAACCATCAAAGTTGAATGAAAAAGATTGAAAGCCATCTTTGTTGAAGGAAATTAGGCTACCTAATTTTGGTGAGCATTGGAGGCCTATATAAGGCCTTGGCTATTCATTGTTAAAATGTATCCCATTTTAGGAGATATGTAATGGCTTTTTAAGCATATAAATATTGTGGGAGCATCTGGCTCCCCAATATGGGTATTACGGGTATGCTTTGTAAAAGAGTGTTTTCTCGGGATCATGTATCCAATTCCATAGAGAGAAAATTGGGTGAACAATTTTCTAGGAGTATGGGTTTTGGGTGAAAGGAAAATTACTGAGAGTGTGATTGTAACAATTTTTCACATAGTGATATTTCTCTGGTTGTATTTGACAACGATAATGGTTTTTCTCCGGTTTGGAGTTTTCCACTATAAATCTTTGTGTTGTATTTTATATTTATCGGTTCTTTGATATTCTGCAAAAGAGGATCCTGGGATAGGGAATTTGTGGTTGTCCAAATGATTAAAATTTCCTAACAACTATGTGGTGGTTCTTGGTGTGGATACTATGCCTGGGATGATTCTAATGACTGATGATATGATTAGGTGAAGCCTTTTGCAAGGAAGCAACAAAGTAGGTAAATATATAAATGAGCTTCCCAATTTGTGATAAAACTTTGGTACAAAATTTAGGGTCTGTTTGGTTCAGTTTTTCGATAATAGTTTTATATTTTCATATGTGAAAATCATAAATTATAGTGGAACTTGTTTCATTACAGTTTTCTGAAACTCAGTAGAAATACAGAAATAAAGACACTTATTTTTGAAAACTATGTCTAGCCATGTTTAAGCTAACCCTTGCAAACTAGAAAGCCTAGCAACCGAAACAGCATCTGTTGCAACTGATTTACTTAGGAGCTCTTATTGTTATATCTGTTGTTTCCGCCCCGCCATTTCTTACTCTCATTCACCTATGAACTACAAGCTTTGAATCCCCTACCATTAGTTGTCTATAGAGATCTAGGATTCGGTATTGAATCAATCCTATATAAAAAGAATCACGTACTGATTCTTGGAATTCATATCTGCCTTGAGAACTTCCTTTGAAGATGAAATTACCTAGACAATTAATGAAACTAGCCTAGAGGGGTAGTGAATAGGCTTTTAGTCAATTTTACAATTAATTAAAATTATATAGCGGAAATTCAATTTTAATCAATCACAAACCCTAATTCTCTAATAAGATAAATCAAGCAATTATGAATATAAGTGCATAAAATAAATCATGAGAAGACACAGATTTTTTACGTGGAAAACCTTGGAAAGACTCCAATTAAAAACCATGGATAAACTCGGGTATCGAGGCACTATGAATCAGAGAATTTGTACATACTCTATGAAAAATAGAACTTACAACCGTTATAATTCGTTGTTCTTCACTTCGACGTCTGAAATTCTAAATTCACTCGCGCTCCACGAAGCTCTTCCTCTGATCTCTGTACTCAGACGACTCCACTTCTCAACGGATCAAAATCACCACGAAGTCTCCTACTTCGATCTCCGCACTCAGACGGCTCCGCTCCTCAAAACAGATCAACGCAACCAAGTTACAATCATCGGTGTGTAGATTTTTTCAGAATCTAGGTCATTCAATCATGCATAAGATCGTCGATGTAGAAGCATGATAGAATCAACCCCAAAACAAGATAGAACTATAACAATTACTCAATGATATGTTTTCTCCCTATCTCTATCTTTGTAGAAGAATATGAACGATAGAATACTATAGAGATCTCCCTCAAAAACCCTAGCCTCCTAAGTTCACCCTTTCTTGTAATTTCACACCCCACTTCAAGGTGTGGGAGTCGTAGACGCATCATAGAATCAAAACAAGGCAGAACCAACATTGCAACAGAAATTAAAAAATTTCTGTCACAGCTACACCTTAGGCATAGGCTCAGGCATAGCTTGAGCGTAGATATCCACTTTCTAACCACTTTTTGTTTCTGTAGGCGTAGGCTTGAGTGTAGGTTTTTTCATGAAAATCACTTTTCTCCGCAACTGTGCCAAAATGACTCTTGACTCCCCGAGGCTTTTGCTTGAATTGACGACTTTGGGAAATGACATTTTTGCCCTTCAGGAGACATTTTTCCTCAATTCACTCACTTTTGCGCTTCACTTGTATTCTTCACTACTTTAATGCTTGATTTCGCCTTTGTCGAAGCTTGTAGATGTCGTTAAGACCAAACCGACCTATCTAACACTCAACATGGTCCATTGTTTTCATTGAGTAAACAATTATAATAAATGACACTTGTATTCATACATAAACAATTATAATAAATATTCTTACAGAAGAAAGTGAACAAAATAGTCCATTGTTTTCAATTGTTCAACATATTTGTTGATGTTTGTAGGACTAAAATCAACTGGATAAAAAAGAAGGCAAATAAGACTGCTCCTGTATAGGGCTGCAACTTGGGTCAGGCCAGCCCAGCCCAACCCAAATCCTAAATTTGGGTTAAGCCTGTCCCAAGGCGAATTGGACTCGGGTTGAGCCCATCCCATTACGGGTTGGGTACTGGCAAGCGAGCTCGGGTTCAGCCCAAACCGATATCATATAAACGTAATGATGCAAACCTTAGTTTTTTTTTCCCAACCATCTCTCGTCTTATCGTGGTCGGTCTTGTTTCAACCCGAATCGCACTTTGAGCGGGGCGGTTAAAAAGAACTCGGATTGGCATCGGGTTGGGCTAGACCTACTAGTGAGAGGTCATCTCAAAAATTGCAAAGCAATTGATCACTTTCTTATACTTCTGTAAATGGTCCGATTTGGTCTAACAATGCACATAATTTGGCAAGCTTTTTAAGACATGCATCTTGTTAACTTATTGCAATATGATGGAGCGATAATCTAACTGTCAAGGGTAAAGTGCATTTTTGACAAATTGATGTGAAAAAAATGCCTAAATTATTGATTTTGGGGGCATATTAGTTCAAAGATATCTGGCCCCTGAGCCTAGACGACCCAGGTCGCCTAGGGTCTCTGGTCTAGGGCCCCAATTTTTTTATTATTTAATTTTAAACCCAGTACTACTATAGGCTCTAAAAATTAATTAATTTTGCCCTAATTCAAGTCAATAATTTATTTGTTTAGTCCAAGACTCCAAGGGACACCAAAATTTTGTAGTGTACTTATTACTACTATAGGCTCAAACAAAAAGAACTTAGGGTACGTTTGGTACGCAGGAATGGAATAGAATGAAATTAGGAATGGAATGGCCATTATCATTCTATTGTTTTGTGACAAATATGAAGCACATTAGAAATGGAATGAATTTGAAAGAAAATTTTACAAAAATATCCCTTTATATAATAAATACATTATTCTAAAAAAAATAATACTATTTTACAAATGTTTTAAAATAAAATTGTAGAAGGTAACGAAAATAAAATTGTGGTGGTGGGGGGGGGGGGTGGCGGTGGCTGTGGCATTAGCGGTGGTGGTGGGCAGCAGAGACGAGGGTGGTGGTGGTTCGCAGCGGCGGTGGTAGAATTTGATGACGATGGTTGTGGTGGTGATTTATTTACTTGAGGTGTAAGAGGGTTAATTTGAAAATTTTATGTTTTATGTTTTAAAGATATAACTTAAAGAATGGAATGACCATTCCATAGGTTTACTAATGGAATGAAATCTCATTCCCAAGAATGAGTTTTCATTTTTTGAGAATGTTCATTCTCATTCTAAAAGACATACCAAACAAAATAATGGAATGAACCATTCCATTTCATTCATTCATACCAAACAAACATAGCATTAGTTTAATATGATAAACTTAGTACTTATGTTGTGTATATGAAGTAATAAACATGAGGTAATTTAATATTTTTAATCTTCGGAATTCAAATTTAAAACTCTAAAATAGAGAATCCCAAATGACAACCACAATACCACAAACCTGAAATCCAATATTAAAATCGCATACAATATCCCATATTCGAATATTAAAATATATTTAAAATTTTAAATCTTAAAATTCAATGCCAAACATCATATTCTCTGAAAAGCCATGCCCCGAATCTTAATTATAAAATGCAAAACTCTAGTTACAAAACCTAAATTCTAAAATATAAATTCAAAATCCTAAAATGCAATAGGATCATCATCATATTCTCTGAAAAGCCACGCCCCGAATCTCAATTATATGCGTTATTATCACAAAACCCCTTCAGGTTTTTCAAAATTATTAAATACTTCATTGGCCTATTAACTAACCTCATGACCTTTTCAATTTAATCAATCCCCCTCCACCGTGAATTGGGTGAATTTTGCAGTCAATTAAAAGCATGTGCAAGTCACATGTTTTGCCTTTGAATCCAGTTAGTATGATATTTTGATTGATTTTATGCCCAAAATTCCCTTGACCTAAGTTATATATATACATTTAAGGACATATAATAGTCTAAAATTGTATTTTGAAGCTCTTTTTTCTCTCCACTTATGTGATTCCTCTCTCTCCAAGGTGTGGCCATAGTTGTTAAAGGCTCAAGGCGCACAAAAGCGCAAGGTGAGGCGTGCACCCGATTAAAGAGAGACACAACGTAATATGAAGGAAAATAAAATGAATTGTATAAAAAAAATGCAATAATAAATGTAAAGATGCAAAAGTTGGGTAAATTAAATACTCCAGTTCAATATACAACCTACTAACAAAACAATGTAATAACGAATTAAACTAAATAATTAGCTAACAAAAGAAAATGTTCATTTCTTTCTAACAGGATAAAACAAAATATCTAAATATCATCCTCATCATCAAGCATGACATCATTTTCATCATCACTGCAAGATTCATAATTCTCGGGATCTTCTTATGTCTCATCATAATTTGTCTCTTCCTCATCCACATCTATGAGTCAAACTGAAGAGGGGATTCTTACTTCCTTTATAGCTAGCCACAAACTTGATTTTGATATAGATCGTTGCATGTTATCCTCTCTGATACCAGCAACACTAGCTACAACACCCCATGTCAAGGAATCATCATCAATAAAGACTAGGTCATCTTTTGCATTAGGATCATTATCATCCATCCTCCCAGTCAACCACTCATTCCTCTCATCAATGTTATCAAGTAAAATGGGATTAAGAGTGTCACACATATTTTATCGACACCGTAATTCCCTATTGTATTTGATGAACACCAAGTCATTCAATGTTATTTGAGCAAGCCTATTTCTTTTCTTATTATGAAGTTGCAATAAATTTAATTTTAAGTTGTGAGCATAAGAACTTTAACACAAAATTTTCAATAACCACTCTAGTTACAAATATACGTACATGTTCAAACACGCTCCAGTTTCGTTCACAACCAGAGGCACTGCACTGCACTGCATGTAAGATTTAGAACCTTCATAACAAACTTTTGGAGACTTCTTGTGGACTTACCATATGTTCCCCACCAATTAGCTATTAAAAAATTTAACAAATGATGTTTAGCTTCATGTTTGAATTAACTAATCAAAATCGAGTGTCTATATAAAAAAATAAATTAATAAAATATGTACTAACTTAATATAGTTTACCCGGTCCTCGTGTTTTTCTCTGTCTAATTGCTAACTTATTTTCAAAGAGGCCTTCTTTATTAGAACACATGGATAGCTCCTCGGTAATTTTGTCTTGTTCTCTAGTGTCGGGGACCAACCTTTTTATGGATTCATACAAACCCTTTGCAATCTATGCATCTTTATCAATTTTTGGATTTAAATAAAAGAACTCGGGATACAAATAATAATCTACAACATGCAAGGGGCGATGAAGTTGAACATCCCACCTTTTATAAATAATTTAAAAGATTTGCTTATACTTACTCTTATTTTTTTCCCAAATGACTTCTCAATAGCTGTTTTAGCCCTATCCATAGCCTCATAAATGTATTCCATGGGAGGCTTTCTCTCACCATCAAATAATCTCAACACATGAGCAAGAGGACCGGAAGCTTTAAGGTTAAAATTGATAGTATTCCAAAAAGAAGGCATCAATACATAAGAAGCTACTCATTTACCAGCCTGCTCTTTTGCTCATTTACTACAACTCCATTCTTCGGAACTAAATATCTTTCTCAAGTGATCCTTTTGCTTGTGAATACTTGATAATGTGATGAACGAAGTAGCAACTGAGTCTTCGCGGGCCTAAGCAATTCTCTTTTATGAGTAAAGCGCCTCATAATATTCAACAACTTTAGGCGCATATAAATATAGCTATTAAACTCCACATCCCTTTTCAATACATTTGAGATGGTTGGTATCTTCCTGATGTCTTCCAATATTAAGTTCAAGCAATGAGCAGCACATGGCATCCAATACAAATGTGGGTATTCAAGCTCTAACATTTTTCCTATTTAAAACCAAAAAGAATTAAAATTAATAAACTTATATATATATTTAAACTTTCTAGTATATAAAATATTTGAAATTCTTAAAAAACTTACTGACAAACTTATTGATTGATTCATTATCTGTGACAACTTGTACCACATTTTCTACTCTAATGAGCTTCCCAAAAATTTCAAGCAACTCATACATATTCTTAGTATTCTTTGAGTAAGAAGAAGTATCACTGACTTGATAAACATTCTTGACTATTTACTAAAAAATTAACCAGAGTTTTCCCTCTCTTATATGTCCACCCATCTGCCATCAATGAGTATCCATATTTTCCCACTCTATGGTCATTCATCATAACATTGGTATTACTCAATTCCTTTTTAAGCATGGCATGATCATATTGTCGAATTGCTTCAACCATCTCCACAAAGCTATCGTACTTAACAACATTGAATGCATATTTTTCCTATTTAGTGCTTTGGTTTCTTCGATAAAGTGACACTAGCCCTAACTGCTCTTTTTCCTTGGTTTCCAACTTCCTCAACATGTTTCTCATTAATGACGTCGTCTGATAACAAATTCATGCACTCTTTTTCTTACTCATGTACTCTTTCATTTCTTCCCTAACACATGGTGGGCATCTTGGGCATGCACTAACATTTCTATACCCTTCAACCAAGTGTTGCTTAGCTCAGTAAATACCGCCTTTTGTGCAAAAGTTACACGTAACTGCATTTGTATCTTGGGGATTCAATAAGTGTACGTAATTCCATGTTGGATCCTTTCTTAAACCTTCACCGGACATCTTTTAAAATTATAAAATAAAATCTCAGCAAAGTGGATAATACAACAATATAATTTCAAGTCATAAATTTAGTAATCAAAACAAGCAACAACAAAATACAGACCACCAAACTAGAAATGACAGTCAAATTATGTATTTTGACGGCAATAGGAGATATTAAACAAACTTGGCCAAATAATAATAATAAAAAAGCGAGCAGAAAAAAGTTAAAGACAGAGAAAAAAGAAAAAAAGAGCATAAAACAAAGTGTAAAAAAAATAAAATTTGATTTATTTGTGTGTGATAAGGAGAGGGAGGTTGAAGACAAAATAAAGGATCAATAAAAAAGGAAAAAAGGGGAAGAAAGGTAGCAGAATACATATTGTGAAAAAAATAATTTAAAAGCATATTTTTTAGTAATGAAAATAAAAAGTTGATTTTGTTAGGAAAGTGTCTCAAATTCTATTATAATTAGGTTTCCTATTTAGAGTTGTATTGTAAAAGGAATTTCTTGTTAGAGAGTTTTATTCTCCAAGTAGTTGTAATCATTGTCCAACAAGAAAATAAGTTTTCTTGTTCAACAAGGAATGAGGTTTAACTCTATAAATAGGGACCTAGGGTTTGTGTTGAGACTTAGAGAAGAGATGTGAGGAAAAGAAGAGAGGAAGAGAGTGTGAGGGTGCTTTGTTGTTCACCTATGTAATATATTCATAATAAATATTCCTTCTCTCCATGGACGTATGCCAAAGTTGGGGCTGAACCACGTTAAATATTGTGTGTTATCCGTGTGATTTATTTGTGTGAGTAAAAACATGTGTCGATGATATTGGGCGGGATTAATTCTCAAGTATGAAATGTTAATTAATTCCTAACAAGTGATATCAGAGCAATGTTGAAGCAGATGAGTCAGATTGAAGTAGATTCATATCAGAGTCTTCGGCAGAAGCAGGTCGGTGTCAAAAGGTTCAAGGTTGAAGTAAAGAAAAAGTTCATATGTACAGATCGGTCTTAGAAGGTTCGAGGTTGAAGTGAAAAGAAACCCGTACGTTCTGGTCCAGATTCGAAGATCAGAGTTGCACGAAATTAGAAACCAACCATAGCAGGAGATTCGTATTGACGAGACGAAGCCAGAAGTGTCAAACACGTTGCCAGAAATAACAGCACGCACCCTTATGCTCCGCCTGAAGTTCCAGCCATATTTTTTGGCTCCATGTGTAGCAGTTTCGTTTCGGGCCTATTTCGCGGAGCATAGTTGATCTAGACAAGTCGTATAATATATCAACGAAAATCTATTTCGAAGGCGAACATTTCCACGCAACAATCAGCCTCATCAAAGAAGGCACGCGCCCCTAGAAGTTTCTAACGTCGTCAGTAATTTTTTTGTCATTTGTACTGATTTGTTTTTTGGCCCGTTTGAAGTTATTTTTGACGCGATCAGAGGTATTCTTAAGGTTTTGGACCGCTCCGAACGCAACCATGTAGTCAGTTTTACATGATTAGACTCCAAAAATATCAGACAAGAGAAGTGAGAGTTATGGCAGAAGAAAAGGCAAAAAGGTCATATGCAACAAAGCTTGGTTGTGGCTATTTTTGATGTCGATGAGGTGGAGGTTGTGTTCCGATTGACGCATGGAGACATGGTGCACAACGGCATAGTGGAGAGCGCGTAGCAGTGGTGGCTCGCTGGTGGCTCGCATATGCTAACGAAATTGTTGAGTTTCAAGTTGATGATGATGCCGAGTCTTTGAGTGATTTGAGTGAGACGATGAAGAGGCAGGTGGTTGGGACGAGGTTGAAGGCATTGGTGGGACGATATGTGAGGAAAGAATTCAAGGATAGTATAAAAAAATTTTAAGATGATGAAGGTGGAGATTGCGGCTTGGTATAAAGGTGACTGAGTTTGAAGAAGATAAAGATGGTGATGTAGATGAAATGATTGTGAAGAAACCGCGGTCATGAAGATAGTGTTGAAGATGATGTTGATGATTGAAGATGATGTTGATGTTGAAGAATGTTGAAGAAATGAACATAGTCACGGTGGAGGTGGAGCATGATGTGTGTAGATGAAAAAGAATAAATTGAAGAAGAAGAGTGTTGATGAAAAAGAAGAAAATAATGAGTAGAAGAGTGATGATGCTTGAAGTAAGGGGGAGCTTTGAAGAGATGGTCATTGACGTGATATAATTTGAGCCAAGGTGGAGATTGGTAGGAAAGTGTCTCAAATTCTATTGTAATTATGTTTCCTATTTAGAGTTGTATTGTAAAAGGGATTTCTTATTAGGGAGTTTTATTTTCTAAGGAGTTGTAATCATTGTCCAACAAGAAAATAAGTTTTCTTGTTCAACAAGGAATGGGATTCAACTATTTAAATAGGGACCTAGGGTTTGTGTTGAGACTTAGAAAGAGATGTGAGGAAAAGAGGAGAGGAAGGGGGTGTGAGAGTGATGTGTGCACCAGGTGAGGGTGCTTTGTTGTTCACCTATGTAATATCTTCCTAATAAATATTCCTTATCTCCGTGGATGTAGGCCAAAGTTGAGGCTGAATCACGTTAAATATTGTGTGTTATCTGTGTGATTTATTTGTGTGAGTATAAACATGTGTCGATGATCCTAGATGGGATTAATTATCAAGTATGATATGGGAATTAATTCCTAACTGATTTATGAACTATGTGTGTTAGTGATTGTAATAGTGTGTGAGTAATAGTTTATTTACAAAGTATGCATATATATTATATATGTAATATTATGTGTGTTTGTATATATATATTATGTATGTGTGAGAGGATGAAATCAATTTATATCAAAATCACAAAAACAGTTAAAAAAAAAAGAGCATAAAATAAAGTAAAAAATATATAATCCAATGTCTGTGTCTAATAGTGTGTATGTGTGTATGAGAGAGAATGAAAATAAGTATATTTAAAAAAAAAGGAAAAAAAAGGACCAGAAAACAAAGTTAAAAAAAAATACTATTTTTGTGCTTTTTCTGTGAACAATGTGTGAGTGTGTGTGTGTGTGTGAGAGAGAGAGATAGAGAGATAGAAAGGGGGGAGGTATGGCTGCAAATGAACCGAGTTGTTCGTGAGTAGGCTCATGCTCGGTTCGTTAAAAGATCGGCTCGAGTTCATTCATTTATCAAACGAACTGAGCTTGAGCATAATTTTTAGGTTCGTTTATTAAATGAGCCAAGCTTGAACAACATAAAATAAAGTAAAAAAAAGAAAAAATCCAATGTCTGTGTCTAATAGTGTGTATGAGAGAGAATGAAAATAAGTATATTTAAAAAAAAAAGAAAAAAAAAAAAGAGGATCAGAAAACAAAGTTAAAAAAAATCGTAAGATTATCTTATAATCTCGCCAAGCTCATAAACAAGCTCGTCTAAGTTAAATCGTAAGATTATCTTATAATCTCCAAAAGAATGTATCGAATTTGAAAAAATTGTAAAGATTTCGTAAAAATACTTCAAAAGAATCTGTACCAGTGAAAAAATAATATAAAGAATATGAAATAAACACAAAATCATAAACACATGGTATTTGTAAAAATGAAAGCATCTAAAAAAACAAACTCAGCTCGGCTATTGGCAAGAGTAATATATGTGACAATTAAATCGAGTCATCCGTGAATAGGCTCGGGCTCGACTCGCTAAAACTAGCGCTTGACTTTGGTTTGTTCGTTTAACAAATGAACTGAGTCTGATCATAATTTTTAGGCTCGTTTAACAAATGAACCGAGTTTAAACATTGCAAAGCTTGGTTCGACTTGATTCGTTTGCAGCTCTAGGAGAGGTTGAAAAAGGAAAAAAAATAATTATTGTGTACCTTGAACTTCGTGATGAGCCGGAGCAACCAAGCCCTAAAGCTGCAGTCTTCTTTCCTTTTTAACTCTGACTTTTGTTCTTGAGAAAATGATTAAAATAACCTAAATTATTTAGCCTAGAAAATTGGAAGAACCCAAATCATTTTATCAAGGGTAAATAGCTTAAACAACCCCCCCCCCCCCGTCTCAATTTTACTCTCTTTTTTTACTATACTCCTTCAATTATGAAATGAGCTTAAAACCCTCTAAAGTCCTCCAAACTTTTTGTATTTTCACATTACCTTTAATTCTATCATTACTATTATATTTCTTAATTCTTTATATTACAAAAATATTATTTCTTTAAGTTAGAATATTAATTATGTCATTTACCTTTAATGTATTAGACTAAATATACTCTCAAATGTTATTTTATTTTTTTTGTAAGTTTTAATTATTTTATTTGTAAATCAATTAACTTGTTATTAAATTTTAGTTTGATTTAAATCATAAAACTCAATCCTAATTAATATATTCATAAATAAATAAGAATTTATGAATATATTTTTATGAAAAGAAAGTTTCATTTGGGAAAAAAAGAAATTTAATTAGGATAATGAGTTTTATGATTTAAATGAAATTAAGTTTTATTGGAAAATGATATATATTTTGGAATATATATATATAATTCGTCAAAAATATATATTTTTTGAATTGTTTTAAAAAATTATGAATTTTTTCCAAAAAATAAAATTTTTGGGAAAAATATATATTATGTTCCAAAATATGATTTTTTCCGAAAAATAATTTTTTTGAGAAAATATATATTATTTTCCAAAATATGATTTTTTTTTCCGAAATATATATTTTTTATATTTTAGAAAAGAAAGTATATTTTTCATAAAAAATTCATATTTTTTAAAACAATTCGAAAAATATATACTTTTTACAAATCATATATATATATATATATATATATATTCCGAAACATATATCATTTTCCAATATATATATTCCAAAATATACATATTTTTTCAAAAAATAATTTTTTTGAAGGATTGATTTCACTAAACCCTCTTATACTATTGATGGTAGTTTAGGTATTATGACTCAAAATCATATTTTGGAACATAATATATATTTTTCTCAAAAAAAATATTTTTCGGAAAAAAATCATATTTTTGAAAATAATATATATTTTTGTCAATAAAAATTATTTTTCAGAAAAAATCATATTTTGGAACATAATATATATTTTTCCCAAAAAAAATATTTTTCGGAAAAAATTCATATTTTTTAAAAGAATTCGGAAAAGATATATTTTTAACGAATTATATATATATATTCCGAAATATATATCATTTTCCAATATATATATATTCCGAAATATATATATTTTGTTCAAAATATATATATTGTTTTCATAAATTGGATTTATTAATGAATATATTAATTAGGATTGAGTTTTATGATTTAAATCAAACTAAAATTTAATACCAAGTTAATTGATTTACAAATAAAATAATTAGAACTTATTAAAAAAAAAATTACATTTGAGAGTATATTTAGTCTAATACATTAAAGGTAAATGACATAATTAATATTGTAAGTAAAAGAAATAATATTTTTGTAATTTAAAGAATTAAAAAATATAATAGTAAGGATATGATTAAAGGTAAGGTGGAAATACAAAAAATTTGAAGGGTAAAAGGGTAAAAAAATTTGAGGGCAAACCCATGGTGCAAGAAAATGAAAGTTGAGGGGGGTATAATTAATTAAAGAGGTATAATAGAGAAAGAGAAGAAAGTTGAGGGGTATTTTTAGCTATTTACCCTTTTATCTATAACATAAATCCATTGTATAGCATGTTTCAGACTTTCCTCTCATATCAACTCAACTCCCTCCTATTATCTTATATATAATGTATATATATATATATATATATAAGTATGTATATCATGCATTTTTCTAAGTTCATCTAAGATTTATAAGTACTTGCCATGTTAAAAAGTAAACACAAGGATTTACCCAATAAGAAACACAAGGATTTACACTCTTGTATTTATTACTAAACATATATTAACTAGTTATATAAGTGTTTAAAAAAATCTCTCCTCCTTGTAGGAGTTCTTGTTCTCAGAGGTGTGAAGTTTCAATACTTATATTTTGGATTATTTTAATCCCTCTTTTGTTGTTTGTCCTACACTCGCTCTTTTTATTGTCTCACTATCTTTGTCTCGTTATACAAGTGCTCCCTCAAAGCATTTTGCCTTAGGCCCTGTTTGGTAGGTGGTCTGGTCTCAGGTGATTTGATCTGGTCTTGTGTTTTATGGGACCAGACCGTGTTTGGTAGCATTGGTCCCAAATTTTTAGTTAGACCAAGTAAGACCAAATGAGACCAAAATGACCTCATTTCAGACAAAAAAAAAAGGTGGTTCCTGGTGGTCCGGTCTGGTCTTATTAATAAAATATATTCATAAATAATTAAAAATGAATAAATAATAATAAAAAATTAATAATAATAATAATAAATTAAATAAAACATATTTTAAAAATAAAATATAAATAATAAATAATAAACAAAATGAAAAAAATAATACCTAATAATAAAAAAAATGAATATAATAATAATAAATGAATGAATAAATAATAAAATATATTTATAAATAATTAAAAATGAATAATTAATAATATAAATAATAAATTAAATAAAACATAATAATAATAAAAAGTGAATACAATAATAATAAATAAATATAATAATAATAATAAATAGACTAAATAATAAATAATAAAAATAAACTAATAAAATAAATAATAAATTACATAAAACATATTTAAAAATATAATAAAAATAATAAATAATAAACAAAATGAAATAAATAATAACAATAAATAAATATAATAATAAATAATAAATAGATATAATAATAAATAAATATAATAATAAATAATAAGTAAATATGATAATGAATAAATACTTCATAATAATAATAAAAAATGAGTATAATAATAATAAATTAATATTAAATTAATAAAATATATTTTTAAATAATTAAAAATGAATAAATAATTTATAAATAAAATGAATTAAATAATGAAATAATAAATAAATAGAATATATTTATAAATTAATAAATAATAATTTAATAATATAAATAATAAAATATATTATAAAGTGAAGAAATAATAAATAAAGAAATAAATAATACATAAATAAATATTATAATAAATAATAAATAAATAGTAAGACTAGACCGTTTACCAAACAGACTTTTCCAGATCAGATTAGACCAGACCAGATCGGACCAGACCAGACCGGACCAGATCAAACCAGACCAGATCAAACCAGACCAGACCAGAAAAACCGCATGCCAAACATGGCCTTACTTTATTTGAAGAATCTTGCCTTCTTTTCTGTGTGGGGCTGGGATTTTATCATTTTGGTCCATAATCTCTCTCTGTTCCCAGAGCCTTTTTATTATTTTTTCCTTGCTATTCTCTCACTGTGCTCTTACATCACTGGTCTTCTTGGGTTTGGGTGTTTTTCCTAGGGGTGCAAGTTGGGTCAATCCAATCCAAACCCAATGTCAATCCGATATTATTTTAGCCAGCCCAGCCCGCCCAAAGTAAATACGGGGTGAAATTAACCCGACCCGATTGGGTCAGACGGGTCACCCGGGTTGAGAGTTTTTTTATATATTTTTGTAGATATATATGTTATATATATAATATATATATGTTTCTATACAGTATACAGATCTAGGTTTACATATACATATTTATATACATATATGTTTGTATACAGATCTACACATATATTGAATCAATGAAAAAGTCAGAAAATTAAGGATGAAGAGAGATGCGGGAGGGCAAGAGGCAAATGCAGCGGTGGAAATCAAAATTGAAGAAAGGGAAAGAGGCAAGATCTGGGTTTTATATACAGATCTGGGTATATTCCTGTATATATATGAAGAAATCAAAATTGAATTTCTTTTTCTTTATATATGTATACGTATGAGAAGAAATTCGAAATTTAATTTTTCTAACCTATTACAGATTACAAGAACAAGATCTGCAAGAGCAAGAGGAAGAAGGAGATAGACATGTTTGAGAGGGATAATCAGAGCATTAGTTACATCCCTAATGTATTTTGCACTTAAGTTACAGATTTATTACAAAAATGTAGAAAGGATGGAGAGAGAGAGAGGCGGCGAGGGCAAGAGAAAGAGGTTTTTAAGGGCGGGTTTGGTAGGCGGTCCGGTTTGGTTTTATCTGATCTGGTCTTATCTGGTCCGGTCTTATCTAGGCGGTGTTATGAAAGTCTATTTGGTAAATTTGTCTGGTCTTATGGTCTTATTCAAGCTGTTTGGTCTTATGTTTGAAAAATAATAAAAAAAAATAAAAAAATAATATATAAAATTTGAAAATAATATAAGAAATTCAAAAATAATATATATTTCAAAATTTATAAATTATTTTAAATTTTTATATTATTTTGAATTTTTTAATATTTTCTCAAATATATATATATATATATATCTAATTTTGTATATTATTTTTGAATTTTATATTTTTTTTCAAATTTTATACATTATTTCAAATTTTTTATATTATTTTTTAAATTATATATATATTTAAAATTTTATATATTAATTTTGATTTTTATATATTTTTTTCGAATTTAATACATTATTTTAAAAAAAATTATATTATTTTTCAAATTTTATATATTATTTTCGAATTTTATACATTATTTTTTATTTTATTTTTATTATGTTGGAATTTTTTATTTTTCCAAAATTTAAATATATTTTTTGCATTATATATATTAATTTTGAATATTATATATATATTTCAAATTTTATACATTATTTCAAATTTTTTATATTATTTTTTTAATTTTATATATTATTTTCAAATTATATATATATTTTTAATTATATATATATTTTTCAAATTTTATGGTTCCATGTGTTAAGACAATTGTATATAAGACCACTTGAGACCATCATTTTTGGTTGTCTTAAATTACCCCTTTTGGTCACAAGTGATCCTTGTTTTTGTGGAACCGTGTTGCCAAACAGTGTCCGGTTCCAAAAAAAACCATTATGAAACCGGACCACGAACTAAACAGGGTCTAAAGGTTTCAAATTATTATTATTATTATTATATATTTTTTTTTTAGGAATTCAGGTTGTTCGGGTTGAACCCGAACCCAACCCAAAATGGGACGGGCTCAGCCCAGCCCAACCCAACATGAGTTGAGCCCGAATTCAAAATTTTATGAACTAGGCTTGGGTTGGGCTGGGCTAACCCGCCCAAATTGCAGCCCTAATTTTTCCTTTGGGTATCTATGGACGACCAAATTGTTTCTATGGTCCAAAATATTTCTCTTACAGCAAAGGAAAGTAGTGTAATTACCATCACTGAGGAGGACACCCGCTCAAGCCTTCAATTATGTGAATTTAGTGTTTTCGGTAAGATCTGGACTGACAAACTCATTAAGGTCTTTGGGGTCCAACAACTTATGGGAAAGATCTGGGGTTTAGAAGATTCTCTAGTGGTGTATCGTGTTGCTCATAACCTTTTTCGGTTTATCATCCACAATGATCGTGTTCGCAGCAGAATTTAACAAATTCAATCATGGAGTTTTGATAATCATCTAATGGTCATCAAGCCTTCTTATAGATGAGTCCTTCACCCATACGACTTTCTGGATCGATGTTCTAGATTTACCATCAACAAATTACTAACCAAAAAGTTTCGTCGTCACCGAGCATTGCCTCCTCGTCGCCGGAATTTAACGAACAACATATATATATATACATATACAGTTAACTATCGGTGGATTAGCAGAGAGATAGGTCGAGTTCGGTCACCGTCATAAGATGAGGGAACTTACACACACACAATATATATATATATATATATTCGGAATGCGGACATTCACGTTTGGAGAGGATTGTGTATTGGCCATGCTCGACTCTCAGTCTCGCAACTCCGCATAAAGAAAACTTCTTCAAAACTACTCCTAAAATTGAGTACACTATTGTGTATAAATATAGTTGAGTTCGCGGTATTATAAAATCTTTTTTTTTAATCTTTTGGGTTCATCTTTTTCAAAGCTATATATCCGATTATCAATTAATCTTCTAATGCCTGCTTTTAAACTAATTGAGTTCTTTATTAAAAGGTTGTATATACTGCAATTTTTTATATTTTTTTATTTTTTTTTATGTTACTCTTTCTTAGGTTAAGTGGAGATGAATTGATATTACTCAACCATTACAAAGAGGTATCCAACTCCAGGCAAGCAAATGTCACACCTTTCGGGCTTCATTTTGCTATGAAAAATTACCCAATTTTTGTTACGGTTGCGGTCGGCTAAGGCATACACAATGATCTTGTACTTTCAAGGATGAGATTGGTTCGATCAATACCAACCAGACCAATCAGTATAGCCCATGTCTTCGAGCCTCAACCAATATTATTAAGATTACTCGCCATGTTTCCGATGAAAAGAGTGGTCAGGGCTTGGTTGAGCGAAAATGGTTGTACGTTGATTCATCATCGCCGACGGCAATAACCAATTCAGCTTCTTCCTCTTCTCACGGTGAGCAGCAGAACCGAGAGACTTCGAAAATATTGTCAAGCTTTGGAGATAGTGAAAGTGGAGCCCATTTGATTCATGAGCCTAGTATGGGAACCCAAAATGTTACTGCAGCTTATAGATCACGCGAGGAGGATCCGGAGGTAAATTTGGATTACTCTCAAAAGGTAGGATATGTCACGCCCTGAAATTCCTAAGACTTTCAAAACCGAATCCAAGTGCAACTTCGCGAAAAAATTAGAAATTTTGACAGAATCCTGTTTGTACAGGGACCAATTTGGTGAAAAATAACATGATAGAATAGTTGAATAATCCAAAAGAGAAGTATAAAAGTCACGTGACAAATCTAACGAAAATCCGGCAGACTTCCATTTGTCAATGGAACTCCCGGTGGATAAGGACCACTCTCAAACAACCTGATAAGCATGAATCGTAGCAATACACTACCTAAATAACTCAAAATAAATAACTAGGGGCCGAGGTCGACTGTTATACCCCTCCAAGCCCCACAACATAACTAAAGTATTAAGATAATAATATAGTGCCAACCCGACAATAGATACAGGACATACACGCTAGGTGCCAAAAGAATAATACAATCACAATGTATACTAAACCAAAATAATGAAATAAACTACTACAAACGACTGAAAGGAGGAATAGGTGGAATCCGTCAGCGTCGCTTAATCCTCGTCTATCGTCGATGCTTTTCCTAAAAATGTTAATAAATAACGGGGTGAGCAACCACCGCTCAGTAGGGAAGTGCTATCAACCTCAACCCCCGACCGTACAAGACATGTTAAACCATCCTATGGTGCATGCTACTATCCTAGGTCAAACCAGTTGTCTCACACAACACTAGCACCTATCCGGGAACCCAAGAGTAACCACAAACAACCCTGTAATAAAGCAACATGTATATTATACCCATATAACATGTAATAATATAAATAAGGGGCAAGGCAACAAATCATAAGGCCGAAGCTAACTAGGACATCCAAGCTCAAGGGCAACCTAACAAGTTAAGTAAAAATCATAAGGTAAAAGCACCAAGTACACATAACGGCACGGCTAAGTAAAACATATCAAGTCTAGCAACAATATAAACAAACCCATAAAATAGCACACAAAATAGCGTCTATGAATGCTATTCTAGAATGCCATGAATGAATAATGCCTCTCACTAGACAAGGTCCGACTAGATCAGCAACGTCCTAAGCCACAAGAGGAAAATAAATCTCGCACTGACTCTATCTCAAAACGAGAGTCAAGATAATGAAAGTGAGTCCAGATAACTCAAAAGACAACATAAGTGAGTTCAGATAACACATGTGAGTCATGATCACAACAAGCAAGACAATATAGCAACAAGTGAGAGGGATAACAACAAGTGAGATGGATGGAGGACCACTCCCTAATGCACACGCCTGTGGTAAATCACATGAGTACCTATCCCATCCTCTCTATAATCAATGAAGGTTAGCTCCCTCATGTACATGCCAAAAGCAAATCATATGAATGTTTATCTGAAGAAATATAAACAAGGGGAAGTCAACTCCCTCATGCACATGTCATAGGCAAATCACATGAGTGCGTATCCCAAGAAATATAAACAAGTGGGGGTCAACTCCGTCATGCACATGCCAAAGAAAAATCACATGAATGCCTACCCAGCTTGCCACAAGAATGTCCCATAGGAACAACCAATCACAAGAGAGTACTCAGAAATGAGAGAAATAGAGACCAAACTCGCCCTGAGGCGCCCATACAGGAATAACGTATCATAAGAGTACTCAAGGAGAAGGGGGAAACCAAACTCGCCCTAAGACGCCAATACGCTCAATTCTTAGGACCTACACCATGCCTAGCATAAAATGCAATCTAAAATGTAAATTCCTCAAATGAGAAATACCACACACATATAATCCCAACGACACTTAATGAATATCATGAAATACAAGTGGCTAAGCATGATTCCAAATTATCCAATCACCTCTTTAAAGCTTAATTTAAATCACCCTTCCATTCAAGTTTAAGTTCATTTCTATACTAGTCCATGTCATGCTCTTTACATTATTATTAATGTTCAATTGCAATTTCATTAATACCATGCTTTAAAGATCAAGAAATTCACTAGTATGGTTATAACACTCAACATGTTTTCCAAGACGACCAAAACACATATTAATCATGGAATCATTCAAATATCCTTAATATCATGCTTCAAATTTCAAGTGCAATAAGTTCTAATCAAGAGATCAACAATGTTAAATAATAGCATGTTTCTAATACCATTCTAAGTACATTCAAGTAATGAAATCATCTACCAATAACACACTTAATAATATCAAATAAGAAGCCTTCTTAACATGGAGTCATTTTATTGAAATCTTTAAAGCAAGATTTTTATATTTCAATAATACCAACTCAACCACCATTTTTTATATATATTTATATAAAGATTCCGAGTATCCAATTATAGTATTTTACCATTTAAAACATGTTTCACATATATAAATAAATATTCACAAAATTCTAATCTCACCATTTTATCAAATCAAGCATACTTCACAATTATTTATTTATAATTATTCTTTCAATTTAATTAGTCCCCTATCATGCAATTCTAAATATCCGAATAACTACAATTCCAACTAAGGGTTGGAATTACTAGTGTCGCATGCTCACGGACCGAAAAGTAAAAGGGATTGCACACCCCTACCTCTTGAAGCATGCCACAAGCTAGCTCACTATGCCCATGACCGCACTTGAACTGAACACACCAGCACGATGCTCGAGACACTAGCACAATTCCATCCCGAACAAGTCCACGACCTAAAATGAGGCCCGCAGACAAAATTGATCCGAATTAAATTTCGGTCGGACCGAAATTACCGCCTTAAAGACCTATTTAACATAGTCTAACCACGTTATCTAAACACGAATGAAACAAAACAAGTATGAAGAAAACCCGACGTAAATTCATTACCTTAAAACTGAAACTCCCTACAATCCGCTCAATGAAATTACGTCCAATTTTAGTATAACGTATATGGAAACAAGATGCAACTTTCCTCCGAGTTTCACGCCCAATGGAGCACGAACCAACCCGATATGGTGCCGTGAAGCTCCGATCAAACTCACCACTGGCGCACCACTATCGCGGATGCTGCGTGAGATGCGCCGCGAGAACCCTTACCTAACGCGTCGTCTTCAGCTAGCGCCACCGCCGTCGTCATTCCCTAGCAGTCGCCACTGCTCCAGCTGACGACCACCATCTCACCAAGTCGCGCATCTGCGCACGACCTCCTCTCTCTCTTCCCCGATTTCTCTCTCTCTTCCTCCAGCGATGACCTGTAAGGAAGGAGAAAACCTGGCCGCGATCAACTGAGGAGGAGAGGAGGTGGTTGCCAATCATAGATGGATAAGGAGAAAGAGGAGAGGGTGGTGTCTTCATCAACGTCCCTATCTCTCTATTGTCAGCGAACTAAAAAAAAAGGAAGAATGAAGCTATGCCGACTGCGAGAGGAAGAAGAAGAGGAAGCGCAAACTGATCCACGTGCATGCGTGTCTCTCATATACACATATATATATCTGATATATATAATTATATCCCAATTCCAATAATTATGTATGCATATATATACACATCGCCCGAACTTAACTCCAACAAGAGATGGGTCTCGACCCATCTAATTCAATACCCTCTGTACCAAGTGCGGGAAGCAAAAAGAATTTATTTAACCTTTATTTAGGAAAAAGGATAATAATGAAGAAAAAATCATCAGAAAATTCCTAAACGAAGACACGCGAACCCAAAAAAATCTACGAAATGCCAAATAAATAATATGAACTGAAATAGACACTCCTGGGTATAAAACCCAACCATCGAACCCACCGGGTATGTACTAAGTCCATCAAACGACCAAAACAAAGAATGCTAAACTTGAAACTAACCCCGTCATACCAACTCCAATACAAACCTTAATACACTAACATACTCAATACCACTTGAGGAAAACTAAGAGGACAAAGCTCACTTAGAATCATCATAAGAAAACTCAGAAGTGACAAATTACATGATGTCACAAACTGAAACAAAATGAAAAAAATCACTCGTAAAAGTGAGAAAGATAACGGGACATTATAGTATATGCCGGTAATAACAACCCAAGTACTAAATTAATAGAAGCCCGTGCACAATCTAAAACATTTCATAATCCAACCCAAGACCAAGCCCAAGGTATGCATACAACCAATCAAGTGAATCTTCAAGATAATTTGAAGGCTCAAATGGTAGACCACACTCACCCAGGAACCAATGTTCTACAAAGACGTGAATCTTCAAGATAATTTGAAGGCTCAAATGGTATACCACACTCACCCAGGAACCAATGTTCTACAAAGACGTGAATCTTCTAATGAGGAGCTTAGACAAGTCCTACCCGTTAATAGATGGGCATATTTTGCGGAAGAAAGGAACAGTCCCTGTTTAGCTTCTTCTCCTTCACGAAAGATCAAGGTGGGTGCCAAGCGACATACTTCATCTTCTTGTTTTCTTTCTGAGACCAAAATCAGAAAAAAGAAGATAAAAGAAACTCCGAATGATGTTATCTTTGATAGTCAAAGTCAACTACAAAGTGTTCCAATTGTCCAGGCCTATTACTCGAATCAGTGTATGGAAGATATTGTCTTGCACTCCCAAAAATCCAAGAATGCGGTAGAGGAAGCCAGCCGGAAGTGGCCACATGTCGATCAATGAGGCTTATTGTCTGGAACTGATAGAGTGTGGGGAATCCCCTGACAATTCAATAATTAAAGAGGCTAAAAACACTTCATTCCCTAAATGTTGTCGCCCTCATTGAAACAAAAAATGTTGGTCAAAAGCTTCAATAAATTCAGAATGGTCTTGGGTATACAAAGTGTTGCGTGGCAGATCCTATGGGTCGTGCAGGTGGAATTGCCTTATGGTGGACAGACGAAATCTCCCTTTGTGTAATGGAGCAAAATAATTTTCATACCACATTCATGGTTAAGTTTCAATTTGGTGAGCATTGGGTGCTTTCAGTTGTTTACGCTAGTTCGGTGGATGAATTATAGCAACTCAATGGCGGTACCTGGAGAAACAATTTAAATTTTGGAAGGATAAATGGATGATAATGGGTGATTTTAATGACTTACTTCACTCATAAAAAAAGCATGGTGGGGTGGGAAAACCTGTTTGGGGTTTGAAGAGCTACCAAAATTTCACAAAAAATTGCAACCTACGGGATTTGGGGTATAATGGTTACCCGTTTACTTGGAATAATCAACGTGATGGGCCAATAAATATTCAAGGGCATCTAGATCGATCTTTGGCCACTAAGGCTTGGCAGTCGATGTTTCCCAGCACACAAATAATGTATTTAACAGTTATAGGTTCTAATCATTGTGCATTTCTTCTTGACCTTTTCCTAATCTTTATAAGAAAGCTAAGCAATTTAATTTCGATGCTCAATGGACGATGGATGATCAATGTCATGACATCATTTCTCAAGCTTGGAAAATGTCATTTCAAGTCTCGCACTAATTTTGTTGGGTATCAAAACTTAAAGCTTGTAAAAAAGCACTAATCAATTGGGCGAAAAATAAAAATTGTAATTTCAGGGTGAAAATTGACTCAGCTGAGAAGGATATTCAATCTTTGAAGAATGATCATCATCTTAATGTGATGATTAAGTGTTGCAAGCTAAGAATTATCTGAAAAATTCTTCGTTGGAAGAAGAGCTTTATTGGAAACAGAAATCGTGCAATCACTGGCTTCAATTTGGTGATAGAAATACTAAAGTTTTTCATGCCTCTACAATAAGAAGACGAGAAATAAATTATATTTATGGTATCATTGACGATACATGTA
Source organism: Cornus suecica (assembly GCA_963922005.1). Taxonomy (NCBI): domain Eukaryota; kingdom Viridiplantae; phylum Streptophyta; class Magnoliopsida; order Cornales; family Cornaceae; genus Cornus; species Cornus suecica. The sequence goes on along the minus strand of OY998247.1, from coordinate 36,330,684 downwards.
CATGGCAAGAGGAGGAATCAACAGTTCAATCTATTTTCTTGGATTATTTCAAGATTTTGATTCAGTCTCAGCACACTACTGGTGTTGAACAATTTCTAAAATATATTCCATGTAAAATTACTTCGGAGATGAATCAATATCTCTTGGTGCCTCCTTCGGAGATGGAAATTAAATAAGCTATTTTTGAGATGGCTCCTCTCAAGGCACCTGGGCGAGATGAAATGACCCCCCTCTTTTATAAAAAAATATTAGGATGTGATTAAGGGCGGGGTGATTGCAGTAGTCTCCAGCTTTTTCCACTCTAGGTATATGCTTTCTTCTCTCAATCACACAAAAATAACTCTTATTCCTAAAATTGCTACACAAACCACTATTTCTCATTATCACCCTATTTGTCTCTGTAATGTAGCTTATAAGATAATTGCAAAAGTTATGGTTAATTGGTTGAAAGGGGTTCTTAATTATTTTATTAGCGAAACCTAAAGTGTTTTTGTTGCAAGTCGGCACCGATAGGAGCCGAATATTGTACATTCTAGGCCCTTAATTCAATATTGTTAAGTCTTATCATCACAATACTTGATATTTTTATCCGGTTTGCGTATTTAAGTGTGTTTCAGGATCTTAACGAGAAAAATGAGCTAACTTCAGTGAATTAACTAAAGTCGTGTTTGTTGCCTAGCCAAAAAAGAAGAAAAATGAAGAAAAGTTGAGTTTTAAACCAAAAGAGGCATTCCGAAGGGCAAAACAGACATTGTACATGTCTTATAAATTGAAGTACGTGTCATAGGAATAGGGGTGTTCAGGAACCAAACCGAAACCGAAACCAGAACCGCCGGCGGTTCTGGTTTGGTTCCATAGGGATTCGGTTTAGGTTCCAAAATTTCAAGAACCGAAAATTTCGGTTCGGTTTCAGTTCTTAACCCGCGGAACCGAACCGGAACCTAAACCAAATCGGTTTTTTACTTTTTTAAAATTATATCATAGGCTTATAGTGATGTGTTGAAACTTGAACCGGTTTTTTTGGGTAAATAGCTTGAACCGGTTACAACATATATATATTATTATAATTATTATTACAGGATTTTTTTTTTAAGATGAGTGAGTACCTTTTATGCAGTTCTTTACATTGTCTTTGGCTGAGAATGATTTTGAGGTTTTTGCTGACTATTAATTTTGTTAGAAAAATGTTTGGTTGGTGAGAAATATGTGACAATTAAATAAAAGTTATGGAAATTTATTGAGGAATCGCATTAGTGATATTAAATCCTCAAGATGAAAATGGAGTATTGTGAAGAACAAATTATTTAAAGGAAAACAAATTATTTGACTATTAAATAACAATTGTAACTTTAGGGTTGAAATATTTTGAGATAGTTATTTTCATTCCACTAATTATACATTTGATTTTGGGTTTGTATTAGTTCAAATATTTTAATTTATAATTATATTCTCTTTTAATATTTAATATATATATATATATTTTTAAAAGGATAGAAGGAATCGGAATCGAACCGGTTTTTCGGTTCGGTTCCTTACCCTTTCGGTTTCGATTCTGGTTCCGATTTTTTAGGAACCTAAAACACCGGTTTTGAACATCCCTACATAGGAACAAACGGCGTCCGTAAATACAAAGAATTGCAAAAAGTTAAATTTTAGTATTTTGGGTCGAAGTTGGGCGCATACTGGAAGCAAAAAGTGCCTAGAAAGTGCATTTTAGCGCAAAGCAGGGCGCATATTGGTGGGCGTCAGGTGTGTGCAAAATAAGTGGTTAAAAATGACACCTTAACCACTGTTTAAGTTTTACCCTTCAGGAAGCGCACAGATCAATTGTAGATATATTTGCTTGAGTAGGGGAATGTCGATCCCACTGAGACGGGGATTGTTCACTTCAATAGTCTAAAAATACTAAATTATATTTTTCCGAAAAGAGTTTGGTTTTGTGAATTATCTAATACTAATGAAAATAAAATAGAAAGCAATAATAAATAACGGTTCTTTCGTCACCCATCTCGACTTCTTCTGTCTGATAACGCTCTTCAATAGATTTTCGTAAACGCCTTAGAGTTCTTTCGATCTTCGGGTCGTATACAACTAACACAGAATTTGAATTTGAACGCATTGATCTATCGGACATACACTAAAAACTTTTTTTTTTTCTTAAATAAAACAAATTAACTAAACTACTTCTAAACTTATCTAAACTATGAACAAAAAGCAAAACTAAAAATTAAAAGCAAAAACCAAGCAAAATTAAAACTCACAAAGGGTTCAGATACAACTTCAGCACCTTTGTCTTTTCCTTTCACGCTCTTTAATGGTACCTGAAAATCACACACAAAATTCAACTTTAGCTTTAATCTAAAATAACGTAATGCAAATAAACTACTAAAGCTATTGAACAATGCCAAGTCCCTGGCAACGACACCAAAAACTTGGTGGGCGTCAGGTGTGTGCAAAATATGTGATTAAAAATGACACATTAACAACACTTTAGGTTTTACCCTTCTGCAAGCGCACAGATCAATTGTAGACAGTTTTGCTTGAGTAGGGGAATATCGATCCCACAGAGACGAGGATTGTTCACTTCAATAGTCTAAAAATACTAAATTGTATTTTTTCGAAAGAATTTGGTTTTGTGAATTATCTAATACTAATGAAAATGAAATAGAAAGCAATAATAAATAATGGTTGTGATTCAGAGAGAGAAAATTAGGGTTTCCTCACTTCACCACCAATCGCATAATATAGTTCAGATAATATATCAATTGCATGAGAGCGATCCATTGACTGTGAATCAGGTCGCACCGCGCCAGCAGTTTGACCCCAAAAAGGATTACTCTCAACCGGATCGCGACAACCCATCTCAAAACTAAACTGATTAGTGCATGCCAACTACTAACATAAAGTAAATGCAGAAAAGTAAATTAAAGCATGAAAATAAACTAAAGCATGTCTATATCAGTTTGTTAGGGCATGGCCTGTGTCGACCTAGGGTTTCGGGTTTTATGACCACCATTGTGTAGAAAATCACAGATTAAGCATCCGAGTTCCAGTCCATAGTGAATAATTGTGATTGTGTAAGATAAATATATTCGAAAAGTCTAAGACAATAATCAATTCAAATATATAAATTTGTATCACGAATAAAAACAGTATCTCATCTAACACAATCATCACAACATAGTCACAGTTTCCCCTCTCTACAATTGAATATAAAATTAGAGTTATTTTACTTGGCTAGGGTTTTGCGAGAAAACCCTAGATACCGAGTTAGTTGATCATAGCGGAGAAAGTTTGCATTGTCGGTGTAGAAACGCTCTCCATGGCCTTCTTCTCCGGATCTCTAGGTCTTCAATGATGGTTCTCTTCAATGGAAACAAGTTTGAACTTTGAACGTGAGAACTCTACGAATGAACGTGCGTGAAAATCAGAACTAGAACTAGAACCCTAAACCTAACCCTCTCATATTTATAGACAAGTGAAGGAAACCCTAATGGTGGCCCTTTTCTATAATTTCATAATACATGAATAATATCACTAAAATCTAATGTAAATATGTGTATAAGCCTATATGTAGAGGTCTGGAATCACTGATCATTTAAAATATCGAAGCAAGGACAAAACTGGAAAATTCTGAAACAACTTGAGCACGTAAAGGGATCACGTGGCCACAAGGTGGGACCTACGCTTGGGCGTAGGTCTAGAGCGTAGGGTATAAACCAAAGCGTAGCTCAGGTCTAATCTGCCTCTTTTTCTCTCTAACGACGTAGGGTATTATGCATCTTTTGTTGTAAACTCATTTTTTTCATATTTGAGCTAGACTAGTCGTCTTTGACTCCCGATGCTTTTGGGTGAAGTAATAATGTCTGAAAATGACATTTTTGCCCTTCGGTGAGATAATGTTGTCAGAAAATAACCATGTTGCCCTCCGGTAGCTCTTCTTTACTCTGGCACACCTCTTGATTCCTTGCTCGAGATATAAACGAACACGAACTCAGTTAATTCATCGAGATTAGCTTTGTTTCTTCATTAAGTTCCTGAAACATGCTTACACACACAAACAGGATAAAAATACCAAGTAACGAAATGTAAAGACATAACAAACGTAAGATAGGGGCTAAAAATGACCAATATTGAACACATATCACACCCCCAAACTTACATATTGCTAGTCCCTTAGCAATAAACTCAGAAAACCTATTTGTGGTGATTCTTATTCTATCCAACTTATCTACTCTAACCTAATCCCTTACTTTCGTGAGGGTCAACGATTACACTTAGCATGTGTAACAAGCCTTTTAAACCCCTAGGTTACCCCTAGTGAACGAGTGAAGTCTCGTGAAGGTTTCCAATAATGGTACCTACAAACATCTCAATTCTTTTGTAATTACGCATTTATGAGTTTACACACATAAGTCAAATAAGTTATGATACAATACATAAGATAATATGAATGCAAATATTCCCACTCACTAACAAACAACAATTATATCAAGCTTCGTGTTATGAATGGTGTAACGTCCGGTATTTTTACGGGTTAATTTAAAAATTTTATTTAAACAATTATGTGCTTATATGCTTAATGTGTTTAATTGTTTTAGCATGCCTTACATATTTTACGTGTTATAAAAATTGTAGGTAGCATGTTGTATTTTTATTTTGAAATTAATAAAAATTATTGAAAACGATTTCGGGAAAGAAATGACCGAGGGGTAAATGAGTAATTTCACATTTGGAGCAATTGGTGGAAAGTGTAGATATTTTGGGTAAGAATTAGGGCTTGAGTGGCATTTTGGTAATTAGAGAGGATGACAAGGGATAAAAGAGTATTTAATAGTCTTGATGACACTTTTGTAATTAACCCCAACTTTGGAAGAATTTGGTCATTTCCACTTTTCATGTGTTGTCTCATTCCTAGCCCTTGATCTCATTCTCCCATCTTTGTTTTAGACCCTTGGATCATAAGGCCTTGTTTGGTTGGCACTTAAATGGAATAATCCATTATTGTTGGTCACCCACTTGGCAAGACTTTTTCTCAACCATTGGATAGTTATTTGATTTCCATCTTTATTCTAAGCCCTTGGATGATAAGGCCCCGTTTGGCAAATTAATGAGTTTTGTGAGTTGTGTCATAAGTCTTCCACTTGACAAGACTCATTTCTAGCCCTTGGATTCATTTCCTTTTTCCTAGCTTCATTTTGAACCCTTGGATTTGACAAGAGTTAGTGGAGAATCTCTACACTTATGAGTTTCTCTCATTTGCAAGACATTCTCTCATCCACACAAATATCTATCTTCTCTCATAAGGTTCTTGCTAAGTTCTCCCTCATTTCACTCCTTCTTCCTCAAGTTGTCAAATTCTCTCTTCCTTGTGATGAGAATTTGAAGAAGGTTTGTGCATGAAAGTGGATGTTGGTGCTCCAAGCTTCCTTTTGAGCCAAAGCTTGGTAAGTGATTTTTCCTCCTCTAGAATTTCTAGTATCAAACCCTAGTTTCTATTATTGAATTCTTGTCTTCAATTTTTGATTTATGGAGTTGTCTATATATAGCTTTTGGTTAAGACTCCATTAAAGCTTAGCTATCGGTTGAATTGAGCTTATTGTTGGGTTTGGAGGAGGTTGGGTTGATTCGGTTCACCTTGGAGGCTTTGCTTGTTCTTGGTATTCTTGCTTGGAATTGAGGTAGGGGAAAAACGACTTGTCTTTGTTTTTGTACGAGGGTGTGTGCGTCTATGTGTATATATGCCGTATATATGTATGCGAGTTGGTCTTAATAGCTTAGCCCATGATTTAGGCCTTTGAGAACATGATATTGTGATATATATGCATGTTGTGCTTTATGGCTTATAAATATGAATTGTAAGCATGTATTGTGATGACATAGGGTTGAGATCGAAAACCTTTATGCATTTTGGTTACACTATTTAGTGTCAAAACGTGGGTGTTGGGTTAAGCGATATGTGTAAACTTATGTACGTAGTCTTGTGTCGAATCGTCGCAACAACTGGCCAGGTATAGGTGTCTCCCACCTCCGGACTAGTAATCTGGGAATTGGGGATATAGGGTTGGTTGCTGCCCCATCGTGGTGGTATGCGCCACTCTCGGATCTTCGTAGTGTGGGAGTTTCCAGTGGGGCTCTCATGCGACCACCTTCCTTGTTGAAGTGAGAAGTTTCAAAATCACTTGGGGAGAATCGGTGCGGTACTCGTTACTCATAGTATGAGTGAGTGCGTATTCGTTAACCCCGAATTGGGGCAAGCACATATTATGGGGTGTGTTGAGTTATGTTACACTTGAACTATCCCATATGTATGATAATGTTATTGATGTTGAAGCATGCAATAATTGTGGTAAATTATGTTGTGAGCATGTTGGGGAAACTCATTTGTTGGGTTTGATGGGGTTCCGGATTGGCGTGAGAGCCATGTGGGACAAGAGACCGACCTAGGGTTAGTGGCATGAACCTTGGTTGGGTTGAACCACTCGGACTACCGAGATGGAGGCAATGACGCTTCCTCTACTGGGCTAGTGAGCTCACCCCACGCCTTTTATATTTTTCAGGTGAGGATCCCATTGGGAGAGTTCCATAGTCTATCCGTGGACGTGTGGATGTATGTCCGCCCTTTTGTGCATGGGAGGCGGACCACACTTTATTTTGTTGGGCATTAGGCCGATAAATATGTTCTTTTTTCACATGTAAACTAAACTTGTAAAAACCATGTTATTTTGACCCGGCTAGCATGTTAGTCGAGGTGTTATTGATTATGTATATCCCTTGGAGCGCTATGCGTGGGGATTGTGTTCTTTTGGTGCACTTCGGTGCCGGATTGTGCATTATGATGAAATTATAACATGTTCGCCTTCGAGCGTTTAAATGTCATTTTTGAATATTATTACTTGGAGTTATGAATGTATGAATTGCGAATATTAGGTGTTTAGCCGAAAACGGCGTTTTTCTAGGTTTTCAAACTAACCCTTTTCGATTTGAATGGAAAAATCCGTTTTTGCCTACCCCCGTAGCCCCGGTAAAATTTCTTGTTTTAGGAATGATTTCAAACTCATTTTAAGAAGATTTTGATCTTTATAACCCGGTGGTCGTTAAAACGGAGACCGGGGGCAAGACGGTTATTTTTACGGATTTTTAAGAAGCGTCTTTGATAAAAATAACCATTTCTCTTCTTATTCCGAGTTAGGGAGATTTTTCCTCATTTATAAAGTCCCAAGGACCAGTTGAGATCTTCCTTGATAGTTTCTAAGGGTTTGGGGCTGTATGGGAGCCAAATTTGAGGTTTTCTGGTCTAGGTCGGGCAGTCGACTGGGTGTAACGGAGGAAATTTTTCTTCAAAACTTTGAGCTCTCGGGTTCATCCAGTCGACTGGGTCATTAGCCAGTCGACTGGGTTAGCCAGTCGACTGGGTCACTAGCCAGTCGATTGGGTGGTTCGGCCCTGCTCTGACCGGTTCCACTATTTCGCTCATATCTCGAGCTACGGGTGTCGGATTGAGGTGTTCTTTAGCTTTTTAGAAAGCTGACTTAAAGATCTTGATGTTAGGCTTTTGAATCGCCTCATTTGAGTCATTTTTGAGGGCGAAATGGTCGATTGAAGTTGACAGTAGATTTCTGCCTCCAAACGTAGGAATACCGATTTCAAAAATGTTGTAGTTTCCATTTCGTACCTTCAAATTCGGTTCCGTTTGTTCCTATAACTTCTTTTAGGCCCAAACCTCGTATTTATACCTTGGAATCACTACTTTAGCCATGTGATGACCATTTTACCATTTTGTGGGCGTTTAATGATTGAAGGTCATTTGTTCTCATCTCTTATTTCTTCCGCATTCACTCCCCTAGATCTTAGGCTCGGATTTTGGAGTCCTAGAAAATTTGGGGCGTGACAACTTGGTATCAGAGCATACTAGTGAGTTCTAGTATTCGTTCAGGCATGGAGTATATTTTTATTGTTATTCCATGTATTTTCTTGTTATCGTTGACTCTTGTGGTCGTTTGACTTACGTCACCCCTTGTAAATTCGCTGATTCTCCGGGTCAGAGTTTCGTGAATTTTAGGGGCGTGACAAATGGTCCCCACTTAAGTGAATGATTTTGCTACTTTCTTCTTAAAATCCAGACAACCTTCCATGATTTTGTGAACATTCAACTACAATATTTCAGTTTCTTTTCTCCTACTTCATTGATCAAACTTTGCCATTTTTAGTAAAAATGTATTCTTTCCACTTTTCATCCTTTTTTGTCTTTCTAAGTCTCTGGACTTTCCAGCGAGGATTTGTAGTCCCGACCAATTGGGCCCGAGATTCTTTCATGAGATTTATGTTCATCAGTCTTCTCCCCTTTAAACGCGAACAGTGATATTAGTGATACCAAGGCCCAATTACTCAGATCAAAAAACTGTTTTTTGCATTTTATTTTCTCAAAAAAAAAATTTCAATTTTCTCAATTTCAACCATAACAACTCTCATTCTCCCCTTTTATTGTGGCAAAATTATTTTTCAACTACATTGTAAAAAATCAACATATTTCTCATAGTGAATGTGTGCTTGTGTTTATAGGTTAAAGTCGTCCTTCTTAATTTCAATTTCATTAATCACTCACCCATATAAACCACATCACTTCACTAACTTGACCTAATCATTATTCTTATGAGCGGGAACATCACATCACATACTAATTATGCATTATATACACAAACTTAATCAAACTATAAATGTCAAACATTCATGCATGAAAACAAAGAATTGTTCCAAATGTTTTTTTTATTTTTTCTCGAAAATCTTTATTCCTTGTAATAATATACCCTCACCTCCAAACTTAAATCAGACCATCTCCTCATGGTCAAAAATAAAATAGGAGAACATATACAATTACCCTTGAAGCTCAATTTTTTATTTCAATGCAAAGCACAAATCCTCTCCCCCAAACTTGAATTGGATTATCTGGAGATATCATCAACAAAGCACACATACCCACTCATAGTAATGGAAAAACAATTTCATCATAAATATCCAGAAATCGACACATGTTTTCAAGGAATCAAAGATTATCTTTTTTTTTATTGAATTTTTTTTTATGACAAAAATAATAATAATTAAAAATACCTGATTTGGCCTTAAGGGTCTACAATCCTAAAATAATAATAAAAAAAAGAAGAAACCAAGACGTGGCCTTAAGGGTCTACCGTCCCTACAAATAAAATAACCTAAAAATCCTAAACCTAAATTCTAGTTCGTCTCTTCTTCTTCATCACTTGACACGACACTCTTCAACCATATCAGGCAGTCTGTAGTCTTTTTTAGGGGTGTTCAGGAACCGAACCCGAACAGGAACCGAACTGGAACCGGCGGTTCGGTTCGGTTCCATTGGGGTTCGGTTCCGGTTCCGGTTCCAAAATTCCAAAAACCAAAATTTTCGGTTCGGTTCCGGTTCCGGCCCCACGGAATTGAACCGGAACCGGAACCGGTTTTTTTTTTTAATATATATTTTTTATTATTAACCAAAAAAACTAGCAATAAACCTCCACTAATTTCAATAACAATACAAATCCAAGCTACTTTTTTTATTCCACTAATTATATATTTGGTTTTGGGTTTGATTTAATTCAAATACTCTAGTTTATAATTATCTTATTTTATAAAATTTAGATTTTTTTAAAAAAATAAATAAATATAGAAGGAACCGGAACCGAACCGGAACCAAAGCAATTTTCGGTTTGGTTCCGGTTCGGTTCTTTCCCCTTTCAGTTCCGGTTTCGGTTCCGGTTTTTCAAGAACCGAAAAAATCGGTTCGGTTCCGGTTCTAGACGGAACCGGTCCTGAACAACCCTAGTCTCTTTCAACTTCTCTAAATCTTCCTCTGGATATATTTTCATAATTGTCCACCGCATCTCATCAAATTCCTTCATTCTATCACCCAACTGCTCAACAATGATCTTCCTTCCATAATAAAAACAGGTATGGAAGATACTATTCAAATTTATCGGCACCCGCCCATTCTCTACTCACAATTGCTCGGGCAAACAACATCTCAGCCATAATCGATGTTGGAACACACACTTCATACCCATGAGTTAGGGCATAAAAAGTTCTAAGCATAGTGTGATCTCTTGCACTAGTTTGATTATTAGGCCGAAGTTGAGCCGCAACGACACAATCCAACTAAAGCAGATCCGACTTCAACCACCAATTATCACACGTCTTATCTCTCGGAGCTGATACTGCACATAATTCCTGAACCATCTTCTCATCCTTATGTGGCCATACTACAGGATGCTCCTTCAATATTCCTTGTAAGTTTGCTGGAGTACCGATTGGTATATTCCATGCATCGGTAATACTTCTTCATTCAATCACAACAGGAGCACTCCACTGAGTCAATTTAGCCTTCATCACCTCAAATCCTGGCGGTCCCAAAATTATCATATTTTCATAGAATTTTTGGACCAAGCCCAAATACACATTTTTACCCGCCGGTTTTTCTAAACTCTTCAATCCTCGTTCTCTAAGTATTTTCCTTCCGAGCGCAACTAATACTCGATTCATCCTCTCCGGACAAAATATCTCTTCAAATTGCAACCGACATTGCAAAAACGATTTTGGTGTGGTTCAGCTTCCATTCTGACTTGTAGCTCTTTTATTCGTGCTCTTCATGACCACATATGGTTCCGTCCCTTCTATAAATTCTTCCGGGTCAGAATAATCTTCATTAGCATTATCCATACTAACCCTCCTCGAAATAAAAAGAATATAATAAGAATACCTAATTTAATGCTCACTCATTGACAATTGTGAATTGTGTCTACCCTATGGATGTAGTAGAATTAGAAAACAAAAAAAGATTTAAAACCCTTAACTGACTAGGAAAGGGGAAGCAATAACTAATCCAAATTTTATTTGCAGTCTATCTCTTTGTTAGATTAGGATTACTCTAACAATTCTACAAAAATTCTATACAAATTCCTAAAAATAACTTAAACAAATCCTAATACAAGTATAAGTACAAACCAAGCCAAAACATCCCAAAAACTGACAAATTTTTCAATTTTTCTGGCCCACCCACGTACTACCCTACGTTTAGGCGTAGGGTAGGGCTTAAAATATGTATTTTTTTTTTTTTTTTCTTCTTTTTTCATGACACGCCTTCCAATACATTTTCATGATAATCGATGCACCCCCAAACTTAAACGCATACATGTCCTCATAGTACGAAAATAAAATCACACATACTCAATGTAATAAATATAGTAAGGCACACATATCAATAAAAGCGGTCAAAAACTATCATTTTATACTAAAGCAAAAATATCACAAACAGTTAGAGATAATCGTTAAAGAGGTCACAAAAGATCGAACACTAACTGTTCGCTCTACGATTGATCTCTACTGTGGACAACTAAAACAAGAAATCCTAAAAACAAAATAAAATAAAATAAACTAGACTATAACTATATAGCATCATCCGAAGGTGGCTGTGGTGGTGGAACTGTCACTCCCATGTGTTGCATCATAATATCCCACCGATCCATCATCTCACAGTGCTCATGCTATCGAGCCTGCCTCCCCTTTACAAATGAGCGCTTCAATCCCTCAATACGTCCAATCAACTGGTCGTATTGAGCCTGAGTCATCATAACAGCACCCCAAGTCGGGGCCTGTGGCACATTACCTCCTAGAACAGCCTATTCAGCCTGTGGCACCTCCACCTCAGGCATCTCATTCGGCATAGCCTGCTCTGCATCATCCTCTTGTGCACCTGGCAGTAAAACTCTTCTGAATCTGCGTCGGCGACCATATGTCGCTGGACCCATCTTGATCCACCCCTTGTTCCACACTCCCTTGCAATACGCAATCAGTGGTGCATACTTATCCTCAGCATCCATTTGTAATCCCTAATCGAACATCAACTTCATCACAAGGCAAGGAAGAACTATCTGAAACTTGGTAGTCCCGACCTTGTTCTCCCGGCGTCAAATGAATATAATGCCGGAACAAAGTTTGCCAAAGGGCGTATCGAATAGAATACCGGTGACCAAACTCAAAAGCATAATACAACACCGAAAATGGCGAGTAGCACATGGTCTGATGGCTATGTGGTAGCACATTGGTCCAGACTATCACATCCCAGAGCCAAAGCATCAGATGATAGTTGGACTTCTTGGTCCCATTACACCTATTATCTGCCCCCTGCCCCTCGGTCTGCAGTCTCACCATACCATAAAATGGCGGAAGTGGGTCTGACATAGGTGGCAACCGCTCATCTAGCTCTGCAGGGCACTCGTGTGGAACACCCCACGTAGCAGCAATACTCTCAGGAGTAATCTTAAACTCCCACCCCTCTACCACTGTCACTAGCTGAGTCCATCTGCTGTAATGCCTCATATGAAGCCAGAACTCGCTAATCATATCAGCGCAAATGTGTGGTGTAGTTGGGGCTAGGATCGGCAATAATCTGCGCTCCCTCAGTACGCCTATGGTCCACTATGGAACTGGCTCTATCCACTCAAGTGGCACAATCGCATAAATGCGCTCCTGTAGAAACCCCTTATTCAAAGCCCGGGTCATCAGCGTCTCCTTGGAGACCGCAAAGTGTTTCCATCTATAAGAAACGAGGTCACCCTTGTCACCGTCAACTGCCGGCTCAGGATATGGCACCTCGCCGTGCTCAGCATCCTCCAACTCATCATCCTGCTCTACCGGCCCATTCCCACTATCACCACTCTCGGTAGTCTGCTCATCGGATGTCTCCGACTCATGTGGCGGTGGTAATGGCTCAGGGACTGGAGACTATTCCCGAGGTTGTGATGATTCCCTTGGTGTAGCAGGTGGAACTGTCATCTAGCCATATCTCAAATCTAGCTCGATGCCCATTGTCGGTGCACTCAGCCTCTCAACCTCCTCCTCATCTGACGAATCCGGCTCAATATACACTGGTCTCGATGCCCGGGTACTACAGCGTACAGGCCGCATACTCTCTAGGGGCGATGACCGTGATCTGTCTCTCTATACTGCAGTCCTTGACGTAGATGCTCCCGCGACAACCTTCCTTGCTCCTTTATGCGAGTCATGCCTACAGAATTCGGATTGTTACGAAAATTAGCGAAAACTGTCCGAACACCGAATCAAACTCAAAACTATATCTAAACTATTATAATATAACAATTAAACAAGACCTCATCTCAAAAATTCGATATTCAATCCGTATCTGAAGCCGGAAACCCAACCTTTTGAGAACGGATTAAAACATGATTTCGATTGGTCTCATTCGTCAATACTAGTTTAGAATAGTTAGATTAAGTAATTGAAACCAAAAGAATGGATCAATACTTATCGAATAGTGAGAAACGGAAAATTCCCCAAAATTGGATTCCGGAGACTTTGAGTTCTTCACGTGAATCCGCACCCACCGCTCACTACTCTGATGATCCGCCGCTTAGGAATGATAAGAAATATCAATATTCGGCTTTAGGAACGAACGAGAGTCAATTTTGTGGAAAGAAGAAGGAGAAAAGTGAAATTTTGAAATGAAAAACTGCGAGACAGTATTACAGTCCCATGACCTACACTTGGGCGTAGGTCCCAAGACTAAATTTTTGGCTTGGGTCGTTTTTGCCTTGTTCTCGATTCCTGAACACTCGAACCTCCCCTATACACACCTATTGACTTGATTGACTTCGATTCATCAAAATTTGGCACTTCGTGGATGAAAATACAAATTTGAATTATGACAACTATTTCAGACTCAATCTTAAAATTTTACAAAAACCGAATTAAACTACTATTTTACTACTACAAACTAAGATCAAAAGCTACTCTTTATCACTTAGTACCAATATTTAACATCGTTGGCTCTACGTTGCCGCCTCACAGTACTCAGGATCAAAATCATCCGACTCCGGTGTCGGTTTTGTTAAATCAACTTTCTCAACAACACTCTCTGTCGGCTCAAACGTTGACCATTCACAACAAATTGCTTTCCTTTGTCAGGGTCGTCAAGTTCCACCGCTCTATGGGGGTAAACCTTAGTAATTCTGTACGGCCTGTCCCATCTTTATTGGAGCTTACCGGGAAACAATTTGAGTCTTGAATTGAACAACCACACTTTCTGGCCAACCTCAAAGCTTTTCTTTCTAATATGTCTGTCATGGAATGTTTTACTTTGGGATTTATATATTCTAGAATTCTCATATGCGTTGTTCCTCAACTCCTCAAGCTCTGCGAATTGGAGTTTCCTCTAATCACCCAATCTTTTTATATCAAAATTCAATCTTCTGATCGCCCAATATGCTCTGTGCTCGAGTTCCATAGGGAGATGACACGCCTTACCATAGACCAATCTGTATGGGGACATACCAATCGGTGTCTTATAAGCGGTCATGTATGTCCACAGTGCATCACTTAACCTTCTCAACCAATTCTTCAAATCAGGATCCATCGTCTTTTCAATAATGTTCTTGATCTCCCTGTTCGAAACCTCCACTTGACCACTCATCTGTGGGTGATATGGTGTTCCAATGCTATGAGTGACACCATACTTATTGCACAAGGCCAGAAGAAATTGGTTGTCGAAGTGGTTGTCATCGTCACTGATCAACACTTGTGGCATACCAAATCTAGAAAAGATATTGGATTTAACAAACTCCTCAACCACAATGTGATTCGCATGCGGCGTGGCAACAACCTCTACCTATTTAGAAACGTAATCAACTCACACTAATATGTACTACTTATCGTCGACTTTTGGAAACGGTCTCATGAAGTCAATGCCCCAGATGTCAAACAACTCAACTACCAAAATAGGATTCAGTTGCATCATGTCTCATCGAGATATGGATCCCAACATCTAACATCTCATACCAGATTTGCAAAACTCGAACGCATCCTTGAATATGGTGGGCCAATAAAAACCGCTCTGTAAGACTTTGTGAGCTATCTTCTGAGCACCAAAATGCCTTCCACATTCTAGCGTATAACAGAATGTCAGTATGCCATGAACTTCACTTTCTGGAACACATTTACGAATTATCTGATCCGGGCAATATTTGTACAATTGTGGATTATCCCAGATATAAATTTTTACTTGGCTGAAGAAACGGTCCTTCTCATGCTTAGACCATCCATTAGGAATTCTACATGTGGATTTATAGTTGACAATATCTGCATACAACGGTATATGTTCCATAACAGCCATACTGAACAAATGTTCATCCAGGAACTCATCCTTAAGAGGAGTATCGTCCTTTGTGGACTCAACGACAATTCTTGATAAATTATCAGCTACAACATTCTCCATACCCTTCTTATCTTTGATCTCCAAATCAAATTCTTGTAGAAATAGAATCCATCAAATCAGTCTGGGCTTGGAGTCTTTCTTGGTTAGCAAATGCCTTAGTGCGGCATGATCTCAATACACAACCACGTTGGTTCCCAACAAATACGACCTGAATTTGTCCAAGGCGAACACCATTGCCAGCAACTCCTTCTCTGTAGTTGTGTAGTTCATCTGAGCTTCATTCAGAGTTCTACTAGCATAGTAAATCACATATGGCAATTTGTCTTTTCTCTGCCCTAGCACAGCCCGAATTGCATAATCTGAAGCGTCACACATCAGCTCGAACGATAAAGACCAGTCCGGTGGACAGATAATTGGGGCAGATGAGAGTTTAGCACGTAATTCCTCAAAGACATGAAGACATTCTTCGTCAAAGTCAAAGACTACATCTTTAGCTAGTAAATTGCATAATGGTCGGGCGATTTTGCTAAAATCTTTGATAAACCTTCTGTAAAACCCGGCACGGCCCAGAAAAGAGCGTATCTGTTTCACAGATGTAGGAGGAGGTAATTTTGAAATTAGCTCGACTTTTGCTTTATCGACCTCAATCCCCTGCTTTGATATAATGTGGCCAAGTACTATTCCCTCTTAAACCATAAAATGGCTATTCTCCCAAGTAAGAATTAAATTGGTCTCTTTACACCTTTCAAGTACTAGTGTTAGATGCCTCAAATTGTCTTCAAAGGTTGCCCCAAAAACTGAGAAGTCATCCACGAACACTTCCAGAAACGTTTCTACCATATCAGAGAAGATAGACATCATACACCTCTGGAATGTCATTGGCGCATTACATAAACCAAAAGGCCTTCCTTTGTATGCGAATGGGTCATATGAACAAGTGAAAGTGGTTTTCTCCTGATCTGCATGATCAATTGCCACTTGATTATAGCCGGAATATCCATCCAAAAAAGCAGTAGTAACTCTGTCCGGCTAATCTTTTTAGGATTTGATCGATGAATGATAATGGAAAATGATCATTCCTGGTGTTAGAGTTGAGCTTTCTGTAGTCAATAAACACACACCACCCCATAGTCGTGCATTGAGGAATTAGCTCACCCTTTTCATTGGGCACTACTGTGATTCCTGACTTCTTCGGGACCACTTGAGTTGGGCTTACCCACTTACTATCAGAGATCGGGCATATGATTCCCGCATCTAGGAACTTCACTACTTCTTTTCTTACCACCTTCATCATGTTTGAATTCAATCTTTGTTGCATCTCCCTTGATGGTTTTGCCTCATCTTCCAAATAAATTTGATGCATGCAAATTGATGGATCAATACATTTCAAATCAGCAATATTCCACCCAATCGTTTCTTTATTCTTGGTCAAGACCTCAATCAGACTCATTTCTTGTTCTACTGTCAACTTTAATGAAATAATTATAAGAAGAGTTTCATCGGGTCCCAAGAAAACATACTTCCACTTCTCTAGTAACTCCTTAAGTTCTAGAACAGTCGGAGTCGTAAGTGATGGAACTGGGGGAGTACTTGAGACTATCGAGAGTGGTTCCAATGGCTCTTGCTTCCAAGGTTGCGCGTATAACACAATCTTAATTCTATCCAACTCCTTGTTCTGCCATTCCATATACGCATCCCAATCTTCAATTTCTTCATTCGGCACTTCATTTGCCAAAAATTCTTCAAGCTCATCTTTCTCCAGAATTTGAGTCGCAAAATCATGTATAATATCCTCTAGCTCGTCGCACTCATTTATTTGGAAATAGTCCATAGACTCAGGTAATTAATGGCTCCCCTCAAACACATTCATCCTGACTTTCATGTTCCCAAAGGTCAGATCCATGGCTCTGGTTCGACAATTAATACACGCATTTGCAGTGGCCAAAAATGGTCTGCCTAAGATCACTGGGATGTATTTTTTCGAGTTCGGGATAGGTTCCGTCTCCAGGATTACAAAATCAACTGGAAAGTAAAACTTGCCCACTTGAACTATGATGTCTTCCAAAATTCCTTTCGCCTGCTTGGCAGATCGATCGACAAACTGTAGTACAACCTCTGTCGAACTGAGCTCTCCTAACCCTAGTTGTTTATAGAGTGAATAAGGAAGCAAGTTAATACTTGCACCTAAATCAAGAAGGGCTCTACCAATTTCCTGGTCACCGATAACACAAGATATAGTGGGAGCACCAGGATCTTTCCTCTTTGGTGAAGTATTGCTCAAAAGCAGTGAACTCACTTGCTTAGTGAAGAGTATTTTCTTTGGATTCTTCGTTCTGCTTTTCCTCTTCTGCGTACAGAGATCCTTGAAAAATTTAGTATAAGGTGGAATTTGGGCAATCACGTCTAAGAGCGGCAGATTAATCTTGACTTATTGGAACGTATCCAACATATCAGATTCTTTCATCTTCCCATACTTAGACGGTTCTCTAAGACATTGAGGAAATGGTGGTGCCTCCTCGTAGTTCACCCTGTCTGGCTCATCAAGCAATGTCTCATCTACATTCTTATCTACTGGCAGTTTATCTGTCTGAACTCCAGCCTCTCTGCTCTCACCCTCTTTCTGTTGTGCTTTTTCCGCTTCCTTCCTTTGAGCTTGCTCGACTTCTTTTTTTCTACGCAGCCTCTTCTCATGTTCTTCCTCCACTCTGCTCTCCACTACCCTTCCAATTCTTAGAGTCGTAATTGCTTGAACAGACTCGTGATGATCAATGCTAAACGATCCAAGCTCTTGCACTTGCTGAATCTTTGGGTTATTGATAGACTGACTAGGCAATTGACCTGGCTCTCTAGTATTTCTCTGATTTTCCATTTGTCCTAACTGCATGGTGATTTGGGCTAGTGCTTGAGTATGAACACCCATATGATTTTGGAGTTCCACCAAGGTCTGCTCTATCTTGTTATTTTGAAAATCGAGTGGGGGAGCTTGGCTTCTTTGAGGCTGGAGCTGATATTGGAATGGTTGGATAGCCTGGTTGTTATTGAATGGATGAAGAGCCAAAGAATTATTAGGTGATTGTCTGGGTTGGAAATTTGATTGAGAATTACGAGCCAGTATAGTCGGCTGAGATTGGAATGATTGTTGGCTCTGTTGGAACCTTGGCTGCGAGGTAAATTGCTACCTTGGTTGAAAATTGGATTGAGAATTGGACCACTGTCCTTGTTGAACTTTTTCTAGAGGATTCTCCACATTTGTGGACTTATAGGATAGGAATGGATGATTTCTATTATTTCGATAGTATGAGTTGGCGAGCGGGAAATTATTTGAGTAATTTCATGTTGCATTGACATCAGCAGCTATTACGCTCTCACACTCATTTTGAGAATAATCTGGTTCAACCTCATACACTTCTCTTTTAGGAGAATGACTTCTTTGGGTAAGAAGTTTTTCAAATCGCTCTAACCTCTCCTCTATCAATGCCACTGGATTTTTCATGTCATGATTAACCTCAAATTCTTTTTCAAATCGCCTATCCTGACCATCTCTAGACCTCATATTAGATCCATGCTGAAGGGCATTTTCATTGATATTATCAAACATCTCTAAAAGCTCTCTTGCGGCTTTCAAGGTAAACTGACCCTGTGTAGAGGCATCTATCAGATTTTTATGCTTTTCACCTAGACCCATGTAAAAATTTCTAGCAACATCTTGATCAGAAAACCTATGGTGGGGACATTTATACAAAATCTCATTGTACCTCTTCCACGCATCATGAAATTGTTTTCCTGACAATTGTCTGAATCGCTTAATTGCATCTTGTGCTTCTGAAGTCTTTCCTATGGGAAAATATTTTTCTAGGAATTCTTGCTGAAGTGTTTCCCAGTTAAGTTTAGTTGTTTTGGTCAATTTAATATACCATCTTTTTGCTTTATCTTTTAAAGACCATAGGAACAGACGCACTCTTAAATCATTTTTAGTCAAACCATCATACCTAACAACTGATGCTACCTCTAAGAATTCATTGACATACTGGTACGAATCTTCTATCCTAAGACTAGAGAACTTTAGGAGCATGTTGATCACACTCGTCTTGATCTCGAAATGCTTTCCACCTTCTTCTTCTGGAAATTCAGCATACGATTCATACTTGTACGGTGCGTAGAATCCCTTCAATGAGGTAACTGGTCCCCCTCGTGGATTGACTCTCTCGTCACCCATTTCGACTTCTTCTGTCTGATAATGCTCTTCAATAGATTTTCGTAAACGCCTTAGAGTTCTTTCGATCTCCGGGTCGTATACAACTAATGCAAAATTTGAATTTGAACGCGTCGATCTATCGGACATACACTAAAACCTTTTTTTATGAAATCAAGCAAATTAACTAAACTACTTCTAAACTTATCTAAACTATGAACAAAAAGCAACGCTAAAAATTAAATACAAAAATAAAGGAAAATCGAAACTCATAAAGGCTCCAAACGTAACTGCAACATTTTTGTCTTTTCCGTTCACGCTCTTCAATTGTACTTGAAAATCACACAAAAAAATCAAATTTAGCTTTAGTCTACAATAACGCAATGCAAATAAACTACTAAAGCTATTGAACAATGCCAAGTCCCTGACAACAGTGCCAAAAATTTGGTGGGCGTCAGGTGTGTGCAAAATATATGGTTAAAAATGACACATTAACGACACTTTAAGTTTTACCCTTCTGCAAGCGCATAGATCAATTATAAATAGTTTTGATTGAGTAGGGGAATATCGATCCCACAGAGAAGAGGATTGTTCACTTCAATAGTCTAAAAAAACTTAATTATATTTTTCCGAAAAGAGTCTGGTTTTGTGAATTATCTAATACTAATGAAAATAAAACATAAAGTAATAATAAATAATGGTTGTGATTCAGAGAGAGAGAAAACTAGGGTTTCCTCACTCCACCACCAACCGCATAATATAGTTCAGATAATATATCAATTGCATGAGAGCGATCCATTGATTGTTAATCAGGTCGCACCGCGCTAGCAGTTTGACCCCCAAAATGATTACTCTCAACTGGATCGCGACAACCCATCTCAAGACTAAACTGATTAGTGCATGCCAACTACTAACAGAAAGTAAATTAAAGCATGAAAATAAAATAAAGCATGTCTATATCAGTTAGTCAGGGCCTGGCCTGTGTCAACCTAAGGTTTCAAGTTTTATGACCACCATTGTGTAGAAAATCACAGATTAAGTATCCGAGTTTTAACCCATAGTGAATAATTATGATTGTGTAAGATAAATATATTCGAAAAGTCTAAGACAAAAATCAATTCAAATATATAAACTTGTATCACGAATAAAAATGGTCTCTCTTTTAACACAATCATCACAATATAGTCACAGTTTCCCCTCTCTACAATTGAATATAAAATTAGAACTACATTACTTGGCTAGGGTTTTGCAAGAAAACCCTAGATACCGAGTTAGTTGATCATAGCGGAGAAATTCTGCATTGTCAGTGTAGAAACGCTCTCCATGGCCTTCTTCTCTGGATATCTAGGTCTTCAATGATGGTTCTCTTCAATGGAAGCAAGTTTGAACTTTGAACATGAGAACTCTATGAATGAACGTGCGTGAAAATCAAAACTATAACTAGAACCCTAAACCTAACCCTCTCATATTTATAGACAAGTGAAGGAAACCCTAATGGTGGCCATTTTCTGTAATTTCATAATACATGAATAATGTCTCTAAAATCTGATGTAAATATGTGTATAAGCCTGTATGTAGAGGTCTGGAATCATTAATCACTTAAAATATCGAAGCAGGGACAAAACTGGAAAAGTTTAAAACAATTCCGAAACAACTTGAGCACGTAAAGGGATCACGTGGCCACAAGGTGGGATCTACGCTTGGGCGTAGGTCTAGGGCGTAGGGTACAAACCAAAGCGTAGCTCAGGTCCAATCTGCCTCTTTTTCTTTCTGATGATGTAGGGTATTATGCATCTTTTGTTGTAAACTCATTTTTTTCATATTTGAGCTAGACTGGTAGCCTTTGACTCCCAATGATTTTTGGTGAAGTAATAATGTCTGAAAATGACATTTTTGCCCTTCGATGAGATAATGATGTCAGGAAATGACCATTTTGCCCTCTAGTAGCTCTTCTTTACTTTGGCACACCTCTTGATTCCTCTCTCGAGATAGAAACGAACACGAACTCGGTTAATTCCCTGATATTAGCTATGTTTCTTCATTAAGCTCCTAAAACATGCTTACACACATAAACGGGATAAAAATACCAAGTAATGGAATATAAAGACATAACAAACGCAAGATAGGGGCGAAAAATGATCAATATTGAGCACCTATCACATATGCACACCCCATGGGCGCATATGCGCAGCCTAGTGTGCTAGAGAGTGAAAAAAAATCAACAACATTCAAACGGCTATAACTAGGTGAGAAAGGCTCCAAATTGAGTGATTCTTGAGCCTAAACTCAAGCCCTTGAAGTCAGCTTTCCAATGAGTAAAGACCGCCTCAATTAGAGTTATTTTGAAAACGTTATGACTAAAAGAGTGAGACATGTCCTATCCCATGTGTGCCAGCTGCTGATCAGAATCCCAATTTTACCCAAATTGATCCATTTTGACCTGAGTTGACTTTGTGTGCACCCAAGACATCCTAGCATGTGTATAATGCATATTTTCACCAAAATTTGGTTGATCCACTCCTAATTGCAAGAGGAACACAGAAAAAAGAACCCTACCTGGAGAAGGAGTTAGTATAGTTGAACTATGACTCTTAAAATCTTTGCCTATAAATACTAAGGTCTGGACCAGAATTAGTGGAACTCCCAATACATTATTTTTAGAGCTCTTTTAGCATATATTGCTAGAAATTTTCATCATTCAAATAAGGGAGTCATTCAAGACCTAGAGATCTAGAAAAGAAGACCATTAAGGGAGATTCTACATTAATGATGCAGATCTCTTCCACCATGAGCAACTAATTTGGTATCTAGGATTTTCTAACAAAACCCTAGCCAAGTAATGTAGATTTATTTTTTTTATTCCAATTGTAAAGAGGAAAAACTGAAGAACACACATGTGATGATTGTGTATATGAGAGACCATAGTTATTTAATATAAGAGATTGTATATTTATTCTACTGTTGTCTTAGATCGAATGAATGTTATATCTTAATCAATCATGTTTATTCCATATGGGCTAGAACTCGGATACTTAAATCATGATTTTATACCCAAATGATCTTCACACATGAAATCTAGATTTACACACGTCATGCTAAGGAAAGGTGATATAGACATGCTTTAGTTTAATTTCATGCATTGTAAGAGTATATTAGAGTAAAGTAGTTTGCATGCACTAATCACACTCAGTCCGAAGATGTGTTGTAACGAATCTAATGGATTGTATCTCTTTAGGGATTACAATTGACTATTTGTGGTTTTAATCTGATTCTCAAGTGATGCATCGCCCTTTTACAGTTGAATGAATGAATAGCTACATTATGAGGTTAGTGATGGAGTTATTAAAAACCCTAAACTTTCTCTACCTTGAATCACAAATATCTTACTTTTTTTCATTAGTTTAGTAAATTTAATTAATAGATCACAAAAAACAACGCAAACTATCATGGAAATTCAAGCGTATTAATTTGCTAAAGTTTAGAGTACGACTTAGTCCCTTGGGTTCGATAACCTTTCTCAAGCCGAGCTATACTATAATACGATTCATGAACTTGCAAGAGGTAAAACTAGGTCACTATAAGGGTCCGTTCTTAATCACTATTTTAAACCCGATTTGTTGCCACACCAGACACATTACAGAAAATATCTTGATTGGTCATGAAATCTTATATTATTTGAAGAATAAGCGGAAGGGAAAGCAAAAATTTATGGCCTTGAAGCTTGATATGAGTAAAGCCTATGACCAGGTCGAGCGATCCTTCTTGCTCCGAATGCTTGAGAAATTGGGACTGAATTCCCACTGGGTGAAATTAATATCTGCATGTATTTCTTTAATATCATATTCGATCCTCATCAATGGAAATTTGGTGGGCTTCTTTCATCCACCCGAGGATTACGACAAGGAGACCCACTATGACCCTACCTTTTTTTATTTATGCAAAAGCTTTGTCATTGGCATTACATCGAGCTCAACAAGCAAGAATGCTTACAGGGATCAGAATCGATAAAAGTGTTCCTCCCATTTCTCATCTTCTTTTTACCGATGATTCAATAATATTTTGCCAAGCATCTGTTGATGAAGTGCGAACACTAAATAAAATTCTATTCAATTATGAGCAAACTTCAGGCCAACAAATAAATTTTTCAATGTCCACTATTTTTTTCTCAAAGAATGCAAGGAGACCACTGAGATTTTATTTAAGCAGATTGTTGGGCTTGTCAGATGAAGGCATGCATTCAAAATATTTGGGTGTTCAAGCACATATTGGAAGATCAAAGTTGGACGTTTTTAATTTTAGCCTCTTGAAAACAGTGTTCACTCTTTGCCTGGGGGAAGGAATTTCTCCTAAAATCTATTTCGATTGTTTTGCCTACGTATATAATGTCTTCATTCAAGCTTCCTCGCTCTTTATGCTTGGAATTAATGAAAAAACTAAGAGCATTCTGGTGGGGCAAAACAGAGATGTCCAAATCTATTCATTGGATCCATTGGGAAACCCTTTGCGAGGCTAAGAAAAATGGCGGATTAGACTTCAGAGATCTTAAAGCTTTTAAGTTGGCTCTTTTGGAAAAGCATGCTTCTAATTTTCAAGTGTCGAAGAAAGGGTTGGCATATAAGTTACTGAAAGTCAAATATTTTACAAAGTGTTCTTTCTTGGAAGCTCGTCTGGGGGCAAACCCTCCTTGGGGATAAAGAATCATTTGGTCTACTCAAAAGATTATTCAAAAAGGCTTGCGATGGTTAATGGGAAATGGAATATATGGAATTTTCAAGCCCCGAATTTCCTATGACTCCGAAAAATGAGCCTAAGAGACAATGGAGTGATTGCGGAAACAAAATAAAGACGAAATAGAACTTTAACTTCCAAAAGCCCGTAAAATGGTAAAATGGTCATTTTATATTGAAAACTGCTTAATTAAGCATTAGAACGGTCATAGTAATAAGTGGGAATGATTTCGGGGTCAAATTTAGCATTTTTGACAAAATGGGGTGCGCTTACAACAAGGAAAAAGGGGGCTGAAATACTATAGTAGGCGCTTAAGCGCACCCATCAGCGCCCACTAGCGCTTGACACGATGCTTAAGTGCCGCCATCAGTGCCTAAAGTTGGGCCCCAAACCCAACTCTCTATAAAAAATGCACGTTTTCAAAACAACATTCAAGCCCTGTAGGCTAGTTCAATATTACACCAGTAAGCTTAAAAATGATACGTTTCGTGAAAATTCATGATAAAATGACTGTCTTGCCCCCGATTTTCGTTTTAGCATACCACCGACCTTTGAAGTGTCAAAATCGTTACAAACGACTCGAAATAATTTTCTAAAACTCAAGGTTTTAGTCGAGGTCACGGGGGTGGGCAAAAATGGATTTTTCATTCAAAATGAAAAAGGTTTGTTTGAAAACCTAGAAAAATGCCGTTTTCGGCCAAACTCCTAATAACATCCTTATATAGCAATAATCCACTTCACAACTCTAAATGAAAGGATTCAAAGACTACATTCAAATGCTTTAAGGAAAAACATGTCATAGTTTGATTAAAGTACGTAGTTTTACATTGTCGGCACCGAAGTGCACCAAAAAAATAAAACCCCCACGCATAGCGCTCTAAGGGATGTACATCAAAATAAACTACCCGGCTAACATGCTAGCCAGCAAAAGAATAAGTTTAATTGTTTGAATCACTTAATCAAAAGAAGCACATGTATACAATTTTCATATATGCTCTATAAAAAAAAAAGTGTCCCGCCTCCATAAACGCAAAAAGAGCGAAACCAACACCGTATTTTCACCGAGAGACTACGGGCCTCCCGAGGTGGGATCGTCACCTGAAAAATATAATAAGTCATGGGGTGAGCTCACTAGCCTAGTAGAGGAAGCGACATCACCTCAATCTCGGTAGTTCAAGTGGTACAACTCACCCAAGGTATATGCTACTAATCCTAGATCGGTCGTTTATCCCACATGGCTCTTACACCAATCCGGGACCCCATCGAACCCAATAATCAATTTCCACCAACATGCTCATATCATAATCATTCAAGGATATAACATGTATTAACATCAATATCTCATTCACATATATAGCAATTTAAATGCAATGTGACTCAACACCACCCATGGTACACACACGACCACACACCCTAACTCTAAGGGTCAACGGATATCATTTCTCTAACCATTCACCTTTGAGGATACCGCCTCATGAAGGAAGGTATAGAATGTCGCCAACATCATTCATTTGATAGAAAATACACATTCAATAAGGAATATCAAAAACATGAAACACAGCCCGTGAAAGTAAAGTTTGGAACAAGTCTTCCCCCATCGTCTCTATTTCTAAGAAGACTAGTTCCGTTGGAAGCGAGAAGCACCACCTGGTCAGTTATTGCAACGATCCGACACAAGTCAACTATCACATGGTTACATAACCCGCAAATACCAACACCCATGTACTCAACACGACATGACGTACTCAATATGCATAAGGGCCTCAATGAAAACAATGTCTCATCATAATACATGTTTTATATCATTATGCAATATATTATATCAAATTCATTAACATGCTCATAATTACTCATAAATAAGCAACTTCCCACAACAAGCATTATTATCACACAATCATGTTTTTCAAGGGCCTAGTTTCTCATCTACGTTGTTAAGACACAACTTGCACATATACATCACATATATATACATAGACGCACACATTCTCGTACAAAAACTAAAACAACTCATTTTTATCCTACCTCAATCCAAGCAAACTAATTTCAAGAGTTGCAAAAGAGGTCCAAGCAAAGCTACCAATTCAAGTGTGCTTCCAAGAGTGAGGCTGGTTGCACAATTCACTACAATTCTATTCAATAGACCATTTAATGGAAACAAGATTAAAATGGTGTTACAACAATCTTAATGATCAAAAGTGGCTCCAACCACAAGAAATAAACCAAACTGTAACACTCCGTGTTATTTTTCTTTTTTCTGAAATTATTTTCAATTTATTTTCAGTTGTAATGTCACTTGTTCACGATGTCTTGGTTACTCTAGGTGTTTCGTACGTGTAAATTTTTCGCATTTACGTTCAAAGTCGACTGTACGACTTTACGATTCTGTTTGAAGACTTTGAGGATTCTTGTTACCGACTGCGCGGTGTCGTTTTGATGTTTGACGTTAGTATTTCGACTGGGTGATGACACGTTTTTTTTGGCCGACGTTTAAGGGTTATGATGTTTAAATTCATACCCCGGCTTATTTATTTCAGACTGTTTTAGTTATTTGGCATCCCGTGTTTTTTCGGGTTTGTGTGATTTCGTGAGGAGTTTCCCGGTATATTTTTTGGAATCTATCGTATATATATATTTATTTAAATACCCCAACACACACACACACACACACACACATATATATATATATATATATATATATATATATATATATCATATATTGAACGCGAGAGAGAGAATCGCGTGAGACCACTTCTTCTTCCTCTCCCTATCTGCGATCTCTCATCCTTCATCATGGCAGACTTGCGTAACTTCTTATTTGCCTTCTCTTCACCGGCGATTGATAAGTGCCCAAAATAGAGTAATTTACCTAGTATAATGTCCTCATATGTATATATTTTTATTTCATGCAGGGGTTGATTTGCAAAAGAAAAGAAAAAGAAAGCAAGAATGATGAAAATGAAGAAAAAGAAAGAATTGGAGGGGGGAAATGTAATAAATGCATATATATATATATATATATATATATATGTATGTGTGTGTGTGTGTGTAAGTGTCTAGGTTTGAAAGTGTATGATAAATTAAAGAAAGAAAGAGAGAAAGTGACGTGAGAGAAATGGTTGAGAGTTAGGTAGAATTCAATGCATCATTAAATGCAGAGATCTGTATTTTGCCTATATATAGTGGCTAGGTAGAAGCTGGAAGGGGGGTCGAGAGTAGGGAGTTGAGGAGTGAGAGCTTAGAGTAATTTTGTATCATTTTCATATTTTTTTGTAACTTTTTCTCTATCAATGAAATTTTATTCTATTACCTTGTTTTATTTTTCTATCAACATGTTAGCTTAAAACTCTTCTCAAGGGGGTGATGAAGCCACCATGGGTAAGATATAAATAATTTTTATTTTATTTCGTATTGTTTAATCCTCTTCCCGAGAGTATTTATTTTATGAATCTCAATGAACAAAAACCTTACAATAGAGGTTGGAAGCTAAAAAAATTGAAGGAGGATTTTTCGTAATTACCAATTAATGAAAATACGGGGAATGCCTACTACTATTTACATTTTTATTTAAACCAAAACATTAGAGGGAGGATTCTTCATGATTATCAATTAATGAAAATACGGGGAATGCCTACCAATATCTATGTTTATGTTTAATAGGTTGGAGGAGAATTTGCAATAGAAATATATAATATTATTTGTATGGATCCGGGTGGTGGATTCTTTACCCTTGAGATTTTTTCCACTATTTGATAATTTTATCTAATTATTTTAGTTACTATTAAAAAAATTGAAGAGTTGTTTTAAGTGATTTATTTTTATCTCGAAAAGTAAAGTTTTGGATCATTGTCTCAAAACGAGTTCCAAGTTGAGAGTGGTTAGACCCTACTTATTGCTACACTTTTTTAAGTAAAATATTAGTAGGTATAAATTCTTGTTGATCGGGGTGTGGTGAAACAATGACACAATATCATCAAATCTCAACCCGTCAAATGGCGCCGCTGTCGCATCAACTTTGATAATCTAAGTCACAGATCCTCAACTCAAATTTTTTCGGGAACCCACCCGAACTTTTTATCCCTTCCCTTATTTTAATTTTATTTATATTTTGTTATTTTTTGTTAATTTTGAAAAATAAAATAAAATAAATTCATCTGTGACCACAGTGTTGTATTGCAGTTTAATTCGAATTGGGATTGGATTTAAGTGACTTTCATAGTTTTATTCTAAAAAAAATTCAAAAAAAAAATTCAAAAGCCAAAGTCGGAGCCTCACTTTTGCACAATTTTTTCTTCCTTTCATTTTCGTGGGCCCGTGTAAGATAAATAAAAAAATAAAAAATTCAGAAGTTAAAGTCGGCGCCTCACTTTTGCACAATTTTCTTCTCCTTTCATTTTCGTGGGCCCGTTTAAAATATATATATAAAAAAAAATAAAAAAAATAAAAAAGGTCACAAGTTCTTTCCCTGTAGCTTAGGCTTTTGAATTGTGTGAAATTTTCTTTCCCTTTCATTTTTTGTGGGTCCGTTTTAAAATAAATAAATAAATACAATAAAATAAAATCCGCAGCACTCAAGTAATCATTTTGAAAATTACTTTTGCTTCCCTACTTATTTTCAAAATAATCAAACCCACCCATAAAATTAAAAAAAAAAACAAAAAAAAAATAAAATAGATTAGTTTAATTATTATTATTTTTATTATTCACTCAATTTTATTTTTATTTTTTATTTACTTGTTTATTATTATTTTTTTCTTCCCCTATATTAGGTGAAAATTTTGCATGCGACCTCTAGGATAGAATAACATTAGACGTTACCCTAGGCTCCCGTTATTTGTATTTAGCTTATTTTCATATAAATATATATATTAAAAAAAAAAGATTTTTTTTTGTATATTTCTTTCTTATTTTTATTCTTGTATTGCTTGTGCATATTTTAATTAGCATTTTGCATAAGATACTTAAGGACAAAATTCCCACAAGATACGGTCGGGATTTCATCACCCATCTTCGTGGCCCACAAATCACAAAAATTCCTTGCATTTGTTAAACCATGAGCCGGATTTGATTAAAATTCATTAGAAATCAGTCAATTTAGGGTTACGAGCTCATAGGCCCTATAGGAAGGAAGTGGTTGGTAGTCACTCCAGTGAGTCATTATCAAATTGATAAATGGTAGGAAATTCTGTCTAGGAGTGTGGTTGACGCGCCATTAAGCAGGCCACGTGCCTCACCACACTTTCCTGTGAACTACTCCGTTGTTAGTTTGATGATCCTTAACTGGTAATCTATCGACTTAATCTGGAATAGAGTAAGAGCTGTCTAATTAGGAGAGAATTAATTTGGACAACATCCTATTAATTCTCTACAATATTAGATTTAAAAATTTACCACCTTTGAATTTAAGCTCAAGATAAAAAAGCCAAAAATTTTATATGATTTGTCCCTCATCTAGCCCTTTTAGGTTTCTTTTTGTTTATGCCCCAGTGGTTACGAGTTAACAAACGTCTAGTTAGGTTTCCTAGTGATCTGTCACTCATTGATTTAGAAGAAAAATCAATTCCCTTGTTAAATCTGTCAACCACCAATAATTCATCAATGGTTGCACCAAAAACTCTTAATGACTATTTTTCCCCAATCACAGCCAACCCACCCAATTGCATTGTTTTACCTGAGAATGATGCACTCCAGTTTGAGATTAGACCCGCCACAATCAATATGTTGCCAAAATTCCATGGACTCGAAAGTGAACAACCCTATATCCATTTAGGGAAGTTTTTGACAATATGCAACACATTCAAAA
This sequence comes from Cornus suecica, assembly GCA_963922005.1. Lineage (NCBI taxonomy): Eukaryota > Viridiplantae > Streptophyta > Magnoliopsida > Cornales > Cornaceae > Cornus > Cornus suecica. The sequence goes on along the minus strand of OY998247.1, from coordinate 36,300,729 downwards.
ATCAAAATTTGAATGAAGAGGGTGTCAAACTGCGTCTTTTTCCCTTATCCTTAGAAGATAGAGTCGCATCATGACTAAACTCCATTCCACCCAACTCTATTAGATCATGGGATGAACTTGCAAGGAAATTCATGAGTAAGTTTTATCCCATGCAAAAGACCGAATCAATGAGAGATGCCATTAGTACTTTTAGAGGGAAAATTGAGGAACAATTCCACCAAACTTGGGACCGATTTCATGACTTGCTACTCAAATGCCCACATCATGGCTTTGATAAAGCACAGTTAGTCCATTTCTTCTATAAGGGACTTTCACCTATGAACCGAACCATGATTGAGTCAATGCACCAAGGAAAGTTCAAGGCCCAAACCCCTAACCAAACCTATATATTTTTGGAGGAACTAGCTGAAAATGCCTAAAATTGGAATTGAAACCAAAGTGAGAATGATTTTTCTAGGAATGATCAAATGAATAGAAAACCTGGTTTTTATGAGATCAAACCTGAAAATGAGTTAAAGTCTGTAATGCAAAGTCTTGTTGATGGAGTGAAAGACTTAAGCAAAAAGTTTGATGCATTTGCCCTAATATCTACCCCTACACAATGCAATGTTTGTTCTGGTTTATCTCATCCCACAGAGGACTGTCTGGTCTATTGTACATCTGAACCTTCGGATGCGCAAGTTTGTGCTTTCAATACCTTTAGGAGACCATTGCCTAACACATTTAGCCAAAGTTATCATCCTGATACTCGAAATCACCCTAATTTTTCATGGAGGCAAAATTTACCTCCACAAAACCTAAGTGGTCCGTCTGGTTTTCAAGGTAACTCCAATAGGCCACCTCCACCTCAAGGACAAATAATTCCTCAAAATCAATTCCCCAGGAATAACCAGTTCAATCCAAGCCGAGATTTAATAGTTGATCCCATGAACAACTATGTTGCTCATGTCCCACCGGTCCATAATACTTCCAATTATGAGGACACTTTGAAAATGATTGCCCTTAATCTTGATCAATCCAATAAGAATTCCAATCAGAGATTCCAAAAGTTAGAAAATAATTTTGATCTCTTGACTCAAAATCAACTGCAATTTCAGCAGTCTCTCCAAAATCAGTTGAGTTAACTCACTATAGCTCTGTCTGAAAGACAAAGGGGTACATTACCGAGCCAACCCGAAATCAATCCAAAAGGAAAATGAGTTAATCACATAGGGACCAATTCCAATTCTGAGCACTCAAATGACCATGTAAATTCTATCACTACCTTGAGGTCAGGAAAGAAAATTGATAATAAGGTTGAGTCACCCATCAGTCATGAAAATGAACAATCCAAATCTCTTCTACCCAATTCCCCAAAATCCAAAAAGGATCAAGGTCCTAAGCTTGATGAGATCATTCCTAAGCCGGTTGTTCCACGTGCACCCTTTCCCTCTAGACTAGTCAACAATAAGAAGGATTCTCAATATAGTGAAATCTTAGAGATTTTTCAAAATCTCCAGATTAACATTCCATTTCTCACTGCTATTAAGCAAATTCCTTCTTATGCATAATTCATCAAAGACTTAGTCAAGAGGAAAACCAATATTCCTAAGGAAGTCTTCATGGCCCAACATTGTTCCTCCTTCCTACAAAACCAAGCTATGGTCAAACACAAAGACCCTGGTAGTCTCACTATCACTTGTAGGATAGGAGAAAATTTTGAAGGTCAGGCTTTATTGGATCTTGGTGCCAGTGTCAATGTGCTACCGTATTCAGTCTACTTGGATTTGGGATTGACTGATTTGAAGAAAACTGACGTTAGAATTCAGTTAGTTGACAGATCCATAAAAATTCCAAGGGGTATCATTGAGGATGTGATAGTCAAAGTTAATGATTTTTATTACCCCGTAGACTTCATTGTGCTAGACACTCAGCCAACTCAAGGGAAGCAAATTCCAATCATTTTAGGTAGACCATTTTTAGCCACAGCCAATGCATTGATTAATTGTAGAAATGGTAGCATGACCTTGACCTTTGGGAACATGAAAGTGGAAGTCAATGTATTTAATTTGATGAAACAACCCATTGAATCAGAGTTTGTTGAAGATGTTTGTCTCATTGATTCATTAACCACCCACACCTTTAGCCACTCTTATCCTGAGGATCCACTTCAGCAGTGTTTAGCTCATTTTAGTGATAGTTTTGATGAGGCTAATTATATTAGCCAAATCAATGATTTGCTAAACTCTGCCCCACCCTTTGAAGCACCCAAGTATAAATCCAAATTTGAATCATTATCCTTGCCAGTTAACACTGACTCTGAAAATGCAAAGAAACCACCAAATATTGGATTAAAGCCTTTACCTGAGACTTTAAAATATTCATATCTTGGTGAATCCAAGACTTTTCCAGTGGTAATATCTTCTGAGTTAACTGAGCAACAAGAATCCCAATTACTTGAGGTTCTTAAGACAAATAGGGAAGCCATAGCATGGTCCATTGATGATATCAAAGGCATTAGTCCTCTAGTCGTGCAACATCGCATTCACTTAGAAGATAATGCGAAAACCTGCAGGCAACCTCAAAGGAGACTTAACCCCAATATGAAGGAAGTTGTCCGTGGAGAAGTTATCAAATTTCTTGATGCTGATATCATCTACCCGATTTCTGATAGTCAGTGAGTGCGCCCAATCCAGGTCGTTCCAAAAAAGTCTGGCATCACTATTGTGTCCAATGCCCACAATGAGCTAGTTCCTACTCGCATTCAAACTGGATGGCGAGTTTGCATAGACTACAGGAAACTGAATAGTATGACTCAGAAAGACCATTTTTCACTTCCCTTCATCGACCAAATGTTAGAGAAATTAGCTGGTCAGGCCTTCTATTTCTTTTTAGATGGCTATTATGGTTATAATCAAATCCCTGTCCACCCAGATGACCAAGACAAGACAACTTTCACCTGTCCATTCGGTACATTCGATTATCGTCGTATGTCATTCGGCTTGTGTAATGCACCAGCTATATTTTAGCGGTGTATGCTGAGTATATTTAGTGACATGGTTGAAAAGTTTTTAGAAATCTTCATGGATGACTTTTCTGTCTTTGGATCAACATTTAAGCAATGTCTGGACCATCTTTCTCTCGTACTTCAACGTTGTCGTGACACTAACTTGGTACTTAACTGGGAAAAGTGTCATTTCATGGTTACAAAGGGAATTGTCCTAGGTCATAATATCTCTAGTGCAGGAATTGAGGTCGACAAAGCAAAAATTGATCTAATCTCCAATCTACCTATCCCTAAATTTGTTCGAGATATTAGAGCATTCCTAGGTCATGCCGGTTTCTACAAGTGTTTCATCAAAGATTTCAGTAAGATAGCTAAACCTTTGACCCATCTTCTAGCTAAAGATGCACAATTTGAGTTTACCGATGCCTGTAAGTCCGCATTTGAGCACTTAAAGTCAACACTCACTACTACACCTATCATTCGCTCACCTGATTGGACCTTGCCTTTTGAAATTATGTGTGATGCGTCTGATTATGAAGTATGTGTTGTTTTAGGCCAGAAAGTGGATAGAGCACGACATGTCATATACTATGCTAGCAAAACCTTAAATGATGCCTAAATCAACTACTCAACCACTGAGAAAGAGTTGTTAGCAGTCGTGTTCTCCTTTGAGAAGTTTAGATCTTATTTGATTGGATCTGAGGTCATCATCTATACAGATCATGCAGCGTTAAGACATCTTTTGTCCAAATCTGATGCAAAACCTAGGTTGATACGCTGGATCTTACTCATTCAAGAGTTTTACCTTGAGATTCGAGATAAGAAAGGTTCTGAGAATATAGTCGTTGATCATTTGTCTCGTCTTGTTGTTGAATCCACTAGTGACTCCATTCCAATCTCTGACTATTTTCCTGATGAGCAATTATTTGAGATATCTCATGCACCATGGTATGCCGCTATTGTTAATTATATTATGACTGGTCAAATTCCTTCCAACTGGTCCAAGCAAGAGAAAGATAAATTTTTTGCCAAGGCTAAGGAATATTTTTGGGATGACCCCTACTTGTTTAAATATTGTCCAGATCAGATCATTCATAGGTGTGTTCTTGAGGTAGACTAAGAGTCTGTCATTTCCTTCTGTCATGACCAGGCCTGTGGTGGCCATTTCAGTTCCAAACGAACTGCTACAAAAATCTTGCAGTCAGGATTCTATTCGTCAACCATTTTTAAAGACACCCACACATACTGTCTATCTTGTCATAGATGTCAATTGCTAGGTAAGATTACCAAAAGAAATGAATGGCCTCAACAATCAATTCTCGTCGTTGAAATCTTTGATGTCTGGGGTATTGATTTCATGGGACCATTTCCATCCTCGTTTAGCAATCTCTACATCCTTCTAGCAGTTGATTATGTGTCAAAATGGGTAGAAGCTTTAGCCACCAAAATAGCTGACCATAGAGTTGTGGTACAATTTTTCAAAGACCAGGTTTTGCCTCGATTTGGAACACCTCGAGCCATAATCAGTGACAATGGTTCACATTTTTGCAACAAAGTGTTTGGAAACCTGTTGTCCAAATATGGAATCAACCATAAAGTGGCCCTATCATATCATCCTCAAACCAATGGTCAAGCTGAGGTATCCAATAGGGAGATTAAGCAGATTTTAGAGAAAACTGTTAACCCCACAAGGAAGGACTGGAGTCTTCAACTCCAGGATGCGTTATGGGCATATCGAACTGCTTACAAGACCCCTATAGGAATGTCCCCATATCAATTGGTCTATGGCAAAGCGTGTCACTTGCTTATTGAACTCGAACACCGTGCTTATTGGGTCATCAAGGCCATGAATTTTGACTATGATAAAGCCGGTCAACATAGGACCCTTCAGCTTGATGAGTTAGAAGAAATTAGAAATGATGCCTATGAGAGTTCAAGAATTTATAAAGCTAAGACTAAAATGGAACATGACAAACACATTCTCAAAAAGAAGTTTTTCATAGGACAAAAGGTTCTTTTGTATAACTCTCATCTTCAATTGTTTCCTGGGAAGTTAAAGTCACGTTGGTCAAGCCCGTACTATGTCTATCACATTTCTAGTCATGGTGTCATTGAGTTACAAGACCCTAAGAATGGTGCCATTGATGTTTGACGTTAGTATTTCGACTGGGTGATGACACATTTTGTTTGGCCGACGTTTAAGGGTTATGATGTTTAGATTCATACCCCGGCTTATTTATTTCATATTGTTTTAGTTATTTAGCATCCAGTGTTTTTTTGGGTTTGTGTGATTTCGTCAGGGGTTTCCCGGTATATTCTTTGGGATTTATTGTATATATATATTTATTTAAATGCCCACACATATATATATATCATATATTGAACGAGAGAGAGAAAATCGCGTGAGACCACTTCTTCTTCCTCTCCCTATCTGCGATCTCTCCTCCTTCATCATGGCAGACTTGCGTAACTCCTTATTCGCCTTCTCTTCACCGGTGATTGATAAGTGCCCAAAATAGAGTAATTTACCTAGTATAATGTCCTCATATGTATATACTTTTATTCCATGCAGGGGTTGATTTGCAAAAGAAAAGAAAAAGAAAACAAGAATGATGAAAATGAAGAAAAAGAAAGAATTTGAGGGGGAAAATTTAATAAATGCATATATGTGTGTGTGTGTGTGTAAGTGTGTAGGTTTGAAAGTGTATGATAAATTAAATAAAGAAAGAGAGACAGTGACGTGAGAGAAATGGTTGAGAGTTAGGTAGAATTCAATGCATCGTTAAATGCAGAGATCTGTATTTTGCCTATATATAGTGGCCAAGTAGAAGCTGCAAGGGGGGTCGAGAGTAGGGAGTTGAGGAGTGAGAGCTTAGAGTAATTTTGTATCATTTTCATATTTTTTTGTAACTTTTTCTCTATCAATGAAATTTTATTCTATTACCTTGTTTTATTTTTCTATCAACATGCTAGCTTAAAACTCTTCTCAAGGGGGTGATGAAGCCACCATGGGTAAGATATAAATAATTTTTATTTTATTTCGTATTGTTTAATTCTCTTCCCGAGAGTATTCATTTTATGAATCTCAATGAACAAAAACCTTACAATAGAGGTTGGAAGCTAAAAAAATAGAAGGGGGATTTTCCGTAATTACCAATTAATGGAAATACGGGGAATGCCTAATACTATTTACATTTTTATTTAAACCAAAACATTAGAGGGAGGATTCTTCGTGATTATCAATTAATGAAAATACGGGGAAAGCCTACCAATATATATGTTTATGTTTAATAGGTTGGAGGAGAATTTGCAATAGAAATATATAATATTATTTGTATAGATCCAGGTGGTGGATTATTTACCCTTGAGATTTTTTCCACTATTTGATAATTTTATCTAATTATTTTAGTTACTATTAAAAAAATTCAAGAGTTGTTTTAAGTGATTTATTTTTATCTCGAAAAGTAAAGTTTTGGATCCTTGTCTCAAAATGAGTTCCAAGTTGAAAATGGTTCGACCCTACTTATTGCTATACTATTTTAAGTAAAGTATTAGTAGGTATAAATTCTTGTTGATCGGGGTGTGGTGAAACAACGACATAATATCATCAAATCTCAACCCGTCAGCGATCAGTATAGAGAGAGAGAAGAAGTCGCGCTTCAGGTTGTGAGGGTCGTCGGTCTGGAGAACGGGGACATCGACATCTTGGCTGGTCGACGATGGTGGGGTTCTGGTCGTAAGTGGTCGGCGTAGCAGAATGTTGTGGTGGCTCGCGGTGGAGCTGCGGTGGTAGAGGCCAACTTTGGCCGGTCTGTGCGAGGTGATTTCGGCGATTTATCGTGCTCCATTTAGGCTGAAAATTTGAGGATATCTTTGTCTCGATGTCATATACGACATACTAAAATTTTAGAATTTTTCGTTGAGCGGTTTGTTGAAAATTTGAGAACATAGCTATGAAAATTATTTCAATTTTTCCCTGATTTATTCAATTTCGTTTATCTATTGCTAGTGGGCTTTATATATATTGAATAGGTCTTCAAGGTGGACATTTCCATGTATTTTAAAAAAAAAATCGGACAACTTTGATCTGCAAGCCCCACATTGGGGCGCCGACACTGTTCACAGTAGGCCCATTTCGGGGCTGTTTTGGGAAAGCATTTATGGTGGGAGTCCCTTTAACCCTCTCAGTTTTAGCCTAGGTTTTATTGCATTGATGATATTATGATTTTGAGCATGCTAGTTGTATGAGACGATTTAGAAATCCTGTGTAGATTTAATTATCATGCTTGTATGTCTATATATATATACATATAGGAGTTCTGTTCTGGCCTTGATAGTAGACTAGACTAGTTCTATCTAGGTGACTAGAATTAGTAACGCTAGACGTAGTTTAGAATATACGTGTAGGTACGGTTATGTACGTTTCCATTTCTTTGATTAGTGGAACCGCGTATGAATTTATGTGATTTGTGTGATGCGAAATCCATGAACTTAGAACGTTATTCTAGTTCCCATAATACTTGTGAATTATTGCTTTAAGTAATTTAAAATCAAGTTAAAAGAGACAAAATTGATATCCTCATGGATTATTGCTTTAATTGAATTAAAAGCATGTTAACATAAATAAAATTAATATCCTCGTGGATTATTGCTTTAATTGAAATTAAAAGCATGTTTAAAGGAGTAGAAAAGATAAATTGTGTAATTGAAACGAATATGATTTATTTATAACATGAATGATGTAAAATATCAAATCCTTGTGAATTATGGCTTTAGTAAAATTAAAAGCATGTGGGTGGATTTGATTTAGCATTCATGTTGGCATTCTGGAGAATGTTTGCATAAATATGATGAGATACATATTTGTGTTGATGCATGGTTCATTTGAGGCTCTGTATGCATATTAAGTACACTGTGTCGTGTTGAGTGCATGAGTGTTAGTCTCTGCGGGTCGTGTAACCATGTGTGAGTTGACTTGTATTGGATAGTCGAATGTGTTTCATAAATATGATGCGATACATATTTGTGATGTTAGATTATCGCAACAAATGGTCAGGGGGTGTTCCCAACCTACGGAACTAGTGTGTCCGAGAATCGGGCATATAGTCGGATTGCGCCACTAGGTGGAGTGTGTCGCTTTGGAAGTCACAAGCTGGGCATGTGCATCGATCTTCGGATCATTTATCGCAGCTGGGTTGTGTGGGCATCGCCCTGGAAGTCACATGATGGGCTTGTGCATCGATCTTTGGATCATTTATCGTAACTGGGCTATGTGGGTGACATTTATATCCATTGACCCTTAGAGTTAGGGTGTGTGGTCGTGTGTGTATCATGGGTGGTGTTGAGTCACATTGCATTCATGTTGCCATTATGTGATTCTATTCTACATGTAGATCATGATATCATTATATGTGATATTGGAGCATGTTTATTATGAATGTTGATAAATAAATTCATATTTTAAAATAATGTTTAACTGAAAGTGGATAAAGTGAAGATATGATTTACATGCAGTAATTGTTAAAGTATAATGAAATGTAAATTCTTATACTTGTGGTTATGTACTTTTATGCCCTTTGAGGGTTAAATATGTTAGATTAGTGACATCTTTGGATAGTTGAGGTCATGGGTGGATTTCAGTATCAACTATAAGTTTAAAGCCTTAGAGAAGGCGGGTGATGAAATTGTGAACCTAGTTGATTGTGTAGTACAGGCCTTTAGATGCCTTTCACCTTTTGAGGAATGGATTATCAACCGTACTTTTTAGATTTTGGTTGAGTTAGACTGGGTGATAATTGAACTTAGTTGTTTTTGTGGCAACGACCATTTAGGACCCTTGACATCCTTAGTGATTGTGTTCTTCCTTAGAGTTATAGTCACTTTTATCATGCTGTCATTCGAAAATGGCATTTTTCAGGATTTATAATCAAACTCTTTCTTATTTAAAGGAAAAACCCATTTTCGCCTACCCCCGAAGCCACGACAAGTTTTCGTACTTTAAAAAGTGATCTTAAGATCTTCTTTAAAAACATTTTTAACTACTAAAATTCAGTGATGTCAAATGATGAAGACCGGGGGCAAGGTGGTCATTTTCACTGTGTGTTTTCTTAAATAAAACATATTTTTTATTATTTCTCGAGATTCTGAGGCTTCTTTCTCAAGATCTCGACGTACAGTGTTTTGAAAGGTGTCTTCTTGTTTCACCTTTGCTTCCATTAATTTTTAAGTTTCGGGTATGAAGCTTATTGTTTAGTGCACACACATAGTGTTGTCATTTCCTTCTTCTTGGTTGCTTGATGTCACCACCTAGGTGATTTAGGTTTTTACACATGTTAGGGGCATGGATGCCGAATGGATTGGTTTGAGTATTAAAAACATTTTTCTTAAAACTATTGAATCATTGGGATTCATCTTTTTACGAATTTTACTCTCGGCCATTTGCTTTTGGTTTCTTTTGTTCGGTTGTCTCCCTAATCACTAGTGGGAGTTCTTAACCTTGACATTGTTGTCTCGGTTATCCGTTGGTTTAGCATTGTGACCTCTTCTCCCTTGCTCTATTTATTGACCCTTATGTGGTCGTTCATGAGTGTAGTGTCCATGTACTCTTCGTGGTTCAATTTGGTTATCTTTCCTTATCCATAGTGAGAGCATTGGCGAGTTATTAACTGTATTGGAGATATGTGATATGATTGAGGTAATTCAGTCCTTGAGATATAGATTTTCTCTAGAAATGGGATGATGGTTCTCATATATATACATATATATATATGTACTGATGATGATTATATTAGTATGCAATGACGTAAGTCCTTTCCTTCCTGTGTTATCAGGGAGTGGGTTATGAGCCTTCATTGGTATTAGTTAGGATTCTTTCTCCTTTGGATATTAGAGGTGATTGTTATTCTCTCTTTTTTAGATCATCTGGTTAGTGTTGTGAACGCTTGATGATTTATTAGCTTGGACTTGGGTGTCATGTACTTAGCGTACGTTTTTAGAGTAGTGTAGACTACCGGTGTTGGTACTTAGAGTATGAGTCTTGGTTGCACCTTGTAAGACTAATTGTGTACTTATATATATATATATATATATATATATATATATATATATACTCATATATTGGGATATGATTAGTTACCTTTAGGGTATGTAAATGCGTATCTATATATGTACTCGACTGTGTTTTGTACATTGGTATGTGATAGGGATTTATCGTTAGCATTATATTATATGTTTTGTGCCTTATCGTGCTTTCATGATATAGGATTGGGTTATTTGGATTCTTGCATTGGTGTGAGTGCCATGTGAGATGGCAGACCAACCTAGGATAGAGGCATGCACACGAAATGGTTAGCATTGCATGGATGGCTAAGGGTGTGTTTGTTAGAGGGTTTTTTTGTGAGTCGTGGTTTTGCTCACCCCCACACAGATTGCAGGATTGCAGGTGGATTCTGAAAACATGTACAGTGGCGATGACGGTACAGATGGTTTGGGACGTTGTACTTAGTATTTGTTCCTTTATTTCGTTATTCATTTTTTACTCTTGTTTCTCCTCCTCTTGTTATCCAGAGTCTATTATTGTAGTTTGGGAGCTAGCCTGTTGCCATATCCCCTTTGGTGTATCTTTTATTTTCTATTTTTATTATTCCGGGGTGCCATTGTATCTCTTCGGCACTTCCATATGAGTTTCTTTATTCTTATTCGAGCATTGTGTCTCTATAGGTTTTAGAAAGGGTTGTGTAGAGGTAGCGGTGGTTTTCTTTCCACTACCTAAGCCCTAGTAGGTTTCTGGAATGTTGGGTTGCGTGCCATTGTTATTATTGAACTTCTTGTTGGCAGGTTATTTTGTTATGTTGTGGTTGTGTGTCCGAATGTTCCATTTACAAACGGAACTCTTCCGGATTTTCGTTAGATTCCGCTATTGAATTTCTATTACTCTGTATGTGTGGAATAAATCATTTTTATAATTATTCTATACGTTTCATCATATTCGATATTCTTAATTGGTCGCTCTTTGTTTGGATCACAACCCGAAATTCTCGAATGTCCCGATTCGGGAGTCTTAGGAATTTAGGGGCGTGACACAAACCCTAATGATAGCTAAACTAGGGTTTCATGAAAAAGAATTCAAGAGAGTATGAAATTGTGACTCACCAATAGTCTCTTCACAAGAGGAATTTAAGAGCTACCACAAGTGAAACCCACTTGATGGTTGGAACTAATGCTCAACCTTCCACCAAAAATGAATAAATGGTAGAGTAAAATCAATGCAAGCACATAGAAGTTCAAGAACTTGAAAGTTAGGGTTCTTGTAAACAAAACCTTAGAATGGAAGAGAAAACTTACCAAAAATGAACTCAAGAACACCACCCAGACCACACCCAAGAGAAATGGGTTGGCCAAAATTTGGAGTGTAGAGATTTGTGTGTGTGTTCTTGGTGAGATAAGTGAAGAAGATGATGAAGTGGTAGGCAAATGAGAGACAGAGAAGGGCTTGTGTGTAAAGATTTACATCCAAGGGCTAGGAAAGAAAATGGCATGAGGGAGTTGATCCAAGGGCCACAATTGAGTTAACACATGAGTGTACCAATAATAACCACTCACTTTCCAATTATGCCCTTAAGGTTACCACTCAATTACAAGAGTGTCATTATGACCCTCAATTTATCCATTTAACCATTTCTTCCTATCATATTTACCACCATGCCACTCACACACCAACACTTAGCCAAATCTCTACAATTTTCACTAAGTCATTCACATATGAAAATACTAATTTACCCCTTGATCATTTATTTTCCGAAATCGTTTTCAATACTTTTCATTATTCATGAAATGAAAATTTAACATACAACTTACAAATTTAATCACAAAAAATCATGTAAGTCATGTTAAGCACACAAACACATTAAGCACGTAATCACATAAGTACTTAATTGTTAATAAAAATTTTAATTAGGATGTAAAAATACCGAACGTTACAGGAATGATCATTGGGTCCCTAGATTGCCCAATAAACTGAGTCCTCCATAAAGCAATCATTATATATCCAAAGTAGTTGATCTTATTGATGTTTCAAACAGATCTTGGAATTTTTATATATTGCATCAGATGTTCTCTCCACAAGAAACTGCAGTGATTGCGAGCATTCCTTTCAGTCTGCGGGATAAATAGGATTCCATTTATTGGGCTTTTGAGTCTACTGAAAAGTTTTCTATTAAGTTAGCCAATCACTTAGCTCATAATATTGTTAATCAGAGAGTGCTTGCAGATGATTCCAGGGTGCCGAATGAAAATCGAGAAAGTCTGCGAGTATGGTCTCATGTTTGGAGATGCAATACTCTTCCAAAAGCGAAACATTTTGTGGAAGTATTGTTACAATGCTCTTCCAACAGGTGTAATTCTCCAAAGACACGATTCGCAAGTTAATACATTCTGTGTTAGATGTGGATTAAAGGAGGAAGATCTGGTTCATATTTTCTTCAAGTATCCTATTCATTACAAGTTTGGAAACTCTGTCCATTAAGTTTTGATTTTTTGCAAATTCAAGTGTCTTCTTTTGTTGAGTGGTGGTCAAGTCTTCAATTCTTTTCTGGATTAAAGGCATATAGAAGTCCCATGCTCACCTTGGCTTCCTTTTGTTGTTAGCTCATTTGGAAGGCCCAAAATAAGAAAGTGTTTTATGATGAATTATGGTCGCCATAACTGGTACTTAGTATTACGCTCACTTGCTTCTGGGAATTTATGGGCATGCAAATGAGTTATAGAAAAATTACAGTGATCCCCCATCAATTCAAGACCCGAACCGTATGGTCTCCTCCTACAAAGGGAACTATAGAATGTAATGTGAATGCTTGTTTCTTTAAGGTTGTTCGTATAGGAGGTGGTGGAGCTGTATTTAGAAATTCCAATGGAATTATAGTCAGTGCAATTATTTTCAAGACATTTCTCGCTTCATCGGTTTTGTCAGCGGAAGCTTTTTGTATACGAAATGTTGTGGAGTGAGCTTCTAAGCTTCATTTCGAATTTGTGTGGTTTGAGATCGATGCAAAAATCGTGGCCGAGACTTTGATTGGAAAATACAATTGCCCTATAGAGATTTCGTCGATTATTTTTTATACTAAAGGTGCGATGGAAGGCTTCTTATGGGTGTCAGTCTCGCATATTGGGCGTCAAGGGAATGAAGTTGCTCATGCTCTGGCTTGTCTTTCGTGTTCTTCCTTTGAGTCATATTTAGTCTTAAACCATATCCCAAAGGATGTCATGGAGTTAGCTCAAAAACATTGTAATGCTAATATGTAATGCTCTGTTTTTGTTTTCCATGATAAAAAATATATATTTTTTCTATATCTATCATTGAGTCTCTCTCTCTATATATATATATACAAACACACACACACACATATATATATATATATATATATATATTAGGAGTTCAACATTGAAGCACAATCTAGGACAATAATGAAGCAACCAACAAGAATTAGTGTAAGAATGGTTGATCTCTCCGGTATGATTGACATCGAAGAACAGAGCTTTTGTGGCAACAAAAACAAGCATTCGCCAAATCCACGAATGCATTGTGCAGCAATCAACAATGGGTTTGTTTTGTTCTTCCAACACACTGTATCAATCCTTTCTTAAACAGCTTCACCAATATTTCATCACTTGTTTCCTCATCTATTTTATCTCAAGATTCAATAATCAAACTTTCTCCAATCCTCAATAAATCAATGTCATTTTCTTGATGATAGCTTTCTTTAAAAAAAAACATTTGACAAACAGAGCAAATATAGCTTCAATTGAATTTCAAGAACTTTGTCATTATATTTAAGTATTTAACTGTATATGATGGACGGAGGTTGCAAAGGAGGAGGAAGGCATATCCTTTTTCACTTTTTTTTTTGAAAGGTTCCTTTTTCTCTTTCGTCAATCAATTATCTTTATCACTTTTTAGAATTATTTATTTCCCAAAATAACCCTCTTATAGATATCTAGAGTTATTGCAATTTCCAATCCTAACATTTAGACCAATAGGATGGGCGACTGTAGATCCACAGTTGCGACTGCTAGCATACCTCAAATATATATATATAGACAAATGACGCTAAACCCCCTTGTAGTTTGAAAAGTGGGCACAAAACCCCCCTCATGGTTTCTAAACCTCCCTATCATTTGAAAAGTGGGCGAATACACCCCTCCGAAGCCTTTTCCGGTACCTGAGTTATGAATGTACTAGTTTACCCTTAAATTAGGGTTTTCTATTTTTTTTAAAATAATAACGAAATAAGAAAAGACATTTCTAATCCTTGGATTAAATTTATTGTTTTAGGTGGTTTGGATATCACTTATTCAATTCAACCACTCTTCGTCTATTACACTTAGAACACAAAAACGTTTTAGGGTTTCTTTCAAAACTCATTCACTTCATTCTCTCTCTCTATCTTAGATTACACTTTCTCTCTCTCTATCATGTAAGTCGTGTGAATATATGCAATAATGCATCTATATCCAAATATTGATGCAAGAAAACAACTCATACGAAAAACCCACAAAAATTCAGAACAGAACAATGTCATATGCAATATGTATCTATATACATATATTGATGCAAATTGATGCTAGGAAACAACCCATAAGAAATACCCACAAAATTTTCAGAACAGAACCATGTGAATATATGTCACATGTATCCATATACATATATTGATCCAAATTAAAGCAAGAAAAAATCCCATATGAAAAACCCACAAAAATTCAGAACAAAACAATGTGAATATATTCAACATATATATCTATATACATATATCAATGCAAACAAAATCCCATATGGAAAACCCACAAAAATTCAGAACATAACAATGTGAACAGAACAAAAATTCGCAGTTTCTCTCTCTTATTAGTGTATTTTACCTGTGTTTTGTTCTATTAATGATTGTCCTTTTCCACCTTCGTTTCATCTTCTGAAAATAATCGATTTCCTGAATTCTTGTACAGAGTTTCGATCTGAAATGTATCGAGGTCTTTGATCTACACCGCTTTGAGGCAGATCATCAATTGTTTCCTTAATCATTTGGTAGTTTGATTTTAGGGCTTTCGGGGGATTAGAGTTGGAAATTAGGTTATTTAATCATTTGATGATTTGAATATTTTGTTTGGGTTCAGAGATGAGCTTGTAATTGAAGATAATTGTTTGATTTGAGAAGAGAGAAGGCAAAATTTGATTCGAATTTTTGGGGAATTTTGGTGTTGGTTAGTATTGAAGTTCTATTTGGTGAAACATAAGAATTAAAGTTGTGTGTGATCAAAATATGATGGTTTCTGCAGCTATTGATGTTCAGGTATGATGATGGAGCAATGTTAGAGAGAGAAAAAAAGAGATGGAGCAAGGAAATGAAATGGGGTGATTTTAGAGAATAGAAGTTAATTGCATACACATATACATATATATCTATATTTTAAAGAGGGGTAGTTTAGTAACTAAGTAAGGGTCTTTTCGGAATTTAGAAAAAAAATTAACATGTGACTGTCACGTGCTTAGATTATGTCCAAAACAATAATCGGAACAGTGTTACAGGGGGTCACCGTGCACATTTTTGCCAAACTAGTGGGGGTTATCTACACAAAATGAAATGAAGGGGAGTTTTCTACACATTTTTCAAACTATAAGGGGGTTTAACGTCATTTGCCCATATATATATACACTAAATAACTTACAAATGGGTCACGTGTGCACTTAAGTAAGTCACATGACCCAGATAAAAAACTAAATAAGAGTCAACTAAAAAGTTGCCCCTGTTATAAACCTGCATTAGAGCTTTGAATCACGCGCGCCTCTCAACGCTTTGGGTTTGAGATGCCCATACCTAAAAGCGTGTGCCCCTTTGGAGCCCAGCCGCCTGGGCCATATAAAGGCGCGTAACACCATAAGCCGAGCCTTAAGTCACCCAGAGCCCGAGGTGCATGCCTCTACAACTTTTAACAACTATGGGTGTGGTTGAGATCTATCGTCTTGAAACCAGTTAGTATGATTTCTCTCTTTTAAGTAACACAAGCATTATTATCTTGAAAATTTCTTCTATCATTTCAATTTTATTTCTTCTCTCTCTTTGTTCAAGCATTTCTAATTTTAAGGTTTATTCTTTTTATAATTTGAAGGCTCATTATTATTTTATTGAGTCAGTTTCCCCTTCCACCATTTTTTATTTAGGGTGAAATCTATTTCAGTAGAGTGTATGAGATGATCCAATGTATAGCACTCAATGGAATTCACCCCTGACATTGAGTGTCTTATGAATTTAAAGTGGCATGTGCAAGATATAAATGGACTTGAACAGGACCACGAAGTTACTTAGGCCCTATTTGTTTACCGGTTATGGTCCCATATTTCCAGTCTTGTCATGGTTTTTTGAGACCAGACCATGTTTGTTTTGCCTTGGTCTCAAAAAATATGACCAGACCAAGTAAGACCAAATTGAACCAAAATGACCTTTTTTAGGACCACAATTTTTTATGGTTATATCTGGTCTGGTTATAAAATATACCCAAAATCTAACCAAAATTTCATATAATAATTTAACCACATCTAACCAAATCAATAACCAAAATTCAGTTTCCCAAAACGACCAACATTATCCCCATCCACAGCATCCTCTCAAACCCAATCATGTTTATGCCCAAATCTGGACGAACCCCCATCCACAGCCTCGTCTCAAACCCAATCATGTTTATGCCCAAATCTGGATGAACCCTAGTTCACAAACCCCCGCTCCACCAATTCATGTTTATGCCCAAAAATCATTGAAGCAAATCACCTTCCTCCACTCTCTCGACGAACCCTAATCTTCTGAAACCCCCTTTCCACAAACCCTATATCCTCTACTTTTCCTCTCTCTCCACTCGTCGACACTCCGAACCCTAGATCGTAATTTTTGCCTACTCATCGCCTCTCTTCCACAAACTCGATCGAATAAGATAGCTCCTCCTGAGGTCGACATCTGGTAAGTTCTTCTCCTCTATATATATATATATATATATATATATATATATATATATATATATATACATATATTGTTCTAAATATATTAGCTCTGCTTCTAGGGTTTATCACCGTTCCTCTAGGTCTCTGGTAGTGCTCTGTTCTCACCCATCCAAGGTATTTTTCTCAATTTCCAGTAATTTTTATGTATTTTTTAAAGTGTTTATGGTGTTTTTTATAAATGATATGTGAAATGCAGTTATGTTTCTAGGTTTTTAGATAGTTTTGTTTTTGATTTCTGGGTTTTGGGTTTGAAATTTGTGATTTCTGGTCTGAAATATTTTGATTTGTTTCTGAAATGCTCATCTGAAAGAATGCCAGAACAAATAAAAGATGTTTCTGAAATGCATCTTTTACAATTGATAATCAAGATATATACTACCCAATTATTTATAGAGAATAAAGAATAATATATCTGACAATTGGTCGTCAGTGATGGAGAACTTTCTTTTTCAGAATTTTCTTCCTCATGTCTCTGTATTAGCTGCTGCAATTTGTGTTGTGCTTCTGCTTTGCTTTGCCTGCATAAATTATTTTGGGAAAGAAAATACCATTGTAAAGAGTTCATTTAGATTTAGTAAGGTTTGATATTTTTATTTTGTTTCTATCTGCAACAAGCTTTTTTTGTGCTGACCATCATATATATTTTTCTGGTGGAACAATTCTATTCTAGGCCTGCAACAACTTCCAATTCATGCCCTAAGAACTATGTATGTTGATTCATGTTCATTGAGTAGTTGTACATTTGTTTATTTATCATTGAACACTAGATGTTTCTCATGCTTAAAGTGTGTATTTTTATAGTTAATTTTTAAGAAACAGAAAGGTTTAAGTGCAAGCCTTTATGTTTATTTAGTTTGACAAAATTGTGGACAAATTTCTTAAAGCAGGTTTGAATTTTTAAAATTTTTCCCAATTCACTAATGTGTATGTATATGCTAGTATTTGTTTCAAGTTAGTTTGGAGAATTCTTGAATTGTTGTCATATGTATAAAGTGAAGGTTTCTGTCAATATTGGGCTTGTTCTCTGGTTCAATGTTTTCATTCACTACTTTATGTACCAGCATTTTAGGTTACAGTTTAGAAGTTTAGCACGTCTTTTATTTGATTTCTGTAGATTTTTATGTTAAATTGTCAAAACAAGCATTTTATCAAACAAACGGATTCATAGCAGCCAAGTTACTGCAGTGGCTCTGTTGATGCCTGATACTGCAGTGGTTACTGCAGTGGTTTGTGTAAATAAGCTTCTTATGCCCCCCTCTTCAGTCGATGAACTCCTCAATCTTCTGGATGTAAATACCCACTTGCCCTTTTTTGTAGATATCTCTATTACATGTAAATATATACTGATATATCTATATAGACACTAGCACATTTTTTATAATATGCTAACGATTAATGGGTTGATTATAGTTTGTGAGTTATTTGTTTGATTTCAGTGGGTTTTAGTTTAGTTATAGAAATCTGAATTGTTTGATGATTGCTTTTTCAAAAATTAATTCTAGATGACTTTGAGGTGATGGTTGATTGTTTTATATGGATTTTGTTTTGCAAATGCCAAGTATTTAATAGTTTTTTTTGTTACCAAATTCAATATTTACTGATGTTTATTGACTCAACATTATGCCCTTTGGGGGTTGGTGATTTCCTCTTTTTGAGATTGCAAATAACAAAATGAAAAGTTTTTATGGCTATCAGTTTCAAGTATATTCTTTTGTTTATGTAATCAATAGCCTTTTGTGTTAGTTGAATACAAGATTAACTCTTGTTTCATACTTCTATTCATGTCCAGGCCATAGACTCTTCTACTATTGCCTTATGTATCATGGTATACCTAACTCGGATGTTGTTTGTTTCTAAATTATTTATTGTTGTACCAAATTAGTTCATTCTACTATGGAAAGTTGAAAGAGTGTTAATAATAATGATTAAGATGTTGAGCTATTGTGTGGGTTAATCAAGTTGATATTCATGTAAGAGCTCCACAACTAGAACTGCTTTATTATTGAGTAGACTACAGAAAATATAGGAATTATAATAAGGATGTTTGTATGGTTCTTTAAATTGGGACAGAAGACTATGGTATGGTCCCCGTAGATATAAGATAGTGGAATTTAGAAAAGAATGGAGTCATAAATAATGAGGTGACATTTTGACATGATACTGCAGTGGCTCTGCTGATGGTTGATACTGCAGTTATTTGTGTATGCATGTCATATTGCAATTTCAATTTCATATACATTATGCTTGCAGTGGTTTATATATCTTTCATACGACCCTAATTAAGCTACTACAGTGGCTCTGTTCATGCTTGATACTGCAGTGGTTTGTGTAGGGTTGTGATACTGCATTGGTGTTAATAGATGGACACCAATGAAATGCACGTGGAGAATGTTGTTAGAGTGGAAGTGCCGCAACATGGGAAGGGTAAAAAAGACCTATGGACTGAACCGAAAACGTTGTTATTCGTCACCAAAATGGATGAGGAGGTGAAGGCGGGAAATAAGACTGGATCCGGGTTTAATACCGTGGGTTGGGATAATCTAATAAAATACATGAAAGAGTACTGAAAAAAAAGATTGGAATAAGGAACAACTTAGAAACAAAATGAGATGGTTGAGGGCCGAATATCAAAGCTTTTCCAAACTCTTAGACAAGACCACTGGAATTGGCTATGACAGTACTACGAGTATGGTCACATGCGAGCAGGAGCGTTGGAATGATCCCGCCTTTAAGGTTAGTAGTATTAAATTTTGTGTCAATTAATTTTAATTATTTCAAATAAATACTGAATATATGTTTGAAAAATATAATTTGTAGGCGGCTTTTGGGAAGTTCAAGGATAAAGGTTTTCCAATTTACCCGTTGTTGGATGGAATATTCAAAGAAACCGTAGCCAGTGGGTCATATGTTCATTCATCTACTAGGGTACCCCCATTATTTGATTCATCTTCCCGTCCTGCGCCAGTTGTGACCGGCTCGGATTCTTTTGGTGATGACTTTACTGAATTCAGTCCTTCTCCGGTGCCAAGTGCAAATAAGAAATGTAGGAAAGAAAAGAATGGTGGTTCTGTTGCTTTTGCTATTGAGACTGCTATTGAAAAGTTGAGTTCCACTAGCACCGAAAACACCAACCATTTTCTAGAAGCTTTAAAGCCGCAACAATCAGAAGTTGCAACCACTCACCCGCAGACGAGTGAGCAAGCTGGGGAATCCTGCATTAGCAAATCTCCTACTACCCTGTTTATGGAGTGTACCGATATCTTGGATGCAATGGACTTGGATAGCGACACATATTTCAAGGTTCTGGAGGCCCTTAAGTTAGATGTGGAGTGGAGGGGTGGTTTATAAAGAGGACTGATGAGAAGAGGTGCGAATGGATTGGTCGTCTTTAGACTATGCTTTGTTGTTGTGTGTTTTTTTCTAATGGACTATGTTTTATTTCCGACTGTTGGATGTTTTTTTCCTGCAAACTATGTTTTATTTGGGATTATTATTTGATTATGTAGCATTTAGAAAACCTCTTTAATATTTTTGTATAATAGACTATATTTTTTCCCTACAAACTATGATTCTTGGTTCCGTAAAATTTACAAGTGTTATTATGCTGAATTTTGTAGGTGTTCGAACATGGATGATAATTTGTCTCTATTGATGGTGAATTACTTCCTTCAACAAAATGAGATATTGGAATCATCTTGCATTATAATGGAAGCCGTGTGGGAAGACCATCGTAGTAAAAATTATCACAGGCATCCTGTTAGGACTTCTGCATTACGTGGTCGGGATTACATAATCGAGATCCTTTCAAACCAAACACGTTGCTATGAAAACTTTCGAATGATTCCACCAATTTTTGAGCAACTGTGTGAGGTACTGAAATTACTAGGTCTTGAACATTCGAGAAGTTTAACAATATAGGAACAAGTAGGTATTTTTTTGTGGACAATTTCTCATAATACAAGAAATCGGGTGACGGCAGAAAGGTTCCAACATTCCACGAAGACAATTGCAAGACACTTCCACTCTGTGTTAGGGAAGGTTCTCCAGCTGGGAACGCAAATTATTGTCCCACCTGATTTAACCGTCACCCCCCCCCCCCTCGAGATTTTATGTAGCGATAGATTTTATCCTTACTTTAGAGACTGTGTTGGTGCAATAGATGGCACACACATCGTGGCAAAGTTACCTTTGGACCAGCAACAACGATTTCGTGGAAGAAAGGGCATTACGACCCAAAATGTCATGGTTGTTTGCTCATTCGATACGGAATTCACATATGTCCTGGCAGGTTGGGAAGGATCGGCAAACGATTCTCGCATTTTGAATGAGTGTCTGGACAATGATTCCCTATAATTCTCAAAGCCACCACCAGGTATTATGGAAATAATAATATAGTATGTCTAAAATAAGTTTTAATATGAAAATATATTATAATTTATTACAATTAAATTTTTTCCCGTCTAATCAAAACAGGGAAGTACTATCTGGTCGACTCCGGTTATGCTAACCGTGAAGGTTTTCTGGCGCCATATCGGGGCCACCGATATCACTTGCCAGACATTCGTCGGAGCGGTGGGACTCCACGCAACCGCGAAGAAGCCTTTAATTATAGGCATTCGGGTCTGTGAAATGTGATTGAAAGATGTTTCGGCCTCTTGAAGATGAGATTTGGTATACTGAACCAAATGCTTCAATACAAGTTCGAAGCCCAAATGTCAATAGTGACTGCGTGTTGTACGTTATATAATTTCATTAAGATGCAATCTCTACAATATGACATATTTGATGATAATCCTCCAGAACCAGATGTGGATGTTGAAGCGGATCCTCCACCGGAGAGCAGTACACCACGTGTGAGGGACAATCCAATGGATAGATTGCGTGCTAATATTGCAAACGACATCTATTCTAACACGACTCATAGTTGAAATGAATGTATAATTCCATTTGTAATCAATTTGTTTGTATGTACATTATGTTATAACTATGTGTATAATATATATACTCCACGGTTGTATTATAAATTTATGTATAATATGTACTCCATGGTTGTATTATAAATCTGTGTATAATATTTATATTTTGTTATTATATCATGATATTAATATCCATTTATTTATTTTTCTGTAGTAATACATCAGATTACAGGTGAGGGGCCTATTTGTGCTTGTGGTGTAGGCGAAATGAAATTGTATCAAGCTAAAACCGAAAAGAATTTCGGAAAGTGATTTTATAGATGTCCACTATGGCATGTACAATTTCCTTTCTATTTTTTATTTTTTTTTACCATGTTGAATTCAATTTCGGTTTCAATTATTTATTTCATGATTTTGTTTGAAAATGTAGGATCACTGTGATTCATTTATGTGGCATGAAGACTATGTCCATGCTCTACAGGGAAGAATCGAGGAGGAGCCATATCCTGTTCATAGTGTTGTTGCAGACATTCAAAGGAAGCAGAAGTACATGTTATATGGTGGTTGTTGTTGCATTGGATGTCTGTTCATGTTTATGGTGTTTATATTTTGTATTGTAGTAATGGGGTGACACAGAAGGCATTATTTGTACGTTATCAACAGTTGAAGTTGTTATGTAATATTACTGCATGACTTTTTATAAATTCGTGTGATTGTAATTTATGTATAATAAAAAATGTGGCTTGTATAAAACCTATTTGTTGTTATAAACCAATAAATATAATAATTAATAATAATATAAATTCTAAATTAATCAAATATAATTAGACACGAATAAAAATAAATGAATAAATAGTAATAAATATTAAATAAAATGAATTAAATAATATATAAAAATAATAATAAATAAATAAATAAATAAGAAGAAAAATTAATTAAATAATACATAAAAATAAGAATAAATAAATAATAACCAAAATGAATTAAATAATACATAAAAATAAGAATAAATAAATAAATAATAACCATAATGAATTAAATAATACATAAAAATAAGGGTAAATAGCTAAAAATACCCCTCAACTTTCTTCTCTTTCTCTACTATACCCCCTCAATTAATTATACCCCCCTCAACTTTCATTTTCTTGCACCATGGGTTTGCCCTCAAATGTTTTTACCCTTTTACCCTCCAAATTTTTTGTATTTCCACCTTACCTTTAATCCTATCCTTACTATTATATTTCTTAATTCTTTAAATTACAAAAATATTATTTCTTTTAGTTACAATATTAATTATGCCATTTACCTTTAATGTATTAGACTAAATATACTCTCAAATGTAAATTTTTTTTTAATAAGTTCTAATTATTTTATTTATACATCAATTAACTTGGTATTAAATTTTAGATTGATTTAAATCATAAAACTCAATCCTAATTAATATATTCATAAATAAATCCAATTTATGAAAACAATATATATATTTTGAACAAAATATATATATTTCGGAATATATATATATATATTGGAAAATGATATATATTTCGGAATATATATATAATTCATTAAAAATATATATTTTCCGAATTCTTTTAAAAAATATGAATTTTTTCCGAAAAATAATTTTTTTGGGAAAAATATATATTATGTTCCAAAATATGATTTTTTCTGAAAAATAATTTTTATTGAGAAAAATATATATTATTTTCAAAAATATGAATTTTTTCCGAAAAATAATTTTTTTGAGAAAAATATATATTATATTCCAAAATATGATTTTGAGTCATAATACCTAAACTACCATCAATAGTATAAGAGGGTTTAGTGAAATCAAACCTTCAAAAAAATTATTTTTTGAAAAAATATGTATATTTTGGAATATATATATTGGAAAATGATATATGTTTCGGAATATATATATATATATATATGATTCGTCAAAAGTATATATTTTTTGAATTGTTTTAAAAAATATGAATTTTTTATGAAAAATATACATTATTTTCTAAAATATAAAAATATATATTTCGGAAAAAAAATCATATTTTGGAAAATAATATATATTTTTCTCAAAAAAATTATTTTTCGGAAAAAATCACATTTTGGAACATAATATATATTTTTCCCAAAAATTTTATTTTTTGGAAAAAATTCATAATTTTTTAAAACAATTCGAAAAATATATATTTTTGACGAATTATATATATATTCCAAAATATATATTATTTTCCAATAAAACTTAATTTCATTTAAATCATAAAACTCATTATCCTAATTAAAAAAAATTTTGCCCAAATAAAAACTTTCTTTTCATAAAAATATATTCATAAATTGTTATTTATTTATGAATATATTAATTAGGATTGAGTTTTATGATTTAAATCAAACTAAAATTTAATAACAAGTTAATTGATTTACAAATAAAATAATTAAAACTTACAAAAAAAAAGAATTAACATTTGAGAGTATATTTAGTCTAATACATTAAAGGTAAATGGCATAATTAATATTCTAACTTAAAGAAATAATATTTTTGTAATATAAAGAATTAAGAAATATAATAGTAAGGATAGAATTAAAGGTAAGGTGGAAATACAAAAAGTTTGGAGGGTAAAAGGGTAAAAAAAATTGAAGGCAAACCCATGGTGCAACATTTTATGAAACTTTAGGGGGTTCTAAGCTCATTTCATAGTTGAGGGGGTATAGTAGAGAAAGAGAGTAAAATTGAGGGGGGGTTTAAGCTATTTACCCTAAAAATAATAATAAATGAATAAATATAATAATAAAAAAATAAAGAAATGAATAAATAATAATATAAATAATAAATGAATAAAATATATTTATAAATTAATTAAAATAAATGAATAAATAATAAATTAAATGAATTATTTATATAAAAAATGAATAATAAACAAAATGAATTTAATAATACATATAAAGTATATTCAATATTTTAATAATTTACTAGAAATTTAAGACCAGACTAGTTTGTCAAACATGATATGGTTCAAAGAAGTTTGGAACCAGACAGTTTGTCAAACATGGTCTGGTTCCAGTTTCTTTAGACCAAGACTATCAGACCAGACCGCTTACCAAACAGAATTTCAGAACATCACCCGGATAAGACCAGACCAGACCAGACTAGACCGGACCAGAGATAACTGAACCAGACCAGTTACCAAACGGGGCCTTACTTCGTGGACACGGGTACCACACGAGATGGACGTTACAACATGGAAAATATAGAAAAACGGGATGTAGTAAATATGGAAAAAACAGGACATGGTATGACAAATATTTCAAAAATGATAATATAATAATTTTTATATATTAAAAATGAGACACTCAATGCCAAGGGGTGCATAACAAAAAAACAACTTGAAAATTTATTCATCTTTGTAGAAACACAAAGCATGCATGTATATTTTATCATATAACAGGATATAGTAAAGGGTAAATTACAGTTTGATCCCCTGTCGAGCCCGCACCCTCTTTATTTTTGATAATTACAATTTTACCCCCTGAATCTCATATCCGGCGATCGGATATGTGAAATTACTCTTATACCCCTTTTTATATTTATTTTAAATAATCAAATATTCTTTTATGTTAAATTACATATTTACCATTCCATCATCTTCTTCATCTCACCCTTAATCTCTCCTAAAACCCCTCAAATCAAACCCTAACCCTAAAATGAATTACCAATTATCAAACTTCAATTCCTACACATATTCAATTAATTGTCCATTTTCAATGACAGAAAAATCAAAACAAAATGACATATATATCTCTATCTCTATATATATCTATATATATATACGCACATATATATCTATATATATATATAACTATCTATATATATACATATATAACTATATAGATAGATATACACCAATCTATATATATACACGCACATATATATACATATATAACTATATATATCTATCTATATATATACACACATGTATATCTACATACATATGAAATGGGTGTGTTGATTTTTTGATATTTTTTGTTTAAATCATGCTTCTTATAGGACGTATTTGTTGATCTTGGACCCAATTTATGTTTCTATGAATATAGATTGAATTTTCCCAATACCCAATTCATACATATACATATATGTATATAGGTATATACATATATTTATGCACATATATATATATAAGTGATGAGGGTAGTTTAGGTATTTCATATCATTTTAGATGGGCAAACAAGTCTTTACACACATATAAGGGTAATTTGGTTATTTCGCATATCAGATTTTGGTTGACCCGGTTTGACCTCGCCGGAGAATGAGTTGAGGGGGTGAAAGTGAAACAAATAAAGGATAAAACTATAATTATTGAAAATAGAGGGGGTGCGGGTGTAATTTACACTATCAACAGGAGGTTGAACTATAATTTACCCTATAATAAATATGGAAAAAAACATGGTATGACAGATGTCAAAAATGATAATATAATAATTTTTATATATTAAAAATGAGACACTCAATGTTAAGGGGTGCATAAGTGAGGTCCATAACAACAAAACAACTTGAAAATTTATCCATCTTTGTAGGACCACAAAGCATGCATGTATATTTTTGTCATATTTATTATCATGTCAAATTAGTTGAAAGATATGGGACTTAGATTTGTTGGTAAACTGGGCTCTGAAATCAGTGTTGGGTGGTCTTAGGTCTCTCTTATCCCAAAAGCTAGCTCAAATGATAAGACTTTCCCTCACAATTATATACTAACCACCGGTCTCTTCCACAACCGATGTGGAACAACCCCAACACGCTTTATCATCAATATGTTTATCAATATCATCATCACCTTTGTTCATCACCAAACATTACATCCATGAAATATGAATCATCATAGAAGGCATCAATTTAGGGTTGGGATGCATCTTTAGTTCCCATTTGTTGGACAATTTCTTTTTCCTCAATTATTGCATCATTATTTTGCTCCACATCAGCTCCATCCACTTCTGGTTCAGGTCCAACATCACATTGTTCTCCGCTTCAGCTTTATATGAGGAAACCAAGTAAAGCTTTACCAACATGAACCTCTTATAATTAGTGGTCATTCCAACCACATCATTGTTAGTGTTAAGATAATGTACAATACAATCAGTTGGAGATCTATAATATATTATGCAGTTCTTAGGTTGGTGCACAAATGCCTGTATATATATGCTGCAAGTCTAACATGCTTGTATAATCTAAATTAACACCATCTAAAACTCTGAAATACCCTCCAATGTACTTCCTTGGTTCAGAACTATCAAACTTTCCACAATAATGGACTTCAATAATATGAAGTCTAGTGAAAATAGGCTCAAAATTAGTAGCAACATCTGCATTATGGAATTTAGGGTTAAATATGACACTAAGACCCTGTATTGTAACATGGTTTGGTGCCAAAAATATGATTTTGGTGCGAAAAAATGGCACCAAACCATGTTTGGTAAAATGGTGTGAAATTTTGGTTCGGTTACTGTAGCAAACCATGGTGTAAAAATTGTGAAGGAATTTGGAACCATCTTTGTTGATGGTTTTGTATGGTGCTAGCAAACCCACTGTAGCATCCCAAGTTAATATTTATAAATAAAATGTGAAACCATCTCAAGTTACCAACCATGGTTTGGTTACAGAATTTCAACCCATACCAACTCTACCAAATATGGTTTGGTTTTTCAGCATCACTTTTTCTCACACCAAAACCATCTGCACCAAACATGGTTTGGAACCAAAATAAAACCACATCAAACCAAATCCAACCCAACCCAAACCAAAACCAAAAACTAACACCGCACCAAACCATTACCAAACGCAACCTAAGGGGCTGCTTGGTTTGCATTTTTTTAAATAGTTTTTTGTTTTCTGAAAATCGAAAATCGAAAATCATAATACTGCAAAAAAATCAGTTTGATTTAGTTTTCTGAAAACTCACTTATAAAAATGAATGTTTTCAGATAACTCATTTTTATTATTCTCAGCAAATGACACTATTTCCAAGAAAAATGGTTTCCATGAATTTTGTTACGCCCAGCCTACGCACCCAGTAGCTAAAAGTGGCTAGAAAGTGTTATTTCTACATTTAGCCTACGCCGGGTGATTATTGACCTACGCGTTGCACGTAGCTTATGCCTACGCGCTCCACATAGCCCCTCTACGCGCCACGCGTAGTTGTTCTGTGTAAATGAGCTTTGAAATTCTAAAATTGACCTCGACTTGTTTTCCTTTGTGGCGGTTGTGACTTCTACACCTCGATACACGTGATATACACATAATATACATCATACTTGAGGGTTTTGCTTGGTTTTGTGTGAAATGACGAAAAATGACAACTTTAGGGTTTCCCTCAACTATTGTCTATAAATACCGAAGACTACTACACATTTGGGAGAGCTTATATACACATAATTTTTAGAGCAGGCTCTGGAGATTTACATCATTTCAAAGGTGAGAAGCCATATAAGACTTAGGCCATGTTTTGTAACTGGTGTTGGTACCAAGTTTTTAGTTTTGGTACTGAATAGTAGTACCAACCCATGTTTGGTAAAACTAGAGCTAGTACTACTGTAGCGCACCAAATAGAGGCATTTTTGGAACCATATTTGTGGATGGTTTTGTATGGTACGGACACTGTAGCACTGTAGCAACCCGAATCACTATAGCACCGAATATAATATTTATATTTTAATATTATAAATTTTAATATTAATATATATATTAATATTAATATTAATATTATAAATTTTAATATTATAAATTTTAATATTAATATTAATATAAATTTTAATATTAATATATTAATATATTATTATATTAATATTAATATTAAAATATTAATATATTATAAATTTTAATTTTAATATTAATATAAATTTTAATATTAATATATAATATTAATATAATAATATATTAATATTAATATTAATATTAAAAGTAAAATATATTAATATTAAAATATTAATATATTTTAATATTATAAATTTTAATATTAATATATTAGTATATTAATATATAGTAAAATATTACAAAATTTTAATATTTATAAATAAAATGTGAAACCATCCCAAATTACGAAACATGGTTTGGTTTCAGAATTTCAACCCATACCAACTCTACCAAACATGGTTTGGTTTTTCAGCATCACTTTTTCTCACACCAAAACCATCTGCACCAAACATGGTTTGGAACCAAAATAAAACCACACCAAACCAAATCCAACACAACCCAAACCAAAACAAAAAACTAACACCGCACCAAACCGTTACCAAATGCAACCTTAGAGTTCTAGAGAAGAAGAGAATGGTGAGCATTTATACATCAACGATGCAGTCTCCATTAGTCATGATCAACTAAACCGGTATCTATGATTTTCTAGCAAAACCCTAGACAAGTAATGTAGTTTTTATATTTATTTTCATTTGTAACAAGGGAGAAGTTGTGACTATATCGTGATAATTGTTGTAGATGAATAATCGTTTTTATTCTTGATTCAAGATTATATATTTGTTCTTGATTCTTGTCTTACATTAAATAAATATATTTTTCTTACTCAATCATGATTATTCATTATGGGCTGGAACTCGAATGTTTAATCCATAATTTTCTACACGATAGCTCTTAATACTCGAAACCCTGGGTTTGCACAGGTTATGCATCGACTAGATATCATAGACATGCTATAGTTTCATTTCATGCATAAATAGTAGATTAAAGTAAACTAAATAGCATGCACTAGTTATACTCTGTCTGGAGATGGGTTGTAGCGAACCCGGTTGACGATATCATTTTTGGGAGCGTATTTAACTATTGCGGTACGTTCTGATTCACGGGAATAGATCACCCTTTTTACAATTGTGCAAATTGAAAACTATGTTATACGGTTAGTGGTAGAGTGATGAAAACCCTAATTTTCCCTCTCTCTTGATCAAACTCTCAATTTAATTATGTTTTAGTTAATTTAGTCATAGTTCTCAAAATCAAATCAAACAACTTTTTCAATCATAATTCAATACATCAAAATTGCTAAAGTGAATAAACCAAGTCTCTTTGGGTTCGACATTCCCTTTCTCAAGCCGTTTATATACTATAATTTGACTCGTGCACTTACGATATGTAAAACCTAAGTCATCCTAAGGGGATGTCATTAACCACAATTTTTGTCAGCCTGTGCGAACATCACAAGTCAAGTAGGCACTAACTTCACTATAATAGAAAACTGACTCAAAATAACCTAAACAATTGCTAATACAAGTCAAACATGGAACACATGTTACTGATACAACCTTAAAATAAAATAAAAAAACACAATTTTAACAAGAAAACCTTAAATTGTCTCAATTTAGTAAAAACAACAAATACAAGTCACACATTATCTCAATTTACTAATACAACCTTAGAACCAAAAGCCCCAATTTTAATTTAGAAAAACTCTAATTCTCAACAACAAAATCCCTAATTTGAAGACCTAAAATTAGGGTCTGTGATAATTAAACCCTAATTTGTCTTATTCCTCACCAAATTGGTGTTATACTAAACTTTGAAACCCCTAATTTAATTATGCAAAAAGAATTTAAAATAGCTTGACCCTAATGGAATCAATGATGTCGAATTATTCTGTGTAAAAACGCACCACATTTTTCATATTATATGAGGTTCCATGATGTCGGATTTATACCTAGCATTACCATGACTCACAAAGACCAACAAATCCCAAACGCAACAAAAGAAAATTGATTCTTGAACCCCTGAATTTTGATGTCTTTGGTGTATTTCTAGTCATAGAAGCTTTCATTATCGTTCTTATCTAAATTGTTGGATTAATTTATTGCATGGCGAAAACTCCTCCTCCATTGCGAAAAAGTGCCCCAGTAGGTAGACCTTGAGCTCTCAGCTTGTATTACTTTTTCCTGCAACAACTTGTGATGAGAGGCGTCGAGGTTCCATATAACCTACCATGAAAATGAAACCCACAATTATGTAAACTGGATCATTCTATCCTAAATTTTCATAACTTGGCTTGTCTAAAAGAAGTAAAAGATGCACGAGATTCAACTTAATTACCGAAATGATGGAAAAAACTGAAATTTACATGTCCCTGCTTCTTGATGTTTCATGTCTTCATTTAGACTTAAATATATTATATTATGGGCAAATGGCGCAAAATCGCCCTATAGTTTGAAAAGTGTGCACAAAACCCTCATTCTGGTCACTAAACACCCCTGTATTTTGAAAAGTGGGCGAATACACCCTCTCTAGTATGATTTCAGGTGTGATTTTACCTAATTGCTCTTCATATTATATTATAATTTTATGATTAATTTCAATAAACCCCCCTAAACTATTAAATTTTCACATTGCCATAATGGGTAAATTACAGTGTCACCTCCTAAAATTTGAAAAAATATTTACAATTTTAAAAAATATATAAAATTCAAAAAAAATATACAAATTTTTTTTAAAATAAAATAAAAATCGAAAAATATATATATAAATTTGGGAAAAATATATATAAATTTGGAAAAAAATATAAATTTCAGAAAACATTAATGGGTTCACTTCATTTACACCCCCTAAGGTTTGCTTTTACTTCAATCGCACCCCCTCAGGTTTCAGTATCTTCAATTACACCCCCTTCATGGTGTGAAATGTCTAAATTACCCTTATATCAAACACCCCTTAAATCAATTTAATTCCTAAACCAATTTAACCCCTAAACCAAACACCCCCTTGAATCAATTTATCCCTCAAACCAAACACCCCAACCCTAACCACCACCACCACCACCATCCGTCGCCACTACCACCACCACCACCACCACCATCCGCCGCCACTACCACCACCACCACCACCACCACCACCACCATCCGCCGCCACTACCACCACCACCACCACATCATCCACCGACACCACCACAAGCAACCCTTAAATCAATTTACTACCACCGCCATTTTCGAAAATAGGGGGCAGCGCCGGCAGTAGGATGGGGTGGTGGTGGGTGGGGGGAGCGCTGGCAGTGGGAAGAGGGTGTAGATTTATATATAAATATATGTGTGTGTATATATACGTATATATGCGTGTGTGTGTGTGTGCCCGCACGTGTGTGTGAGAGAGAGAGATTAATTTATTTATTTGTAAAAATTAAATGTGTTTGTAAAAATTAAATATTTGGGGTTGGGTTAGGGGTTTTAGGATTTAATTTTTATTCACAAATTCAAAAAATTAGTTTCCAAAATTTTTAAATATTTGTTTGTGAATATTTGGGGTTGGTGTTGGGGGTTTTGAATTTTATATGTTTTTTTTAATTTTATAATTATTTTTGAATTTAATAATTTTTTCAAAATTTAATATATATATTTTTGAATTTTATATTTATTTTCAAATTTTATAATTTTTTTCAAAATTTAATATATATTTTTTAATTTTATAATTTTTCCAAAATTTAATATATATTTTTTTGAATTTTATATGTTTTATTTTTAATTTTATATATTTGTTTCAATATTTTTTATGTTTTTTGCGAATTTTATATTTATTTTCGAAATTTAATATATATTATTTGAATTTTATATGGTTTTTTTTTTATTTTATATAGTTGTCTTGAATTTAATATGTTTTTTTTAAAAAAATTTAAATTAAAAAAAGTAATAAAATGATGGGAGTGGGTCTAAGTGATAAAAATATTATCTTGTTTCCAAACAGAACAAGGATAACACATTGGGGGTAGTTTAGGGATTTTTAAAAAAATTTAGGATGATGTCATCGTTAAGGGGGTTTAAGTTATGAGAATATTGAACAGTAGGGGTGTAATTGAAGATATTCAAACCTAAGTGGGTGCAATTAAAGAAAAACTAAACCTCAGGGGTGTAAATGAAGTTAACCCTATAAAATTTTAAAATATATATATATAATTATAAAAAATATATAAAATTCCGAAACAATATATAAATTTTGAAAAATATATAAATTCAAAAAATATATATAATTCAAAAATATATATATATATATATATAATTTAGAAAAATATATAAATTCGGAAAAAAAATTAGAAAACAAAATATAAATTCTAAAAAAACATATAAATTTCAAAAAATATATAAATTCGAAAAAATCTATAAAATTAGAAAATATATATATATATATTCAAAAAATTATATAAAATTAGAAAAAAATATATAAAATTCTGAAAATATACATAAATTCTAAAAATATATATAAAATTCGGAAAAAATATATAAATGGAGTAGAATGTTTTCCGTAGAAATAAAATCCATCACATGAATCATTCATTAGTCATATCTTTTAGTGTGTTATTTTGCGGTTTCAAAATAAAAGGTTAAATGTTTGAGTTTTTATGGAGTCAAAATTGTATGAGTTTTAATTTATTGTCTAGGTAAATAAGGATTGTTATTCATTCCAGCTTATTATTAATTTGGGCATATAGACCTTGTAGTATGTTCGTGAAGGTGGATGTGAAAATTGTTGCATGGCGTGTTAGTTTCCTTGCAAAATATAGAATCATAGTTAATGAACCATCCTATGTTTCCATTTATGTATACAGGTTAGAGATTGCACCATTTATTGGTTTTTTTGACAACATATTTAATGAATCATCCCATTTATTGGTTTGGATAATCATATTTAATGAACGATCCTATGTTTTTAGGAATTTATATACATTTTATGAATTTTATATATTTTTACTAATTTATATAAGTTTTTGAATTTATATATTTTTTCTAATTTTATAGATTTTTTTAGAATTTATATATTTTTTGAAATTTTATATATTTTTTCTAATTTTAATTATTTTTTTGAATTTTATATATTTTTTGAAATTTATATGTCTTTTTAGAATTTATATATTTTTTCGAACTTTTATATATGTTTTTCTAATTTTATATATTTTTTTGAATTTTATATATTTTCCAAAATTTACATATTTTTTCCGAATTTTATCTATTTTTCCTAATTTTATATAATGTTTTTGAATTTATATATTTTTTACGAATTTTATATATTCTTTCTAATTTTATATATATTCTTTCTAATTATATATATATATATATTGAAAATTTATATGTTTTTTGAATTTATATATTTTTCCCAATTTTATATATTTGTTTCCGAATTTATATATATTTTTTCTAAATGTTTTTATATATATTGTAAATTTATGTATTTTTTTCAAATTTTATATATTTTTTCTAATTTTATATATTGTTTTCAAATTTTAAATATTTTTTTTGAATTTTAAGAGGTGAAATTGTAATTTACCCATTATGGTGAGTGGCAATGTGAAAATTTAATAGTTTAGGGGGGTTTATTGAAAATAATCATAAAATTATAATATAATATGAAGGGCAATTAGGTAAAATTACACCTAAAATCTTACCACAGAGGGTGTATTCGCCCACTTTTTAAAGTACAAGAGTGTTTAGTGACCATGAGGGAATTTTGTGCACAATTTTTAAACTATAGGGAGTTTTGCACCACTTGTCCATTATATTATAAATTTTTTAAAAAGAATGTTTATCACTATTATGACTCTTAATATGCATTGTATATTTTCATCTCGATTTCGCAATTTAAAATATGAAGCAATTATTTTCGTTGACTCTTTGACTGATTTGGTTGAATGATATGCCTTAACTAGTTGACCCTGTAAAAATATCTGAGTTGAGATATTTAGGGACTGCACTATTAAAATATTCAGGTCGTTTGGTAGGCGGTCTGGTCTGGTTTTATCTGAGTGTTCTTCTAAAATTCTATTTGGTAAGCGGTTTGGTCTTACTATTTATTTATTATTTATTATAATATTTATTTATGTATTATTTCTTTCTTTATTTATTATTTCTTCACTTTATAATATATATTATTATTTATTAATATATATATTAATTTATAAATATATTCTATTTATTTATTTATTATTATTTCATTATTTAATTCATTTTATTTATAAATTATTTATTCATTTTTAATTATTTAAAAATATATTTTATTAATTTATTATTATTATACTCATTTTTTATTATTATTATGAAGTATTTATTTATTAGTATATTTACTTATTATTTATTATTATATTTATTTGTTATTATATCTATTCATTATTTATTATTATTATTTATTTCATTTTGTTTATTATTTATTATATTTATTATATTTTTAAATATGTTTTATGTAATTTATTATTTATTTTATTAATTTATTATTATATTAATTTATTATTATTGTATTCATTTTTTAATTATTATTATGTTTTATTTTATTTATTATTTATATTATTAATTATTCATTTTTAATTATTTATAAATATATTTTATTATTTATTCATTTATTTATTATTATATTTATTTATTATTATTATTATATTCATTTATTATTATTATTAGGTATTATTTAATTCATTTAAAGCAAAAATATGAAATAGGACCACTTGAGACTATCAAAATTGGGGGTCTGATTTTAGCCCAAATTGTTGATACCGTTTTTTTGGGACCATCACTGCCAAACACAGTCTAGTCCCTAAAAAGTCATTATGAGACCGAACCACATGGGACCGGACCGCCAACCAAACAGAGCCTCAAGGACTGATGACTCCAACCATTTGGAGATCGACGACTATAAATAGTTTGCCAACCAGAAAGAAAATGTATGAACACTACTTAACTCTAAAAATATTAAATTCAATTAAAAATGATCTTTACAGTATTGACTGCCAATTCAAACAGTCTGAGGGTCCTTGGCTGTCACGCCCCAAGATTTCTGGAACCCGGAACCGAGTCTAAGAAATCAAGGGAGATGACGTGGAAGTGAAACAAAATGATAAACGGCTCATTTGATTGCAAAACACCCACACAAGGGCAAAATAATAATTTTAGTTCAAAAGTTGTCTAATTAGACATAAGGGAGGTCATAGAAACGAGTGGAATCAAATTCGGAGTCAAAATACAAAATTAAGGATTTTAGGAAAAACATGAACAATGATGTGCTTATAGTGAGCAAAATATGCTCAGAACTGCCATTTTTTGCGCTTAAGTGGCGCCCAGACTTGGGCCAAAATTCCATATTTCCAGAACTTGTTGTGCTGGTTTCGGGGATGGTTTCAAAGCTCAGTTTTGATCGGTTTCAACTCAAACTCACTTCCAACATGTGGTACAACAATTCAAAATGCAAAATTTGTGTTTTCATGCCCAAGAGGAAGGGAATTAATAAAAGAGTATTAGATCAAAATTGATTCGAAATAAGAAACTTCACGAAAGCGATTTTCAATAACATGATTCTTTGGAGTGAAACAAGATCTGTGCTTTTCAAAATGAACAAAATAAATAACATATGAGTCTATGAGCTCCCAACACAATCAAATACAACATTAAAGTCATTTCACCAAAAATATACATTAATGTCTCCGATATTCAAAATATACAATGTTTTATAAAATAAAGTTTGAAAGAGGCGTTAGACGCTCAAAGTAGTACAATATCATTCAAGGCTTACATTGAGGCCTTCCAAAAGAATACATATACATCAAAGTTGCTCTAAACCCCAAGATATACAAAATACTATCTTTAGACGTGAACTAGTACACCTTCTAGTCAAAATATATATAAAAAATGAGACTTTAGATCTACAACTCCAACATGGTGTCCTAGAGTCCATCCTTCACAATATCATCACCTGAAAATGTTTTAAAAATAATTGGGTGAGCTACACTAGCTCAGTAGGAGAATCCTTGCCACCTCAATCTCGAGCATCCGAGTGGTACAACCCCTAACCCGGGTGCATGTTTTTAATCCTAGGTCGATCCGTTGTCCCACATGACACGTGTGTCAATTTGGGACCCTAATCGTACCCACAAGCAATCCCCAAACATGCTCAACATAACAATTATAAGCAATATCAATAGATAGCAATGAAAATCCCAATAATATAAATATATCAAATGCTAAGCCAATGTCATGCACTCTACAGATATCAAGTGTCGCCATAAACAAAATCAACCACATGGGATAATTTCGTGGAAAACCAGTTGTACATAAGAGTTTTCCCAGCCCATATAAAAGCCTCATCCCGACTAGATTGATTCCAGAAAGGCCCGAGATGATGATCCGGTCATTATACCTACATCATAACCCGACCAATACGTCAGCCTTGTAGTCCGTCCCGGTACTCGACCGCCAGATCCCTCTTGTGACCCGACCCGAAGAACATACTAGAAGTAACTCGAAGATTCTAGAATAGACTTGTAGCTCAAGATAATGTCATAGAATAGGGACAAAATAGCTGACGTGTAAAGTAAGGATAAAAATCCAAAATAGAAAATGTTGCCCTAATGGGCCAAAAGCCCATAGGAAAAATGTATATAATCCAATGAAGAGTAATGAGAAGGTATCTTTTTGTGTTGTGCAAAATTTGTATCTACACCAGTGCAAGGAACAAAAGTCCTTACACTCCCCATGTTCAGTAGCTTACTAGTCCGTAGGTCGTGAGAGACACCTCTTGGCCAGTTGTTGCGACTATCCGAAAAGTCAAATTTCATAGGGTTCAAATGAGGCATGAAACCAACTTCAACAAAAATGTATCTAGTGCCAACATCAATATCACTATGCCTCATGTGAACAAATCTCATAGTATGGGATTAATCCAACAAGATTTCCAACTATATCAATTCTAATCATACTCTTTAAATTCTCAAATCAATATACATATTCATCACATGAACATATCAAGCAACATTTCATCAATAAGCATATAAAAAGGGACCTAAGCATGTTTCTAAGTTATGACATAATTCAAGTGTATGATAAAATTTACACACTTTGACGCACACACCCACATTACCAAAAGAGAGAGTGGTCTGTCAACCTTTACCTCAAAGCCCAAGCCGAAATTCCAAGAAGGATCAAGTAAAAGGGGTTCCCAAAAATTCTCCAAAAAGAAGCACCAAGTCTCAAGGTTTGTCCAAAGCTATCAAATACCAATAAATGAGTAAGAATAAGCTCGAGAACATGGATTTGCCAAGAATTATCAAAGTTGGGAACCAAGTTCATCCTTAAAGATTTATGAGTATAAAGTTGAGGTTTGAAATGAATTTTAGCTCAAAATGACACAAGAGCTTTCAAGAAAATAAGTCAAAAATAATTTCTTTAGCAATGATTAGCAAGAATATAATAAAGTTTTCAAAGATGTGTAGAGATTTTCCATAAATCCACAAATAAGGATTTCAAAGGGAATTAAAGCTTAAAATAGCACAACGTTGGAGAAAAGAGTCCAAATGAGCTTCTTTATCAAGAATTATCATAAATAGAATAAGTTTCCAAAGATTTGTAGAAAACCTCCAAAATCTCACAAGTTACGGTTAGAGAAGAGAAAAACTTAAGATCAATGCAACTTACCAATTAGAGCTCTCAAAATCAAGTTGTTGCAAAGAGGAGCTCAACTAGTTTCTCTTGTCAAGATCTTCAAGAAAAGAAAACAAAAATCAACGATTATTCACAAAGACTCACAAAAAAATGGAGTTAATGGGAATTTGAAAAGGAAAATCCACAAAAGAAGAAATCACTTACCACTTTTGGAATCAATATAACAATTAGAACATGGGGCACAAGTTGGTAGTTGAAAGCTTCATCAAATTCCCAACAAAAAAGTGATGAAAAATCAAAATTTGAAGTGGAAAAGAGAGTAAGAAAGGGGCTACCGAATGGATATAGAGAGGGGGTGTTGATGTGTCTTGTTTAGTGGAAAATGGTAAAAGAAAATGCTTATAACTAACATTACTATATATATATATATATATATATATATATGCAATTTTCCACCACTTAACCCTTTAATCCAAGGGATAAAATTGAAGATGGAAACAGTGGCTTTGCAAGATGAAGTAAGATTGTGACAACTCATATTTCTAGCAAATTCTATTACAAATATCAAGCCAAAATACTAGCTTTGCTTTGCTCTTAGACTTTTTGAGGTAAAGAAGAGATGAGAAGGGTAGAAGGGATAATTCACTATTTCAATTGACTTAAATTACCCTTATAATTTCAATTAATTTACTATTATGTCATGGGTAGATTGGAAACCCTTTTGGGTGCGTTTGGAAACTAGTGTTTTCTTTTTCATTTTTTATCTTTTGAGAACAAAAAAATTCCTTGTTCTTGTCCTAAGGGTAATCCGGAAACAAAAACATGTTTGGTTGGAAATTTTGTCTAAAAAATTTCCGGGAAAAAAAAAAACATATTTTTGAGATTTATTTGGAATAAAAAGTATAAAACAAATTGTCAAAGGGTGAGATTAAGTTCGACTTGATTGTCATCCCTTGTACAAACCAGCTACAATATACACTTCCAAATCTTCCATACAACAATGAACATGACCACTCTTCTGTTGTTCAAAAGATTAACATACATGAATATATATATTTATTCATGTATAAAGACCACATCATCCCAATTCGATTGGGGGTATCAAGTTGCAGAGGTAAGGGTTTGTGTTGGTGGTGGTGTTGATTTGCAGTGGTGGGGGTTTGTGGTGATGTCGATTTGCAATGGTGGTGGTGGTAGGATGACGGGTGGTGGGGGTGGTGGGGGGGGGGGGGGGGGGGTTAGGGTTTGGAGGTTGGAGATGGATGTTAGGGTTTGGAGGTTGAAGATGGCGGTTAGGGAATCTGCAATAATTAAAAATTTTTTTGGCTGAGAACAAACAGTGCCGAAAACAAAAAAAACACCATTTTGGTGTTCTCAAAATTTGAACTAAGGGTGAGAAAATATTTTTTTACTGTTCACGAAAACAAAAATCATCAAAGGCTCCCAAACGCGTTTTTGTTCCCGTGAACAGTGGAAAAAACAAGAACAAAAACGGAAACACCAGTTTCCAAACGCACCCTTTGTTTTTTTATGAAAGAACAAAAATTATTTTTGTATTTGTCTTTGTATTTTTCCCAAAAAAAACAAAAAAGAAATATGTGTTTGGAAACCAATTTGTATTTTGTTCCAAAATGGGGGTTTAGGGCAATTAGGGGTGGAGGGGTGGCGGTGGCGATGGTAGTGGTGGTGGAGGGAGGGTGGAAAGAGAAGGGTATCACTGTTCAGAAAAACAAATACAAAAAAAAAAAATCAAAAAGGTGTTATCAGATTTTGGCCCAAAAGTGTATTTGTTTTGGCCACTGTTCATAAAAACGTTTTGGCCAATTGGGTGCCAAACATGGATTTGTTCCATGAATAGTAGAAAAAAATAAGAACAAATACAAAAACATCCATTTCCAAACGGTGCCTTAGTTAAATTTATAAGTCTTTCTCCATTACCAAAACTTTAATTTAATTTCAAAAAATAACCGTAAGCTTAAAAATCACGAAACTAATTTTTAAATTTATTATAATGAGGTGAACACAACTTTCGGATTCGAAATCGGACACTCCCGAGACCTACTTCCACCATATGCTTTTTCTAATGTCCCGAATTGTTAGATAACGAAAGCGATAAAATAACGTGAAAGCCGGTTTCTGAAAGATTTCAAAAATTAAATCCCAATCACCTAACATATATGAAAGCTTCTAATATCAATTTGACATTTAAATAAAATAAAAAAATAATTCGCGAAAAATTTATTCATAATTTTAAAGAAATTAACGGAACGTTATATTGGCCGGTATCATACCGGTGCCAAACTGCCTAAAAAGATACGATCCAGATTGCACTATTTTCTCCTTCAAGATTTATTTTCTTATATATATATTTGGGTAAATACCAGTTACACCCCCTCTAATTTACCTATATTCCAGTTACACCCCCTCTACTATGGTATATCCCAGTTACACCCCCTGTCACTGACGACCGTTAGTTGACCTAACGGAATTGAGTGCAATGTCTCTTTTGCCCTTCAATATTTTATTAATCCCATTTATACCCTCCCTCTCTCTCTCTCTCTCTCTCACACACACACACACACACACACACACACACACACTGAACACACTACCCGCACACACACACACACACACATATATATATAGATCTATACATGTATATATATATGTGTGTTGTGTGTGTGTGGGGGGGTCGAAAATAGGGGAGGCGGTGGGAGGGGGCGGCGGGGGAGGCGGTGAGAGGCGGTAGATCTATATATATATGTGTGTATATATATGTATATATATATGTGTGTGTGCTGTGTGTGTGTGTGTGAGAGAGAGAGGGAGATAGATTTGTTTTTTTTAAAAAAAATTCAAAATTTATATATATTTTTTATTTTATATTTATTTTCGATTTTATAATTTTTTTCGAAATTAAATATATATTTTTGAATTTTATATGTTTTGTTTTAATTTTATATATTTGTTTCAAATTTTTTATGTTTTTTGTGATTTTTATATTTATTTTCGAAATTTAATATGTTTTTTTGAAAAAAAAAATAATTTCGAAATTTATATATTTTTTAAATTTATATTTATTTTCGAATTTATAATATTTTTCAAATTTTAATATATATTTTTGAATTTTATATATATTTTGAAAATTTAATACAAATTAAATTATTAAATGATGGGGGTTAAATAAGTCATTTGACTACAAGGGGCAAAATAGACCATTTATCACCTTTTTCCTGATGACATCATCACATAACGGTCAACAACTAACGGTTGACTAACGGAGGGGGGTGTTCGATACACGGAATCAAAACTGAGGGGGTGTAACTGGGATATACCATAATATAGGGGGTGTAACTGGGATATAGGCAAATTAGAGGGGTGTAAATGGTATTTACCCTATATATTTTTATCATTTCTACATAAATATGATATAATCAAATATATATATATATATATATATACATATATGTCTAACCGAATCTTTTTAATTTATTTTTGTATAAAATCTAATTCTGTATTTTACTTCCTAGTATGGTGTGAATTAAATTTCATAAATAATGGATCCAGTTTGTAATTTATTGCGATTGTTCAATTACATTCCAATACTCCATGACTCCATGCTGAAGTAAATTATTGATTCCCATATCATGCAACTTTCACAAAATGGTTGACTTTACGCAGACCCACAAAATAAAAAACGATCCCACCACTAGAGCCGGTGTGGGTCTTGGCTGCGTCTGAACCATAAAACAAAGAAAAAGCGGTCAGACCAGGTCAACTCGGCTCATCAAAAACAAAAAGAAAAGGGTTAACTTTATTTACACCTCTGAGGTTTGTCCTATCTTCACTTTGACTTCCTCAGGTTTGTATATCTTCAGTTACACCCCTTACTTTTTAATATTCTCATCACTTAGACCCCCTGAATGATGACATCAGCCTGATTTTTTTTAAAATCCCTAAACTACCCTCAATGTCTTATCCTTATTCTGTTTGGAAACAAAGATAGTGTTTTTATCAATTAGATCCCCTCCCATCATTTAATAATTTAATTTGTATTAAAATTTGAAAAAATATATAAAATTCGAAAAAATATATATTAAAATTTGAAAAATATTATAAATTCGAAAATAAATATAAAATTTAAAAAATATTTAAATTTTGAAATTATTTTTTTTCAAAAAAACATATTAAATTTTGAAAAGAAATATAAAAATCGCAAAAAACATAAAAAAAATTTGAAACAAATATATAAAATTAAAAATAAAATATATAAAATTCAAAAATATATATTAAATTTTGAAAATAATTATTAAATTCGAAAATAATTATAAAATTAAAAAAAGGATATAAAATCCAAAACCCCAAACACCAACCCCAAATATTCACAAACAACTATTTAAATTTTTTGAAAACTAATTTTTTTAATTTGTGAATAAAAATTAAATCATAAAACCCCTAACCCAACCCCAAATATTTAATTTTTACAAACATATTTAATTTTTACAAATAAATAAATTAATCTCTCTCTCTCTCTCTCACACACACACACACACGCATATATACAGATATATATACGCTGCTATCCCCTTGCCGGCGCCGCCGCCCCCGCCCCCCCACCCCCTCATATATATATGTATATATATATACATATATACACACACACACACATATATATATAGATCTACCCCCCCCCCCCCCCCTTTTCGAAAATGCCGGTGGTAAACCCTTGATTTAAGGGTTGCTCGTGGTGGTGTCGGCGGATGGTGGTGGTTAGGGTTGGGTTGTGGTGTTTGGTTGGAGGGATAAATTGATTTAAGAGGGTGTTTGGTTTAAGGGCTAAATTGATTTAAGGGGTGTTTGTATAAGGGTATTTTAGACATTTCACACCATAAGGGAGTGTAAATGAAGATATACAAACCTGAGGGGATGTAAGTGAAGATAGGACATACCTCGGGGATGTAAATGAAGTTAACCCAAAAGAAAAATGACAAACCCATCACTGGACTCTGTCTCTCTGTTGTCTGAACATATTGAAATATTCCCTAATCCAAGTGACGGAGAGAAAGACTTGAGAAGTTTTAGAGAGAGAAAGTGCAGAGACCTAGAATGGGGCATGGCAGCTCCAAACCAGAGCCTTCGGATGATTCTTCTCATAAATCACAGTCCTCCTCTCGCAATTCGCGGTTCAAGAATCGACTCCACAACCACATCCATCGCCGCCGTCACGGTGGCAGTGGCTCCAATACCTCTTCCAAACTGTTGAATGAGGGCAACTTCGCCGGAATCGCTCTCCTCAAACTCATCTCAGTATGTTTCCATTTCAATAACACACATGTATATATCCATGTATATATATATAGATATATGTGTTTATAATGAATTAGACTATTTCCAGATTTAGTTTATTTTCATATATGTGTATATGTATATATATGCATATGTCCACACACATTTATTTGTTAATATAGTGAAAATTATGTTGATACATTGTTGTTTCAAGGCGGAGATGAAGTTCAAGGACAAGTGGCTTGCTTGTATTTCTCTTGGAGAACAGACTTTCCGTACTGCCGTCTCAGATCAGTAAGGCACAATTATACCTTCGGTGTTTGCATTATTTGACTTTTTTTTTTCCCCTTTTTTCGGTTGAAAGTTAAGCATTTACTCACACATAATGCCTCCACTGAGGCTTGAAACCTAGACCTTTAAACTTTTGATATCACTTGGTTTTTTGTTCAATCCTATATATAAATTTCAATTTGGAGGGCGAATTAGTAGTATTTAAATTAAAGTTTTGTAAGAAGACAATCAATATACATGTTTCCAAATTCAATTTTTTGTTTCTTTGTTTCTTTGTATCCTTAGTATGTTCATGTAGTACTTCCATTACACTTCTGGTATACCCATATATATATATGTATATTTCATGTCATTTATATATATGTGTATCTCATGTCATTGATGAAAGAGTTACATGCTTTAACAAAGATAACTATCAAGAACCAAACAAAGAAGTCTTAGTAGGTTATACAAGGAGTAGCTATTGAATTTATCATTTTACTACTGACAACTGAAAATGTTAGTGTATACGAACTTACTGAGTTTAACTTTTTTCTACAAAATTTTCTCTATACAACTTTTGAACTTATTTTTTTTTATGTCTTTTGAGTTTTGAAGGCACACAAGTCATGTTTGCTTTCAAACTTTCTTGTCGGCAATAAATATGGGTTATCATTTATTGTTGTATATATCATTTGTTTTATGGCGGGGTGGGGAAAATTTGCAATTGAATTTTTTTTATGAGTTTTGTAGACCCTATGTTATGTATATTTACAAAATCACTATTTTGAGGGGCCATAAACAAGAATTATATATGTAGCTCCTCGCCAATTATA
The DNA here is from genome assembly GCA_963922005.1 of Cornus suecica. Taxonomy (NCBI): domain Eukaryota; kingdom Viridiplantae; phylum Streptophyta; class Magnoliopsida; order Cornales; family Cornaceae; genus Cornus; species Cornus suecica. The sequence continues at coordinate 36,256,020 of OY998247.1, read as the reverse complement.
CCTGCTTAAAGTTGGTCTGATGGATGCCCAAAGTGCTTGAAGGGGTTGCAATTGGATAACTTGAGGTATGACATGAAGAAGTTTGCTGAGAATCTGAGATATTGTCAAGCTTGATTAACGGATGGATAGCAATGAACGAAGATAAATCTATGCATGATTTATTAGTCTTGCTGTTCTATATTATATGAAGTAAACCTCTTTCCAAAACAATTTGTGAACAACAAGTGAGATTCTACTGTTTCCTATGTCATGCTATTGTTTGGTCATATGTTGGAACTTCTCTCTTTCATGTGATCTCATTTAAATGCATTTAACATATCTACTGATAACTGGCATATATAATGTAACTTATTTCCTGATTCTGCATGAAATTAATATGCTCTACATATTATTTCTTGTGAAACAATAGGATTTCCATAGCACATAGCATATTTTCTTCATTTTTTAATTTATGTGTGTTGATTGTGTTTTATTGATGTTGCAGAACAAATAAACCCATCTGGAACTCTGTGAGTAACCCTGAACTACTATTTTCTATGACACTTCCTTGGAATTTCTTTTCATAACACTCAGTTGAGACTTCCACATAGGTCCTCTATTTAATTCATTTAATATCACTTATGTCATGTGACATCTCTAAATTTCACTTAACACATTACTCCATTTTTAATGGGGCGTACATTACTCAAAAAACAGACATATCTTGCTCCATTTATTGATCACTATGAAAATCGCTACTCACCTATGGTTTTCAAAGGTATTATCTCTCTGTATGCAAAACTGTGTAAGAGAGATCACAAGCCCCATTATCTAGTGTTGTCTAGTCAAGCTGGGCCGCTGGGGGTGTCGGAAGAGGTGGATTGGGTGCAAACTTAATTTTGACTTTATTGGCATGGAGTGACTACCCTCTCCTTTGAACGAGCGTTTTCTGTTCTTCAATGTCACCTTTTGTCTTCGTAGTATTGCTATGGCCGGTGGATGCCAAAATACTGCAATTGTAGGCCTTCAAGATATTCTCTGCATTAATTTTGGTACTTTTTTTTATTTTCTTTTCTTGTGGAACTTAAGGATGAGGCTTGTTACTACATGAATGTTATAATTTTTGTGACAAGAATATGCATTACCAAAATTATAGTTGATTATGCAGAATCGTAGCTTTATATGTCTAGATCTTATGTTCAGAAATTGGTTAGTTGACCAAGTACGAATTGAGAAGTTAATGTATGCTGTAGGAAATGTTGAAATGTTTTTGGGTCACTAATGTCGATGATTCATGTCAAAACCTTTTTTTAATATTGGTTAAGAGCTGACATGCCATCTAAAAGGAAGGCTTGTGGTACCAGTTTGATTGTTACTAGTGATTAAAAAAGAAAAAGCTTACACTATAGGGTAGAGATTTTGTATTTTGGTGGTGATCTTTGATCGTGCGGTGTCTTTAGTCTTGTGGTCCAATCTGCAAATGTTAGGAGATTGAACAGTCAAGTCCTTCAAAGCTGCACAACTTCATCTCAGTTCGGTGTGAAACCTCTATTTATGATCAGTTATGTTATTCTCTTATGTAGTTATGAGGTGAATCCACATTCCTTAAGAACCAACCAAACAGTCCATTATGAGTGGAGAACCAATGACTCATTGTGAGAGGAGTCCAAGAAATGGCTGCGAAACGCAGGTTATGAATTGGATTAATATCAAGGATCTCACAGTGGTTGCGGATTCAGTGTTTGAGGGAGAGAAAAATGCAACAAGTTGTATGGAGAACATCTCCAATCACTAACAACTAATTATGGAAATAGGGAAGTTATAGGAAACAGGAAAAACAAGTGCAAAAGATAAAAAAGAAGGGAAGGGAGAAAGAAGATAATAGAACTAGAGTGAGGGCACATTTAGGATTCATTCACTCCCAAATAACAATATAATAGATGGTTGTAGCCCTATATGTATTATAGCTGAATAGGTTACCTGATAGATAAATAAGTAGATTGGTTATATAATCAATCTTGTGGGGTGCCTGTAGGGAGATGTCTTCAATCCACCCGGTGCGATGGGAGGCTGTTTGTCGCCCTTTGGAGGAGGGGGCCTGGTTGTAGATTGATTCCTTTCAATAAAGTGCTTTTGGGGAAGTGGTTGTGGCGTTTTGGGAAAGAAAGGGACCTGTTTATGGAGGAGAGTGATTTCTTGCCGCTATAGTGAGGAGTTGGGAGGTTGGTGCTTGCGGCTTGTCAGGATACGCAGGGGTATGGGTGTGTGGAAGGATATTCGGAGGGGTTGGGACTCCTTCCGCTATTGCATTGCTCGGGATCGTCATGCCTTTGTAGCCAACTATTATTGCCTTGATACCGGGAGGCTTGTGTGCAATGTTTAGTTCGTGCGTCTTTTTTAGGATTGGGAGCTAGAGGAGGAATTTGGACTTTTGGGGCTTTTGTACTCTCAGATTGTTACCGGCCTAGGTTCGGATTCTTTGGCATGATGGCCCACGACCAATGGGAGTTTCACGGTCTCGTCCTTTTTTAGGGGCCTAGTATCTATCCCTTTTGGCTTTAATGGATTTCCAGTAAGTGTAAAAAGAAAGGTAATGATTAATACAGGAAAGTGGTATATCCCAAATGATATACAGAAGATAGGCATTGATAGCTATTTTGTTAAGAATGAGCGAAGAACTTTCTCCAATTGAAGCTATATAATCAATCCGAATCTCACTTTCAGCTTCAAAAGATGATTTCCTGTCTATTTGTACTTGCCATTGGTAGCCATAGCTGCATAAGCTTGTCTTACTGCACATAACTTGTATGTTTAATAGTATCATCGTTCCTGGCTTTGTGCTACCTGCAGTAATAGACTAAGCTGAAGGGTAGGACTGAAACCCAATGCTTTGACATGTCAGAGTATGATGGTATGCATTATGTCCCAGACTATACCTATAGGATATGAGGTGTGTTAAAGAAAATAAATAGTGAAGTTACTAGCTTTCTAACAGCGTGTGCTTCTGCACCACACACCAATCACCATCATTTACGACCTTCTTTTTATGATGCCGTAATTATTTAATATATATATTTTTTCCTTTTGCTTGTGTTAAAATGTTCCCAAGTAAGATTCTACTTGTTAAAGAGGTGTATGTGTGTGCTTCTGCACCACTCACACCAATCAGCATCATTTACAGCCCTGGTATTCTTTTTAAAGAAAAGGCAACATTATTAACATTTTTCTAGTAAGATTTTTTTTGTATGTTAATTGATTATTTTTCTTGCGCACATGTGTTATGTTCTGCACCACTACACAAATCATCATAATTTCCAGCTTTGGTATTATTTTAAAGAGAGAGAGGGCAAAATTTATTTATGTTTCTTAAGTTGTTTATTTCTTTCTAATTGCATAAAAAAAAAAATTTATATTCCTTCCACAGGAAAAGAAACTTCTTCTAGAAAGGGATGGGCCTCATCTTGCTAGGATTTCTGTATTTGAGGTTTGTTCCTAGTTACTTATGTTTTTTGTGCACTGTATTTATTACTTTGTCTGTAGGGAGGACATCATTTTTTATTATCATTCTATTTATGTCTCATGTCTGGTAGAGCACAAAATTTTGATGCTGTACAGAATAAAACACAAACACTATGTCTGTTCTCAACCAGAATATAAAGTTCATCTGATGCTGAGACATCTGAAAAAAAAAAAAGAAATGCTATTGAACTTTGAGTGTAGACATGGTTTTAGCATCTGATGAGTTGTAATCTTAGTAGACAGATGCAAAATGTGAAATGTACAGTAGCATATGACGAGTTCTGCAGTGACTCCTTTGCCTTCTTATTGGTAGTTGGTCTCTAGTTGCAAATTGCAAGCACGTCTTGTAATCTTGATAGGCTTTTTTAGCAGAGCTTTTATAATTATTTTATCTTGTTTTTTAAAACATCTCTAAAATAAGTTTTTGATAATTTTAAACTGTTTTCTTACATGCTAGGCAGTACATGGAAGTACTGTTCATATATTTAGTCCTTTTAATAAGCTTTCTATTTGATGCAGACTAACAAGCTTTCCAGGAACAATCTAGTTGGGTTGTGTGAAATCGACTTATTTGAGTTTCTTACACGGGTGAGTTAGTTCTTATTGAACAGATTTTCAGTTGTTGCCAATGTTTCACTGTTTGAAATCCTCAGTCTAAAGTCTCATGTATTCCTTTTGTACCATGCTCTGTGCAGTTGGGCTTTCTGAGGATACAAGTCCATGCATTCCACCTTAAAAAAATAAAAAGAAACAAAAGTTGCTTTAATAGGAAAACATATATTTTTATTGTAAAACTCAAATACCGCATTAGGATAGTGACGTTGTATGAAACTCAGAATTCATGTTCTCAGCACATAATTCTGTTACCCATAGTTTTGTTATACTTTGGTAGTGCTTCTGGTTGGTGTTTGTTGTATCAGCATTGGAAAATTTGACACAATGTGGTGTCAAATGTTTTCTTCAATTGTTTTAGTTAGTGTACTTGGTGCTGCATTTGGTTGGTTTTCAGTACCAAAGACAATTATATATACACATGTACATCTATCCATTTTTAATATTAAAAATGTCAGGTAAAGCATGCAAAAATAAACCCTGTTTTTATTGTCAACTGGGGGAGCTTGTGCTTTCGTGAAATTTTTGTTACACATTGGCCCAGAACATAGTTATAATATCCATAACCCTGTCGTCAACAGGAAAGCTCACTAAATTTTACATTTACTTTCATCCAATGTACTTATGGAGCTTGAGATATCTTTCTGAAGGTGGAGGAAGGCCGATCTCCCAATATATCTTAGGAAAGGCTTCTATTCTTTTTGTTTTCGTCATTATTCCACGAACCTTTTTTAACTGAAACCAGGAATATTGTAAAAGAAGGTTGCTTTTTTTTGGAAGTGGCTTTAAATTTCTGATGGTTTTAAATTAGTGGTCCATAGGTATTGACTATTATGTTTGTTAATTACTCAACTGCTCTAAAAGCTTAAGTTGACCAACTAAGGGGTCGCCCCTGGTGTAACTTAATTATTTATATCCTTCAACATACCTCTTACGAGTGACCTCCTTTTTGGTCCAAATCGTGTAACAACTTTTTAATTGGGTGACGGTGAGGTTTGAACACGAGACCTCCTTTTTTGACTTATCAAAATATATATATATATATATATATATATATATATATTTTAACCTTCTGTTCCTTGATTCTTAGCATCCTTCATTACCTTAATATTGCTTCAGTATTGCAGGTCCAAGCTAGCCAAGCAATTATTGTTTATTCTTGGACTTCTTTTGGTGGTGCAATGTTCTTTTGTTCATTTTATAAAAAACTTGTTTCTCTTAGACATAAAGGACATTATTTTGCAGGATTGTGATTCTGAAGTTGAAGTGTTTGACTTGTTAGATCCATCATCTAACACTATTGCCGGCAAGATTTCTCTTTCGTGTTCTGTTGAGGTGTGTAGTGGTTGGCCTCTATTTTATTTGTTGGAAGAGACTATGACAATCATTGTTTGTGCTAATTTATACTTTGAACACTGACAGGATCCAATTGAAACTGAAAAAAGTTTTGCAAGACGCATCTTGTCCATAGTGGTATGTTATAAATAATTTTCCAATTTTTCTCATATGAGTATACTCGATTTATCTATCATGCTGGAACATTGAAAAGTTGCTCAAGGAAGTTTTGGTAAAACTTTATATGACCTCAAACATTCTTGTGTTGACTTAAATGACACTATATTCATAATAAGTCTATCATGCACTTATCCTGGGCTGTATAAATGTTTCCTTTCATTTTTCTTTTCTCTTCCTTAAACTTATTATGATTGTTATTTTTTACCTCTACTCTATTTTATATATTCCAAAAATTAAAGCATCTTGCAAAACCTGATACAAATCATTAGGCATCCAAAGACAAACTTAAAAACCAATAATCTTTGCAGAACATAATTTGGAAATTATGCCTCCCACGTGCATTAAATGTTTTGAATCCTCTGTACAGGACTATGATGAAGATGGAAAGCTTTCATTGTCCGAGTTCTCCGATTTAATTAATGCATTTGGCAATCAACTTGCTGCTAACAAGGTTTGAATTCGAAATTTATTTCTGTGCTCAAGGTCTTTGCACCTATTCCTGGACTATGTTCATAATCAGTGAGGGCTTTTCATTGTGTTAGTACGTTGGATAACTGGATTTGGATTTGAGATGTTGATCTTCACCTCCTAGGCTTGAATTTAAAATATTCCCTTCTTTTCTTCTGAGAACCACATAGTTGGTGTTTCAAACTTGTTCATGGCCTTTTTCTAGATAGAAATTTGCAATGTTTTGAGTGGACCTGAATCCAAATCCAGCCCCTCCAGGTCATTGTATATGCTTTTGATTGTTTCTTCAAAAATACATTCTCTTTGTTTTCTAGAAAGAGGAGCTTTTTAAAGCGGCTGACAGAAATGGGGATGGTGCTGTTAGCATAGATGAGTTGGCTATGCTTCTTGCTATCCAACAGGAAAAGTAGGGTATTTAAACTTTTGGAGTTTGGGTTTGATTAGTGTACTATTTTATTGTCGTTATTCTATTTGTGTATATAAGTTGTTCCTTGTACTTCTTTCCAAGTGATGTGAGTGTGAGGTTAATTTGATTGTTCTTTTTCTTCATTTTGAGTTCACATTCCATCATTCGGATTGTAGCATGAGTTATTCATTGAAGAATATTTTATGTTGAAAAAACAATGTCCATCCCTTTTTATATACGTAATTGTCTTTTTTATCCTTTCGTACTTCTCAACGTTAAAATTCATTTTACTATGTTATAGACCCTCCTTTTGGCATCAACTTCGATTGTATTTTGTTCTTTGTTGTAATAGCAAAATGTCTCGGCATAGTCCCTGTATTTGGTAATACTACATTTGAGATCATTTTGACTAAACTAGAAGTTTATCAACCTATTTAAACATTATCATGTACCTTTTTGAGAATATACATTTCTAATCCTCACAAAACCCTTATACTACTTTGCGAATTGCTATGGGCAATACTCTGGCAGAAGCTTGAAAGTCAGAAACTGCCCACATTGAACAACCACGTTTGACAACTAAATATTACCTTACGGGGGACTAGTTCCTCCTCTAGGATAGAAGTTATGTGCATGTAGTATTCATATTCTTTGGCCTTACAAATTTCATATGTAATGTAATTCATAATCCTAGCATGATATACCTGAAAGTCTTTCAGGACCCTTATTATCTGTTCTATGTTTTTCTAATTTCAGGGAACCACTTATAAATTCCTGCCCTGTTTGTGGTGAGGTACTTGAAGTTTCTGATAAGCTGAACAATATGGTTCATATGACCCTGTGTTTCGATGAAGGGACTGGAAACCAGGTTATGACTGGAGGATTCTTGACTGATAAACAGGCATCATATGGGTGAGAACTTTGTTAATGGTGAAATGTCATCAATTCTAGTAAGATAACAGATGACGGATTATTTCTTGTTGCATGATTCCGAATTTAAGGTCAATTCATTTTTCTCTAGGTGGATGTTTAAACTAACCGAATGGGCGCATTTTTCATGTTATGACGTTGGGCTGAACTCAGGGTCAAGTGCTTCACATATTGTGGTATTCTCTCTTTCTAAACAAAAAACACATGCACACAAATTTTGTGTTAGGATTTCATATACTGGACAAGGTAGCTTTGTGTTTTCAATGGTGTTGAAGGTCTTTTTTTATGGCAGAATTATTTTTTTAGTCTTTTTTTCTTTTTTTTCCCTATCCCCTCTTCATCAGCTGGCTGTGTTTGCATTTTCCAAAAGTTACATATTCCATTACAGCATAAAGTACAATAATTACTTTTGAGTCGTTATTTGCCCCAAGAAATTCTGTTACCATATCCACAGCCAGATCTTGGAACTTAATTATTGAAGAAATTAGTATAATTTCCGTTACTTTCCATCTCAGCTCTTCTTTTACATCTTTCTTGTTTACGTGAAGTTAATGGCCTTTTTTCCTTAGGAATGAGGAGACAAGTGGCTATCGGTAGAAAATAGAAGTTGAAAAAACGAAAAACACTCCATCTAAAAAGATAAATCCCACAGAACTTAGGAAAGGAGAAAAAGAAAAAAAAAACATGAAACAAACTAACTGGAAACAAGTTTCACAAACTGCTCTTCTGGATGGTATCACTTTTCTTGGCGAAGTGGTTCTTCTTAGGTTGTCCTTGAGGAATATGGGCATTTTGTATTTGTAATTTTTTTGATAGTTTCCAAGGCATATTACAGTATTGTTGTGGATGATATCGTGAAACTGCAAGCGGCAGTCAGAAGATTATGATCTAGTGTGGTAAGAGTAAGGTCCTTAGTGATGTGGCAGTCGCAATCGATGAGGTTGACTTTAGATTAAACTATGAGAAGTTATTATATCTTGTCAAGTCTAAACCTTTGAGATTTTGTCAGAAATTGTAAGGGTCTGCTTGGTTTGTATCTCTAAAAATTGTTCTCGAGAATTCTTATAACAGAATGCTGTTTTCTGATAACAATAAAAGAGAGTTCTATGAAAACAGACACTTTGGCCTTGCTTGTTTTGCATCTCAAAAAACAGTTTATTGAGATGCAAAAAACTGAAAATGGGCGAATTGTTTCACTTGGAACTTTCTTTAGGAAATAATTTTTTGGAAAAAAATCAATACTCACAGAGAAAGGGAGCAACTTAAAAAAGACGCTACCTACTGTTGACGCCCTAGGTCGTTTATAATAACGTCGAGGAACTACCTCCTCTCCTTCCTTCTTCTTCCCCTTTTCAAGACCAGCAACCACAAAGTCTCATCTGCCATGGTAATTCTCCCATGTTTTCTCTCTTTCTCTCTCCTTCTCTAATATTTCTCCCTTAGATCTCGGCTCTCCCTATCCGATTGATAGTGTCAAACAATTCTCTCTTTTGTGTGTAACCTTGCCTAGTCTAATACTCCATGAATTTAAATCTCCCCAAATTCAATCTCCATTGTGGTATAATACATATCCATACCAACCATCTTTCTTTAATTTTGGGGTAACGTTTCAATATAGAGGTTAGGAAATAGAGATATCAAAAGAGGTGGAATATATTTGAGAGAGGTTAGTTCCATTTAAGTTTAGTGTAAGAGAGAGTAGTGTTATGTTTGATTAGACCAGGATGAGTAAAGAGAAGAGACTAGAGTTGAGGGAGAGGGATCAATACGGTGAGTTTTTTCTTTTTAAAGGGGAAAAGGAAGAGGATATCAATTTGTGCCAGGGGCGATTAAAGAGATTGTGAATGACTTGATTGAAAGAGCATGTGGAGGTTTGGTGGAAGAGGTGTGAGGACTGAAGAGCCATTCCCTCTGGATATAGAAAAGGACAGCGCAAGGTCTTCTATTGGATTTAACATTGATGGCTATATATAACAGCTTTGGTTGAGGTATATTCATGGTTCTTGGGAGATCTTTTTGTCGACGTTAAAGCCTATCTGGTCCTATAGATAGAACAGTGTTGGAACACCTTAATAAGCTCAAGTGGCTATGTCAAATCCATAATGGCATAATTTGTGTGGACTTGCTGATGCAACTATTACTTTTGAAACCTATATGGGTATGGTTTTGATTTGTTTGTGGCCCATGTGCTTCCGATTGTTGTTGGATGCAGACAATTTAATTGTGTTAAATGATTAAATATTTAAGCTACACCCTCTCTAATAGCATAAACTTTTAAAGTAGTTGACTTTTTAACATGATATCAAAGCCTAAGGTCTCGTGTTCAAACCTCGCCGCCACCCTTTGTTGAAAAGTTGTTGCACGTGTTGAACCAAAAAGTAGGCCACACGTGAGGGGGTGTGTTGAAGGATTAAATATTTAAGTTAAACCCTCTCAAATAACTTAAGCTTTTAGAGTAGTTTGCTTTTTAACAAGTTGCAAAGCCTTTTCACGTTGTCAAGGACAATGTGAACATACATAATGGTTTTACTATCTATTCTTTTAACTTATGTTCTCTCCCTTTATCAGATCCCTAGTAGTGTGGCTCATAGGATTGAGATGATTCAGAGGCAATCCTTGTGAGGAGGTTGCAAGGAGAAGTCATTTATTCACCTTTGCACTGGGAGGCTATTTGTCGGCCTTTGCAGGAGGGGGGCCCGGGCATTCTTAGATTGGTTCCTTTCAACAAAGTGCTTTTGGGGAAGTGCTTGTGGCATTATGGGAAGGAAAGGACCTGCTTATGGAGGAGGGTGATTTCCTGCCGCTATGGTGAGGATTTGGGAGGTTGGCGCTCGCAGCTTTGTTAGGATACGCAGGGGAATGGGCGTGTGGAAGGATATTCAAAGGGGATGGGATTCCTTTGGCACTTTCACTCGTATCCGAGTTGGTGAGGGGCATTTTGTTCGTTTTTGGTCTGATCTATGGTGCGGGGAGGGCACGTTAGCCTCCTTTTTCCCTCAGCTTTATGGCATTGCTCGGGATCGTCATGCCTTTGCCTCTGTAACCGACTGTTAAAGCCTTGATACTAGGAAGCTTGTGCGGGATGTTCAGTTCGTGCGCCCTTTTTAAGATTGGGAGTTGGAGGAGGTTTCTGGACTATATATTGTAAATCTATAGATTAAAAGATAGAGTTTTTGGGCTCTTTTGGCCATTAGAGCTCCTCTTTTGTTTCATGGGATGCACTCCCCGTTTGAGTGCTTTTGATATATATATTTACTTATAAAAAAATTAATTGTTTTTAGGTTTCAAATGCCGCAGAGGCTTCCGCATTTCTAAGTAAAGCGCACCCCCCTTCAACTATTACTTTCGAAGCCTATATAGGTATAATTTTGACTTGTTTGTGACCCATGTGCTTCCTATTGTTGTTGGATGCAAGCCAATTTAGTTGCAAAGCCTTTTCACGTTGTTAAATACACTATGAACAGACATAATGGTTTTTAGGTTTCAAATGCCGTAGAGGAGTATAATTGTTTTGGATGTCAAGTGTTTAAATGTATCAGGTATTAATAACATCGTATGGGTTGTGGTATGCCATACAAACTCCTACACAAAAGCAGACCAAAAAGGCCTTACAGACCTATGAATCCGAGCTAATTCTTTCCGTGCACTACATTAATCACCCATGGCATGTGAGGATGAGTGTGTCTGTATGTGTGGAGTCTGTGGGCTATGAGGGAGAATCACAGACATGTTTGTGTACATTTCAATTTGAATTATTTAGAATGACACATTGTACATATAGCTTACCAGGGGTCTCAATCAGAATGGCGTTTTTGACAAATTGATCAAATTTCATCTCCAAAGTCTGGATCATCCCAACTCTTGGAAACTTAATGTAACAGGGGTCATCCATCTTGGCCCTACTCTAGGTTAAGCACGCTTTTACTACGGTTTCTGGTAGGTTTATGATCATCACGGTTTTAAAATGCATTGTGTCATATAAGGTTATGAAACCAACAACATAAGGCTTGGCATTAAAGTGTACCATATTTGAAAGCCCAAGCAGATAAATTCATGGAGTCGGTGTATAACACTTAAGCTTTCCGCACACAAGCAGTGTGGGAATGTGCATTTGTATCTTTCCAATGTGGTAGCCTGCCAATGACACCCGCGCCCGCCCACGGCATAACCGCCCACAAGGTTGCTACAATCCACTCCTCTAAGAGGCCCGACGTCTCCGTCGGCACACTTTCGGTCGGGTCAGGCCCTAATACCATTTGTAATAGCTCCCTCCTTATTCAAACACAATATTGTCTGTTTTTGGCTCACCCGGATGAGAGACTTCCCAAGAGGTCACCCATCCTGGTACTATTCTAGGTTAATGCACACTTAACTACGGAGTTCTGGTAGGTTCATGAGAATCATGACCACGTGTTGTATCATACAAGGATATGAATCTAACATATAGCACCTCACCTTTCCGCTCTCATGCAGTGTGAGATTGTGTACCTGTAGGTTGCCGAGTGTGGTAGCTTGCTAGTGACACCTGCCCACAAGGTCCCTACACGTAATAGGGAAAAATAAAAGAAAAATAGCTTTACAAATACAATGGTGTCAATTAGAAACGGAGGATAGAACAGATAAACTCTAGGAGTACAAGTAGCTTGGAAAACATCAGGAATTAAGAGTTATTATACTTTTTAGTTTGATCTATTATGGAAAGCATTACTGTGCCTCGTATGGGGCAGGGCTTGGAGGGTCAAGAACAATGACCGGTAAGATCAGGGAGTGTATGCTGTGATGATTGTGATGCTGTGTGCAATTAGACCCACATAATTAAACTTGCAGAAACTGTTTGTTTTCTATCTGAACCTATATCCAAACTTTTTTAATACCCAAATTGCTCCTTTTTTCTATCGTGTTTTATTTTCTGATTCCTTCCAAGGGAACCTCATATTCTTTTACTTGTTTTTGAATTATCATTTCTTGTGCTGATAAATTTTATTCGTTTGGCGTTGCTTAATGAATTTTGTTTGTAGACTTATCATTAAATTAGTGGACTCAGCTTTAATGCATTGTATTTTTCATTCCAATTTTTTTCTTCTTCCATTCTCATAGTCTACAAGCTATGAAGATATGAACTGATACAAATAGAAAATAGAAACCACGAAAGGATACTCCAATCACCGTTGGAGCCTAGACTTCTAAAGGGAAATCTGGGAAAAGCCTGAAATAACACCCCAAATCTGGAATACTTCAAAATTATATTGATTAAAAGTTGATTACAGCAGATGTAGAGGCTGTCCTATATATACCAATGCTATTAAAGACACTTCTAGTTTCTAGACTGACTTTCAATATACCCTCTCCTATTCCCATGACATTTAAGATTTCCCATGCCATCTTTAATATCTTTGACCCAAGACTACATTAATTCAAAAGACCACTATCAAAACTCAACAGATTGCATCACTTTGCCCAAGGACCACTGACTCTAAGACACTTATATTGACTATATTAACCAACAGTCACTTTCACAACAGATTGCATCATGAACACAATAACAAATCCCAAAAAATAGGACAAGGACCTGGAAATAAAACATTATTTTATTAATTTTCCCTATTTTACATCACACCCCCGCTTGGCCCCTATGGGGACTTGAACCCTTGACCTTGAATTTTGAAGGTGACAAAGTAGCACTAGGCTATAATATATTATTATATGTCGAAGTACGATTTTATTCAATACCATAATTTAATCACTACTCTGTTTGCAACTTGTTCGTAAATTAAAGTGTTGGAATTTGTTTTTGTTTTAAAACTAGAGCCCTGTTGTGGCCCCATCGTGTCTAAACCAAAAAGGAAAGTGATGCAAACTCCAGGATACTTCACAGTTGTCTCAAATGCATGTCTGTGCTTTCTAGAGTGCAAGTGTTGCTGATGTCATGAGAACATGTACTTTAATTTCAAAAGAAGCTTTCATTATGTTCTGATATTTACAGTTCCTGTGTTAATGCTTTAGGTTGTTGATCGAAAAACGAAGAGGTTAGTGGAGGAACTGATTGACAGTAAGATTGTATTATCAATGCGAGCCATTTATCAATCAAAAGTAGGGCTTGGTCTTATGGACAAAGGTGAGGTTTTACATGCGTTTAGGGGTAGAAATATCATTAACATAAATTGGAGTTTGTCCATAATTAATTCTAGCACTCTCTAAATGATTTTTTAGTAGAACTCAATGCAATGGCTTATTTAATTAGTTGGATCTTCAGTCCCCCACCTGGAGTTGAATATGTAACACTTACTGGACTGAAAACTAAGAAAAGTTCAATTGCTTCCTCAATATGACACTTTTAAAACCAATAGATTGTCAAGTCTTCTAACTGTGTCAAGTTCTGGAACCTCGTCTTTTTTTTTTTTTGGCTCCATCCCACCCCCAAAGAATACATATATATATACACATATCTACTATTACTCGTTGGTGCAATGGTACGTCCTTTAAACCTTTAAAGTGATTGTTTCTCATCCTGTTTGCTTATATTTTAGCATCTTTTCTGATGCTTATAAGTGGTTTGGTTCTCTATTGGTGCAGGGGCAAAAGAACTCTTGCAAAGCATCTCTGAAAAGCAGGGAAGGAAAATGAATTCTGTCAAATCAGCTGGAGATATACCTGAGTTCCTTGAATTTTTCAAGGTATGATCATCTTTCTAAGTAAAATATCATTGAAATACTGCTATCATGATTCTAACTTTCTATCTGCTTCCTTGCTGATTTAGTTTGTATAATTATGATTTTAAGGTATATGCATCTTGTGTCTTTGAGTTTCAGATAACTTCTTCTTTGACTCCTCTTTTTTGAAGTTGTGTTGGTTGGCTTTAGTATCATTGCTTTGTATATTTTGGGATATGCAACAATCAGGTGTCTATATCCTGACTTTTATGTTCAATTGATAACAGCAATGAAAAGAACTCCTATGACAAGAGGATGAAGTCACCTTTTATTATTCCTTTTCCTTTTTCATTTGGAATAACTTACTGCTAAAGAACTAGTGCGCAGATGGATGAAGCGCATTCCTTTTTCAGATTGCTTCTCCTGTTCCTAGTAGGATTGAAAGACTCCCGAGTAACTTTGGGGAAGAGTTCATGTATCATCTTGTTTGTTGGCATAAGGTTTGTAAATGGGGATCAGAGATTTGGTGCTAAGCGCCTGACACTTTGGATTAGAGTCATCTCCTAGGATACCTGGTGCGGGTTTTTTCTGTCGGTTTGGGGTTCAAAGGGTCATGCCCAGTAATACAAGAGGTCAGATGTATTTTGGGAGAGGGTATAATGGGGGTTAACGCACCCATGTTTTTTTGGAGGGCGGGGCGTCCTTGTGCCTTTGGTGGTGCATTTGGAGGGAATGAAATAGAAGATCCTTTGATGGAGATGATTCTTATATTGTATATAGAAAATCTCAGTAGCTCTGTTTTATTTTATTTTTTTTGTTGGGTCATGGTTAAATTATACATCTACAGAAGAGACTGTTGTTTTTTTCGGGATCTTTGAGTCATTTCTGACTCTTGGGTAGTTTCTTTGGGATGTGTTCCCCTTTTAAATGTTTTCTAATACATTCATACTTGTTAACAAAAGGAAAATGTCAATACAACTTTTTGTAATTAACAATGATAATATTGATCTAACTTACTTATACACATGCTTGTTTGTAGCTATGGAGATGTTGTAGTTATATATTTAGAGTCAAGTCCTTCTCAAACCTAAACAGCATGCCAGGGGGAAAAATATATTGCAATCCTGAGGTAGAGGAGTGAAACTTTTCGTGAGACCTTATCAGCGTGGAAATTGTGGAACTTGGGAGATAAAGTTTTTTTTTCGCATAATTGACCCCCAATAGTTGGGAATAAAGCTTTAATTATACTAAGTTGTGCATGCTTTTTAACTGTGCGAGGTAGAGAGCTGATGTGAGCTGATGTGAAGCCTTCTCCTTATGTTATGGACATGAATCAAAATTCATGAAGTTCAATTCAAACTAATCGGAAAAAAAAAAAAACCCAAAAGAAAACAAAAATCATGATGCATGAAGTTCAAGTTGGACAAGAGTTTATGTAACTGATGTTAAGCAGCTGAAGTTTTGGACCCTTGTTTTCTGGTGTAATTATATATGTTTACATATAGAAAAAATAGTTTGTGATAATGTGTTGAGTTGAATTAAGCAACCCTGAACCTTTTAAGCTTAATGATATAAAATTTGTTATAGCATCACAGCTGAAAGACTCATTTTTAGTTTGATTGGTGGATTATATTGATGAAGGAAAAATCATATGCATGTATACTGTCTGCTTCCATGACTCTTCTCTGCCCATGCCAATGTTTTCCTGTTATAGTTGAAATGCATATTTGAATTTTATGAATCTATAGTCTTCCAGTTTAGTTCCTATTCGAATACGTTCGTGTTGATTACTCTATGCCAAAATCACATTCATTTTACTCTGTCATTCCTTTAAATTTAACTATTTTGTTGCAGGATCAAATCAACATGTCTGAAGTCAAGTACCCTTTGGAGCATTTTAAGGTACCTCATGGATTTGTGGGAAAATAAAATTGAAGTCCATTTATTTGATGCTCATATATAGATATTCCTTGATTTTCTTATTTCTTAATAATGAACTGCAATATTCTTTTTGAATCAGAGTTAATCTCAATTAGTGAATTCTTGTACTAAAATCCGTGGATGCTTCTTATACTGGTGTTTCAGGATAGCTCCTGGAGCTCATTGTTTGAACTATAGGTGACTGAATGTTACTGGATCCCTAAAGATGGTTTCATATTAAATAATAATACCTCCAAAGCATGCCCTTAATTTTGTAGGTAACAAGCTGGGAGTCGTTGATCTCTAGTCTCTAGCTTGAAGTTGAGTTTTGACATAGTTGATTATGAGCTGTCTACATAGCTAAGAGCGTGAGCTGTCTACTATACAGCTCAGCTGCTCAAGGAATCACATATCTTCCATATCCATAGCGGTCAAATATATCTCTTTCTTATTCACAGCAGTCATATATATATTTCCACAAGTAATCAAAGATATATCGTCCATATCCATAACAATCACATATCTTCCCTTCCCATACTTCTACTTTCTATTTCAATCATTTGTCTATACCTGAATAAATACAAGTTATAACAGTAGTGAATTTAGTAAGAAATGTATAGTGAATTTAATAAGAAATACATAATGAAGAAATAAACAATTGTTCTTCTTTCAACAATAGTGTTTTGTAATTCTAGTCCAAGAGGCCTTCTGAAGGTTAGAGGAAGATGTATGGTATATTTGGCCAACTTGACTCTCAGTGATATAGGTTATGTAGTAGGTCTTTTTTTCTTTTTCATTTTGAATAGATTTTTCTCCGCTTATGTTTCTTTACATAGCCAATCCCAAAGCCAGATAAAGGAGGTGGATTGCGTGAGGTATCTCGAGAGTCAGCACTCTTTCATGACCAGTATAAACATGACATTTGAGGGCATTTATTAAGAAATGTGACATATTTTAGATTTGAGAGTATCAGGGTAAGAGAACCACCAAAGTTAACATGGGTAGAGTTAGTACGGAAGGGTATGATAGCTAGTGGATTGGCTGAGGCTATGGCTTAGAATTCTCATTCTTGTTTTAGGTTTTTCTGTTGTATATTCACCTTATTATACAGGGCCAGAGTTAGGTTTTTGAGATAAAGGAGGTGGATTGCGTTAGGTAGCTCGAGAGTCAGCACTCTTTCATGACCAGTATAAACATGACATTTGAGGGCATTTATTAAGAAATGTGACATATTTTAGATTTGACAGTATCAGGGTAAGAGAACCACCAAAGTTAACATGGGTAGACTTGGTACGGAAGGGTATGATAGCTAGTGGATCGGCTGAGGCTATGGCTTAGAATTCTAATTCTTGTTTTAGGTTTTTCTGTTGTATATTGACCTGATTATACACGACCAGAGTTAGGTTTTTGAGATAAAGGGTAGTCAGTCTTAAAGAGGGTTAAGGTATCCGAGATTGGGTAGCCACCATGTTGCATTCTCTTTATCTACATGGTAAAATTTTATCCATTTTCTTTATCTCCCCTGTCGAGTCTCCGCACCATGAAAAACACTGTGCGCGCTCTATATGAATTTTTGTAATCATGCCAACATCTTTAAAGTTTGCTAATTAAAAATAAATAAAAGATAATAATATGCTTGTGATACTTGAGCAATGGTAAATTTTAACTGTCTCTGTTCATTTATAATTTTTAGTATGCATCCTTCCTTTTCCATGTTTTTCCTAGCAAGCTTGTGATGGTTAATTCAATTGTTACCACTCCTCAGTAAGTTGATGCAACATGGAAAGATTCTGATGCAAATTTTAGGCAGGATAAGAAGAATTTTTGAAATAATTGGTAGGGCAGAGATCTTTGATAAAATTGATGTAGAACGAGAAAAGCTCTAGTACCATATTAAGAACAAAAAGAGGTTGAAATCAAGTCTTCTAAAAAAATAAAAGTAAAGAAAAAAAGAGTGAAGGAGAAGAGAAGTGAAAGGAGAAAGAGGAGACGAGAACCTGAAAGCGAGAAGAAGAACAAGAAGAGAGATATCTTCGGGGAAAAAACTTCATTAATCTAACATTCATCATCAAGTAAAGTAGTGCCATTAGCTGAAGGCCTTAAATATGAAAATAAGAGAAATCTCTAAATAGTAAATAATCCAATATAGATATCGTCAGAGAGAGAAATACCATAAGCAATAAGATAACTACAAATATATTTCCTATCAGCCTCCCATAATAAAGGGGAAGACAAAGAATCAAATCTCTCTCATATGCCTACACGTGGCATAGTGCAAATCATGCATGGGACTAGTTCCATCCTGATGCGAACTACATAGTCCAAGATGTGAACAACTGGTCATGTACTCATGTAGACTCCATTATAGATTTTTTTTTCTTTTTCTTTTTTCCTTTTTTGAGAATTATGAATAATGTTTCGTTGAAATCTAATGGACTACGGAGGAGTTCTAAGGCTACCATGAATCAGTGACATTTATTGTGATAAAAAGGGAAAAAAATATTCAAATGAACTTAGATTATCGTGTTCTGGTTAAATAACCATTGATACCTGTAGAGCGAGTAGCTGGATTATTAATTGCATGTTTCAAGCTAAAGCGTTTAACGTCCAAACTAAAAAGCTTGTCTTGGTTGACTCCTGTTGCACGACAACAACATGACGATTCCTATCTGTCACTGTTGCTTGGTACTTTGGTTATAGCCTGGCGTGCCAATCGTGAGATTGGGATTTTCGGTCCGAAGAAGGACACATTGTTCACATATCGTCAAAATTTAGGTTTGATGTCACCAATCCTTTTTAAAACACTCAATTAATGCTGATCAATAATAGTTAATTGCATCTTTTGGTACAAGATGGGATTGCCATCCTAAAAACAATCACTAGTGACAAAGACATAGCTCACAAGTTGCAGAGTTAGGAGTGAAAAGAAAGCGTCAGATGATATGGGGATAACAGGCATGCAGTAAAGCTAAGAACACCACAGTGACGACATCTTCTTGTGCGTCTGCATGGTCTCATTTAGTTCCTTGTCCTTTGACGTATATAAATTGCAGTTTCACTCACCTGAATTGCTAAGGGGAGACATATAACTAAGGTTTCTTTTTCCCTTCTTTGAGTGTGTAATTGAAGTTGGTTAGCCATGCTGCCTTAAAGTTCTTTAAAACTACTTCCTCCTTCTTGGCACGAGTTCTGTAAGAAATTCAAGTTGCATTTCTGTTTAGTGCTTTTTTTAGTTAAGTGTATGTTATCACCTAATGCCACCACTACTGGATGCGCCAATCAAATCTAACTAATTTTGATATCTTCAGATGTGGTCACAATGCATTTGACCCTGGCTGTTCATCTAATCTGAGATTACAACTCCTAAAGAAACTATTAAGCGAGAAATCTGCTTATCTGGGTTGGACCCTTTGCATGCCTGAAATTCGATTGTGTTTTTCTGTTAGTAACTGTAGAGAAAGGTGGTATCCTAATTCACTAGCTATGCAGCTTTGTCTTACTGGGCTCAAGTAACCTCTTAAAGGATTAAAGACCCCTTAAACTAATTTATAACTGAAGGCTCTATCCTTGTAGATGAAACTATGCATAACCAAGAATCTTTGTTAATATCTATTGACTTGGTTGTGGTGTTATGTAAATATAATTGCTGTAGCTTTGCGTTTGCTAAAATGCAACCGTTGCAATCATCTACTCTCAGTATGCTGAATTTATATATTTTTTGCATGCAGACATTTAATGAATTTTTTATAAGAGAGTTAAAACCTGGCGTGAGACCAATTGTCTGCATGGAACGTGATGATGTTGCTGTATGTGCTGCTGATAGCCGTCTAATGGCGTACAGGACCATTGAGGATAGTCTAAGATTTTGGATTAAGGTATCATAATACTTCTTGCCTTGCACAAGTTCTCATGCAAGACGTACAATTTTCTAACGCTGGTTGGTTACTTTTCTGCATTTGTTGAATATGCAAATGTCTACGATAGCTGTTTTTGGGAGAAGCAAGTTGTTTTAGTTGAAAATAAGTGTTGAAATTAGTGTAATATTGACTTACTTACTTTCTGGTTAGCAACCCTATATATATATATATATATATATAAATATTAGGGCAATACATAGATGAGTATACAAAACCATATGGGTCTGGCTCATATTGGGTCAAGCCCAAAGACACCCACACACTATAACTAACACTCTCCCTCAAGCTGAATCATAGATATTAATTATGTCCAGCTTGTTACATATATAAGAAACCCGATTGCCCATAAGAGATTTAGTAAACACATCTGCTAGCTGATCACTGGTCTTCACATGCTTCAAAGAGATCTGTCCACCTTGTAGCTTATCCCGTACAAAATGACAATCCACTTCAATATGTTTTGTTCTTTCATGAAAAACAGGATTAGAGACGATATGTATAGCTGCTTTATTATCACCCCACAACTGGGACGGTTCCGAGGACTTGTAACCAAGCTCATCGAGAAGTTGTAAATATATCACCTCATTAGTTAAGTGAGCCAATGCACGATACTCTGATTCAGCACTAGAGCGAGCCATTACATTTCGTTTCTTGCTCTTTCAGGAAATCAAATTACCACCAACAAATACACAG